>OY728135.1:503512527-504137527 GCA_963277665.1 Viscum album | reverse complement strand
TTCACACCGTGAATGTTTTCTATTCTAGAATATTAAATTATAAGATCACCCATTTCCTTTCTCACTCACCTACTTCCTTATTTTTCAAACCCTAGGCCTTCTCCAAATGATTTTGGGTGATCTAAATCCCTGTATAAGATGATTTCATTGAATATTCAAGTGTTAGGTCTAGAAAATTGGATTTTTCTTCTTATACGGACCTATACCATTGACAATAGAAATTCTCCTTAGGTATGTTCAATATTTTCCTACCTTTAGTGTGATTTTACTCTTGGGCCTTAATCCTATAGTTCTCACATGATGGAATGTGGGTGGATTTAGGGATCACTAGAATTCATCTTGACGCGAGCGATGATTCTTGACATCGTAATGTTATTGCATTTGAGGTGGTAATTCCTTAACATATTGGGCCTTTTGTATGGAATTTTTGGCATGATTGGATTTTTTATGTGCCTAGTGTATAGACCCTTTCATGATATGAACATTTTACATGTGTAGGGTGGCCCAAAAGACCATTTCTTGGTTATGACTTGTGACCTTTTATATTTCATTTATTACTTGGTTTATATTTTATATCCTATGGATTTACTTATTGTTATATATTTTTCCTTTATATTTTATGCCTTATATGTGGTTTTTTCATAGCTAGTGGAATCTATGCTCAGTGTTTAGGTTAACAAGTGGCCCTGATGGACTTAGATGACTCTTTAGTGAGGTATTTTGGGCGACATGAATCTTTAAACCTGGCCTGATTAGGATGGTTAGTGAAAAAATTGGAATGTGATGACCCATGAGAATATATTTCAATATGCCTTTGGAAGAGGGTCTATAGGATTGTATGATTCACAGTTGGGAAAACTTTATGTGTATGTGTATAGTTATATTGTTTGGGTATGTTAAGGATGTGTACCGTTAGAGGCGAGCAGGTAGTCATGTGATATGGGATATACTTTCCCTTAAAGGATAATGTGGACTTATTCCTTAAAGGTGTAATTTGGTTTATCCTAAAAGGTTAATGGAGATACTTAGTATGAACTCAGTATTGCAATTAAATATATGTGTTACTCTTCCAAAATGGCCCCAATTTAGGTACGGATGGGGTTCAAGGAAGCTTGGTTAGTTCATGATCACTTAGTACATGATTGGTTATATTCTTGTGTGTGAATTTACTTTTCATTTATGTCATACACATCTATAAACATGTTCACTTGTGTTAAGGATTCATTGGTAGTGTACTAATAGGTTTATACTCACACTATACATGGGAATATTGATGTTCATGTAGACTTCATGATCAAGGTTCTGGAAAAGGAAAAGGGCCCAGTGATTGGTAGTTGAGGAGATTAAGTATGGGTTCATAGGTAGTATAGAGACAAACTCTAAAGTGTTTCTATAATTTCTTTATTTACTTTAATATTATTCTTATAATCAGGTTTGACTTGCCATATTGGGGGTCCGTTTGATTGTTATTTTATGAATTAACATGACATCTCTTACAACATTTATTCATATATCTTCTATTGTGTTGTTTATTTAGTTAATATTTATGTTTTATTATCCGGTGATGGATATAGTTACCAAGGGTATAGTATCCCCATATCATTTTTGACCCTCACCGCTAGTAGGAAGCCTCTTATGTGTTGGGAGTCATGCATGATGTTATGTGTTACTTCGTATCAGGCCCAGTGATTTGGGTCAGGGTGTTACAGAGTGATATCAAAGGCCTGAGGATTTATTTCTTTTATTTTAGGGTTATGGTAAAAAGGAGATAGGCTATGTGGAACTCGAGTAGGGGAGTTTCCATGTTCCAATTAAACTCATGTATAACGGACTTCTAAGTTTGCATTTTTGGGATTTTTGTTATAGCTTTATGGGATTTGGGTGTCTTTGTGCATCATGTTTAGGCATGTAGGATCACATGTAATATATATACCAGTTGAGTGTTTTATATTAGTTATTTAATTAAATTCCTTAGTTTATTCTAATTTTTTAAGTGATATATTTGTATTCTTCACTATTGTGATGTATATATAATCTAATTAGTTAGTTGAACTTGGGAATTCAAGTATTTTTTGTGTGTGTGAATATATATATATATACATATACATATAAATGATTAGGACTAGCATGTAGGTATAGAGGACCAGGCTAGAGCCTTGGGTGGAACTAGGGGTTATAACTTTTGTGTCGGTATCTTCTAAGATAATTATTCCCATAAAAATTCCATATATGCACCTTGTAAATTCTTAATTTCTTATTATAATAAAGTTGTTGTAGGTGTTATAAACATTCATTCATAATTTCATAAAAATGTTGCCTTAGATATTCAAAATTACTCCTGTTAGGGATGGAACCCCAGTTCCACCATAGGCTATATAGGAGGATTTACTTGAGAGTGCTCTTGAACCTTCTCCAGTGGTTCAGGTGGTAAAAAATCCCTAACTTGGATTCTTAAAGATTGTGTCTACTCATGGCATATGGGAATAGAGGATGATGGTTTATTATGCTTGAGACTTTCAACTTTATAATCCTCCATCATTCTATGGCACCATTGGTCCTCAAAATGTTGAGGACTAGATTGACATCATTGAGGGTATTTTTGACTTGGTGGATAATACTAGGGATAAGAAAGTGAACTTGTCTTAATTTATACTTCAGGAACCTACTAAGAGGTGGTGGGGAATCATGGTTCGGGAATGAAAGCATGATGGTCTTTCTTGGGAGGCCTTAAAGGAGTTGTTCTTCAATGATTTCTTTCCTAATACACTGATGTTATACCAATCACAAGATTTTATAGAGATTCAGTAGGGGGCTATGTAAATTTATTCTTAGATCAATTCATGGATTTGGTATGATATTCTCCTCTTTTTGATAGGAATGTGCCACAGAAACCTGGGAAATTCAAGATTGGCCTTTACCCAGAGCATATACATTAGGTTAAGGGTTTTCACCTAGTGAATTATGTGAAAGTGATTCATAAGTCCCACACTTTTTAGAGGGGGATATAGGAAGACATGCTTATAGGGTTCCTCTTCTCTTTTGATAGTAGGAAGATTAAGGCTAAAGAGTAATAGTAGGGTGGTAGATAGGTGGATAGAAGTATGGATTCTTCTACTACCTCTCTAGGAGGATCCTCGACTAGGCGCTACAGTTGTAGATAGAGGGGACATTTTAATACATCATTCATGAATCCATCAAATAAGTGTCACTAATATCGAAAGATAGGTTATCTTTAGTGAACTTATTCTAAGGTGACAGGTCCATATTTTAGAAGCATAGGTTAGGGTGTGACCAGGGGTTCTCAATAGTAGATCTGATCACCAAAAACTTTGGTTACTTGGGTGAATCATGAACCATAGAGGAAAGGTCATGCTTTAGAGAAAAGAAGGATTTATGTGATGCATGATTTTCCAGCCACTGGTGGTGAGGGACCTTCTATAGTTAAAGGTGAAATTTTTATTACCACTACAATATCTACAACTTTCTTTGAAACAGAAGATTCCCATTATTTTATTGATGTTCAATTCATTATTATCCTATATTTACCAATTATTCTATATTCTAAGTTACTCACTCTTAACATTCCTTTGGGAATAAAATTATATTGTCTTTAGTGATGTCTTGAGTGTCCTATGGTTTTTATTGGTTATGTGCATCTATGGAAATTCATGATCTTAGAAATGACTAGTTTCAATGTGATATTTGAAATGGACTGGTTGACTAGTTATCATCCTCATATCATTTACTACTAGATATGTGTATCTTTAACCATTCCTAGAAGAGATAGGTTCATATTAACTAATGAGTTTGATGTTAGAGCAGGAAAAATAAGACTATACCAAATCTAGGTTGGAGTTATCATGGTATAAGTATGAGTCTTGGATATTTAGGTGAAATTAGCGATAATCCCCTCTACTTTTCCTCCAATGGTGGATAATTATTAGGATATTTTCCCATATGACTTCTTAGTTCTTCCCCAGATAGAGGAATTGAGTGTGATATTGAGACTGTACCTAGGGTTTAATTGATATCAATTCCTCCCTATCATATGGCACCAATTGTGTTGAGAGAGTTGAAGGTGTGGCTAGAGTATTTAGAGGTGAATGTATTTGTTAAACTGAGAATATCTATTTTAGGTGCTCCAATGTTATTTTCCAAGAATTTGGATGGTATTCAATAGCTTTGTATTGACTATAGGAAGATGAATCCAGTGATAGTGAAGAAAAGGTACCCTTTACTTAGGATTGATGATCCATTTGATCAATTATGGGGAGACTAGTGGTTTTCTAATATTGATCTTCATTAAAGATACCATCATTTATAGATCATAGAAGAAGGTATTAATAATACATCGTTTAAGAGTAGATATAAACATTATGAGTATCATTTCATTCCTTTTGGTTTAACAATGGATCTCATGAAAAATATTTTCCATCAATATCTTGACTCCTTCATTTTATTATTAGACGATATCTAGATATATTCTAATACTTATCATATTAATGATAGGTACTTTGATATTTTATTGAGTATACTTAGACCACATCATCTCTATGCCAAAATGTTGAAATTACACTTATAGATTTAGGAGGTGTAGTTCCTTGGGAATGTGATTTCTAAGGTGGATATTTTAGTGGACCCAGAGAAGGTATAGGTTGTAATTTTTAGTAATGTCCCAAGAAATTGTTTGAGATAAATAGTTTCCTTAGGCTTGGGGGAACTATCAATTCTTCTTCTTAGAATTCTCCCATTTGTAAGTGTCGATGATAGAGCTCGAAAAAAAAAGGATGAATTTTTAATGGTCTGATCAGTGTGAAGAGGCCTTATTATAAATGAAGAGTGTATTTAAAAAACTCTAATTTTGGTTCTTTCAAATCCTAGTATTGGTTATTAAGTGTATTGTGATTCCTCAGGTGTTGTGTTGGGAGTTGTGTTAATGCATGAAGATTAGGGAGTTTCATATGGGTCATGTCATATATGACCCCATGAGAGGAGCTAACTAAAACATGACATAGAGTTTATAGTTTTGGTCCATATAATGAAGTGCTGGTAAAGTTATCACTTTGGTGAGAAGTTTATCTTCTACACAAACCATAATAGTTTGGGAAACATCTTCTCTCAGTAGGATATGAATTTGAGATAGAGTTATTTGATGGAGTATCTATATATATTATAATTCAAGGTGTCCTATGATTTAGGTAAAGATAATTTCATCAAAGATACTCTTGTCAAGAAAATGTTGGATACTAAAGAGCTTAGTGAGTGGACTTTATAAGAGGAATGGTGTCTAATGAGTTTGATGGTTGAGTGGCTTGTAGATTCATCAAAGAATCATGGAGTTATGGAATGTGAAACTTTATTTTTCATGTATTCATGAGTGGAATGGTTAAAGATCAGGTATGAGTCAAATCATGAGTGTGTAGTGATGGAGGAACACTTGGCAGAGGATGATTTAGTTCCAGGGTGGTTCCTATATGATGATGACGTGATTTTAGTTCATGAGATGTTAGTAGTGACAGATTCTATGGGAGAGATGATGATATACTATCATTATTTGAAGTGGGCAGTTTATATAGGGTTTATGAAGATGTACTATGACATCTGACATCGGTTTTAGTATCTAATTATGAATAAAAACATCATCAGGTTTGTTTTGTAGTACATTGTTTTCCATATGGTAAAGGTTGAGAATTAGCATATTGGTGGTTTAATTCAAACACTTCTAGTAACTATGTGGAGGTGGAAATATGTGAACATAGTCTTTTTTATGGGGTTACCTAGGACCTTGATAAGTTGGGATATTTTTTAGGTGATGATTGATTAGTTGAAAAAAGTGTCTCACTTTTTACCGATTCGAGAGACCATTTTAGTGGATATGTTAGGAAAGTTTTATGTACTAGATAATTTACACCTACCTGGTGATCCTTTTATAATCATATTAGATAAAAATTCATGTTTCAAATTATGGTTTTGGTAGTTCTTACAGAAGTCTTTGGGTGCCCAACTGAGAATAGGTATAATGTATCATCCACATACTGATGGACAGTCAGAGAGAAGGATCCAGATTTTAGAGGATATTCTACATGAATGTGTTCTATACTTTGGTGGATCTTGGGATGATCACCTAAACTCGTTTTAATTCATGTAAAACTACAAATTCTATGCTTTGATTCAGATGTAACCTTATGAGGCTCTTTATGGTTGACCATTTCACTCACTGATGTATTGGAACGAGGTGGGTGAGGAAGCAGTTTTGGGGTAAAGTTTAGTTTAGGAGAAATTCGAGAGAGTGTATATGAACCAAAATAAATTAGTCACTACTAAGATAAAGTAGATATTGTATGCCTATGGTAGGAAGTAAACCTTCGAGTTCTCTATGGGGGATTCGTATTTCTTGTGGGTGACCCCTCGACTAGGGCATCGACAGTTACAGAATCAGGGGAAGCTAATATCAATATTTGTTGGTCTGTTTGATATTATCAAACATATGGGGATATAGAATTACCATTTATATCTTCCTCCATGGTACTGAGTTATTCATGATGTGTTTCATTTCTCTCATCTTTAGAGGTACATGTCTTATC
Organism: Viscum album; assembly: GCA_963277665.1. Taxonomy (NCBI): domain Eukaryota; kingdom Viridiplantae; phylum Streptophyta; class Magnoliopsida; order Santalales; family Viscaceae; genus Viscum; species Viscum album. The sequence continues at coordinate 504,130,943 of OY728135.1, read as the reverse complement.
CTACGTATGTGGTCGACTATGAGGACATTGAGAGAATGGGGAATCTTTTGTGGAGATCCCAGTGAAAATCATAGACCGTAGTGAGAAATGTTTTTCAAGGAAGATGGTACCACTTATCAGGGTCCTTTGTTATTATGGATGTATCCAAGAAAATACTTGGGAGTGTGAATTGAACATCAGGGTGTAATGGCCTAAGTTGTTCGAGAAGACCTCTGGATAAACTTCTTGAGGATGAGAATTCATTAGTGGAGGATATTTGTAACATCCTTAATTTTAAGTTATAACTCGTTTTATGCTTCAAAACATATAAAATGTATTAATTAAATGAGTTGAGGCATGTTATAAGAGTTTAGAGAAAGAAATGTCTCAAAAATCTAGAAACTAGCTACATGATCTGGTTTAAATCATGAATGGATATTCATGATGTGAGTGGATTATAAGAATAATCCATGAATTTTTATTTGAGGATGTGAAAACCCATTCATGGAATGATATTTTATTCATGACATAAATGGGGTTTTATGGGTATTTTAAGTTGAATCGATGATATTTTTTGAATATTGACCATTCTGAAAATTCACGACATGAATACATAATTCATGTTATAAATGTCGTTTTTTCTAGAATATTAAATGATTTGATCGCCCATTTACTTTATCACTTTCCTATTTCATTATCCCCTAAACCCTAGGCCTTATCTATATTATTTTTTTGTGATCCAACTCCCTCTGGAAGTTTATTTCATTCGATCTTCAAGTGAAAAATATTGAGGATTAAATTTTGCTTCTTGTGTAGACATGTACCATTGACAGTAGTGGATCTCCTCAAGTATGTTAAATCTAGTCCTACATTTGTTGTGGTTTTCATCTTAGATATTGATCCTAGAGTTCTCATGTGATAGAATTTTGTGGATCTAGGGATCATTGGAGTGCATATTGACTTGTATAGGAATTCTTGACATCAGAATGTCATTGTGTTTGAGGTATGAAGTGCTTAACATCTTTGACATTTTGTATGGAATTTTTGGAATGGTTGGATTTTTTATGTTCTTATTGTATATACCCTTACATGATATGCATGTTTTATGTGTGTATGGTGTCCCATGAGACCTTTTCTTGGTTTTGGATTCTGTAACCCTTTCTATGTCATTTAGTACTTATTTGATATTTCATAGGCTATAAATTTACTTCTCGTTATATATTTTTCCTTGATATGTTATGAATTATATGTAGTTTTTTCATAGCTAGTGCAATCTATAATTAGCATTTAGGTTGACAGGTGGAGCTGGCGGACTTATTATGCTTCTTAGAGTGGGGGTTTAGGAGTCATGACACTTTGGATGTGGCTTGTGTAGGACATTTAGTGCCTATCTTATCATGTGATGAGCCTATGAGAGGATATTTATATATGTATTTAGAATAGGGTCCATAGGCTAATATGATGTTTCATTGGATAACATACCTGTGTATATTTATAGTTTCATTATTCAAGCATGGTAAGAATGCATACCATTGGAGGTGAGTAGTTAGTCATGTGACATAGGAGACACTTTACCTTAAAGGTGGGTGTGGACTTGTTAATTAAATTTTGAATGTTGTTTTTCCTTAAATTTAGATAGATATACTTATCATAAAATGATTCATGTGATTATCTACATGTGTTACTCTTCTGGCATTTCACCAAAGTAGGTACATATGGGGTTTGTGGCTGTTTGGTTAGTGCATGGTTTCTTATTACATGATTGGTTGTATTCTTATGTGCGCATTTACTTTTCCTTCATGTCATACACCAATATATACATGTGAAAAAAAAATAGGACACATTAGTGGTGTCCTACTTGATTTGTACTCACACCCTACATGGGGATCTCAATGCATGTGCGGACTTCATGATTAAGGATTTGGAGAAGGGAAAGGTCCTAGTGATATGGAGGTGAGGAGAAAAAGTATGGGTTCAAAGGTGTACCAGTACAGACTCCAAATATTTGTCATAATACCTTTATTTACTTTCCTATTATTCTTATACTCAGGTTTGACCTACCACATTAGGGGTCTATTTGATTATTCTTGTATGACTTTACATGACATATATTACAACATTTATTTATATATCTTTCGTTGTGTTGATTATTTTGTTTATATTTTTTTATATAGTGATGGCTATGTTTACTGATGGCATAGTCTCCCCACATCATTTTTTATCATTATCATTAGTTGGATGCCTCTTGCATATGGGGAGGAGTGTATGAGGTTGTGTGGCACTACAGCTGAGATAATGTGATTTGGGTTGGGATGTTACAATCCCCATACTGATGAAAATATAACCATGTAACTCTATATTTTATCCTTCAACTACTTCCATTTTTTATGTTTTATCCCTCTTTGACAATAAAATTCAAAGCATTCAATTTTTCTTGATCTGATCAAGAACTTTTCAATAAATTTTACTGAGTAAGGATTTGTCAAAAAATTCTCTAAGCCTATGTAAGTGAAGTCTCATTATGGGAAATAATAGAACATCACAATTTATATATTGTTACCTATAATTATATATCAACCTTGTCACTACTTCCAACTCCCATTGGATTATATCTCTCCTAGTATTCTTCACCACATACAAGATGTATTTCTGAAGGAATAAATCATTTACAAGTAAATCATTATATATAATATAAATATAGGGAATTCTAAACCTCCTCAATGTGAAGGAGGTGATTGAACCCCAAGGTTCAACCAAGTATTTTAAAATGTCAATGTGGCCAATGATTTTGTAAATATTTCTTCTACTTGTTGATTTATGCCCACATTCTCTAGTTTTATAATTCCTTGTTTAACCTTATCTTTATTAAAGTGATTTAGGATCTTGATATTCTTTGTTTGGAAATGTTATATCAGATTCTTAGTCAGTATTATTCCTATTTTTTGTCATAATGAACTACCATGGGTAGCTTTACTTCTTCAAGATCCTCCGATTTTTGTTTCATCCATGTAAGTTGTGTACAATATTTTTTTACTGAAATATATTCTATGTCGTTTTTACTATAAGAATTTTTTTTATAACTTCTTGTTGAGCCACCCAATACACTTACTTATAATGAAAAAGGATCCTTTTCTTGTGGGTTTTTTATACATGATATCTTCATCCAAATTTGAATCTAAGTAGGTATAAAAAAAATATTTCCTACATAATATACAAAACCATAATCAAGTACCCCCCAAATATAACTCATGATCCACTTTTCAAAAAACAATATCCTCCTTAGGGAAACTTTGGTAGTAGGAATCTAAGAATATTGAAATTAATATATCTAATCTCTTTACTATAAGATACAAAAAGCTTCCAATCATCCTCCAGTAAAATGTTGGATCAACTTCTTTCTTCTCCTCATGTTTTCCCATATTTTTTCCAACCATTATTGACGTTGAAATAGGGTTTCTGTCATGCATCTCAAATTTCTTCAGCACCTCATTTGAATATTTATCCTTGATAAAAAATGTATAACTTCCTTTATTATTAAATTATAGCTCAAGGAAGAATGTGAGTTCCATGATCATAGAAATTTAAAATTCTATTCTCATCAACCATGAAAAAATATCCATAAAATTATGCTTTATCCCTTTGAATATGATTTCATAAAAATAGATATGCATCGTGAATTACTCTCCTTAGATTGATTTAATATAAAGATAGTGATAAAATTATCCTATTTTAAATTCTAGTTTCTTCAAGAATTAATTTAACCCATCATATAATTCTGGAGGTTCTTATTTCAAACTATACAAGGCCTTTGTCAATATGCACAGCTTTGATTCTCCATCACTGATAAGAAATCCTATCAGTTTCATAATGTTGTCTTCTTTTTTGAAAATACCATTTAAAAAAACTATCTTGACATCCCTTTGGTAGATTATTCACTTTATTTAGACAACCATAGTAGGAAAGAGTCGTATTAACTTAATTTATTCAATGGGTGGAAAGGTTTCTTTCACATGAACTCATTAAACTTGTGCATACTCCTTACACACCAATCTTACCTTATTTAAAATTAACCTTACTTAATAGTAATATTTATTTATGAATACCCATTTTTTCATTAAAATTTTGATTTTTCATTCTATCCATGGGATCGAAATTCTTATTTTTGTCAATTTTATCTAACTCTATTCATGGCCCTGACCTATGACTCATCCTTAACTACTTCTTCAAATGAGTTTGGCTCCACTTGCGGTGATATAGTAGTGTGCTCTATAGTTTTCAATCTTTGATTTTTTGTTGGAGTGATTTTATTATAAATTATACCGGATTCATTAAACTCAGATGGTATTCTCCTATGTGGACTCATTGGTTGATGAATTTCAATAGCTTCTTTATCCACTAATTTGGTTTCAGAATTCTCCTCACATGGTTTGAGTGTCAGTCAAATTTGTATATAGTTATTCTTATCCATTACTAACCATACTTAGATATGGGATTCTGGATCTTTTTCTAGAATTTTATTCAATAATTTTAACATCACCACTTTCTATAATCTTGTCCAAATTTTTTATTGAGATACTTATAGGATTTACTATTGAAGGAGTAGCCCAAAAATATCTCTTTGTCTATTTCATATCCATATTTTACTTGGTTTCCTTTTTTGTTTTGAAAGTAACATCTACTCTGAAATACTCTAAAATTTTTCAATGTTGGGTTTATTCTATACCTCAACTCGTACATGGGCATATTCTCTATAAGGCTTTGAAAATCCTTATTTTTTTTGTATACATATACTTGCATGGTTTCCTTCCAATAGTGGTGAGAGATTTCACTTTTGATGAGAAAATTATTTTTATATGTTTTTCATCATTTGGTTTTACATTTATCTAAATTGTTTTATTATATTTATTTTACTAATGAAACTTTTTATTTAATCCCATGGTTATACAAGTAATTTTCCACCTAAAGATAGGTTTACTCTATGTCATTTCTAGACCTAATAATCATGATTTTTATTCTAGATTCATTATCAAAACTTCATTGAATTTTCTTAATGCACTCAATCACCTCTGTTTTAGCCTATATAAACATGATACAACCCATTAAAATTTAATTTTCAATAAATGGGATAAATTAATTCTCTTATTATGTCCTAATAAACTTCATGGGACCACACACATCGATATGGATCAAATCAAGAAAATTTTAGGCCCACTTAATATTCGGTCGATAGGGATTTATCACTAATTTATCTATAATATAGGAATCATAGGTATTATCTTTATCTATTTTCATATTCTGAATTTCAATTCTATCTTTCAATTTGGAAAAATTTTCCATACTTTGTTGATTGATATGTTCAAGCCTCTAATGCCAAAGGTTATTTTCCTCCTCCACTGTAAGGAAGCAAGTGGTGTTTTCCTTGAAATCTACTTGATACAGATTTTCATTAGTTCTCTATCCATTCAATATAGAGTCTCTAGTTCTACCTATGATAAAGCATTTCATACTATGGAATGTGACCTCTAGTTCGAAGTCATAGAGTTGACTCATGCTAAGGAAATTATATCCATTAGCATCCACATAAAGAGTTTTTGTATTATTTAGTTCATCTCTAGATAGCCTCATATTTCTACTTACCATGATTTTTAATGCTCCATCATTACTAAATCTATTTTTTCTATCAATATGTATCTTCAAATTTTGTAGGATGTTTACATTATCAATCATATAGAATAGAACCCAATTATTAAGGATCAAGGTGCTACTATTTTTGGTTGCTTTGAGATAAATCTATACTAAAATACTTTTCATTCTTATTTTTCTCCTTCCAAGATATGGATAGTTGAGTTAATAAACAAGTTGGTATATCCTCATGTTCTTCATCATAGGTTTAATTATCATAATCTTCTTCCTCTAAGGGATAGAAACTATTTTGCAAAGGAATTTCATATGGTTTTCAGTTACCTTTTTCCTTTATCTCCCATTTGGGAATGTTTGACTTATCTATTTTATATAATTTATTTACTCATGATAAAAATTAGAGTGTTTATAATAATAGAAATAAAAATAATTTTTTCTTTGGGATGTTGGATATATTCTCATCCTTTTTTGTAGACTCTTAAGAGTTTATCCTCTCAAATAGATATCTTCTTCCATTCACCAAGTCATTGTATGTCTAATAAAGCCATAGAATTTTAATTTCATCAAAGGAAGGATATTTTCATCACTTATTATCCACATATTTTCATCTTTAGAAAATATTATTAAATGCTGAGGTAACCTTGGTGTTTGAGATCTTTCATAATCTTTCTTTTTTTATTTATTCTATACTATAACTTCACTGTTTTTGGATGTATTGGCTTAAAATATAATCCCAACCACGCCTATAGGACTATTACTATGTTTATTTATGATATTTTAAATAATCCTCATGAAAATTATAATTCTTTCTAACAACGCCTTATCATAGAAGTTCCTAAATTGTAATTCTTTTCATGTCCCCATTTTTTTCAGTGTCAATATTATTTCTTAAAGAAAAAATTTCCTCTTAGGGAAATTCAACCCTATTTATTCTTTCTTCAAACTAGGTATTTAGATCATCGATAATTTTTTATTTCTCTTCGAATTCTAACATGAAATAAATCACTTATTTAGATTTTTCTTGATAAGTCTCGATCTTTTCCACCTACTTCTCCAACCACGTAATTTTCTATTCACGGTGATCAATATATATAGTTGATTATTTTAGTAACCTACCTATATTTTTATATTTCTTTCAATTAATGTTCAAATATTCAATAATTCATTTGAGTTTAACATTCAAGACAAAAACTCCTTTGGGTTGATCTTATTTTTCTTCTTCTAACTTTTTTTATTCAATGGAAACTATTAAAACATCATCCACGTTTGAAATAAACTCAACTTCATCATCTTCAAGGAGCATTTTATCTTCTTCTACTTCTTTACTTAATATATTTTTCCACTAGAACCTTTTTTCAGTTTAACTCCAAAATTTAAATTTTTATCTTAGTGGAAACCTTAATTTTTATGTTGATGTCACATCATCTTTGTCTCTATTATCCATTTTCCTTGGGTATCTTGTTGAAATGTTCCAAACCATCCCAAAATTAGAACAATAAAATGTAATTTTACCTTCATATCTTCTTTTACCTCACTTGAATCTACTTTATACAAGTGAAATAAATTAATTTCTAATATCTTCACCATTGATTACAATTACATGTATCTCAAGATTATTCATTACTTTGAAAGTGATCTCTCTTAATGAGTGTACATATGTGACTTATGGTTTCACATGCATCTCATTTTGCACAAAATTACTATTAATATAATAAATATTCATATTAGTGATATATTTTTCTTTAATATCTGACACCTTGGTATTATTAAAGGGTAGAAATATTTTAATAATATTTTTAATTATATAAATATACTTCATCTATTCACAAATTTCATAGATGTATCCCACAAATTCAATGAGATGATTGAAGAAGAAGTCAATATTCTCATTTGGTAGCATATTTAAATCATCAAAATTCTTGTGAATCACTTTTAATATTTCTTATCCACCTTTTTTTCCTCTTCATAAATATTATCCAATTTGTTCCATATAGATTTTTCTTATGTGAAATCCATTACCTTCATATAGATCTAGTTTGATAAGTCTTCGGATAAGAAATTTTTGAGTCTTCACATTAGTATCAAATATTTTTCAATCAAATTAAGTCATTATAATTCTCATAGGATCTATAACATGTATTACATGTAATGAAATAATGAAGACATCAATTCTGAGAGATTATAAGTGAGATCTAATGTAATTATTTCTTATCTATAAATTATATCCATCAAAAAAAGGAACCTCTTTTTCATTAATCATGTTTTATATATAATCTTACTTATTAAATACATATTATTAATTAAATAACCTAGTGGATTTAATACCACTTATTATACCCATTTTCCCAATACACCCTAAGAGGGGGTGTGAATTAAGTGCTCAATTCTTATTATTCCTCATTGAATCATGTTCTCATGTTGATAAGAACAACACGAACCTATCAAACTTCAAGAATAAAAATTATATATGAATACATAAATTAAAATGAGGAAACATGGATTTTACATAGTTCACCATAATGGGATAGTCCATGGATCATATGTTGATAGTGTGTCGACGTACTAGGGGTTAACACTACTCACTATAGATTTTATAGATATTTTGGAAAGGTTCACTTACAATCTAGGGTCACTCCCTATTCTTATCTCTTTTCACACTATTTTGAGATAAGTTATACAATAGATATGTGATGTGATTATTTCTAGAAAAAATTATTCGAAAAATTAATAACACCAAATCAGGAAAGTGTTTTGTCAATGTGATTCTTGTAGTGCCTAGGTTTGGTGAGATTACTATGAGAGGTAGGGAATGAATCGGTGATCCCTTTTATTTTTATGAATTATTATATTTTAATAAACCTATTTGACCTATTAAGATATTAACTGAATCATTATTATTATCTATCCCTTCATCATATATAAGAAGATGTAAGTAAGGAAAGCACATGAGGATTTATAAGGTTCATCCTTAAAAGCCTACTCTTTGACACATTTAGTTTGAGTTCCAAAACATGGTTTCTAAAATATAAAACATTGAGTAAAATTATAATATATCTTCCAAAAATCATTTCAGATAATCTCCCTAAATTCTTGGTATCTAGGGAATAAAGTGGTCTCCACCCAGTAGGTTATTTATAAATACATATTGAAAATTGAACATATCTCTCAAGAAGATTCTATTTATCTCCCAATGGGGTCTTTATACTACCTCCCAACAGTTCTTTAAGGGTCCTCCCACACTCTTTTCTCAAATAGGTCTTTAAATGCTCCTATCTCATGGTGCAGTGGGCATTGACCTTATTCTAATTTATGTTCATATGCCCTTATCATCCAAAGGATCACTATACTTTATCACCTTATTCTCCTGAGGATCTAGTGTTATCATAAGTAAAATGAATAGGATTATTCTCACCTTCTTCTCAGCTTATACATGACAAACTTTGTGTCAGTCTTCATCTCCTTCTTCTTCAATGCATAAGATTTATTTAATTCGGTCAGCTACTTCTTCCTCAGTCACAAAAAGATCCCTTATTTATGAATTTAGTATCAGGTTATCAAGTTCTAAATTTCTTCTTATTAATTTCATGTATGATATATATTCATAGAATATTTCATGTGAATATTATTCAAATGATATTTTTATATTCAATATGTAAATTATCTTGAATTATGGAAGGATTTTCTCATCTTTGAACTCATTCAATCTCATTCAAATTGAGTCATGGATTACATTTAAATATCCTCAAGACTAATCTTTCCTTCACCATATGATAAAATATCACAGTATCTTATCCAAGAAATCCATAGATCTTAAATTAGTTTGAATTATCTAATTGCGTATGGCATTATGATATGGGACAGCAGCTTGTAGTTTGAAACTCATATCACCTTCTTTATTCTTGAATCAGCTTCAAAATGATTCATTATCTCAACTTAGATAATTATCAATTTAAATGATCATAATATTTGAATCCTTGAATAATAATGCAAAGCATAGATTAATTTAAATCTCATTTTCTTAAAAATTTAGTATTTTGTAAATTCTCCATTCAAGTCTGATATTATCATTTTCTCGTACTTTTGACAATATTTAAAAAATATTCAAAGTATTAACTATTATGAAGTCATGGGAATGAATATTTTTAAGTCAATCATTTTACTTTTCTGAAGTAGGATCGTCAACTCTTCTAAATTATGTGTAATAATTCTTCTTAAATACATCTTTTACTCTTCCAAAATCTGGTTTATTCTTCCAAAGTATTATTTTACTTTTCTAAATTTGGAGGTGAATCTTTCAAAGTATCTTGTTTCACTTATAAATTCCTAGTGAATTTTCCAATATTTCATTATGATTCATGGAATTATTCTTCTAATATTCTATTTTAGAATACTAAAGTGATGATTTACTCTTCTGAAGTCTAGGACTTTGAAAAATTCTACCTTAGATCCAAATTACAAACATTACTCAAATAAATTCAGAATAACTCCAATTAAAATTCCTAATTTTTTCAATCATTCAAAATCACCTTAGAATAATATCAAGGTATTATCAAATTCTTCAACACATCATCCAGACAATTTTTCTTTAATGGATGGGTCCTCCAACTTATAAGCTATCTCTTTACTTATTAAAAATAGTTATTTAATATATCCCATTTATCTGGATTATTCTAAACACATTTAGTATTTTTGTAGATAGTGTTCCCTAAAAACATTTAATTTCCTTTAAGAATAGTTCATCAATCAGCACATTTAAGGGTGGCTACTTGAATCCATACAACCATGATATTCAAAGAAGTGTCTTCACTAATTACTTATCCCTTTTCCATTATTTGACATATATAATGGTAGCACCTCACTTTTCTCTTCTCATAAACCACACACATATTTGAAGATTTATCATCATAGAAGAAGCCTCACTAATTCCCAAAAAATACAATATTGTTAATGAGAACTTTAATCTCCTCCTATGTATTTATTAGAAATACCCTTAATTTTCTATATCAATATCTATTATTTAACTCTCCTATTATACCATTATTGAAAATAAAGGGTAAGATATTCCCCACTCATCATTATTTTTATTTCATTTCAAGAAACATCTTATCCCACTTTTGTTCACAATTCCATCTTGATCCACTTATAGAGAGAAGGACAGAACCACAAACAGCTTAGCTAAGAGCCTTTAGTTAGTTAACTAAAAGTATGTATGGGATAACCCAGTGTAGAAAACAAGAGTGATTTCACCAATAAAAAGTCCATCCATTTTCAATTCCAAAATGTGATACAATTTTTAATCTTCTCAATTTATGTTATTTTCAATAGATTTATCAAAAACTATATATCCTATACTCAACTCAATAAATGCATCATAAAATTTAAAGTGTGAGATAAATTACTACCACTTTCTCCTAAATTTCTCATTAACCAATACTCTCTATTTATAAACATGTTTGATAAATTCAAAACAATTATAGGCAGAAGTTTTTATATACATCAACTTTTAGTTTCAAAGGGTTGTCCAAAAATTCTAGATTACATGATAACACAACTTTGATACATTCTCTTTATATTTTATCCCCCTCAAGGGATACACTCACTTCATCTTCTCATCATGGTTTATTTTCATCAAAGTAATCATATTATATACTCTTCTTTTTATTATCCAATAGTGATAGACACTTATCTAACTCCCTATTTTTTTTACTCCTGAAATTCCCTACATGTTACTATAAATAAGTATAATATGAAATATGCAAGGGGTTTATTGAAATTTAGTAAGAGAAATAAAGATGAGACTTATGTCTCAACATAGACATCTTTTTTCAAACTATGAAATAATGGAAAACATTTATGTGGGTACTTCATTTGTTCCTTTATCTTTTATATTTCTAGATAAATATAGTATCTTCATCTTCTTTAAACTTCCTTTTGTGTGGATATTTTATCTTTACATCTTTTAGTAATGTAGTTGTCTCACATGGTGATTGTTTTATGTTTTTCAATATCTATTCTTGATTAATTAGGAGTTTCATGTAGTCATTTATAGAATTCCCAACCTTATTTCACCTTCCACGTAGTTCTTTTATTCCTTCATATGAAATTGCCTACTTTCTTTTATCTATTTCATCTTCTTTAGATTTCTCCAAATATTTAACCTATTTTAATTTATATGTCCAAATAGTTAGGCACTATCTCCTAATATACTTAGTTTTATTAAAGCGTTAAAATATTTTCACATCCATTGAGTTACCCTTTTGAGAAACTTTTCATACTCTTCATCAAGGATATCTCCAATAAAGCCAATATTTTTATTTCATTCCATGATAGACTCCCCCTTACATTCTAGATTGATTATTTAAATATTTATTTCCATGTATCTCTTATAATGATACACGATGTATCCCCTTTAAATAAACTAGAATAAAATTACCTTTGGCATGAAATTATTGTAAGATTATTTATTTTTCTTTTTAAACCTCTTGGGAGTGGTTTGCATAGCACTATTATTTTGTTGAGAACCTTTGTGTTCTTAATTACATCCCAAGGAATCCTTTCCATATTTATTAATCTTATTCCTTTTATATTATGGAATTGTTTTCATATTATCACATGATTAATGAGGGGATGTTATATACCAACACTCTTCAATATTTTAAAACTCTTATAGTAGTAATCACAGATGTTGTCCAAGAATTCAAATTTATTTCTGAGTGATATATTTATCATTTTTTGTTAGTTATGATTTTGGATAGCATGTGTTGTATTTATTTTACCTATACTACCCTTTGTTTTAAGACTTATAAAATATTCATAAATTGATATATTATGCCAAAAATTAGTTCCCATATGCCTAAACATCCAGCAACACTAGAATTGTCCCAACCTCCTTATTTTCTCTTTAGTTTCAATTTGATTAGCCTATTCACTTTATTATTTTGGGGTGGAACTAAACCATTTTAGGATTATATTGGGGGTTAATTTTCATAGATAAACCCATATAAACCTTTTATTTATTATTGGGTTTATTTTTATTTCTATCCACCCATTTTTATCTACTTTTTATTATAGAACCTTCACTTGCACATGAAACAAATTTAATAAAAATAGAATTATTGGGATAATAGGTTACCTTTTTCAAGAGTTGATGTAGAGGATTATTTATATTACCTCAAGAACTTTTTCTAATATAATTATCCCTATTGGTTAAAATTATCTTATTTTAGATTTTTTTGGAATCGCCCTTCTTCTCAGGTATTTGGGAAGTTCTGGTTTGAATAGATTCTAGATTTTTTTACTTCACTTCAAGTTCAAGGTAATTCATTTTTGAGGGAATTATTTTTCTACTTAAATAACCTCAAACATTATTCCCAATCATTCTTTGTCTTATTAATATGATCCTCATGCATTTTTCCTTCTTCTTGTAAGGATTTGATAGTCACTCTTACTCTTTTTATCTTAACCTTCATTTTAGAATCTTTTATATTCACTAAGGTTTTTTATAGATTTTTCATTGAATGTATAACTTCCAAAAATATTATTTCAGATACTAATTTATCACAAACATACATTTTCACTTATTATTATATGAGGGAAATATTTTTATTTCAAAGGTACATAGATTCTTCTTTAGCTTCAAAATGTTGTGTAAAGGTCTTACGCATTTGAAACTTCTTGGCTAAAGAATCCTCCATATCTTTAGAATCCTATTATAGATATATATTTTCATCAAGAAGTCCCTATATATAGCTAAAAATATATTTGACCACTTTAATGGGAACTTTATTCATATATTTATCTATTTCAGACTAGAGGTATTCAACTATCACAATATTTTATCCATCTTATAATCTCCATAGCTTGAATTGGTTTTATCAAAAGGATTAATCCTAAATTATTTGGTAGATAAACACTTTCCACTTTGATCTCTATTTTATTTGGAAACCTTTATGTTAGAAAAAAACCCTTCCTAATAGTTATTTTGGTTTGATTGTGTTTTTTGACAAGGTTTGAGGTTGTTGATGAAGGCTGGTTGTCAAAGGATTTGTAAAGAGTGAGTGAGAATGTCTAAATTGATCTTACAGAGCATGAATGTAAAAACTGATCATACAGAGTGCATATGTAAGAACTAAGATCTTCTTTTCATATATGGATCCTGTTTTCTAGTTTTTTTTAAGAAAATTTGAGTTTTTGGAAATTTTAGGAGTACACACTATGTACTTAGGAGTACACGTCGTGTATTATGTTACTGTGTATGACTGCGTCTTGGGTGTGTAATGGCTGAGACATGGTCATGTGGGATGACGTGGAAAACCTATAATGTCGGGGGCCAGTTGAGGCAAATACACGGCGTGTTCATTAATAGTACACATCGTGTACTTTTTCTTTTATTTCATTAAATGGACCGGAGTCTTGTCTTATTCACAGAAACGTCTTCTTCTAGACCCGTCTAATCCAGGAGTGACTGGAATCACCGAATATTATCTGATCCACAGAACCATCATCCATCCTCTGAATCAAACATTATTGATTGAGTTTGAATCACTTCAGTGAGTTATTCCTTCTTCTAAAGCCTCTTTTCCTAATTTCTCTTCTCTCATAAGATATTCGAGGTTGAATGTTTTTGATGTTTTTATAGATCTAAGATGTTCTAGGTTGATTAAAAGGATGAGATTCAACTATATCGATTGTACATCATCAAGGTAGATGGTTTGTTCTTTTCCATAGTTTTCTTTGAATTATATGTGCAAAAAGTGTCAAATACCCTAGTTTAGGGTATTTCGTGTTTTGGAAATCTAACCCTGATGATGTTTTCTATTGTTTGGTTGCTATAGTAAGGGTTTTTTATTGTGAATTAGGTTTATTAACTTACTTATGGATGAGTTTTCCCATGCTTTTTTTATATTGGTCATTGGGTCCAGAACTGCTTATTAGGCTGTTATGCTTTCCATGCCTAGTGTTTTTAGGATGGAGTTGATATTATATGACATGATTGTGATATGCCTTTTAGTTGTTTATACAAGTATTTTTTCATATTTAATTTGGTTGTTGTATATAGTTTGTGCACGATTATATTACACAAGGCTATGGGAACTTGGTGTAGAGATATCATAGGGGGAATGGATGTTGAGGGCTTCCCCAGAGTGTCTGTTACCTTTCACATTGTGAGACCATAGGGGGGATGGATGTTGAGTTCTTGCTCAGAGTGTCTTTAGTATACCATTGTGATACCACATGGGTAATTGGATGTCGAGTGCTTCATCATAGAGTTTATAGTTTACCGATAAAAGACCATAGGAGTAATTGATGGTTAGTGTTTCCTCATAGAGTCTTGTCTAATATAAACCAGAGGGGTTAGATAGTGAGAACTTCCCAAAGGGTTTCTTGTGATTGATTGGTTTAATAATTAATAAATTTAAATTAATTATGTTGAAACTATAGGATTATTTACTTTTGAGTACTTCCTTTCTTATTACTTTATTTTTCATATTTGCCTACTATATATATTCACTGACAATTAGGCAAAGGATTTTTGATGGTTGCCTACTGGGATTCATCTCACACTTGTTTGGGTCATTATTTTGGGCCCAAATAGATTATATTGTTTTAGGTATAGATAAGGGAAATATCTCTTCTACTTTAGGTACTTGATTGTTGTGGATCAAGATATCATGGGACCAAGCTAAGGCTTGCGATGATGCTGGATTTTACTTGTTTTCTTAATACTTTGGTTTAGTATTGTATTTACACATTGTGACTTGTTTAGATGCTTTCTTAGACATATGTGACATGAATCATATATATATGTTCTCTAGTTTATTTACTTCAGTCTTTTGTTGTTTAATTGTTTTATGGAATTACTACTTCTGTTATTTTTATCTGTTGTTTCTGTTGTGTTAATCTTCCAATGAGGGCATAGTTTCCCAACTATCACACCCAAGTCCCTTGCTACTAGTCGAATGCCTCTTTTGTTCGAGGAAATGCACTTAAGGCCTTGTTACCAACTGGGTACGGGGCACCTTTGGTCTGCTCTCAGAACCGGGATGTTACAAAGTGGTATCATTGGAATTATTCTCTTCTTTGAATTACTATTTGGAGCCTATATACAGGGATAGGAAGGAATAGGCAGTTGGTAATAAGTTATGCTTGGGATTAGCTAACTCGTGTATAGGTAAAATCCAATATACCTCAATTATTTCAATTTTCGGGTTTTTCAATTATTAAAGTTTATTTGATTTCATTGTTGGGTGATTCACGTGTTTTGTTCTGTTATCATTGATGTTATTGAGGTTCTATTTTTGTTTAAACTTGATAATATGAGGGTATGCCATATCATGCATCATATAGGCACTTACTAGATATCACATGTCATGAATTCTTGTCATGCCATTTAGGGTTCATTAGTGGTTGCATGTTGTTGTGATAGACGTTGTGCTAGATATGCATATTGTTGTGATAGATGCCATGATAGAATACCTTCTATTTGATAGGGTATTGCTAACTGTGTGAGGTTTCATTTGAATAAACTCCAAACTTTGGTCCCATAGGTGTTATGGGCCCTCATGGATCTGAATTTGGTGGATCATGTGATTGATTTCACTATTATACCTTGTGATATACATGTATATGATGCCAAGCTTTGATTCGCGGGGAGTATGGGCCCCCATGGATCGGAATTTGGAACTTTAATGTTTTTTTAGTGTTTTTATGGGGTTCCAAAGTGGTTTAGGATCCTTATTTTCTGTAAAAACCCAGAATACACAGTGTGTATTCATGAATACACACCATGTATCCTTCTGTTCATGAGGGAATAAATTTTCTTAAGTACATGATGTGTACTATATGTACACGCTGTATAGTCCTTAACCGTGTGATTAACTATGTGAGCAGGAACATGGGGTTGGGAATTGTTTGGTGGAACACACTGTGTACTGGGAGTACACACTGTGTTATAAGAGATGTGTATCTAGCCATGTGACCAATGACACGGGCGGATGAAACTCAGGTTGTACACATCATGTTCTATTCTTACACGCCGTGTAGATTCGACTGTATCATTGACTGTGTGACTGATGACGCGGATGTTTATGACTTAGGGGATACACATTGTGTCCAAGGTGCACACGCCATGTAGATTTACCCAGGTAGAAGCTGTGTGTATAGTTGTGTAGAGGAACTCTGGAAGGGGGGAAATGATTCAAGTACATGTCATGTCTCAAGGAGAACACACTGTGTGTGAGGGTGTTACACGACCAGGTTTGGTATAAGTGCACATCCATGTGAAGGCTTAATGGAACACACCTATTGGGGTTCATACACTCCATATATTCATGTTTTGAAGAAAAAAACTTGAATGTTTTCTTTCTCCTGTACCTTTCCTGCTACTTCTATGGCAGAGTTGACATGGGTTTTTCAGTAGCATCATCCTCCCACTTTTTTAGGGGATGGAGGACCTCAGGCTATAGAGTCATGGTTAGAATCCATTTTGTCTATCTTCGAGCATCTAAATACAACTCTATAGAGGAGGTTGAAGCTCACTATGTACATTCTTTGGGATTCCTCCAAGAGATGGTGGGATGTGATATCACAGTTGGGATGACAGTGAGTTATGGGTTGGGATGAGTTCCAGTGTACCTTCTATGATTACTTCTACCTAGAGACTTTGAAGGCTGACCGAGCCTGAGAGTTAATGAGTTTAGAGTAGGGTACTCTCTCAGTCATGGAGTATTCTTCTCTCTTCATAGAGCTTCAGCGCTTCACACCCATTCTAGGGGGTGATGAGTTGTTTCTGGTGAGGAAGTTTGAGGATGTCTCAGGCATGACATCTGATCTCAGGTGAACATCTTCAGGTTGACTTCCATCACTTCTATAATCATCTAGGTGCTAATCACAGATCGTAACCTGAGGTATGTTGGATCTATAGGCCATGGCAGTTCATCATCTAGAGTTGGTACCCTTCCAACTGAAAGGAGGAATCACTTCAGGGATTCTACGTACAGAGATCCGAGTAGGTGAGATACTTTTTTAGGTAGCCATGTGGTATTCTACCAATTTGGGAAGAGCGGTAATATGATTCCACATTGCCCGAGATACCTATTTGAGTGCCGATATTGTGAAAATATGGGTCATATTCAACGTTTTTGTCAGTTTTTTCTCACCAGTAGCTGGTGATAGGGGTTCTTCTATGACTCCACATTTAGAAGTAGGACCACCAGTTTCTCATCAGTTAGGGAACTGGAGTTCGTCAGTCCATTCTAACCGAGGAGGTGGTCATGTCCGCAGTGGTTGGACATAGGGTTTTTGACAGTCACAGGGTGGATCAGCTCAGGGATCCCAAATAGCTTCACAGGGTCACAGCATAGATCAGGCTTTTGTGATAGAGCAGACCTAGTAGAAGAAAGACCTCAGACCCTCTACAGTTAGAGGTATGATTCTAGTTACCTCAGTTTTAGATTATAAACTTTTTGATACAGGTGATCCCCATAGTTTCATATTTTTTGTTGTTGTTGATAGCTTTGGGCTCTGTATCTTTACATCTGCTGATATCTTGAATTTAGACACTCTGTTGGGGACTAAAATGGCTAGTGTGTGTTAGTTAAAGGAGTGACCTCTTCAGGTTGGAGGGTGTCACTTCTTATGGGACCTTTATGTTTTATAGATGATGGGCTATGATGTCATTCTCGGAATGGACTAGTTGGTTCCCTTCCAATATTTTTTCAATTTCTATCATTGTAGGGTGAGTTTCACGTCACCAGAGGGTGGTTCATTTCTATATAAGGTCGAATGGGATGTACAGGCAAGCAGAGCTGGACACGATCATCATGGGTTGGGAGGAGTTACAGCCCATATTTCTAGTCTGTGTCTGGATGACTAAGGGACTTCATAAATAGACTTTCATCCAGTGCTGGATAATTTCAGAGATGTCATTCCATAGGACTTTTCAGGTTTACCTATAGAGTGAGAGGTAGATTTCTCTATTTACCTTGTACCAAGAGCGGCACTAGTGTCCATTCCTCCTTATAGGATGGCTACACTAGAGTTACATGAACTCAAGAAATAGTTATAGGAGTTGCAGGCAAAGGGTTTAATCTGACCCAGTACTTCTCCTTTGGGTTCGCCTATCCTGTTTGTGAAGAAGGTGGATGTTACCCTCAAACTTTGTGTGGATTATAGGAAGCTGAACTAGTTTACGGTCAAGAACCAATATCCCTTTCCGAGGATTGATGATCTCTTTGATCACCTTCGAGGAACCCGGGTGTTCTTGAAGATTGAATTGAGATCTTGTTATCATCAGTTGCAAGTTAGACCATTATTTATACCTCTTATAGCCTTTCATAGCAGGTATGGTCTATACGAGTATGTGGTTATGCTGTTCGGTCTCACGAACGTGCCTATGGTTTTTATGGAACTGATGAACCGAGTTTTCCATCCATACTTGGACTCCTCCATGGTGGTTTTTTTAGATGATATCTTGGTGTACTCATTCACTCGACACGACCATGATACCCATATTGAAATTGTTTTGAGTACACTGGGAGAGCATCAGTTTTATGATAAGCTCTCAAAATGCCACTTTTGTATGGACTAGATTCACTTCTTGGTTCATGTTATCTTAGAGACAGGAATATTAGTAGACCCAAAGAAAGTGATATAAGTAGCTTCCTAGGAGAATACAAAGAACATCTTTGAGGTATTGAGTTTTCTAGGGTTGGTTGGTTACTATAGAAGTTTTATATAGGACTTTTCATGCTTTTCTGCGCCAATGATGGGCCTAACTAAGAAGGGTGTGAAGTACCTGTAGACAGATTCCTATGATTTAGCCTTTTAGAAGATGAAAGTGAGTTTTACTTCAGCACCAATACTAGTTTTTTTAGATCTGGGAAAGAGTTATACCATTTACAATGATGCATCAGGTATCGGGCTGGGAGCAGTTCTTATGCAAGGGGAAGGCGTCGTTGTGTACGGGTCTCTGCAGTTTAGGCCACATGAGAGGAATTACCCGATGCACGATCTTTATTTGGCTATAGTTGTTCATGCTTTGTATTATTGGATACATTACCTTCTGGGAGATTATTTTTTGGTGTACACTAACCACAAAAGCTTCATGTACATCTTTACCCAGCATAACCTAAATTAGAGACAGCGAGGGTGGGTTGAGTACCTTCAATACTTTGACTTTGAGCTTGACAATACACCTAGAAACGAAAACTCAGTTGTTGATGCATTGAGCAGGAGGACTCAAATACAGTTATTTCAGGAGGCTAGTAGTGAGTGGAATCTTATTAATATGTTCTCTGATATGGATTTGGAGGTGCACAATAGAAAGGGGTAGATGTTTCCTTCTTCTGTAGTTGTTACCTCCACTCTACTTGATCAAGTGAAAATGAGGTAGCTATCAGATGATGAAGGCCTAGTTATATGGGAGAGTGTGTCTGGAGAGGACCCTATTCCGGGATGGAACGTAGGAGAGGATGAGATCTTGCGATTTCATGGATGTGTATGGGTGCCAACAGACATACGCGAGGAGTTGATGTGGGATTTTCATTCCTCGGTTTGGACAGTTCGTCTTGGTGTCACCAAGATGTATCAATATCTACACCATCAGTATTGGTGCCCCATTATTAAGAGAGACATTTCTAGTTTTTTATGAGGTGTTCCACCTATCAGCAGGTGAAGGCGGAGCATTAGCGACCATCATGGCTTTTGCAGCAGTTACCCATTCTCGAGTGGAAGTGGAATGATTTGGTGATAGATTTTTTGACAGGGTTACCATGACTCGAGTGGAAGTGGAATGATTTGGTGATAGATTTTTTGACAGGGTTACCAAGATCGTCTCGAGGGAATGATACAGTTTGACTTTTTATTTATAAACTCATGAAGTTTGTGCACTTCTTACCGATCAAGGATACCTTTAGTATTGATGAGCTGGGATGGTTGTACATCTGATAGATTGTACATTTACATGGGGTTACAGACTCCATTATTTTAGACATGGACACCCGTTTAACTTCTCGAGTCTGGAAGGGACTACAGAAGGCTTTGGGTACACAGGTACTTCTGAGTATAGCTTACCATCCCCAAATAGATGGTCCTTCTAAGCATATGATTTAGGTGCTGGAGGACATTCTTCGATCATGCGTCCTAGATTTTGGAGGTTCTTAGGAGAAGAACATACCTCTGGTGGAGTTTTCCTACAATAATAGTTTTCAGGAAACTATTCAGATGGCACCTTATGAGGCTTTGTATGATAGGACATGTAAATCACCCCTATGTTGGATGGAGGTAGGAGAGGCAGCTATGCTGGGACCTTGTCTTTTTAGGGAGACCATGGAGTAGGTGGAGTTGATTCAGAAGAGGGTGGATATTGTACAGTCATGGTAGAATTCTTATGTTCATTGATGGAGATGGCCTCTAGTGTTTGAGGTCAAAAATCATGTTTTCCTATGTGTCACACCCAGTTTGGGACACATGAGGATTAGGAGACAGGGAAAGCTTACACTAAGATACGTTGGGTCGTTTGAGGTTTTGGAGAGAGTCGGGCCAGTTTCCTATCATTTGCAGTTACCTCATAAGTATTGGGCCATGCGCGACATCTTTCACATTTCTGAGATACGACATTACTTATCAGGCCCATATCATGTTTTTAAACCCAAGAAGGTTGAGTTGGAGGTCATCACATCATTATAGAAGAATCATATCTGGATTTTTGATCGAAGGATGAAGGTACTACGTGGCCAGACTGTTCCTCTAGTACGGCTGCTATGGCATCATGGGCGAGTACAGGATGAGACTTGGGAGAGGGAGACCAATGTACGATCGCAGTGGTCAAAGTTTTTATAATATCCTTCTTCACCACCTTCTTAGGGAAATTCAGGGATGAATTTATTTAAGGGAAAAAGTTTTTAAGAACCTGGATCTTCTTTTCAGGTATGGATCTTTTTTTTTTGGTTTTTTTTAGGAAAATTGGAGTTTTTTGAAATTTTAGAAGTACACTCTGTGTACTTATGAGTACACACCGTGTATCCTGTTACCGTGTATGACCGCGTCTTGGGCATGTAATGGTCGATACATGGTCATGTGGGGTGGTGTGGCAGACCGCTAATATCGGGGGCCAGTTGAGGCGAATACACAGTGTGTTCATTAATAGTACACATCGTGTAATTTTTATTTTATTTCATTAAATGGAATGGGGTCACGTCTCATTCACAGAAATGTCTTCTTCTAGCCCTATATCATCTAGGAGAGACAGGAATCGTTGAATCTTCTTCAAGCCACTGACCCACCATCCGTCCTCTAAATCAAAAACTGTTGATTTCATTGGAATCACCTCGGTGAGTTATTCCTTCTTCCATAGCCTCTTTTCCTGATTTCTCTTCTCTTGTGAGATATTCAAGGTTGAAAATTTTTTACATTTTTTTAGATATGTGATCTTCTAGGTCAATTCAAAGGCTGATATTCAACAATATCGATCATACAATGTCGTGGTGGGTGGTTTGTGCCTTTTCATAGTTGTCTTTGAATTATATGTGCAAAAAGTGACGAATACCCTAGTTTAGGGTATTGCGTGTTTTGGAAATCTAACCCTGATGATGCCTGATATTGTTTGGTTGCTAAAGTAAGAGTTTTTTATTGTGAATTGGGTTTATTATCTTGCTTATGGATGAGTTTTCCCATGCTTGTTGATATTGGTTGTTGGGTCCAGAACTGCTTGTTAGGCTATTATGTTTTCCATGCCTAGTGTTTTAGGATGGAGTTTATATTATATGACATGATTGTGATATGAATTGTAGTTTTTTATCCAAGTATTTTTTGAGATTTAATTTGGCTAATGTATATCGTTTTTTCAGGATTATATTACAAAAGGTTGTGGGAACCTGGTGTAGAGAGACCATAGGGGGAATGGATGTTGAGGGCTTCCCCAAAGTGTCTGTTACCTTTCACATTGTGAGACCATAGGGGGTGGATGTTGAGTTCTCCCTAATAGTGTTTTTAGTATACCGTTGTGAGACCATAGGGGGAATTGGATGTTTACAGCTTCCTTAGAGAGTTTATAGTTTACTGATAAAAGACCATGGGAGGAATTGACAGTGATCGCTTCCTCAGAGATTCTTGTATAAGCTGGACCAGAGGGTTAGACTGTGAGAACTTCTCAGAGGGTTTCTTGTGATTGATTGGTTGAATAATTAATAAATTTAAATGAATGTATTTTAAACTGTAGGATTGTTTACTTTTTATTACTTCCTTTCTTATTACTTCATTTTTTATATTTTCCTACTATATATATTCACTGACAGTTAGGCACAGGTCTTTTGGAGGTTGCCTACTGGGATTCGTCTCATACTTGTTTGGGTCATGCTTTTAGGCCCAAACAGATTATATTGTTGCAGGTATAGATAAGGGCAAGATCCCTTCTACTTCAGGTACTTGATTGTTGTGGAGCAGGAGAGCATGGGACCAAGCTGAGGCTTGCGATGCTATTGGATTTTACTTGTTTTCTTCTTACTTTGGTTTAGTACTTTATTTCATCATTGTGACTTGTTTAGCTACTTTCCTAGACATATGTGACATGCATCATTTATATATGTTCTCAATTTGTTTATTTACTTTAGTCTTCCACTATTTACTTATTGTATGGAATTACTACTTCCGCTATTATTATATGTTGTTTCTGCTGTGTTACTCTACCAATGAGTGCATTGTTTCCCCAATATCAAACCCAAGGCCCTCACTGCTAGTTGGTAGCCTCTAGAATTCAGGGAAATGTGCTTGAGGCCATGTGACCAACTGGGTACAGGGCACCTTTGGGCGGCTTCTGGAACCGGGATGTTACAGCATATATATGAACTGGCCAATATAGTGAGAATTTCACAACTAATCACATAGATTGTCAATTTCTTAACTTGTCATGTGAAGGAGTCACATGAAGCACTACATGGTTTTCAAAATATCTTTCATTGATATCATGTGATGCACTTAATGACATTGCATGATTGTTTGTGGATCTTATAGTGAGATCATGTGAAGTGCATAAAGGAATAAAGGATAGAAATTATGGAGATATATCATAGCCATTATAAATCATGTGACCACATTATTATCATTAAATCTCACAATAGGAACACTTGAAGTGTTGTAGGACAATGGAACTGGATGTATGATTGTATTTTGATATCATGATGGGATCGCATGAATCCTACGTGATTGTCAATTGATCGCATGAGGGGATCACAAGACACTCTTAAAGTCAATGTAGGTGATCATGAAAATTGCTTGTGACGTGAAGTAGGTGATCTTGTGAAGCGATCATGTAAATCATGTAATTCTGATTGATGAGGTGGTATAAGGGATAGATAACCACTATTTTCAGAGTTAAGGTAGTGGATTGATGCCTGTGAATACCCCTTGGCATATCCATAAGAATGTAGTTAATTTTTCTTAAGTATTTTAATTTGAAGTAAAGTTTTTCTCATGAGAAAAATAAGGTCTTGATCCAGGATCACGTGATCCGCATAAATAGAACAACGTATCACAAAGGAGTATCATGAAGGTATATTTCGAAGAGAAGTATGTGCAGGGTGTGTGCATAAATAGGTAAACTCATTGATATCACATGATTCGTGTAACCTAAATAAGATCTCATGTTAGAGTCATGTGATTAGCATGATAAAAAAATATCCACATGATCCACATGAATAGAACAAAGTCACACAATCCATATGAGAAAAAATATTTCACATGATCCACATAAATATAACAAGGTCACATGATCCACATCAATAAAAACAGTCTCATGATTAACATGAATAGAAAAAGGTCTTGCAGAGGGGTCTCATAGAGGAGTCTCGCTAAGGAATATTATGTAGGGGTCTTTTGATGGGGTCTCATGCAAGGGATACATGTTATGGCCTCACGTAGGGGTTACATGATAGGGTATTATGCAAGGATATATATGGTAGGGTTAGCCTATAAAAAATATCATTATAATATATTAATTCTAAAGAAGAAGAAGAAGATTTAATATCTTCACCATATGACAATATTTATAGAATGAGTTTATTCATTTCTATATCTAAGGAAGTAAAAGGAAGACTTGGAATCTATTAAAGAACTTGAAAAGGTAAAGAGGAGTTTCTGTGATATCAAATGGAAAGGTAGTGCTCAAGGGAATGTTTATGTCAAGGTTGTGAAGGAGAACATGAATTTTAAAGGCACCTATATTATATTTAGTGTAACACTCAATAATAGAAGATATTTTTGATTGGACTGCATGCCAATTTTTTTCCTTCTAAATTATTGAGCAAAAGACGAAAGTGTGAGGGAATTGACTTGAGGGAGATATTGTATTTTCCTCAAACATTATAAGGTAGTAATCCCAAGTAGGATTTTCCTAGCCTAATCCAATAGCAATGAGCTTTAGTGGATTTGGTATATTGGAACATTGCCTTTGTATACTCCTTGGATGTATCCTAGTGAGGGTGAACCAAGTAAAAATACATTTTTCCTTGTCATTTTTTTCTTTCTTTACATTCCATGAATTATTATTAGATATAGTTGGAAAGGATAAGATCAATATAATCATGAAATAGAAAAATAAGTGACCCTAATAATTAATAGGTTAAGATAACCAGTTAAGTTAAAAAAAATTAAAGTCTTAGAAGAAACATAAGGAGATCAACAAAAGGTATACCAATAAACTCCTTTGTTGCACTCACATTAACTCAGTTGGAAAGAATGAGAACAAACATGGAAGAAAAAAAGGAGGAGTTGTTCCAGTTATGAGTTAGAAGAATCTAAGTCTAGTGAAATACTCTCCCCTAATAAGAAAGGGTGATGTGAATTAGATGACAGATAAAATAAAAATGAATAAATAATGCCTCAAAAAATTCATCTATCATGCCACTAAATGATAAGTGAAGGAAAAAATAAATATTCCTAAAATAGAGGAAGAATCAAGAGAATATGACCGGTGGAAAGATTTATACTCATAGAAGGAATCATGAAAAATGGGTAAAATACAAGACTACATAATATGTGTAAATAATTTCAAGTTATATGGATAGAATAGTAAAAGTTGGTTGGCTAATTATAACAAGCACAGACATAGTATAATTATTTGAAATAAAATATAAAAGGGTTGGTCCATCAGGATCGACCACAATAATACCCTTGAGGATTTCATAGGTACCCCTGTCCCCATAAATTGATTGTTCATAATATGTTCTTTAAGTGTTATAGGATGAATGGGGGGATACGATCCATCGGGTATGTGTGTGCTGAAAAGGCATAGGTTCATAATTTGAATAGAGATACATGAGACAAGAAGAATCTGAAATCTTGAAATTTTTATATCTTATCAGATTCTAAGTGGTTTTAAACATAAAAAATATATTTTTCAAATCTGTATTAGGAAGTTTCAAGTTTTGGAAAAGGAATATTATATGATAAAGATACTGATGTGAAATTAAAGATTCATTAAAGCTATACTTTAATGATCTAGTGGTTCCAAGTCACATTGAATGTTCAACCATTAGTATTAGGCCTTGATTCAAGTGGTATTTTTTCACCAATAGAATATAGATTTAGGGAGAATCAAAAAAATATGTATTTCATTATTAACTATTTTTTATAACAATGTGGTATCATTTAAATATTTTTAGGATACCAAGAATTTTCTAGAGAAAACAAAGGCATTTTCTATAAGTGGTCTCCCCATTCTGAAATGTAATTCAACATTTGGATTCATCTCAACAATTAGTATTAATAGTTTGTATCAGTATAAAGCTGTATATTTTCATGAAGATATGGGGACAAGCACTCTAGGTGATATTTCTACATCCAACAATAGAGTCCTTTAAATAATTGAAGAAACTCATGTTGGTAACATCCATGGAAGTGAGTGAGTGACATGGAAGTAATTGGTGTTTATTGGATTAAAATTTTGTTTCTTACAAAGCGTTATGACTCGATAAGCTTAGAGGATTTTTCAATAACTCAATGCCAATTAGTGATTTCACTTAATGAAAATCTGTTAGTAGTGTACAACTATAAATAAGAATATGGATCTGAGATTGAAAGCAACTAAAATTATAAAAGTTTTAGTCCTAGTTTTATGAATGGATTCAAAAGTGAAATTTCAATCAGTTGACATATCCAAGCCATCTTTGGATTTAAGCCTATGGTGTAACATGGGATAATTAGAAGTGAATGGTCAAAGGGGGAGGGAAATATCTCTTTATCTGGACAATCTTCCTTTATCTAATGCATGGAGATCAATGATTATGGGAGAGTAAATTCATGTTGATGGAAAATGAGTCGATATCATAGAATATAGATAGATCATTATCAATATATTGTACTTAATAGTGACATGACCTGATATCATTTTTTAAACATGCCGAGAGTCATGCTATCAATATGCAGATTGAGTCAGTTCAACAGATGATTGAAATTCAACATCAAGCAGTGCGTTATATCTTAGAGGAATATGTATTTCTTAGCTAAGAAACAAAATTTCATTTCTTTGAGAATTATAGAAGCTGAATACCCCATGACTATTCAATCTTGAACACAGTTACTTTGGATGAAGCAAAAGCTTTAACATATGAGAGTTCAAGTGAAATCTCTGATTGGGGTCCATTTTGATAATTCAAGTGCTATAAATCTAAGAAAAAATACATTCCATCACTCAAGGACAAAGTACATTGAAATAAAATATCACTTTAACAAAGAGAAAGTGGATATTGGACTTGTAAATTTGGAGTATGTGTATATTAATCTATTGGTTGCAGACATCCTAATGAAGGCCTTTCCCAAAGAAGCATTTGAACAGCATCGACTAGCTCTTAGAGTTCTATCGACTATACACACTTGAACAATATATATATGGGACCCCATATCCCTGAGGTATGTTTTTTTCCTATGTACTAATATGTGCTCTTTACCATGTTGAAAACCACAAAGGAGTGACCACTACAACAAAACGCGCCTTTAACAGCGCCAGAATTCATCAACGCTAAGAAAGTCCATCATTATCAATGCTTTTTATTTAGCACTGATAAAATTCACATTTATCAGTGCTTTATTTAAGCACTGATAAAGGTTACCCTTTATTAATGATTTATTTTTAGCGCTAATAAAAGGTACCCTTTATGAGTGCTAAAAATAAAGCACTGATAAATGGTAACCTTTATCAACGCTTTATTAGCGCTGATAAAGGTCCCCAATAAAATGAAATAATTAAATAAATAAAATTAAAAAAAATAACAATTTCATTAATTAAATAATTATTGTTAAGAATGAATAAATTGAATATATTAATAAATTGTATATATTAAATATATAGATATGTTAAATGAATAAAATGAAATAATTAAACAAATAAAAATTTAAAATGGGTAAATTAAGAAAAATATTAAACATTCTATTAATTAAATAATTATTGATAAAATTAAATTTATATACATATATATATATATATTTTATAAATATTGATAAATAGTATATATTAAATGTAGATATTTAAATGAATATATAATTAAACAAAAAAAATTAAAAATGAATAAATTACAAAATTATTTAAAAAATTATTAATGAAACAATTATTAATAAAAAAATTAATAAGTATAATATATATATTAATTATAAATAGTAATAAATAATATATATTAAATATAAATATATTTAAAATGCATAAAATTTTAATTAAAAACATATTAATGTCTTATTCATTTTTAATGTTGTTTGATTTTTCAATTTAACATATATCAAATGTCGTGTGATACATTGATTTCACATACATATATATATTTGTAATTAATGCAGTTTTATATACAAAAACAAACACAAATATATTTACACAATATATAGAAACACATACACCTAATATTTATGTAATTTATTCAAATTTTAGTATATTTTAGAATTTCATTATAACATAATACATTTAATATATTATTTTTTTAATCGATAAATTTTATTTATATATTTTTAATACTATTATAGTCAGGGCATTCATTTTTAATATTTTTTATTTTTTATTTTATTTTTTAATTTGATCATTTTCTATTATTTATTTATATATATTTATTTACTTTGTTTTATTATTTTCAATATGTATTCATCTTACTTCAATATATATATATATATATATATATATATATTTAATAATTTATATTTAATTAATAAAACTTATCCATTTTTTTAATATTTTTAGAGTGTACTCATTTTGAATTATTCAATTCCACTCATTTTTTAAATACATGTATTTAAGATTATATATCCACTAATAATGTTCTTAAAAATATATTTGTAAATAAATATATTTATAAATATATATTTAATATATTTATAAAATTATATATTTATAATTATTATAAATAAATAATTATTATTTTTAAAATAAGTATTTATATAATTATAAATAAATAATTATATATATTTAATAATTATAAAATTATAGAAAATTTATTTAAATAAATACTTTTTCAGTGCTAAAAAAGTATTGTTAAAAATAATCTTTATTAGCGCTAAAATATTAGCACTGATAAATATGATTTTTATCAGTGATTTTTTAGCATTGAAAAATATCACTTTTATCATTGTTTATCAATTTAACACTGATAAAAGGTATATTTATCAGTGATTTTTTGAAAGCACTGTTAAAATTGTTCCTGTTCTATTTAAAAAAATCCTAACTGGTACTCAGTCGGTCATGATTCTCAAACTCTCACGGAACTCCTCTATTGCTGGTGCGACTCCTATATATTACCTCAAATGAATCGAGGCTAGAATCCAATGTATATTATTTAGAACTTTTCATCTATTGTTGTATGATCTTTTGGGTTCCACATTTTGCTTTTTTCATTTTGCACTGTTCTTAACCATGACAAACCCTATATCTCATCTCCTATCCACTGTTGGCGTGACTCCTATGTGTTCCCTTGAACGAATCAAGGATAAAATCTAATGTATGTTATTTTATACTTTTCCTCTATCGTTGTTTGATCTTTTCGGTTCTACATTTTGCGTTTTTCATTTTTTGTTGTTCTTAACCATGACAAAACCTACATCTCATCTCCTCACCACAATCGACGTGACTCCTCTAGGTTCATGTAAGGATCATAAAGATGTACCATGATATTAGTCACCACTTTTGGTGGCCTCTAATGATGAAATTAATTATAGTATTCCTCGCTAAATTGTTTAGCTATAATCCAGTAAAGGAAAAATACAAAAAACTAATAAGTAATTTGTCAATACTTTCTTAACCTATTAAGAAATGGGATGAAATCATGATTGATTTCTTGAACAGTTTTTCAAGATCAACTAAATAGAAAGATGTAGCATGGGTTATAGTATATCACCTAACTAAGATGAACAACTTGTTACAAAATGAAGAGGATTCCTCAGTTGATGAACTCGATCAATTGTATTTCAAAGATATAATAATGCTTCCAGGTGTCCCGTCTAGTGTTGTATATGATAGGGATATCATGTTTTTATCTTGTTTATAGCAAGGACATTAATTTTCAATGAGGTTATGGGTGAAATTTTATACTTTAATTATTCCATAGACTAATGGTCATTCTAATAAGACTATCTTGATATTGGAGGATATTCTTTGAGACTTAATTCTTGACTTCAGGGGATCCTGTAAGGATTAACTTTCCTTGGTGGAATTCTCTTATAAAAATAGTTATCAATCACTTATCTAGATGGACCCGTATAAAGAATTAAATTAAATACATTTTCACTCTCATTTATGTTGGATAAAGATAGAATAATCTCCTATGAATATCCCTAGTCTTGTCCAATAAATAATAGGTAGAGTGATGTTAATTCAAAAACATTTTGAAACTACTCAAAGTCAACCAATGTCCTAAAATAACCATTAGATGTGACCCTTGTGATTTAATGTTAATGATCATGTTTTTATTTATGTTTACTTGAGATTGGTTCACTAATGGATTAGAAATAAGAATAAATTAACCTCAAAATACATCAAAACTTTTGAAATTCTTGGAAAAGTATAGGAAATTTATTAATAGCTATCCTTAAACATATGTAAACCCAGTGGTTGAATCTATTACCTCAAGAATTTGGTTGAATCTTATTGAGTATGAAATGCTTGAGGCTGTGGAGGTTTTAAATGACCCATCTGATCTAACCATGTAATCCCCTTTAATGTTAGTATCTTATTCTCATTTTGGGTGTATTTTGTGTTGAAGAGGAGTTAAAATAGGGATTAGAGGATTTTATAGGAGATAGTGGTGAAGAGATAGAGGTACCCTTGTGTGGTATACAGTGAGTACCTGATGGAATGAAACCAGGTACCTGTTGATAGGCTAGTGTAAGTAGGGCCACTGTTAACACAACTAAAACCCCAGTGGCCTAGTATTATGTATATGGTGTTACTTTTTATATTTGATTAGTGTTGGGAGGTTTTTAATCTTTTTAATCATAGTAAAATTGTATACTAAGTAAACTATGGCCCACTACCATGTTTTCGGGTTAAACATGATTACTAGTTCCTCATTCCAGTGGTTTAGCATTAATTATTTCTCGTTTTGGTCTCAGTTGTTGTGAGTAATATTTTAAAATGAGAATTATTTTGAAAATTAAAATGATTTCTTTCAAATAGTCTTCGATTGGAAAAAATGAGTTTTAAAGGAAAATGTTTTGGATTAAAAATTTGGTAAATTATTAGGTTTGGTGAAAATGGTAAGTGTGACCCTCGATATTACTTATGAGCATTTTCATATGTGTGGGTATGTGAGGAATTGATTTTGAACATGATTTTATGATTTTTTTGTTATTCAGAATATGCCGCCTAGAAAAGTCCCCAAAGTTTCTAGTGGTTCTCACCTTGTTTCTAGTTATACTCAGTTTCTTCCCATCTTCTGTAGAAATTAAGGTTTGTTAGAGGTAGTTAAGTGGCTTGAAGAAGTTGAGCATGTCTTCAAAGTGTTGGGAACTCCCAAATATGTTAGATTCCATGCTATTTTGGGTCTTATTGGGGGTCTATCTTTAGAAGAATGGGAGTTTTTTCCCCACCAATGATGCAAGTTGGGATGACATGGGAATTTTTTAAGCCCATATTTGTCCAACGGTTTATACCTAAGGATATGAAGATGAAGGAAAGGGAAGATCTCATGAGTTTCCAGTAAGTTTAGCGGACAGTGATGGATTATGTTGAACACTTTGAAGAGATAGTTTCCTTTTCTCTAGATATGGTGTCACGGGATCTATTGAAAGCTTCTCTTTTCATTGGGGGTAATCATCCATGGATCAAGAAGCATGTCCTCTTCTCCAAGGATCACTATTTTGATAAGTTGGTGGAGGAATAATTTTTGGATGAGCTATTGTGAAAGAATTATACAATACATTGGATCAGTTGTTGTCTCCTGTGTTGGGGTCAAGACATTCGGAGTTTTCACATTTTTGTTTTGTGTCTACTATAAGTTCATATTTCATTATAAAAGTATTATGAAATCATCCTTTCATAGTTCAAATGGTTTTGTTTTTTTTTAATGTGAAACTTAAAATGGTTATCATTTCTTGAATTAGTTCCCCTCTTTCTATAGTGCCTATTTGGAGATGTCTATTTTTGTGGAAATCACTCTTTGTGCCTTGTGTGCGGGTTCATTGTTCGGTTCGAGATCTTTTGTTTGTTTACTAAAAAAATTATAAGGTTTTATATGATTGTAAAAATAGGTTGATCGAGGTGTGTACTTCGTTCACGCTTAGGGAAACGATCCATAAGTCATTTGAGACATATATAAATTAGCCGCACCTCAATTTGATGCACGGTGTGACCATTATGACTCAATGTTTCATGCCTTTTTAAGAATCAGTTGCACCTCAAAACTGAACAAACACATTTATATTGTTTTGATACCTTAGTTAAAAATGTTTCAATTGCTAAAAATTGATCAAATGTGCTTGGATTTTATTGATAATTAGAACAATGATTTATAAGTAATTTTTGATGTGTTGGAATCTATTTCACGTCAAACTGATACATGATGTGATCAGAATGTGTCAAAAGTGCATGTTTCCAGTTTAAAATTACATTTTAGTAAAAAAGACAACTGATGTACTAAAAAATAAGAAAAAACATTTAGATTGTTTTGATACTTTAGGAAAATGATCCATAAGTCATTTGAGATGTGTTGGAATCAGCCGCACCACAATCCAAAGCACGATGTGACTGGTATGACTCCAAGTGTGTTTTTTATTTAAAATTAACATCAATTTTAGTAAAATTAACACTTTATATTAATTTATTTATATATATTATTACTAAAATTAGAATTTTGTTCTTATATAGGTGTGTTATTTTTCTCGAGTAGGGGTGGTTTGTTCAGTAATAGCATGATTCAGGTCAGGATTAAATGATAGAGGAACATTGATGTTTTTGAAAGTATGTAATAATTTGTATTTATGTAATTGGATAAACTAATGTTTGAAATTTCTATAATATATTGTTTTTTTCTTGTGTTTGTATTGTAAATTTCATTTCATTTAAATCCTTTATTGGGGCTTTTTTTTATATCTGGTGTGTTTTTGGTGTTGTGGTGTGTTATTACAACACACTGCAGTGGTGTTGTGGTGTGCTATTATAGCACACTATAGAATGGCACTTTATCATCACTTTTATAAACATTGATAAATGGTTCATTTAGTGGTGTTAAATTAAATAACTGATAAAGGTCTCATTTATCAGTGCTTTTTTTAGTGCCGATAAAGGGAACCTTTATCAGCGTTGATAACAATCCAGAGCTTTTAGCCTCTTTCCGATAGTCATCACTTTTCTAGCACTGATAAAGGCCATTTCTAGCACTATTAAAGGCATATTTTATAGTAGTGGACCTTTGGGTTAATTGAAAAAGGGGGAGAAAATTTCTTAATCAATACAGGGGGAGAATCTGATAGGGGGAGTGATGAAATAGGATAATTTTTAAATATGGTGATACTAAATTTATTCTATAAACAAATAAGAATCATTCAAAGGAGTGTCCTTTGGGTTCATGATGCAGGTAATAGAAATGTGTAGGTTAAGAAGTGTTGATCTTGTAATTTATTTTGGTATCAATAAAATTTATAGTGGAAGGTTTGAGAATGAAGTGATTCATCTATGAAATTTTCATGATACTCATGTTTCTCACATCAATATTGAATCATGTGGGATTATAGTACGTGTTAAGGAAGTCCATCACTATTCAGGGTTGTAGAAGGAAAATGGTTTTGTATGTGCATGAATTTTCAAAAATTTGGTTCTTTAAGATTTTAAGTTTTGTTGAAAAACCCAAAGGGGGAGATTTATGGAAAAAAAATACCTCCTGATGGTACTTTTTGGTTGATTGTATTTTTTAACAAGGTTTGAGTTTGTTGATGAAGGATAGTTATCAAAGGAGGTGTGAAGAGTGAGCGTGAATGTCTGAACTGATCTCATGGATAAAGAATGTAAGAAATGATCACACAGAGAATGTATGTCTGAACTTATCATTTAGAGAATGAATGTAAAATTTGATCACAAAAAGCAAAAATGTTAGAACTCATTGTGTGAAGGAGTCGTGAAAATCACTACATGATTTTTAGAAGGTCTTATGTTGAGATCATGTGAATCACCTAAATACACCACATGATTTTTAGTGGATATCATGGTGATATCATGTGAAGTTCATGAAGGAAGAACACCTGTAAATAATAGATATGCCTCATGGTCATTCAAAATAACATGACTGTATGATTATCTTTAGATCTTGTGATGGGATCATGTGAAGAACTAGAAGACAATGGAACTAAAAGCATGATTTTTATTTATATATCATGATGGGATCATGAAAATACCACATTATTTTCAATTTATCATGCAATGGGATCACATGAAACACTTAAAGACAATTAATTTTATCATGTGAACCACTTATGACATGAATCAGGTGATCAGGTGAAGCGATCATGTGAAGCATGAAAGGCTGATTGAAGAGGAAGTGGAATACATGGCTAACCACGATTTGTAGAGTTAATGTGGCACATCAATTACTATAAATACCCTTGGACCTATCCTTAAGAATGTATAAAAATTTTCTTAAGTGGTTTTATCTAAATAAAAGTATTTCACATGAGAAGAATAATGTCTTGCGCTGGGATCACATGATCTGCGTAAAAAGAACAAGGTATCGTGAAGGATTATCATGATGGTATCTTGAAAATAGAAGTATGTTTTCGGTGTGTGAACAAATAGGTGGAACCATTAATATCATGTGATCTGTGTAACCTAAAAAAGTTCTAATTCTAGAGTCACATGATCCACATGAACAAAATAAAGTCATGTGATCCGTATAAATAGAAAAAAAAATAATGTGATCTACGTGAATGAAACTAAGTCATGCAATCTGCATAAATAGAACATGGTTTCACGATATACATAAATAGAACAAAGAGTCACAATTTATGTGAATAGAATAAGGTCTTGTGTAGGGGTATCATGGAGGAGTCTCATAGATGAATCTTAAGGAGGGATCTTACGAAGGGTTCTCATGCAAGGGATACACACTAGGGTCTCATGCAAGGGTTACATGCCAAGGTCTTGCACAAGAGGAAACACTATAAGGTTTCCCTATGAATGGTATCATTATCATATCTGAATTCTGAAGAAGAATAATAAGAAGAAAAAGAATATTGGGGATAATCTCCATTTGAAAATATTTATAGAAAGAGTTTATTCAATTCTACATCCATGGAATTGAAAGGAAGGATTGTCACCTATCAAAGAACTTTCCAAAGTGAGGAGGAGTTTCCATGATATCACATGGAAAGGTGATTCTCAAGGGAATGTTCACATCAAATCTATGAAGAAATGCTTGATTTTCAAAGGAACCCATCTTATATTCGGTGCAACACTCAAAAATAGAATATATTGTTCATTATCTCATGTTCCAATTGTTTTTATTTCTAAAGAGGTGATCATAAGAGGGAAGTGTGAGGGAAGTGATCTTAGGGAGATAGTTCATTTTCACCAAACATTATAATGGTAGTGATCCCAAGTAAGAGTGACCTAGAATAAACCAACAACAGTGATATTTAGTAGATTTGGTACATTGTCGCATTACCTTTTTATTCTCCTTATATGTAGACCAGTGATGGTGAAACAAGTAAAAATATGTGTGTCCTTGTGTTTTATTTCTTTATTTAGTTTATATGCATCATCATTAGATATAGTTGGAAAGGATAAGATCAATATTACCAGAAAAGTGAAAAATAAGTGACCCTTATAATCTAGAGGTCAAGATCCAGTGGGGCAAGAATAATTTTCAAAAGAATATTCATACCTTAATTCACCCCCTCTCTCAGGGTATCTAAGACCCATTGGGGAATAACAATTGGAATTAGAGCATAGGTTTCTTTTATTGGATTTTTTTTCTCTGACGAGTTTTATTCTTCTGTTGTAATTGAAGTTCCAGTTTTCTCTTATCTTGATGTTCCATGGAAAAGGGATTAAATTCAAATAATAATTGTAATCCTTATGTAATTCCTTAGTGTATAAGTGCTTATGGAAGGAGTATGATTTAGTTTAAGGAAACAAACATTATATTAAACAAATATTTTTATAAATCATACTATGAAAATATTTACTCAATAAATGATTCTATGGGAATGAATGAAGAACCTAACATGCCAAGTGATGTTGGAACTACTGATAATGAAGAATTTCTAAGAAGTCAAAAAGTTGAATTTTTCTACATGAAAAACGATTTTTATCAGAAATTTAAAGAAGAAAACAAGTCTCATGATATTTGTATCCATACATAGGAAATTGAAGTCAAAAAACTTAAAGGTTTAAATAAAAGACTTGTTAAAGTGGCCACTGATCTAAGAGAGAAAACTGATTCTAAAGCTGAAGAACTATAAAAACTCTAATCTGATGACAAGGGAAAGAATATGAACTAAAAAATCATAATTTAGAATTCAGAAATGATTATCTTTCTAC
Organism: Viscum album; assembly: GCA_963277665.1. Lineage (NCBI taxonomy): Eukaryota > Viridiplantae > Streptophyta > Magnoliopsida > Santalales > Viscaceae > Viscum > Viscum album. The sequence continues at coordinate 504,094,330 of OY728135.1, read as the reverse complement.
ACACTCTTATAATCGGATTAGTAGAATGCATGATTTAAATATTATGTTACTTAAATGACTTAAAAAATAAATAAAAGTGACACTGTGGATAAGATATCCTAGGAATTGTAATATGATATGACTAGTGGTAAGATTCTCAAGAGGGGACTTAATAGTCAGCTAGAATCTAGGGAAAATAAGATTCAACAATTGGGAGAAGAGCTAGAATCATTCAATAAAGAATTGGATAAATCTAATGCAAAAGAAATCCCAAATTAAAGGATTATTTGAATTTATTATTTGACTATCCTTATAAAATTAATGATGAAATGAAAATAAAATATGCTATTTCAGATGAAAAACATGAAATGATTGCCTCATCCCAAAGGCCTTACAGTTTGGGTAAATCTTGTATTGGATATAATAAACCATATCTCATGTATGAGAGGAATAGAGCCATGGGTAGATGTAAAAATAAGGAGAATTTTTTAAGTGTTGTAAATAGATCTAAAAATAATTTTATAAGAAGTGTTGGTAACATGTGATATTTTTTTGGAATGCAAGGTCATATTTCAATTTTTTGTTCTGAGGATTTACAATGTATATCATTATATGAAGACAAAAATATTTCTAATCTTGAGAACGAGCAGTATATTTTTGAAAAGTCTAAAAGAAAAGTATATCCATATAAAGTAACTATGAAATGCTACTATTATAAAATATCGGGACACACCATGAGCATGTGTCAAGAAGCCTAAGGGATAAATGTCAAAATAATAATTCTGGATGCATCAAAATCTCAACCAAGAAATGTTGACGTGATATATGTTTTTAATATGAGATTTTTTATATGTGATAATCATGGGAATTTCGAAATATATTGTAGTTTTAATAAATTAGGGAATGAAAAATAAGTCGGAATGGGATCCTCAACTCTGGTGGTGTATAAAAAGAAATCCTATACTGGAATACAACCAGCTATGTTGAAAAATAGGTTTAAAGTCTCATAGGAAACACAAGGATCACAATGAAAGGTGTATCAAGCACCTCCTATGTAACACTCACATAAAATCATTCAGAAATAATGTGAAATAACTTTGAAGAAAAATTTAGGAGTTGTTCTAGTTGTGAGTAAGAATAATGTAATTTTAGTGAAAGACACGCCCCCAATAAGAAAGGGTAACTTGACTCATATAACATATAAAAGAAAAATGAATAAATAAAGCATTGAAAAATTAATGTTTCATTCCACAAGTCGAGAAGTAAGGTAAGAGAAATATCCCCAAAATTGCGGAAGAATAAATAGCATAAAACCATTAGAAAGACTCTTTATGGAAAGAATTGTGAAAATGGTGTATTAGTGGAGCATCAAAGGAAGAAATTTTTACTAGTGGGTTTAAACCCAAAATTGTGAAAAATACCAAGACTAAATAATCTATATATCATAAGAAAACTAATCATGTATGTAATGGCACGGACCCTCCTGGCCCATTACTTTGCCAAAGTGAGGTTTCACCAAAATAGTGGCACCGTGAGGGTGACACCGTGACGGTGGCACCGTGACGGTGGCACCGTGACGGTGGCACCGTGAGGGTGACACCGTGACGGTGGCACTGTGACGGTGGCACCATGAGGGTGGCACCGTGACGGTGGCACCGTGAGGGTGGCACCGTGACGGTGGGACCATGAGGGTGGCACCGTGAGGGTGACACCGTGACGGTGGCACTGGGAGGGTGACATCGTGTCCCCTCGCCGAGCCTTTTGTTCTTCTTCCAGTACCTGACTTTTCCGCTCCCGCAATGTAATTTTCGACGTAAATTAATTATTTTAATCCTTTTAAAACCATTAAAATCCCATAATTAATTCCTAAAAATCCTGAGAGACCTCCGTGTGTAACTGCCCAGCCGCGTGGTCAACCCACGACCCCCGCGCCTTACGCGGTTACGTGTTCTTACCTCAACCGTCTGCGGCTCTTATAAACTAAGGGTTAGTCGTGGTTTCTCATTTCCTCGATCGTGGCTTTTCACAAACAGCTTCTGGTGCATCGGGCGCATCGTTATCCGTAAAGTTTCGCACCCGACCTAAGCACTGATAGACGAAGCGATTTTCGTTCAGGCAAGCCGAATCGCTACCTGTGAACTTCCTCCCCCGGCCTCAGTGTAGAACGTCGATCATCTATCAACAGGTAGGGAATTTCTCCTTCGTATATCTCTTTTGTGTATCATGCGGGGTGGTCGTGCTTTTGATTCTGTAGAATTGGATAAACCATACCTAATTAAAGATAATGAACGAATTCTTTAAATAAAGAAAGGGGGGGTTGTGATCGTTGATGTTGTCTTATATTTTGATGTTGTTTCTTTTATGACCATCTTGTTGAGTTGTGTTGGCTTATGCCTCCTGAAAATCGAGGCCGTTGGTGGTCGTTGTTTGTGAACTAATGAACCCCGTTGATGTTTTAAATGGCTTATTTGTGGTTGTAAACTCCTGCTGTGAAAAGTGAATTGGTTAATCACGCATACCTGGCTGAATAAATTGAAATCACCAAGATCAATCCCTTCTGTGCTAACCCCGGTCAAAATGGAATTGAAATCATGGAACGTGTAAAATCTTTTAAATCTGAAAATACAGGCTTGGCCTTGCTTAGTGTTGGTGGCAGTGTTTTGGTGGTTTTCTCTTACGAGTCGATTGCTGGAGATGTGGGAGGGGATGGGATCCCCTGTTCTTTTATACCCTCTATGGTTGTGTGAAATTTGGGGATGATATATCCTGTTGGTATGGATTCGGTGGTTGTGAGTTTTAAGACTGGGTGGATACTTGTTTATATCACGAATTGGGGTGGAATCCTCTGTTGTTGAGAACCGGGTATGGGCGTTATGGTTGTTTCTTGATTTTTTACCTTCCTGGACTTATGACTATGACTACTAGTTGCCCAGTAGTGCTTAAACATAAACATTATTACTGAATGTGAAATAAGAAAGGGGTCAAATGGGTTGTTAGCGTGAGTCGTGACTCGGACTTGAGTGCTTTTGTGATCTATAGGCTGTCTGAAGAAAAACCTATCTTGGGTGAGTGCTTGTTACCTATATATATATACTTGTAGCTTTGTTTTTTTTATCCGCGCCCCACCCAAGTTGAGCACTTAGTGCCGAACACCCCCATTTCATGGGGGAGGGTGTTTTTTCCCACACTATTATTAGTGGCTGGTTATTAGCTCCTTTTCTGCTCCCTTTCCCGAATAGCCCAAGTATCTTCGGGTAGGCTGTGATGGATTGAGGTCCATTATTAGCCCAAGAACCTTCCGGTGGGGTAGTGTGGTGGTTGGCCAGGTGTGTGCGGCAGGTGGTTTCCCAAGTGTCTTCGGGATGAGGCCCAGGTGTCTTCGGGCATGGCAGTGGATCCTTTAGCACAGGTGTCTTCATTCGTGGTGGTGTTTGTTCTGGCCTAGGTGTTTGTAGGCGTGGTTACATGTGATAGTTGTGGCCCAGGTGTGTGTGGACGGGATTCGGCAGTGGGACTGCGTGTGGTTGTGGCCCAGGTGTGTGCGGGCGGGTGTGGCAGTGGGACTGCGGTGAGAATGGCGGGATTGGTCTGATGCGTAGGATGTCTCAATAACCAGTGGGAAAGTGGCACGAGTTACCCAAACATCGATGTTCTCTTGTTATATATATTACTTGACTTGTGTTATTTGGGGAGTGTACCTTGGTGAGGCTTGGGTGGATAGTTTACCCTGTTAGGTGTTTGGTTTACTCTTTTTCTCACAGGACTTTAGTACGTTCCCCCACTTGTGCACGAGAGTCTTTAGTTTTCCCTACTGAGTGTACTTGTATGCCCACCCTATGTATATAAAATTGCTTTCAGGTTTCCAGGAGGACTTTGGGGATCGTGCGGGACCATACTAGCTCGGATCCTTGGAGCAGTTGCAGTTGTCGTTTTTCTTTCTTTGGTACTTACCCTTGTAGACACCTTTTGCACCTTGTGGATTTTACTTTTGAAACATGCATGTGGGAATGGTTTACTGTTGGCTTTACTTTTCTTTTTACCTTGGTGTTGTTGGGTTTTATTCTTCTTATCTCTCGATCCTATAAAATAAAAAGGGTAATGCCTTCCATTTGTGTGAAATTTCCATACCCTTGGTGCTAGTCGCCACTCCGGGACCTATTGAAGGCGGGTTTCGGGGGTCATTATCTCTCCTTCAACTTAAAGAAGGAAGGTCCTGGCAATCTACTGACCCTTCCCTCCTTTTGGTGAAGGCGGGTCGTGACAGAATGGTATCAGAGGTGATGGTTGAGAGATAGGATGGAGTCTGGAGTTAGGAACAGTGAGGATTGCATGGGATGGTAAGGCAACAGTGTTGGGTGACCTTGGCGCGTGAATTAGGCTAGGGAAGACCGGCTAGGACATGGGATTTTAGGGCCCCCCGTGATCCGATGCAAGGACTCTGGACCTACCGAACGACCAAGTGAGGCCACACTGATTGCAGGGTAGAGACCCTAGGAAAGGTACATGCATCATAATGACTTGTGTTCTTGTGTTTCTGGGATGTCTTGGGGATTAAGAATAAATTAAATTTTAAGAAGTTTTAAGAACAATATTCTGCACTACTTGGGCTTAGGCATTCCTTGTTTACCTTGCAGCTATGGCACCTGGAAGGCGACCACGTGTGGTACAGGCGATTGAGGCCCCGGAGACTACTTTGGCCGATCGGCAGAGAGCTGATCGAGAGGAAGAGGATGACCAGTGGCAGAAGACTCGTCGAGCCTTCCAGTGATAGGCCCTCGAGAATTATGAGGGCAGCACCTCCGATATGAAGACGAAAGGCTGGCTAGAGGAGCTAGTTATAGCCTTTGGCCTGATTCGGGCCCCGACCGAGTACTAGGTTCCTCTGGCCGTTAGCCAGATGCAGGGAGCGGCACATTAGTGGTGGATGCTTTACCTGGGGGAGAGGAGAGAGTCTGAGGTGGCTTGGGTGGATTTCAAGAGGGAGTTCTGGGCGAAATTCCTCTCCTCGATGATGAAGGCAGAAAAGATGCAGGAACTACTCTCCCTCCAGCAGGGGAGTATGTCCGTGAGGGAGCTAGGGATCAAGTTCAAGGACCTCCTACGTTTTTCTCCGGACCTCTTTCCCGATGAGTAGTCTCGGGAAAGACGTTTAGAGGAGGCACTCCGACCCTCCCTCCAGTATGATGTTACCCCCTTCACCTTGCCGACGTACTTGGAGGTCCAGAAGAAGGCCGAAGTGGTAGAGAGGATGCATTCTCTAGGAGGAGTGTCACGAGAGGGGATCCAGCTGGGACCATCAAAGGGGAAGGCTATCAGCACCAGGCCTCCAGCGTCAGGACCCTCTAGGTTCCGACCCGCAGGGAGTAGGTCGCAGCAGTTTCAGTTTCGATCCCCCGGCCCTCGCCCTTTTCCTACGGGCCCGGGACCGCGGTGCTTCATTTGTGGGAGCCCTGGGCATCTCTGAAGTCAGTGCCCCGACCGGGTGCAGTAAAGCAGTGGCAGTCATCCCCAGCACCCACCCCAGCAGCAGCTTTCAGCCAGACCTTTCCAGCAGCAGCATCAGAGACTGCGAGCTCCCGCTCCTCCGAGGGCAGACGTAGGAGGAGGAGGCCGACCTCAGGGTGCTCCATCGGGACCTCGACCAGGGTGTGGTCGGGGAGGTGGCCGACAGCCGAGGGGAAGGGGAGCTGGGCGTGGACAATTGCACGCCGCAGAGGCAGCAGTTCCAGCAGGGCCAGAGGTTGTTCGAGGTACGATCAGTCTGTTTAGCACTCTTGCTTATTCTTTATTCGATACCGGAGCTTCGCACTCCTTTGTTGCACTCATTCTAGCCCGTGCCTTGGGTCTAGATGCCGAGAGACTTCCAGTGCCCCTGGTTTTGAGCACACCAGTCGGAGGTCAGACCGACTTGTTGTTCATTTGTCGGGGATGTAGACTGATGTTAGGGCCACATCAGTCAGTTAAGGATCTTCTTCTGCTACAGATTCATCCATACGATGTCATCCTAGGCATCGACTGGCTATTTTCTGTGTGCGCCGTCATCGACTATTTTCGAAGAAGGGTGGTGTTATCAGACTTGGACAGCCGGCGTGTTACCTTCACCAGTGAGCAGAGCAGTCCGAGGGGAAATAGGAGAGAGGAACCTCTCCTCTCCTTGTTGACCGAGCTGACAGTGGAATCAGTAGATGATGAAATGGTGGAAGTGCTAGAGATCATCCGTGAGTTTATGGAAATATTTTCTGAGGAGGTGACGACTCTACCCCCTCGACGTGATATCGATTTCGGGATAGACCTGCAGCCCGGTGCTCGTCCAATCTCGATGGCTCCTTACCAGATGGCACCTTCGGAGCTACGAGAGTTGCAGATACAGATTGACGATCTAATGAAGAGGGGTTATGTTCGTCTGAGTGCGTCACCGTGGGGTTCTCCGGTCTTGTTTGCAAAGAAGGCAGATGGTGGTCTTAGGTTGTGCATAGACTATAGGAGGATGAATCAGGTGACGATCAAGAATCGCTACCCTCTTCCAAGGATAGATGATCTTTTCGACCAGCTGAAAGGGGCAGGATGGTTCTCGAAGATCGACCTGCGGTCTGGGTACCACCAGTTGAGGTTGAAAGAGAGCGAAATCTCGAAGACAGCGTTCAGGTGCAGGTATGGACACTTCGAGTTCGTAGTCATGCCCTTCGGTGTTACGAACGCCCCGGTTGTGTTCATGGGGCTTATGAACTCCATCTTCCGGGAGTACCTGGATCGGTTTGTGGTTGTGTTCATCGACGACATCCCGGTCTACTCTAGATAAGAGGAGGACCACACAGAGCACCTGAGGACAGTTTTGGAGGTCCCCCGATAGCACCAGCTTTATGGGAAGTTGTCAAAATGCAAGTTCTGGACACAAGAAGTGCACTTCCTCGGGCACGTGGTGTCCGAGCAGGGGGTAGCGGTGGACCCGTCAAAAGTTTAGGCAGTTTTTTCTTGGGTAGCACCCAAGAATGTGGCAGAGGTCTGTAGTTTCCTTAGGGTGGCAGGTAACTATCAGAGATTCGTACCCAACTTCTCCCGAGTTGCAGCCCCTTTGACGGCTCTGACCAAGAAGGACCAGGCTTTCGTATGGAGTGAGCAGTGCCAGTCAGCCTTCAGCTATCTGAAGGAGAAGTTGGTCAGTGCCCCAGTGCTGAGATTACCATAAGAAGGAGTGAACTATGAGGTGTTCTGTGATGCTTCAGGACGGGGCCTGGGATGTGTGTTGATGCAGCGACAAGGGGTGATCTCTTATGGGTCCAGGAAGCTGCATTCCCATGAGCGTAATTACGCCACCCACGACCTGGAGCTTGTAGCGGTCGTTTTTACGCTAAATTTATGGCGGCACTACCTCATCAGGGAATGCTTTGTGGTCTTCACGGATCACAAAATATTGAGGTATATCTTCTCCCAGTGGGACTTAAACTTGTGACACTAGAGATGGGTGGAGTTCCTCTAGGATTACGACTTCGAGATCTCTTATACTGAAGGCAAGGGAAATGTAGTGGTCGATGCCTTGAGCAGGAGGACGCAGAAGGATGCGGTCTGAGAGTCGGCAGATTCCTGGAAGGCAATGGAAGAGTTGGCTGCCTTACACCTGGATGCGAGGATGGATAGCGGCAGGGGCTGCCTATATCAGATGATAGTGCAGTAATCTCTGTTTTGATAGGTGGAGGAGTCTCAGTGGGGAGACCCGGAGTGCGAAGTGATGCGTGACCGGGTTGACCAGGGCAATGCTCCAGAAGGATGGACAGAGGATGGTCAGAACTGGATGCTTTTCCAGAAAAGGTTGTTTATCCCAGAGGCGATGCGCGGTAAGGTTCTCAGTGAGTTCCACAACTCACCCTTGTCCGTACACCCAAGAGTTTCCAAGATGTACCAGGGTTTGAAGAGGCAGTTTTGGTGGCTTGGAGTTAAGCGAGCGGTGGCAGAGTTTGTGGCCAAGTGCTTAGTGTGTCAGCAAGTGAAGGCTGAACACCGAGTTCCAGGAGGCCTACTGCAGCCTCTAGATGTCCCTGAGTGGAAGTGGGATGACATCTTGATGGATTTCGTCACGGGACTACCCAAGGTCCAAGGAGGGTACGACACCATCTGGGTGGTAGTGGACAGGTTGACGAAATCGGCTCACTTTCTAGCAATCAGGGAGTCGAGTACTGTAGACGCTTTGGCACGAAAGTACGTGGATGAGGTGGTGAGGTTGCATGGAGTTTCAAGGTCTATAGTCTCGGATAGGGATGCACGGTTTACCTTGCGAGTCTGGAGAGGATTGCAGCATGCGTTTGGCACCCAGTTACGCCTTAGCACTACTTTCCATCCCCAGACAGATGGACAAATAGAGCGCACCATCCAGACCTTGGAGGATATGCTACGGGCATGTGTTCTGGACTTAGGAGGATCATGGGTGCGACACCTGCCCCTAGTAGAGTTCTCTTACAATAATAGCTATCACTCTACCATTGGAATGGCCCCGTTTGAAGCCCTGTATTGGAGGCCATGCCATTCACCTATGTGTTGGGCCGAAGTAGGAGAGGCAGGCATCCTTGGCTCGGAGTTGGTACAGAACACAACAGAGAAGGTTCAGCTCATACGGGAAAGGATGAAGGCAGCCCAGGACCGACAGAAGTCGTATGCTGATACCAGGAGGAGGCCCTTGGAGTTTGAGGTTGGGGACCACGTGTTCTTGAAGGTCTCCCCTCGGCGTGGGCAGCGGAGGTTCGGCAAGGGGAGTAAGCTTTCCCCTAGGTTCATCGGACACTTCGAAGTATTGCAGCGGGTCAGCGAGGTGGCTTACCAGCTAGCGTTGCCACCGTCGCTACTGAGGATACATGGTGTCTTTCATGTGTCCCAGCTTCGTCGGTATCTACATGATGATTCACACGTCCTTGATTGGGGTGAGCTGGACATCGAGGACGACGTGACCTTTGTGGAGAGACCAGTGATGATCGAGGATCTCAAGGAGAAGGTGCTTCGTGGGCGAACCATTCCCTTGGTTCGCGTGTTATGGAGACATGGTGGGCTTGAGGAGAGTATGTGGGAGAGGGAAGCACAGATGCGTACCCAGTAACTAGAGTTTTTTTAAGTTTTGTTCCTTGTTGTACCTGTTGTGATAGAACGTTTTGTCTTTTGGCTATGAAATGTACTGGTTTTTCTTCCTCTGGATGTGTGTGAAAAGCCCTGGATATGAGGGAGGAGAGAGCCCGACCCCTAATCAAGACTCATTAAGGTGGATGCGATTAAACCCATGCAGGCGAGTCAGTGCCGCCCAAAGCGGATAATATCTTGACATGGGGGAGGAGACTCCCCAACCCACATTCCTGGGCAGTTTGGCATGGTATGTTGCTTGGTTCTTGACAGAGAAGTGTTTTTGGTTAGCATGGGTTCACTTCTAAGTGGTATCTAACGAGGTGGTTGTTCGGACCCTCTCTTTCCTTCTTGGTTTGTTTTGATTCTCGAGGACGAGAATCGTTTAAGAGGTATCTAATGTAATGGCTCGGACCCTCCTGGCCCATTACTTTTCCAAAGTGAGGTTCCACCAAAACAGTGGCACCGTGAGGGTGACATCGTGACGGTGTCACCGTGACGGTGGCACCGTGAGGGTGGCACCGTGAGGGTGACACCATGACGGTGGCACCGTGAGGGTGACACCGTGTCCCCTCACCAAGCCTTTCGTTCTTCTTCCAGTACCTGACTTTTCCGCTCCCGCAATGTAAGTTTCGACGTAAATTAATTCTTTTACTCCTTTTAAAACCATTAAAATCCCATAATTAATTCCTAAAAATCCCGAGAGAACTCTGTGTGTAACTACCCAGCTTCGTGGTCAACCCATGACCCCCGCGCCTTATGCGGTTACGCGTTCTCATCTCAACCGTTCGCGGCTCTTATAAACTAAGGGTTAGCCATGGTTTCTCCTTTCCTCGATCATGGCTTTTCACAAACAACTTCTGGTGCATCAGGCGCATCGTTATCCATAAAGTTCCGCACCCGGCCTAAGCACTGATAGACGAAGCGATTTTCGTTCAGGCGAGCCGAATTGCTATCCGTGAACTTACTCCCCCGGCCTCAGCATAGAATGTCGATCATCTATCAATAGGTAGGTAATTTCTCCTTCATCTCTCTCTTTTGTGTATCATGCGGGGTGGGCGTGCTTTTGATTCTATAGAATTGGATAAACCATACCTAATTAAAGATAATGAACGAATTCTTTAAATAAAAAAAGGGGAGAATATGATCATTGATGTTTTCTTATATTTTGATGCTATTTATTTTATGACCATCTTGTTGAGTTGGGATGGTTTATGCCTCCTAAAAATCGAGGTCGTTGGTGGTCTTTGTTTGTGCACTAATGAACCCCGCTGATGTTTTAAGTGTCTTGTTTGTGGTTGTAAACTCCTGCTGTGAAAAGTGAATTGGTTAATCACGCATACCCAGCTGAATAAATTGAAATCACCAGGATCAATCCCTTCTGTGCTAACCCCGGTCAAAATGGAATTGAAATCATGGAACGTGTAAAATATTTTAAATCTGAAAATACAGGCTTGGCCTTTCTTAGTGTTGGTGGCAGTGTTTTGGTAGTTTTCTCTTATGAGTCGATTGCTGGAGATATGGGAGGGGATGGGATCCCATGTTCTTTTGTACCCTTGATGGTTGTGTGAAATTTGGGAATGAGATCTCTTGTTGGTATGGATTCGGTGGTTGTGAGTTTTAAGACCGGGTGGATACTTGTTTATATCACGAATTGGGGTGGAATCCTCTGTTGTTGAGAACCAGGTATGGTTGTTATGGTTGTTGCTTGATTGTTTACCTTCCTGGACTTATGCCTATGCCTACTAGTTGCCCAGTAGTGCTTAAACATAAACATTATTACTGAACGTGAAATAAGAAAGGGGACAAATGGGTTGTTAGCATGAGTCGTGACTCGGACTTGAGTGATGTTGTGATCTATATGCTGTCTGAAGAAAAACCTAGCTTGGGTGAGTTCTTGTTACCTATATATATATACTTGTAGCTTTGTGTTTCTTATTCATGCCCCACCCAAGTTGAGCACTTAGTGCTGAACACCCCCATTTCATGGGGGAGGGTGTTTTTCCCAACACTATTTTTAGTGGCTCGTTATTAGCTCCTTTTCTGCTCTCTTTCCCGGATAGCCCAAGTATCTTCGGGCAGGCTGTGATGGCCTGAGGTCCATTATTAGCCCAAGAAACTTCAGGCGGGGTAGTGTGGTGGTTGTCCAGGTGTGTGTGGCAGGTGGTTTCCCAAGTGTCTTCGGGATGAGGCCCAGGTGTCTTCGAGCGTGGCAGTGGATCCTTTAGCCCAGGTGTCTTTGGGCGTGGTGGTGGTTGTTCTGGCCTAGGTGTTTGCAGGCATGGTTACATGTGATAGTTGTGGCCTAGGTGTGTGCGGGCGGGATTTGGCAGTGGGACTGCATGTGGTTGTGGCCCAGGTGTGTGCGGGCGGGTGTGGCAGTGGGACTGCGGTGAGAATGGCGGGATTGATCTGATGCGTAGGATGTCTCAATAACCAGTGGGAAAGTGGCGTGGGGTACCCAAACATCGATGTGCTCTTATTATATATATTACTTGACTTGCGTTATTTGGGGAGTGTACCTTAGTGAGGCTTGGGTGGATAGTTTACCCTGTTAGGTGTTTGGTTTACTCTTTTTCTCACAAGACTTTAGTACGTTCTCCCACTTGTGCACGAGAGTCTTTGGTTTTCCCTACTGAGTGTACTTGTATGCTCACCCTACGTATATAAAATTTCTTTCAGGTTTCTAGGAGGACTTCGGGGATCGTGTGGGACCATACTAGCTTGGATCCTTGGAGCAGTTGCAGTTGTCGTTTTTCTTTCTTTAGTACTTACCCTTGTAGACACCTTTTGCACCTTGTGGCTTTTACTTTTGAAACATGCATGTGGGAATGGTTTACTGTTGGATTTACTTTTATTTTTACCTTGGTGTTGTTGGGTTTTCTTCTTATTATCTCTAAATCCTATAAAATAAAAAGGGTAATGCCTTCCATGTTTGTGAAATTTCCATACCCTTGGTGCTAGTCGCCACTCCGGGACCTATTGAAGGCGAGTTTCGGGGGTCATTATCTCTCCTTCAACTTAAATAAGGAATGGCCTGGCAATCTGCTGACCCTTACCTCCTTTTGGTGAAGGCGGGTCATGATAATGTAGGTAAATAATGTCTAGTTATATGGCTATAATAGTTTAAGTTGGTTGGGCAGTTGGAACAAGCATAGAAATAGTACAATAGTTTTCAAGAAAAGGGTTGGTCCATCAAGATCGACCATAATCCTCTCCTTAATGATTTCATAGGTAACCCTCTACCTATGAATTACATGTTTCTAGTAAGTATTTAAAGTGTTATAGGCTAAAGGGGGATATAAAATTCATGGGGGGTGTGCTGAAAAGGCATAGGTTCATAATTTGAATAGAGATACATGTGATAAGAAGAATACAAACTCTTTAAATTTTCATATGGTATCAGATTCCAAAAGAGGTGTTAAATAAAAAATATGTTTTCCAAATCTATATCAGGACATATCATGTTGTGTAAAAAGAATATTATATAATGAAGATTCCGATGTGAAACTAGAAAGCTGTCAAATCTATACTTTAATGATCCAGTGGTTCCAAGACGCATTGAATATTAAACCATTGGTATCTCACCTCAATTCAAGTGGTATTTTTCACCCAAAAGAAGATAGATTGGGGGAGAATTAGAAAAATTATTTTATTTTATTCTTATCTATTTTGTTCTAACAATGTGGTATCATATGACTATTTTTAGGATACCAAGAATCTACTAGAGAAAATAAAAAACATTTCTTATAAGTTGTATCCCTATTTTGAAATGTAATTCAACAACTGTATTTATCTCAATAATTAGTATTAATAATCTATATCATTAAAAGGTTGTAGATATTCAAGGATGTATGGGTACAAACACACTAGGTGATATTGCTAAATCCAACAAAATAGTCCTTTAAAAAGTTGAAGAAAATCAAACTGGTGGAATCCATAGAAGTAAGCAAGTGACATGGATATCATTAGTATTTATTGGATTAAACTCTTTTTTCTGACATATAGTTCTAACTTAGTAATATTATAGGATCTTTCAATGACTTGATGTTAAGTGGTAATTTAACGTATTGAAAATCTATCAGTAGTGTGCAACTATAAAGAATAATTTGACTCTTCACTTGAAAATTTCTAAAAGGAGAAAAGTTTCAATATTAAGTTGATAAATGGAGTTGAAGGTGAAAATTCAAGTAGTTGACATATCCAGGTGGTATTCGGATTTCAACCTATAGTGTAACATGGGATAAAAAAAGTGTATGACCAAAGGGGGAGGACAATCACACTTTATTTGGATAATATCTCTTTATTTGATGCATGTAGATCATTAATTAAGGGAGAGTAAAATTATGATAAAGTAAAATTATTCAATATCATAGAATATAGACATATCATTAGTAGTCTATTGTAATTAATATTAACATGACCTGATATTATTTTGGCCACATTATAGGTGGCACGATGTCAAGATGAATATTGGGTCGGCTCAATAGATGATTTAAAGTCAACATAAAGTAGGGAATTCTATCTTGGTGTATTATGTATTTCTTGGATAAGAAAAAAACAACATTGAATTTCTTTGAGCACCATAGAATTTAAATACCTCATGGCTACTCAGGATTTCACATATTTACTATAGATTAACCAATATATTTAAGACATGGGAGTTTAAGTGAAGTCTCCAATAAAAATTCATTATGATAATTCAAGTGCTATAAATATTAGAAAAAATCTAGTCCATCACTAAAGGACAAAGTACATTGAAATAAAATATCACTTTAAAAAAGAGAAGGTGGATAATGTTCATGTGACACTAGATTATGTACCTACAGATCTACAGGTTTCAAACATCTTGATGAAGGACTTGTACAAAGAAGCATTTAAACGGCATCGACTAAATATTATAGTTCATTCAGCTACTGACACTTGAACAATGTGGATGTGGGGCCCCCACTCTCTAAGTTATGGTGTGTTTTTTCCTATATACTAATATGTGTTCTTTACTGTGTTGCATACCATATAGGATTGACCTTTGGGTTCATTGAAAAAAGGGGATAAAATGTCTTGATCAAGATAAGGGGAGAATCTGGTAGGGGGAGTAGTGAAACCGTGGTGGTTTTAAATATAGAGATGCTAAATATGGTCTATCAATGAAGAAGAATCATAAAAAGGAGTATCATTTGTGTTCATGGTTCATATAGTAGACATGTGAAGGTTAAAAAGTGATCTCTAAGGCTGATCTTGTTCTATATTTGGTATCAAGAAGGTTTCTAGTGGTTGGTTCAAGAACAAAGTGATTCATTGATGAACTTTTCATGATACTCTTGTTTATCATGTTGAGATAGACTCATTTGGGCTTCGATTATTTTTTAAGGAAGTCCTTGATCACTATTAGAGTTTGTATAAGGAAAATATTTTTTCATGTTCATGACTTGTAAACAAGTTGGTTCTTGAAGATTTTAAGTGTTTCCAAAAAACCTAAAAGGAAATATTATTGGAAAAAAATAAATCTTAATGGTGATTTTAGGTTGATTCCATTTTTTGATAAGGTTTGATGTTGTTGATGAAGGATGGTTTCCAAAGGAGGCATGAAGAGTGATAATGAATGTCTGAATTGATCTCGTAGAGCGTGAATGTCAGAACTGATCACGTGGAGTGCATATGTATGAACTGATCACATGGAGTGAGAATGTTATAACTGATCAAGTGGAGCATGAATGTCAAAATAGATCATGTGAGGGAATCACATGAATCACTGCATGATTTTCAGAATATCTTGCATTAAGATTGTAAAAATCACCAGAAGACACCATATGATTGTCAGTGGATCTCATGGTGAGATCATGTGAAGTGAATGAATGAATAAAGTATGGAAATTATAGAGATATCTCATAGTAATTCGAAATCATGTGACAATATAATTGTCTTTAAATCTCGAGATGGGATCACACAAAGAATTTTAAGACAATGTCATTGACCACATGATTGTATTTGGATATCGTAATGGGATCACGTGAATCCCACATGATTTTCAATTGATCACGTGATGGGATCACACAACATGATTAAAGATGATATAGGTGATCACACAAAGTTCTTGCAACATGAATCATGTGGTCATGAAAAGTGATCATGTGAATCACATAATGTCAATTGATGAGGCTGTGGGATGGATGGCTAACCATGATTTTAGAAGTTAATGTGGTGAAATGATTCCTATAAATTCCCCTTGACCTAACCTTAAGTATATAGATAAGTTTTCTTAAGTGGTTTGATTCAAATAAAATTATTTCTCATGATAAGAACCATGTATATCATAGGGATCATGTGATCCATGTAAGCAAAATAGGGTCTCATAAAGGATTCTCGTGATGGTATCTTACAAAGAGAAGTATGTGTAGGGTGTGTGCATGTATAGGCAAACCTGTTGATATTACATGATCCATGTAACCCGAACATGGTCTTGTGCCAAAGTCATGTGATCTTCATGAATAGAACAAAGTAACACAATCCATGTGAATAGAACAATGTCATGTGATCCATATGAGCAGAACTGAGTCATGCAATCTTCATGAATAGAATAAGGTCTCATGATCCATGTAAACAAAACAAAGACTCAAGATTCACATGAATAGAAGAATGACTCATGGAGGGGTATCATGGAGGACTCTTGTAGAGGGGTCTTGCGAAGGGGTCCCACATAAGGGATGCATTTCAGGGTCTCATGAAGGGTTACATTCTAGGGTCTTGATTAAGGAGATATATAATAGGGTTACCCTATAAATAGTATCATTTTCATATCTTAATTATAAAGAAGAAGAATAATGTAGATCTGTACCAACCAAAAATAGTTGTAGAAGGAGTTTATTCATTGATACATCTAAGGAAATGAAAGGAATACTTGGAATTTATCAAATAAATTTGCTAAGTGAGTATTAGTTTCCATGATATCACATGGAAAGGTGATGCACAAGGGGATATTCACATCAAATCCATGAAGGATTATGTTAAGTTCAAAGGAACCTATCTTAAATTCGGTGCAACACTTTATAATAAAAGATATTGTTTGTTGGATTGTATTCAAATTATTTTTTATTCTAAAGAAGTGAGCATAATAGGGAAGTTATCCTAGTGAGATATTGTATTTTTCACAAACATTTTAAGTATAGTGATACCAAGCAGGAGTGACCAAGATTAAACCAATAGTTGTTAGCTTTAGTGTATTTTTTACATTAGCACATTTCCTTTGTATGATCCTTGGATATAGCCCAGTAAGGGTTAACCAATTAAAATTATGTGTGTCCTTATTATTTATTTATTTCTTTACTTTTTTCTCCAATCTCACTTCTTCTCCTTTACTATGTTTGTTCTTTCATCCTACGAGTTTGCTCAGTTGTTTCTGGTGTGTTTCGAGATTGAAGCCTTAGTCTCCATCCTCCTTTACTACTGTCATATTCCCTATCATTTCAGACCCCATATTGGTCTATTTATATGGTTCCGATGATGGCTTGGGATGGTGGTGGTGGAGCATTGGTTTGGGGCTTTGGTTATTCTAGTTTGGGGTTTTTTTTCTTGTGGTTTTTTCCCTTTTCACCACTGCCATGGTCTCAACCACTCTCGCTCCTCCTATGACCTTATTTCCTAGCCCATCCCATTGGATTCCATTATGATATAGCATGGTGGATCTCTTGGTGGCTTTGGATTGTGTAGGTGGTGCACTCATTGGTGTCTCCTATGTGCGCCTTTTGGTTTCAGTCTGCACGATTCTAGTTTTTTGTTTACAGTGTTAGATGCTTCGATTCTGGAGTTCTCTTTGTGTTTTGATGGTCTGGTTGCTCAATTTTTTGGTGTTTTTATGACATCTTGTGTTGTGTTGGTGTGTCATGGGGATCTATTGGCCACTCCCTATCTGCTCTGGCTCCTAAGTTCCATCGCTCCCCCCAAGTGTGGTTTGGTGTGGCGGTTCTCTAAGTGGCTTTGGGATGTGCTATTCAAGTGGCCAATGGTGATCAAAGAGGTTCAACCAGTGTATCTAATGATGGTGATTTTGATGGTGTTGGGTGTTTTCAGGTGATTTTTTCTTTGGCATGGTGTTTTTTTGCATCCAGTGATGATCAGTTCAGAAGCAACAACTGGCGCGGTACGGGGTTTTCATCATGTGAGTCTCGGTGTTCTGAAGCCCTGCATGTTCTGTGATGATGGTTTGATGTTGCAGGGATGATGGATGGTGGATTCTAATTCCAGTGAAGGGTAGAATATGGTGGGGATTTTTACTGTCAAGGGGCACGGCCCGAGGTGATTCAGTAGGATGATGGTTGGTGGGTTCTGCTAGCATCTCAAAAATCATTCAGTTATGGCAGTTTTAGTGTGACGACAGCAACTAGGGTAATCAATTGTCTATGATGTGTGTGTTTTTTTATGATGGTGATTCATTTCATTGAGCATGTATCAAGGATCTTGTGGCCTGAGGTGATTATATGGTGTTGGGATTGATGCAGTGTTTTCAAATTTTGAATTTAGCACTTTGGGGTCTACTGTTTTTTGAATCCTGAATCTGGTTATTTGTCTAGTTACAGTATGGTTTTTCATTTTGAATGTTTGGTTACCATTTATCCTTAAAATGGATTTTTAAAAATAAAAAAATATGGATTTTTATGGTGACCCTTATAATCAAGAGGTCAAGATCCAGTGGGATGGGAATAATTTTCAAAAGAATATCCATACCCAGATCCCCCCCCCCCTCTAAGGGTATCTAAGACCCTTTTGGGACTAACAATTTCTCTACTTCCTTTCCTAGATTTTCTTTATGTTATTTGGTTGGGGCATCTTGAATTATTCAATAGAGTTTGGATCTTTTAGAGAGAAACCTGGTTGTCCCTAATACCACTTGTAGTGATTAGGTCTAGTGAGATCACAATGAGGGAGAGGGGGTAAATTATTGATCTCTTTTATTTTTATAAATTCTTATCTTTTAATCATATTTTTTATTGGTTAATATCTTGATACAGTCATTATTTTTTTCTCTCCCTTTCTCATATGAAATATGTTTCAAGTAAGGAAAACACACCGGGAATTATAAGGTTTTTCCTTGAAATCATAATCCTTTCCAAGTTCAGGTGGAGTTACGATACATGTTTTCTCCATAAAAAATCATTGATTATAAGTAAAATATATCTCCCAAAAGGATTGATAGTTAATCTTTAAAATTCTTGGTCTTTAGTGAATACAGCGACCACCTACTGAAAGGTTCTTTATACTATAATTCCTTCAGTTGAAGTTATCTCCCAAAAATCTTTTAATCATCTCTAGATTAGGTCTTTATATAGCCTCTTGATAGTTCTTGAAGGGTCCTCTAAAACTCCTTTCTCGAACAAGTCTTTGAATGCTCATTTCTCTTGGTGTAGTGGGTGTTGGCCTTGTTCTTCTTCATTTCTATACATCCTAGTGTTCCAAAGGATCACTATACTAGATCACCTTCTTCTCCTGAAAATATAGTGATATAATAGGTGGTTGGAAGAGTTTAATACTTTCCTCCTTCTTTTATTTGACATGGTAGACTTGGTGTCGGCCTCCTTATCCTTATTCTTCAATGTACAGGAGTTTCTAAATGCAATCGGCTTCTTATTCCTTGATACATGACATCTCTATTCCTTTTGAATTCAGTATTGGGTTCTCAATTTCTCAACATCTTTTTATTCATTGCTTGAAGAATATATATTCATAGAATATTTTGTGTGAATATTACTCAAATAATATTACCATTATTATATGGAAATTCCCTTGAATTGTCTCAGGATATTCTCATCTATGAACTCGATCAATGTTATTAAAATTGAGTCAAGGCAAGCATTTGGATCACCTTAAGACCCATATTTCCTTCACTGTGTAATATTAAAATATTTCAGAATCTTCTCCCTAACTCTTAAATCAGTTTGAGCTCTCCATATGTGCATGGTACAATGACACGGCATAATAGTTCTAGTGTGGAACTCATCTCTCCCACTTTATTCTTGAATCATCTTCAGCTTGATTCATTATCTCATCTTGGATCATGATCAGTATAAATGAACATGGTATTTGAATCCTTGAAGAATATTACAAAGCATTGACTAGTTAAAATCCCCTTTTCTTAAGAATTTAATATTCTAAAAATTCTCCAATTAAGTATGATATTATTAGTTTTTCATAATTTTGTAAATATCTAAAAAAACTACAAAGTATTGACTCTTACAATTTCAAGGGAATGACTCTTATAGATTCATGCATTTTACTCTTTCGAAGTTGGCTCATCAACTCTTCTGAAGTTTGTATAATGACTCTTCTGAACTCCATCTTTTACTCTTCTAAACCCCGATTTTCTCTTTCAAAGTATGAATTTACTTTTCTAAATTGGGAGATGACTCTTCTAAAGTGCCTGGTTACTCTTATTAAGTCTCAATTCCTTTTTAATTTTTTTATTCTAAGTCATATAATGACTCTTCCTAACATTTTTTATGCTTCTAAAGGGAATATTTACTCTTATAAAGTTTGGGACATTTCCAAATTTTTCCTCAACTCCAAATTTTAGAATTTACTCAAATAAATTCATAATAACTCTAATTAAACTTTGGTCTTTCTCAAGAATTCGAAATCGCCTTATAATAATCTCAAGTTATTATCAAATTATTCAAAACGTCATAAAAAGGATTTTCCTTCAATGGATGGATCCTTTAACTTCTAAGTTAGAACTTACTTATTAAAAATAGTTATTCAATACCTCTTCTTTAGCCAGCTTATTCTAAACACCTTTAGTATTGTTGTAGAAAATTTTCTCTCAAAACTTATCATTAGCTTCATGAACATCACATCAATTGAAACATTTATGGGCTAATATATGAATCTTTCTATCCATGATGTTCCAAGCTACATCTTCACTTCTTCCTTCTTCCATGCAATAGAGTTCTTCCAAAAGTATTATTCCCACTCAATTTTTCTCTAATTTTTTTTTGTTCTTATTTTCTCTCTATTTTACCATATGTTTGATGTTCTTTATTTCTTACTTCCCTCTCATTGATTATCCTTTAAATTAGGGGACCATTTCTCCAAAAACACGTTCCATATATAACCCACTTAATAGGTATTCAAAACCATCCATTAACTTCCCATAAATTAAACCAAGATTCCTAAATTTATATATAATGCCTCATTCATAGTAATAAATGCTTGATTGTGGTGTAAACCTAATTAAACATTCTCATGTTGTGGTGTAATTTACTTCTTCACAACACGATTGATGTTTAACCACCAGATCCACTTTATGTGGCCAAAAATCTATATTTGAATTACCCAGATAAACAAGAAATGAATTTCATAACTTCTCTCAACCTCATACTAGTTATGGTGTGGTATAATTCTATACAACATATACTTTCATTCTAGTGTTAAATGTCCTAAATCTCTAAAATCACGACCTTATAGCTTTTTTGTGATAGGAAGTCATGATATGATTTTTTTCAAATGTATTTCATGATAGAACCTGATATGGTGTTGTGTTTCATTCATGGAATAAGAACCAGATCTCCATAATCATTGAAATTTTCATGATCAACTTCATAATGTGACATCTGTTTCTCAATGTGTAACATTAAACTCAAATTTTGAATGATACATCTTATTTTTTAAGGAAAATTACCAATTTCTAGTCATTACTCTAGTCACGGTGTGACCATACCATATGTAGTGTCAATGACTCTTATGATATTCCCCAATAAATCTTATATAAATTTTAGGACTTTCCCACTTTATAGGGTTCAACATCATTTACAACATGATTCTTGGGTTCATTACTTGATCTATACATTTAATCAAATTTTCACAACATCTTATAATCCTTAGAAAAGTCTTATGAAAGGAATTTTCCATTTTTTCCAACTTTGACTCCAATCATGGTGTGGTGATTATAGTCACAGCATGATCATGTTATTTCCCAGATCTATAGAATATATAACAAGTCATATCAATGAACTTTAAGAATATTCATATGATCTTCTAATCAACTCCTAATTGAAAAAAAAATCTAACATGGAAACCAAATTGTTCTGATATATTCCTTGATTTATAATATGAACATTTAATAAATGTTGATCAAATGTGAAACCCATGTGTACTAGTACTTCCCACTATCAAAAATCTCCAACCTGAGACTTTTATAATCCTTTTTCACTCTTCTTACATTTATCTCTTTCTTGAGAGTCTAGATCTATGTTATGAAATCTATTACTTCCAATTTTTTCTTTTTAAAAGTTTTTATAGTTAATAAATTGTGTCTAAAATGATTGATGCATAATTTTGGAAATTCTTTTTTGAATAAACTTCTATTTTAGCCTAACTTGGAATATGAACTTTATGTTAATCCCCTACCATCCATGAACAACCTTGATAGGTGGACATAATACAAGCTTGGAATCCCTAACCAACCAAATATAGAAGTAAATTCATCATCATAGTTCAAATAAAGTGTGTAGAGAAGTTATTTTGTGAGAATATCTAAGGAGAAACATCAAGTGTGAGAATATATAAGAGAAAAAACCTTAAAAATTAGGCAAGGTAATTCACACAATTTTCCAAAGACCAAAGATTCCTCTCTATCTTAAAAACTCAAATCTATGTAGTATAGATAAAAAATGATATTGAATAAATTATAGATAAGAATAATAATCATTGCTATTAAAGGGATTATTTTTTGGACATTACATGAGAATAAAAAGGATTTTAGAAGTGAATATTTTCAAAGGGTGTGAGTGGAGATTCCATTCTTGAGTGGAAAATGGACATCATGAATTTTTATTCTATTAGAGACAAAACTCCTCATTTTTTCCCATAATTTTTAACATCATAACCTATCAACCCTTACTCACATAATAACCCATGTCAAGACCTCATGGTTGACTCATTTTTTCAATCTATGAAGTATGTATATTAGGATGATATAAATCCTATGGAAATATTTCATGAAATTGAGAATGAGAAAAACTCTAGATAAAATACATTGAGTGAAGACAGATACATTACCAGGAAGGTAGGTCCAAATTTCACAAGGGATTAACATGAGATTTAATCAATTTTTTAGGAATAGTGAGGGATTATGGAGTTTAAATTCATGTAGGAATCATGATATTTCTAAGAATTTAAGAATTAAAAAGTGTTATCATTGATGTCTTTAGAATTTTTTTTGACCTTAGTATTAGATGATCACCCATGAGTACAATGTTTAAGTGTGAGGGAAATTTACAGATCTTATATATTAATTATTTTTAAGCTGTAATTTAATAGATTAATTCCCATGAATTTCATATTGTAAGAGTAATTACCACAGATTTAGTTTATAGGGATATTTTCTACTTTTTTGTGAAAATGGATTAAATTCATGATTTAAATTGATTTTTTAAATAATTAATATGTTTTTTTCATCTAAAAACTTAGTTTCAGGTATTTTGATGTTTAGAAAATGTTCTAGAAGTTAGGAAAAGTTTGCAATCAAGTGATAAAATTTCTAGAGTATTGTTAAATTTGGACTCTCTTATGAATTTGGAAAAGAGTATTTTTGAATCTGAACTCTCTTATGGATTTTTCAAATCCCATATGTAGGGTTATTCTACTAAAGCTTCTACATGAGAATAATAAATGGGAAACCTAATGTATGGATAAAGCTGATACATAAGATATTGTGTAGCTTCCTTGCAATGCATATTTTTTTTACTTTTCTATTGAGGATGTTCACCAGTTGATTCTGAAACCTTATATAATGGATAAATAATATATAAGAGTTTCTAGATCATACATAAGGGTTGATTTGGTTAAAAAATTTCAAAATTTAGAGTTAACACAACTGGTATGTAGGATATAGTCCAAGCTTCCCTCTGGTAAGTAAGTATTTTTACTTAATGAAATTTATTCCAAATATTTCACTTGAGTTTTTATACTTTTCTAAGAAGAGGAAGAATCCCATGGACACAAAGAATATATGTAGGTGATACTTCAGTACATGAGGGGATATGAAAGCGTATTTTTATTCCTAGTAAGGTATAAAATTTTATAAAATCATTTTCACCATGATGAATGAATTTCTCATCGTGACTATGAAAAAGAGGTAGAGATGGTGTATAACTAAAGAATCATGGGGTACGTGTCATGTTATTACTAGGATTTTTTCATCATGGGGAATATATTTTCCATGTGGTGTGAGGATGGTTCAATAATGGTCTATATGGGGATAAATTGATTACTCCATGAAAGAATAAGTTTTTGTGTGACTAAAAAGATACAGAATATATCATATTGGAAAAGTACAAGGTGATACGTATGAGTTATGTCCATTGAAAAAATAAAAATAACTACAAGTCATGTAAGAATTAAATGTTTAAAATAAATCATGATAAATATTAATTCCATAAATCCTGATATCTTAATCCATTAATATATTTTCATATATTTGACCGAAATCATTAATTCTAAGGTGATTTTAAAGGAAGGCCGAATATAATGGAATATTTTAAAGACTTTAAAGCTGAAAAAAAATCATGGAAGCTAACTACCACATGGAAGGATCTTACTACTCAAGTCATTTGTATATAGAAAAATACCCATGTATGCATAAAATATTGAATAACCTTGTTTTCTATAATAAAAAAAATTGGTACATCTCATTATAATGGGGGACATTAGGGGGTTCGACTCTCAAGTGATTTAGCTTAGGATTTTATTTTCTATAATTTATTTTTTGTATTTATTGATATAAATTAATTTTATTTATTTTTTTGTGTGATTATTCCCCATAGTGATTCTTCAAATTCCATGGTTATGGACATCTAACTTGAGGCTAAGTCCTGGGGGAGGTTTCACAGTGCTCTTAAGTACCATGGACATCTAACATGAGGCTATTTATCGGGGGAGGTTTCATGTTTCTCCTAAGTACCTAATATTTATTTTTTTATGTATTTTATTTTATTTTGATGAGGAATTGGGCTTACCAGGGGATTGTGAAGATTTTCCCCACATTATCTTGGTAATTCCCATGGCATAATTCTAATATCAACCAAATATTTTTCCCTCCCTTATTTTGATCCATAATTCATATTGTGGAATTGTGTGGATCGAGGGATGAATGATGTATGGTGGGATCAGGTGAAGATTTTTATCATGACTATGGTCATGTAATGTTAATCAATTAACACCATGAAGGATGTGGGACTTGATATAATTAAGAGGTTTCTGAAAGTTCATCAATCCTCACAATATAAGTTGGGGTAGGTGATCAATGAAATGGTAATTGATTGTATTATCAATGAATCTTAAGTTGATTTTTGTTGATAGTGAAGAATCTATGTTTTTCTAACCTAGGTATGACCCCTTTCTACACTAACACTTATTTATGTTGGTACTACTTCCTTTTATTTTCATGTACACACACCACAAAAACTCATCCATGTTCCCTCATTTTAAGTATGAATACTAAGAACTCTAAAATTATTAATAAGTGTATTGAACAATGAGTGTTTTTCTCAACTCTTTGTGAGATGACCCTTTTCAGTCCAATTAGACTACATTCCAGGGGTTATAATTTATGTTTCTTGTGAGGTCTACAATAGCCTTTCACCAATTGTATAATATGATATACCCAATGGAATAAAATAATCCTTTTTTCATATGTATGTCATACTCTATAGCATATCATATTGTACCATAAGATATCACATGACTTTAGGGCATAATCCCTTCATAATGATGCATCACTTATACAACCTACCACTTTATCATAATGTAATAATCTTCTTAATGGTGTAATATTTATTCCACCGTCAACTAAAATTCTCTAACATTAACTACAGCATGACAATAATTATTGGGGTGTGATTTTTGCCTCTTTCACAAAATTTGTTCAAAAACTTCTTAAGCCTCAGAAAATTTATTTCAAACTTCAAAAATGATATGATCCATAAAATAGGACATATTTCTAACAAACACGACCACTTTAGGTAATTCTTCAACACACTCCTCTTTTAATCCATCATCCTCCTCATGAACAGCATAGGTTCCAATAACATATTGTAAGACCATACTGGTATGTCATATAGTATGGAATTACTATTCCATACACTGAGATATATTTGAATTTTATTGTGATATTAATCATTTTCTTAAAAAAATCCGCATTTTCTATATTATCCCATAAAAGTAAGAACAATAAAACATATTCTACCAATTTGGGTGCTTAATCGGTCCATCCCATAGGTTAGTTGAGCCAACCCCACATTGATGAAACACACCAAACTAGAAAAAAATGATTCCCATTTTAAAAAAAATTAAATGAATCAACCAGATGGTTTACAGGTTTAAGTGGATTAATCTTAATGAATGCAAGTTTACCTAAAAACCATGGTGATTTTTTTTCATTTTTTCCAATTTATTTCAATCTTTCAACATTTTTTTATGACAGCAGTATATGTTTTTTTAAGTATGCCATTAATATATGTATAAATTAATATTTATATGATAAAAAATGTATTTAATATCTAATATTCACTAGTAATAAATCTGTGTATTTAAATGTATTTAAAGCATAATTAAAATTGTAGGAAGACCCATAAGTTAAGTGTGGGTATTATGAGACTTATATATATATATATATAAACATTTTTTTAATAAATCATATATTTTTAGATTTGATCCTTACTAGCTTAGCCCATTTTGATCTGACCCAACCCACAATCACCTACCAATCAAGCTCAACAGATTGAGTAGGTAGACAAACAAGCATTGGAATGAGGGGAAGCTAATAGAAAAAAAATGAATCATGTTTTAAATGGGTTTAAATGAATGGGAAAATTATTTCAAGTTTAGGGGTTATGGTCTTAAAATATGTGTGTTTCCCCAGGTCTCTTCTCTGGTGATGGCATCGGGCCTCCTTGGCAGGTCTTCTAGCCTTGGGTGGCATCAACTCGTCCTCAGTGGCCTTACGGCATCTAGTTCATCAGCTAGGGTTGTTGTTTTGGTGGGTCGTGAGCTTTGGTGGAGTCACTAGGGATGATCCAATGGTGTTGGGGTTGGAAGTAGGTTTTCTTGGTCCAGCCTCATTTTGGAGGTGCCTGGTGATGCGGTTCTTGGAAGTGACTTGTTGTCCCTACCGTTGGTGTTAGGCTACGATGGTTCCACGACTGGAATGCAACCAAGGTGATGGTTTATTTGGATGGTGAACATTTTTTGTATGTGAATATGCCCTATGTTTTGGACTATTTTATTGGTGTTGAATGGATTTTTTGGTGCTGTGATTCTGCTCGTGGCCTCTGTGGTCCGCAGTCAAGGTATTATGCAACCTGATCTTCCTCAAGGGGCTTCTCCGGATGGGGTTCAGAGCATGGACTTTCCTCCTAACCATTGAAATTAATATTTGGATGTTTTGATAGGGTATGGCCTTGGCCATCGGTATCAGGCCCATGCATTTTTTCATGGGACAACTTATCAAACTACGATGAGAAGGTGGAAGCTGATATTAACATTTTTTATGCTGGGAGGGTCTTTTCCTTATTGTGAACTGGGGTGCTTATGGCCTTGGGCTTTTAGACCATTGGGTCCTTTTTTTCCCTAAGTATCTGAAGTCATGTTGGGTTCCCCCTCATCCATTAAAAGGGGGTTTATCTTAATAAAAAATTTATTTTCAGTCAATTTATATTGGATGATTTAGAAAATTTATATATGGTGTTTGTATGATTTAAATTGTATAAAATTATATTATTTATATTTAGGGAAATATTATTGTTTAAAAAAATGTATATGTTTGTAGTTTAAATTGTGGATAATTAGATTTGAATTCATTTATATGTATATATTATTATATATTATATCAAAACCAAAATAAATTTAAATTGTAATATTTGATGCCTATAGGTAAATAAAATTAATCTAATTAAATATTTTATAAAAAATATATTATGAATAATTATTTATAAAAAACACTAGTTATATTTATGTATCATATTTAAATTTATTTAAATATACAATATATTATTAGATATATATATATATATATTATTTTATTATTTTTGTTAACAGTGATAAAAAAATGTTTAATATGAATAATAATTTTAAATTATATTAATTATAAATAATTATTATTTCAAGTAATTATGTATAAAATATAATTATTTTAATTTTGGAAAGTATAAATACTTAAAAATTGTATATATTCTTATGTAATTTTATTATATTGAAAGTAACATAATTTTATAATATTTTAATGATTATATAGGTGTAGATTATAGTACTTTTGTTAATTAAATTTAATAAAATTTCCTATTAATAATATTTTCAATGGTTATATATAAACTAATAATATTTTTATTTAGGAGACTATAGTTGTTTATAAAATTATATATAACTATATTTTAGAATATTAATAAATAAAGTTGAATATATTTAAATGTGTGTGTATATAAATATATTTTACAGGTCTGAGATCAGGCACTGATGATATATATATATTATTTGAATATAATATGTGAAAATGTATATATTTGTAATTTAAATTGTGAATAATTAGATTTGAATATATTTTCAAGTATATATTATCATATATTATATCTAAAGAAAAATAAATTTAAATTATAATATTCGATACACATAGGTAAATAAAGAGAATCAACCTATATATATACACACATTGAAATGTTTAAATTTTGGAAAGCAAGTAATATCAATATGCAGATATATATATATATGTGTAGATATTTATTATTTTTTTGATACAATTATAGGAACTACTACATATTTGGGTTTATTCAGCACTGGTTTTTATCTGTGCTGTGAAAAATTCTAATAAATGATACATTTATCAGTGCTAAAAAACACTAATAAAACAATGATAAAATAACACATTTATTAACACTTTTTCTAACACTGATAAAGGATTACCTTTATCATCGCTTTTGTTTTAGCGTTGATAAAGATGTCTTTATCATCATTAGTTAAAGTGCTGATAAAACTAAAGCGATCGCACGTAAGTCCCACATTGAACTTTTGGACGTTCAGCCGCCTCTTTTTATATCATTGTGTGATATCACTGCACTAGAAGCCTACTGTGGGGATGGGCTTCTATATACACTCCTCAAAAATCTATATGGTTTTGTGCCTACATGCACCAGCCTATACAAGCTTTGGCCTACCTTATGCTCTTCGCAGGTTTTTCCCACCCTCTGCTCAGTGAGCCTTCCCTATTGGACTGTTTAAATGTCTGGCCCTTCAAGTTGAGGGCTAGCTGACTTAAAAAAATTATAATTAAATTCTTATGTCATATATATAAATATATATATTTATATATATATAGATATATTAAATATTAATATGTATATATGTATTAAAATTTATTTTTAAAATTTTTTGCATTTGTATAATATTTTTTAAAATTTATCCGTTTTTAATATTATTTATATTTATTCATTTTTTTATAATTAAATCCTTAATTCATATATAAATATATATATATATATTGATATATATACAAATATATTTATATATATTAAGTATTGATATATATAAAATATATAAAAATATATATTGATATATATATATATGAATATATTAAATATTAATATATATATATATATTAAATTTGTTTTTTTATTTGTTTAATATTTTTTAATATTTATTTGTTTTTAATATTTATTTATATTCATTAATTTTTTATAATTACTGAAAAGGTTCAGGAGGCAGGCAAGCCCACTCCTAAAAATTTATTAAAAAAGTAAATGATATAGAGAAAGGATGGGGTCAAAAAAGGAGGCAAAACCTCATCCAAAATGAAGAGAATTAGAACCATCCCCATAATCATGATCAGAGATATCATCAGTATATTCTCACTCTGATTGTGAATTCCCCTAGTTGAAAATCACAAAGTACTTCTCTGTGAGCTTTTGTTTCTCCATAGTGAGTTATCTCCCAGAACGACCATTCCCTCGCATTTCAGCCTAATCATCACGACCATGTCCTCGACCATGACATTTCGAATGATGACCCTACTTTCAAGACTTGGTCTTCTACCATTCCCCTTCCATTTTTCCCCTCTCTAATTCATTTGAGACCACTTTCTCATCTATTATGTGTTCATCATCCATAGATTGGGTCTTCCCAAAGTCTTTCTCACCTACATCCACTTGAATTTTCCCTTTTTCCACCATTTCATTTTGATCATCATATACCTGTTTGGTATTGATATCGTGATTATCTATTGGAGATTCCCCTGATCTATTCTCAAAAGCACTCTACCCAACATCATGATGAGATGAAGTATTAATGATAACAATGTCTGACCAAATATTTTTACCAGAGCTCTGTAGAGGTGAAGCCTTTTGGAGGTTTGTGTCATCCATATTGAAACCTTCTTACATGTCACCTTGTATGAAAATAACTTCATGAAGCCCATATTTATTTTGAGTGTGAGGCACAATAGCATATCCATCTTTGGGAGTCATGTCAAGCAGTTGAACTCCATCGGCCACCGCTTGATCAGTATTCTGCTTCATTAGGGGATTCACTCTGATCATTCCTTCCCCATCCCTCATATTCTTATCTAATGATAAATTCAATTTTCAATTCAACATAGAATGATCATTATTATTTTATGTGGTGCAAACAATATTTTTTTTGCTTTTAGAGTCCAAATGCCCAATATTCCCACATATCTTACAAAAGGAAGGTTTTTTCTCAAACTCTATTGAGAGTTCCAACTATCAATCAGTAGAAAGTATTATAATTGAATCCATAAGAGTTTATAAAAGTTCAACTTCCACAAGAACCCTCACAAAATTTCAAAAATGGGAAATCTATGTTTCTTTGTCAAATTTTATTGGGGCCCCTACTGTAGAGGCAATATGCCACAACAACAGTGAATTCCAGAAAAACCACGGTAGACCATGAATTCATATCCATGTTTGAGTGATGGAATTCTTCATTGAATAAGGACTGAAGAAGGGATCCCAATCTTGGATCTGTAAAATTCTACGTTTAATAGAAACAAATCCCAAACCCCATGCTCAAGATTTTGGATCATTAGAAAGGAAAATGATATAAAAAACCCCTTACCGATCGAGGTAATCCTACATCCACCAAATCCCCTAATTTGAAGAAGTTGCTTCTTCAGATATTTAATTTTCTAGGGATTACCCTGGGAAGTCAATCACGTAAGAATAGAGTACTTGAAAATATCAAGCATTTCTACAATCAGTTGCAGATTAGATTCAACAATTGCAAGCGGCCCATTTTTCATGAACCTGGAAGAGGATGTCCTCCTTGAGTAAGAAAAAACATGATTCAACTTCAAATTATTGTGAGGATCATAAATAATTGGTCCTTCAGAACAATTATAATTGATAGATAAAAAATAAATTGCAAAAGTGTGGAAATAAAATGAACACTAGATGTAACATAGAAAAAAACCCAAAATTAAAGGGGTAAAAAACCACAAGAAAATAGAAATATTTCACTATGGTAAAATGTGCGTAAAAAATATCTCTCTCTAAATTATAAGGATAAAATAATCAATAAATTATCTCTTGAAAATGTGGAGAGTCACCTTACAAAATACTATACTCAATGCAGAATATGTGTTTTTTGAGAATCTGATGATGAAAACTGTTCGAGGATATCCCTTTTTATAGCCTTCCCTCACCCCCTTCATTATCCCCTAAAATAAATTTCCTTTACCAAATTAATTAGAGTAATTAATGGTAGGTTTTCACCCACTTTTAATGAAATTAATACGGTGACCATCATTATTATTTCCTCTCTCTACATCTTCCAACATATCTCCCACTTGGAGATTTGATTAAGTGACAATCACATCTCCACACATCCTTTTTATCTACCAAACCTGTTTTCCATGTCTCTACAAGGCCTCTCAAGGAACTACACCATATGAACTTATCAAAATCAATTTCCTTTGTCAGAAAATCTACCATATTTTCTTTAGTGTGAATTTTTTTCATGTCCACACTTCCTTCCTCCACCACATATCAAACAAAATTATTGTATGCTAATGTGATTCATCCTGGAATAAAAATATGGATTCCTTACAATTTACAAGGTTCTATAACTATAAAAAAAATAATGAAATATTATCCTATTTTTGTTTGAGCTCCTCCAACAACCTTCTCATCTAAATCACTTCTTTGTAGGCCTGTATAGATTCCATGTACTCCACTGTCGTTGTGGATAAATACAAAATTGACTATAACTTTGAAATAAATCTTGCATCTCCTCCTATAAGAGTAAACATATAACCAGTAGTGGATTTTATCCAGTCATAATCACCTTTGAAATCTGAATCAACATATCCTTCTGATAGTAAAATCGGATCCTCCATAACATAATGCAATATATAAGGTTTCCTTGATGTATCTCGGGATCCTCTTCACCGTACTCCAATGCTCCCATCCTGGATTCACCATGTACCGACTAAATTCTCCCACTATATATGCAATTTCTTATCTAGTACAAACTATACCAAACATTAGACTCCTCACTGCCAATGCATACGGCACTTGAGCCATTTCCATCCTTTATTCTTAACTACTAAGACTCATTGTGGAGGATAACTTGTAATTAAAGTTAAGAGGGGTAGAAATTGATTTATAGTATTGAATGTTGAAGTGTTTAAATACTTTACTCAAATAATTCTTCTATTATAGTCAAATATTTCCATTATTCTTATCTCGATAAATCTGCATCCTAAGAATCCTGGTTGCGGGTCTCAAGTCCATCATATCAAACTCCCTAGCCAACTGTGTCTTCTGTAAGAGTTGGTGTCCTAGAACCAACTATTTGTACTTTGATTACATGAATATTTAATTAATTAAATATTAAACATCTTATTACATATTGTTCATTTTTCTTCATGACTATAATATAATAATATCCTAGAGTATTTATTGCATTGAAAATGTCATAGCAGTTCCCTGTTATGATGAGAACCTTGAAGTGATATGACAATATTTTGAATATAGTTTTGCGGTTGGATGACATACTATGATGGGACACATAGTATATATACCATCAGGTGTGAGCACTCGTAAGCATATGAGACTTCTTCTCATGAATTTCACACTTGGTAATCTCCAAGACGGGAGATTATGAGAGTAGACCCACCAGTAGAAATTCCTCATGTTTTGGTGTCATTGGATATTCCTATCTACAAGCATGTGTAATGGTCTATAGACTTTAATATTATCATTAATATATTCCATGACTTGCACACTTTTATTTGATGACGAAAACCACCTCGCCATTTTTTTGTGGGAAGTAGGGTTTGTTGGGCGTGTCATGAATGGCATGTTATTAATGGATAAGTCGAGGAAGGATTTTTACCTTCCATATTTATGGAAGTTGATATCTCAACCCTTTGATTGAAATAGAAATATCACCCTAAATTTCATGTCCATAGTGTAATGACGAGTTTATTTTAGGTAGTTAAAGAATGATGTATCAAGCATATAGGTTGATGACACTATGATGAAACCTACTTGATGAGATATTATGACAAAGGGATTATATTCCATAGTGAGTGTTCATATGTGGTTGTAATTTTTGTGACTTAAATTTCTTTCTATTGGGTGCCTTGACCCATTTCTAAATAGTAATCTTGAACTTTAGGCAAGCCCTCCTAATGCTAATGAGAAATAATCCTAGAGGGTTACACACTAAGTGTTTTTAGTGGTCTTGATTAAATTCTATTTTAATTTAATTAATGGAATAAATATTATTCTCAAGACCGAGGAATAATTTTATTCGAGTTAAAATGATCGCATAAATTAAATAAATATTTATTCACCATATTAGGAATAAATTTTATTTATTTATTTTATTGAACATTTAATAAATATTTATTTACTAGTTTTTAAATAAAAATATTCATTTTAGAGAATAAAATATTTATTCGGGTGTTCAATAAATGGAAGATGAGTTCGAGTGGACCAAGACCGTGTCTGGTGATAAATTAATTATTTACAAGTCAGAAAATATTATTTATCTACTTTTTGCAAGTTGGATCAATGCATAATAATAATATTGTTGTCATTATGTGGCATGGGATTTCAGTTATGGTTTTGTTTTGCGCAAGTTGGCGCACCACAAATAATGATGTTGTCATTGTTATTAGGTGGCATGGGTTTTCTCTCATGGTTATAATTGTATTTAATCATTGTTATGCAATTAAATATTGTAACTGAAAACCCCTCCCAATTAATAGATGGATACGTCTATTGTGAAAGACACGTGTGATTTCTCTCTCGACTTCTCTCCTCTCTCCCTCTCGAGAATGATGAAATTTCTTCAAAATTGAAGAATGGGTGATCAAGAATGATCAACACAAGACATTCGCTTTTCCATGCTAGCACCTAGAGAATGAGTGGCATTGATCGAAGATCATTGGAGTGTGTGTGGATCACCGTTAGAGGGATTCTACTTTTGGATCCTCACAAGCACAATGAATTAAATCCTAAAGGGTTATTTTGTACAACAAATGATCATCAACGAATAAAGTACCAAAGTCCCAGGTATTTAATTTCTTAAAAAATTAATAAATTAATTATAAACATGATGTGAAATATAATCTTTCTTGGATCTGGAATTTTTCTTCTCTTTGTATAAATATTTTATTTAAATCTATGGATATTGGCGTTCATCATCATATTGATCCCGGATTGGTTATCAATTATGGAAAAAGCATAGTTGGGTCCTCCCAACCGCCATGCTTCCACTGCATCCAGATCCTTCAAGTGGTATCAGTGAGGGCTCATCGTCATTTATAATTATTTAAATAATTCATTGATGATTTACGCTTTAATAATTTAGTTTTTCAATTCAAGTTTAATAATTCCTGTAATCTGAATTTCAAGATCTATTCTTCCTCTATCGTTTCTTGTTGATCTAATAGAAATGAAAAAAAATTGTATTAAAATTAATATGGGGATCTCATTAGGAGGCACCGATGATTTTTTCTAGGTAACACAATAGTACATGTCATGTAACTAGAGATAAATTCCATGTAATTTTCTATACATGCCATGTAATCTGGATTACACACCGTGTAGTTTTGTTCAGCGCATTGAGAGTAGTTTTTCAATTACTCAAGTCATGTCAATTAATGACATGTGGTGTAGTTAATTCTTACACAAAGTGTTTAATAGGATAGATAGGCACATGGTTACCAGATTACACACTGTGTGGCCCACTAGACTTGGCGTATAGTCGCTTTCAGGTTAGGGAGAAACCATGTATCCCATACACAGCTCAACCGACCGGTGAACGTATAACCCAAAGACAACACAGTGTGTGGACCATAGGACACGTCGTGTACTCTGAGATTTCTAAAGTACGCCTCACATGCTGAGTACCTAAGTGTGTACTTTAGATAGACGGTGAAGGAAGTACACACCATGTATTAAGAACTACACACCGTTTACTTTACCAAATTATTCAGAATTAAAACTTTAATATCTGCATAATGTTCTATCTTCGTATCATGTATAAATCATATTAAAAGTTTTTAATCTGTGCATTGAAGCATAACATGTGGCCGAAAAAAAGTCATGTGATTCATGTAATCATTCGTGAAGTGAACATTGTTATAGTAGGAATTAAATTGTGTATTCCATAAGTCACGAGAGTAAAACAGTATACGAATATAATGCATATTTGATAGGTTCGAATGGGTATTTACTACGTTACCTCCAAGGTAATGGATGAGAATCTCAAGGAAATTCAGAAAAGGATTAAGATAAAATGATTGATTAATTAAAGATAATAATTATTCAATTCAAGCACAATTTATCTTTAATAAGAATGATTAAATAATTGAATTATAGTTTTATAAAATTCATAATTCATTGCATATATTTGGATGATCATGAGCTAGACCATACCTTTGTATGTGATTGTTTTACTTTTAATTTTTAATTAAATTAAATTTTTGTCATGCGTTCCATCTCTCCTCATTAATATATAGGGAATTTGTTCCCATGTTTTCATTTTATGTAAAACACATTTTACCCCTAACCTTCATGTGAGTAAAATCATATGTAATGGATGGATATCCCAAGATTGTGGAGGCGGTCCAAGTCAGTAGTCGAGTTAAAACCAATCCCAGGAGATACAAATGTGGATAGGAGAAATTTTGTAAACAAGAAACTTGGTTCAAGGTGTTTCTCCCCTAGGTAATTAGTTAGTTTATCAACCACTAGATAAAATAACCATTAGAACAAGATCATGATCATACCCTTTATTTTATTTCTGTCAATTTCATGATTATTTTATTTTGAATGTGTTTTCATGATCATATAATTAATGAATTAACAATCATGTAATATAGAACTAAAATAAACCTGGATTATGTGTAAATATTATCTAAGACATGGATAATCACTTAAGTAAGTTCCACTAAATATTAATAATCATTTGATAAAGATAACAAGTCAATTTATGCATAAAGGATAAAAATCCATCAATAAAATATTAATTCATACTAAGCCTTTTGTTACTTGAAAAAGAGCAAGACTCAATAAAACTATGTGTTTAACTAACCCCTATTGGGACAATTACTTTTATATAGGAAGCTCTTATAAAAGGTTTTGGGTTTACTTAACCATTTTTCATCAAGAGGAGTATACCTTACTAGACTTGGTGTAAAATTGGAGGCAAGTGTTGAGAAAATCCAATTTAGGATTTCAAAATTGGGGAGTCCACTCAACGGATCAAGGAGCTACAAGCCCATAATTGGTACAGACCTACCTACCTAAATAACTTCAAATAGCTTGAACAACCCTTATTGGGGTTATGATAAGGGGAATATGAATCTTTTCCACTAGAATGTACTAGCAATTAGACATTTTGAGTTCAATGGTGAGGACCATTGGGACTTGATAAAATAGTGGGAGACTTAATAAAATTAATTTACTATTTATCAAAAAAAATTAATCAAGAAAGTACTAATAATATAATATTTTAATTGTAGAATAAAAATGACAAGATCATCTTCCACACTATCCCTGCGATCAATACTGGATAAAGAAAACATCATCACTGGTAGTAACTTCTAGGAATGGTTTAGATGTTGTCAGTTTATTCTATACCATGAATGGAAATCTTACGTGCTAGAGTCCTCATTTCTTGATCTGCATACCCAAGAGGTGATCGATGAAGAGTTCCTAGTCTCTGAGAAATATATGAAAGACACGGTCGATGTTCAATGTTTGGTTCTTTCAATAATGTCTAGTGAACTCATGAAGTATCACGAAAACATGGATACTTATAGCATGATTGAGCACCTCTATGGTCTTTATTAGGAGAG
Source organism: Viscum album (assembly GCA_963277665.1). Taxonomy (NCBI): domain Eukaryota; kingdom Viridiplantae; phylum Streptophyta; class Magnoliopsida; order Santalales; family Viscaceae; genus Viscum; species Viscum album. Next base: position 504,057,885 of record OY728135.1, on the reverse strand, counting down.
AGCTAGACAGGAATAGTTTGAGATCTCCAAGGAATTATTTTAGAGTAATCTTGGAGAGGGTGCCCCAGTTGGGCCTCACATAGTCAATATCATTGACTACATTGAGCGCTTGGAGGTTCTAGGGTTTAAACTCCCCGAAGAACTGGGTACCAATCACATTATCGCATCACTCCCTCAGAGATTCTCCAGTTTTGTTGTGAATTTTAATATAAACAACATTGAGAAGTCTCTACCAGATCTTCTTATCCTACTTTTCCAAGTAGATAAATATATGAAATGTGATAAGCCTTCTGTAATTATGGTGAACAAAAGGAAAGGGGAGATAATGAACTTTAATCCCAAAGATTATTCATTCCCTTCCAAGAAAAGGAATATCAAAGGATAGGCAAGGGAATAGGAAGTTGTGTGTTTCGCATATAACAATTGATAACAAAGTTACTTCACGTGACTCATACCACACCCAACTTTGGCATCACCAGGTAGGTCATGTAAATGAGAAACACTTGAAAAAATTATGTCAATATGGATATTTAGATTCTTTCTAAATAAAACCACTTAGTGTATGTAATTAATGTTTGTAAGGAAAAATAACCAAATCCCCATTTAGTGGGAAAGGTGAAAGGGCCAAAGTGATTCTTGAATTGGTCCATACTGATTTGTGTGGACTATTTCTAGTTGAAACAAGGGTTGGGTACTCATACTACATAACTTTTATTGATTATTTTAGTAGATATGGATATATTTACTTAATGAGGTATAATTTGGAGTCTTTTGATAAGTTAAAAGAATACAAGAATGAAGCTGAGAATCAGATTGGTAAAAAAATTAAGAAACTCCGCTCTGACTGAGGTGGAGAATGTCTTAATCAAGACTTTATTGATTACTTATAGGAGTTTGGGATCCTATCTCAACTCACTCTTCCTTACACGCCCCAGTGGAATGGTGTAAGAAAAAGGAGTAACCGCACCTTGTTAGATATAGTGAGATCAATTATGAGTCATGAAAGTCTTCCATTATCCTTTTAGGGATATGCGTTATAAACAATAGCACACATACTAAATCAAGTACCAACTAAATAAATAAATGGTATTCCATATGATTTTTGGAGTAGAATAAAATCCATGTTATCTAATTTAAATGTGTGGGGAAGTGAAGAATTTTTTAAGGCCTCTTTGGGTAACAAACATGCACCCCGAGGCACAAAGTTTACCTTTATAAAATGAAATAAGGAAATATTACCTATACAACCCCTTAGAAAAAAAAGGTTATAGTGGTAAGACACACCATATTACTTGAGATGGAGCACATATCCAAAAGAGATAGTGAGAGTGTAAAAACCCGTAAAATTCAAGGGAAATTGTTTTCTTAATTTTCTTTGTGATTTTACAAGAACGCAGTTTCTGACGGCACCTGATTCCGAGGCCCGGTGTGCCCGGAATCATTTTCTGAAGTTTAGCTCGGGTACGTTCAGTGAACGAACGAGCGGGTTTTCCTAACTTTTGAACTGGTGCTCAGAAACGAAATCCGAGGACACCAATGGAATCACAACGCCGATAATTGCTTAGGAACACCTTTTCCGGAGTTGCGTTTTCTCGGGTGTGGTTACTAAATTTTGGGTTAAGTAAATGAATAAAATAAAATGGGGAAACCAATTTATTTTATTTAAAGTTGTTTAACCTAAGCTAAGTGGTTGAAGTGGGACCCACTATATCCTAATCCACTAGGTAGGATATTTGTGGGGTGGGGCCCACACGAGCCCCACCTTTTCAACTTCCACGAAACCCCCAACTTTAATTAGGTAATGCACTCGCACCCCCCCTTTAAATGTAAGTCAACTCTTACGTTTAAACTGAATATTAAACGCCTAATTAATTGGGCGGTTTAAACTTCTCAATTAATTCAATTAATTGATTGATTCGTTTTTGAATTTCAAAACGTTTGGCGTGAGAAATAAAATAAGACAAACACTTATTTTATTAGATTTTTTGAGTTGTGAGAGGCTTGGGAGAAATCACTTAAAGCCTTGAAGCACTCCTTCCTCGACGAAGAACGCGAAGAACGCGAAAAACGCCGACCTCCAACGAAGGTCGAAAAGAACGCCAGATCCTCGGAGATCGACGACACGACGCTGACGAATCTTTTCTCCGCGACGCGATGATCCCCCTTCTGCGACGCCTTTTTCCGCGACGTGCGATTCCACGACGAGCCTTCGTTCAACTACGCTCGAGGTAGGGAATTTTTATTTGTGATTGTTAGTGAACCCATGTTTACTTCCTTCTAAATCAAAAAACGCAAATCAACTAAATATTAAGTTGATCCATGAAGATTATGTTTACGGGCTGGGAATTCTTGATTGCGGGGAAAACTGTTGGGGTTGATTACCTTTGTTCGTGAAAAATCCTTGGTCGTTCTTCGTCTTTCGGGCCGCTTGTTATCAACTTCATGGGAGGAGGTCGGACCACACGAACATGGTCGACTCTCCTCCCCCTTTGTTGTTTTGTTCGTTGTGGCACGAACAAAGGTAGGGCGGTGCAACGGCACTGCACGAAAACAAGAAAAAACACGATGAAGAAGCGCGGCGCCATCGCGCCGCGCCGTTGAGGCCGAACGAAACCGCGGCCGGAGTCGGGGCCGCAGAGGCGATTTGAAGACTCTGATGGTTGATCATTGTGCGCGGATTGACGGGAAATGGAAAATGGGGCCACAAAGTCAATTTGAAGCCTCCTCAGGGAAGGTCGGGTCCCGGGAGGACTGTTGGCGAAGGCGGCGAGCAAAACGGACCACCAGAGCGCGTCCGGTGGTCCGTGGAAAATCATGACGGCGCGCTACGCCGGCACGACGGCACCAGCCTCCAGGAGGCGGCGGCTCCTGGTGCGCCGCCAGGAAGGGCCGCCGCGGCTTCAGCCGCGTCGCTGGCAGGGAGCGGCCCCCACGCGGGAGCCGCGGCTTCAATCAAGGGGGGCACGCGCCTCCCCCCACTGTCCGCTCAGCTCGGCTCGCCGAGCTGGCCACACGGCCGCGCGAGCGCGCCAGGACAGGTCGGGCCGCGCCCTGTTGGGCTGGACCCAGACCCGGGTTGGGTCGACCCAGTTCGGGCCGACCCAGGGGGGTCTCGGGCCGGGTCGGACCGGGCCCGAACCCCCTATTTTCGTGCAGTTTCCGTTCAAACGCCCATATCTTGGGTTACGGACCTACGATCGATGCACCGTCAGCTGCGATGCGATCCTTGGATCGAGATGTTCATTTTGGTATATTACACTCAATGTTTCGGAGAACTTTAAGTATGGCCGGGTTGGTTCGGATACGAAACCAACCGGGCCCTCAGAGCAGAAACGCTTATATCTTGAGCTCCGGACGTCCGATTGACGTGCCGTCGACTTTGTTGGATTCCTCTTAGTGAGAAGTACATTTTTCCTTACTCTGATTGAGGTTTGGACGTAGTCGTAGTGCGGTCAGGTTGGTTCGCACACGAAACCAACCTGGCCCCTGGAACGAAAAAGCCAATAACTCACAGACCGGGCGTCTGATTGACGCACCGTCTGTCTCGTTGAATTCCTCTTGATGAGACGGAACTTATGGAATACTTAGCCTGAGTTTTGGTTGCAGTTGGATAGTGGCTAGGTGGGATTGTACCCGAAATCCAATTGGACCCCTGGAATGGTAAAGCTGATAACTTTCAGACCGGACGTCCGTTTAACGAACCGTCAGCGGCGTTGGTGATCCCGTTGAGAAACGGTCCCTATGAGTATACCCTATGATAGTTCTGGGTACAGTTGAGATACGGTCGGTTTAGTTCGCACACGAAACCAACCGGGCCCCTGGGACGAAAAGGCTAATAACTCACAGACCGGGCGTCCGATTGACGCGTCGTTTGTTGCATTGGGACCCCTCTGATGAGGCGGTCCTTTGAGATACTTCTTCGTGGGAATTTGTGATACTTGGAGTATCGAACTGTATCTCGTGGAGCGGACCCTCCCAGAGACAAGTGTACGGAGTACGGAGATCGTGTAGCTAGCTGAGACCTGACGACTGCTTGACTGACTCGACTTGGAGTGAGTCGACTAGCCCAGTGGACGGAGCACAACTTTGTTTGGGTGTAGACCCATGGAGGACGGAGCACTACTGAGCTTGGGTGCAGACCCGCGGTACTCGTCCGGAGAGTACCTCTGCAGGTTATTAGGGGGGATGCACTACTGTGTTTGGGTGGCGGACCCCGGCGGGGAGCACTATTGTGTTTGGGTGGTTGACCTGCGGTACTCGAAAGGAGGAGTACCTCAGCAGTCTTAGGTTAGTGAGTAGTACCTCGGAGTCGTGACAGGATCACTGTACACTCTAGAGACGGGGCTCTTTAGCAGTTATGGTTTCAATAATGAAAATCCTGGTTTGAGCTGAGTCTATGACCTTTGTGTTTACCTCTTGATTGAGATGGGTCACTTGATAACTTAGGTATATGTATGGTCATATACCTGGGTAGTGGTTATCCGTTGATTTAATAATCTTTGTGTTTCTTCATGATTGAGATGGGTTACTTGATAACTTATTTATATGTATGGGCATATACCTAAGTAGAGGTTATCTATTGAGATCTTCTTTGTGGTTATCCTTGTTGGATTTAGAGATACCTTGAGGGTCTCGGGGTCCCTACTGAGTATCGTTATACTCACCCCTGCATGGGCTATGCCCGCACCTCATTGTGTTGGATGCAGACGACAGGCAGTGCTGACAGAAGCCGAGTGTTCGAAGACTGGATGATACCCGGAGGTGGACCTCACGACGAGTCAGTATCAGGAGGTGGACTTCATGGCAAGACGATACTCGGAGGAGGTTGATGGGCAAGAGTGTTGTGGAGGCTATCTATACCCACCCTTCAGGTAGGATCTATGGTGGACGATCCATGAGATGCGCTATCTGTACCTACCCTTCAGGTAGGATCCGTGGTGGATGATCCTGGAGATGCGCTATCTGTACCTACCCTTCAGGTAGGATCCGAGGAGGATGACCCAGGAGCTGCTTCCTTTCTTCCAGATGTTGTCTTTTTCTGTTGTACTTTTGTTCAGTTGTATCTGTACTTTCGAATGGGTTTGTATTCTGGCCCACTTACTTTTCATCACTTTCTTTTTTTCTTAGTATATACTTTCACTTGTACTCTGTGTGTTTGTTTACTTTTTTAAAGGCAATGTCTTCCCAGTTATTGGGATTTACGCCTTTGGTGCTAGTCTCCAGCCCCTGGCCTATGAAGGCGGGCTTGGGGTAGTCACGGCACGGGCCCCGAGGACGGGTCGTGACAGAGAGCGAGATAGACTTCGATGAAGTCAAGGCTCAAGGCACACAAGAGTTGGTACAGGTGTATATTCCAAAAAGCCATGTGGAAGAAGAATCTGTTCCAGAGACACAAGAACTGTGTAGGAGTACAAGAGAGGTTAGAGAACCAGAATGGTATAGTTTTCTAGTTTCAAATGATGGTGAATAATTATTTGTTGATAATAATGATCTTCTAACCTACAAGTAATTAGTAAGTGGAACAGATGTTTCCAATTGGAAAGAATCCATAAATTCATAAATGGATTCCACGTACCAAAACCAAGTCTGGATTTTGGTATACCCTTCAGTGGATGTATCCTATTGGTTTCAAATCGGTATTCAAGAAGGAATTGGACATATAAGGATGATTCAGTACCTATAAGGCGTATCTGGTTGCAAAAGGGTTTAAACAACGTCAAGGAATTGACTATGATGAAACCTTTTCACTAGTTGAAATTCCGAAATCCATCATAATTCTACCAGTCATTTCCTCTTACCATGATTATGAGATTTAGAAAATGGATTTCAAAACATCCTTCCTTAATGGGAACCTTCAAGAAGATGTATACATGACACAACCTGAAGGGTTTTTGACTCCAAAGTATTCCAATAAGATATGCAAGTTTCAAAAATCTATTTATAGATTAAATCAAGCATTCAAGTCATGGAACATTCACTTTGATGAACCCATAATGGAATTTAGTTTTATAAATAATGAATGTAAAACTTGTGTCTACAAACAATTTAGTGGGAGTGCGGTCGTTTACCTAATAGTATATGTTGATGACATGTTACTTATTGGAAATTAGATTCCAGTCTTACAGTCTTTTAAGGCATAGTTGAACAAATGCTTCTCCATAAAGGACTTGGGTGAGGCAGCATGTATTCATGAGATCAAGATATGTCGTGATAGATCCAAGAGAATGCTGAACCTAAGTCAAAGTACATACATTGACAAGATTCTGAAGATATTTAGTATGGAACAATCCAATAGGGGATTTTTTCCAGCATTACATGGCATTTATCATTCTAAGAAAATTTGTCCTGAAATGCATGAGGAAATAAATATAATGTAAAGAAATCCATACGCATCAGTTATTGGGTCAGTAATGTATTACATGCTATGTACTAGGCTAGATGTCGCCTACGTGTTAAGTGTGGTAGGAAGATATCAAGCTGGCCCAGGTGATCTCCATCGGATGGCAGTCAAGACTATCCATAAGTATCTGAGTCGCACTAAGGATATGTTCCTAGTTTATGGAGGAGATGAGAAACTAGTTGTAATAGGATATACAGATGCTATTTTCTAGACTGATCAAGATGACATGAAGTTGAAAACGGGATACATCTTCACTTTGAATGGAGGTGGTGTGAGATGGAAGAGCTCAAATTAGGGTGTGGTCACAGATTCTACAGCACATTCTGAGTATATCGAATCTTCTGAGGTATCTAAAGAAGCAGTTTGGATGCAGAGCTTCATCCAAGAGCTGGATGTGCTTCCTAGTAGTAAATATCACATCACACTCTATTGTGATAAGACTGTAGTGGTGGATCTCGAAAAAGAGCTAAGGTCACATCAGTGGAAGAAGCACATACTTCGGAAGTATCATCTCTTGAGGGATTTTTCTCAGAGAGGTGATGTTTCATTGAGAAGTATTTCCATGGAAGACATTGTGTCATACCCCTTGACTAAAGCCTTGACTCAGCAGAAACATGATCATCATGTGAGGTCTAACAGATTGAAAGTTGTAGACAGTTGGCTCTAGTCCAAGTGGGAGTTTGTAAGAGTTGGTGTCCTAGAACCAACTATTTTTACTTTGATTGCATGAATATTTAATTTATTAAATATTAAACATCTTATTACATATAATTCATTATTCTCTATGACTATAGTGTAATAATGTCCTATAGTATTTATTACAGTGATAAGGTCATATCAATTCCCCACTATGATGAGAACCTTGATGTGATATTAAAATATTCTTAATATAGTTCTACAGTTGAATGACATACTATGATGGGACACGTATTATAAAGATCATCATGTGAGATTACTCATAAGTAGATGAGACTTCTTCTCATGAAGTTTGCACTTCGTAATATCCAAGAAGGGAGATTATGAGAACATACCCGCCAGTAGGAATTCCTCATATTTTGGTGTCATTGAATATTCCTATCTTCAATCATGTGTAATGGTCCATAGACTTTAATATTATCATTAATACGTGTCACTACTCTCACACTTTGATTTTCTAACAAAAACCATCACGCCATATGTTGGCTGGAAATAGGGTATGTTGGGTATGTCACAAATGACATGTTATTAATGGATAAGTCGAGGAAGTATTTTTCCCTTCCATATTTATGGAAGTTTATATCTCATCCCTTTGATTGAAATATAATCATCACCCTAAATTCCATGGCCATGGTGTAACGATGAGTTTATTTCAGGTAGTCAAAGAATGACATATCAAGCATATAGGTTGATGACACTATCATGAATCCTTCTTGATGATATATTGTGAAAAAGGGATTATATTACACATTGAGTTTTCATATGTAGTTGTCATTGTTGTGACTTAAAGTTCTTTATCTTGGGTGCATTGACCCATTGCTATATAGTAATCTTGAACTTTATTCAATCCCACCTAATGAAAATGAAAAATAATCCTAGAGGGTCACACACTAAGTGTTTTTTTGGTATCGATTAAATTCTATTTGAATTTAATTAATGGAATAAATATTATTCTCAAGATCGAGGAATAATTTTATTCGAGTTAAAATGATCGCATAAATAAATAAATATTTATTCACTGGATTGTGAATAAAATATATTTATTTATTTTATTGAACATTTAATAAATATTTATTTACTAGTTTGTAAATAAAAATATTCATTTAAGAGAATAAAATATTTATTCTGGTGTTCAATAAATGGAAGAGGAGTTCAAGCGGACCAACACCGTGTCCAGTGATAAATTAATTATTTACAAGTCGGTAAATATTATTTATCTACTTTGAGTAAGTTGGCACGACACATAATAATAATACTATTATCATTATATGGCATGAAATTTCATTTATGGTTCCGTTTTTTGAAATTTGGCGCACCACAAATAATGATGTTGTTATTGTTATTAGGTGGCATGGATTTTCTCTAATGGTTATAATTGTATATAATCATTATTACTCAATTAAATATTGTAACAGAAACCCCATCCTAAATAATAGATGGATATGTCTATTGTGAAAGACACATGTGATTTCTCTCTCAAATCCTCTCCTCTCTCCCTCTCAAGAATGATAGAAGTTCTTTAAGACCGAAGAATGAGCAATCAAGAACAATCGATGAAAGACATTCTCTTCACCATGCTAGCACCTAGAGAATGAGTGGTGTTGATTAAAGACCATTGGATCATGTGTGGATCACTACTAGAGGGATTCTACTTTGGATCCTCACGATTGTAGCTAATTCAATCCGTAAGGGTCATTCCGGACAATCAACGATCATCAACAAAGAAAGTACCAAAGACCCAAGTATTTAATTTCTTTAGAAATTAATAAATTAATTATAAACATGATGTGAAAGATCCTACTTCTTGGATCTGGTGTTTTTATTATATTTTTCTAAATCTCTGATTTAAATCCATGGATACTAGAATTCATCATCATATTGATCCCATATTGGTCATAGATTATGGAAAAAGCAAATTTGGGTTCTCCCAACCACCACGCTTCTACTGCGTCTGGATCCTTCACCTTCATCTCTTGGATTTGATCATTATTGGGGCTTATAACCAACATGTCATCCACATACAATAGTATAATGATAAAATAATTACCATATAGACCCTTTAAATATGCACAAGGATCTGAATTAAGTATATTGTATCCAAGTCTCATGATATAAGAATCAAATATCTTGTACCAACACCTCGGCACCTGTTTGAGACCATACATAGATTTTTTCAACCTACAAACCATGTTCTCTTTATCTTATTTAGAAAAACCTTCTGGTTGGATCATATATATTTCTTTATCAAGATCACAATGGAGAAAATATTTTTTCATATCTAGATACTATAGATGTATAGTGTATGCAACACACATTTCTAAAACTACTAGAATAGTCATCAATCTAAAAACAGGAGAAAATATTTCATTGAAATCGATAACTTTCTTCTGAGCATATCCTTTGACCACCAGTCTCGCACGATATCTTTCCACCTGGTCTGTTTCATCCCTTTTGATCTTATAAACCCATTTGTTCCCAATAGTCTTCCTTCCTGAGGTAATGGAATAGGATACCAAGTCTTATTCTTTTGTAGGGCTTCAAGTTCCTCCTACATTGCTGCCATCCATGAAGATACATCTAGACTCTGGTTCGCCTCCAAAAAAGATGATGGCTCTCCATCCTCTGCTAATAAGTAATATGAAACATTTCTCTCAGTGACATAATCTAAGTGCCATATTTGTGATATTTTCTCTCAATTTTACTATTGTAGTCTAGGATCATCTGGTACTTGATCATTGTGCTCTGGTAATTCCTCATAGGAAACTGGTTCTTCCTTTGTTTTTTCCTTCACCTCGACTGTTGTATTTTTTGTACTCTCTTTATCTATGTCTTTATCAATCATCATTTTAACCTTATCTTCTAAAAAGATGACATCTATACTGATGATAATTTTTTGGGCAGTGGAATCCCACAAATGATACCCCTTCACACCATCAGTGTATCCCAAGAAGATACATTCCCTGGATCTCGAGTCCAACTTTGATCATTCCTAATCATTAAACAGTGCATATACAGGACTTCCAAAAGTATGCAATTGAGAATAATCATTGGGTTTACCAGTGCACATCTCCATTGGTGTATTTTGATCAATTTCCACTAAAGGGGATTGATTGATCAAATAGAAGGTGGTATTTACTAATTCTACCTAGAATGTCTTGGTAACTCCTGCAGTCTTAAACATCACCCTTATTCTGTCCAACAGGGTTCTTTTCATCCACTCTGCCACTCCATTCTACTAAGGAGTATATGCCACCGTGAACTATCTCTTGATGCCTTAATGTTGAAAAAAAGAATCAAACTCCTATCTTGTATATTCTCCACCATTGTTAGTCCTCAAACACTTGATCTTCTTTTCAAATTCAATCTCCTTTCACACTTTGAAAGTTTTGAAGACTTCAAAGACATCCAATTTTCTCTTGATTGGAAACACCCAACATCTCTTGGAATAGTCATCAATGAAAAATAAAAAGTACCTTTATCCTCCCAGGTATACAATCGGTACTTTCCAAACATCATAATGGATCAATGATAATACCTCCTTGCTCCTTATCGTCGACGTTCCAAACTTCAACCTATGTTGCTTAATCAAAACACAATTATTACAAAATAGCAAGGATACTTTTGTAAGCCCAGACAAAAACTTATGATATGAAAGAATATTCAGGCCTCATTTGGATATATATCCAAGATTCTGATGCCATAATGTCATAAACTCTTTCGTCGAGTTAGTTTATGCAATAACTATCTTCAATTCCTTGTACATTTCACCCATAAGCACATACAAGTTCTTTGAGATCTTCTTTTAATTCATCACCACAAGCACTCCCTTCATAATCTTCATCACCCCTTTCTCAATTTGAGTCTCACATCCAATGTCATAAAATTGTCCCAATGACAAAATGATCTTCTTGAGGCCCTACACATGGTGTACTCCTTGAATGGTTCAGACTATTTTATCACGCATATTCAGTTTGATGGTTTCGACTCCAATGATCTTAAATGTATGACCATTCCCTATGTACATAAGTCCTTTTGGGATAGTTTCATATTGATCAAAACATTACCATCAAGATTTCATGTTCCATGTTGCTTCTAAGTCAATAATCCATGCGTTGTCAAGATGTTTCCTACCTTCAATGGTTGTTTCTGCATCACTTACTAGTATGACTCCATTTCCAAATTTACTCGCCACGTTTTCTTGAGAGTTATTATCACCACCCTTCTTATTCCAACAATATTTTATGACATGCTCCCTCTTACCAAAATTGTAACAACTAATTTTTTTCTTCTTAATCCTTGATTTAGACCTGTCAAGATTCAGGCTCCCACTGGAACCACACTCCATCATTCTTAATCTTTCCATTGACAGAGCTTCCACTTAGTGTGAAGTTTTTTGTCTGTATGTCTTCCTTGTTCTTGAAACAAATTTCTTCTTTAAGAACTATAGTTGCAACATCATTGAAGGGAAACATATCCATTAGGATATTATTGGGGAGGTTGATAATAATTTAATCATATGAATCTGAAAAACTCTAGAGAAAAATCTATGCACGTTCAATATTCACAATTTTATAGCCCAAAACCATAAGATGAGTAAAAAGGGTATTGAGGGTGTTTATGTGGTCAGTCACCGATGATGACTCTGCCATTTTAATGGTGTTTAATTTTATCTTCAAGAAAAAAAATTGTGGAGTGACTTTGCCTCATACAAATTTTTCAGAGTATCCCAAATTTCCTTCGTCGTCTTTTTCTCCACAATGTTTGACAGGACCCCATCTGCCAAATAGAAATGGATGTTGGCAATAGCATTCTCATCCATATCATTACATTTCTCCTCTGTCACACCCACCGGTTTCTCTCCAATCTTCTATAGGTAATTATCTTTCTGCATCACCGCTTGTATCTTCATTTTCCACAATGAAAAATTATTTCCATTGAATTTTTTGATCTTGAATTTTTCTATCATTTAGACACATCGTCAGTCTAGAATTTCCTCAGGTCAGAACCTCTCCTCTGATACCACTTGTTAGGATCATAAACAATTGGTCCTTTGGTATAAAGATAATTTCAATATAAAAAATAAAGTGCAAAAGTTCGGAAATAAAATGAACACCGAATGTAACATGGAAAAAAACACCAAAATGAAAGGGGTAAAAAACCACAGGCAAATAGATGGATTTCACTATGGTAAAATGTACGTACAAACTCTCTATCTCAATTATAAGGATAAAACACTCAAGAAATTCTATCTTGAAAATGTGTAGAGACACCTCACAAAATACTGCACTCAATGCTGAAGATATGTTGCTTGAGAATTCGATGATGAAAACTATTGTAGGTGATACTTTTTATAGAATTACTTCACCCCCTTTGGTCTCCCCTCAATTAAATGCCTTTTACCAAATTAATTGGGGAAATTAATGGTAGGGTGTCACCATATTTGAATTAAATGAATGCGGTGACCATCATTATTATTTCCTCTCTCCACATATTCCAACACTTATCAGTGAAAGAAACACAATTATCTGCCTACTCAACTAAATATTGGGATGTCGGGAAATAGCCAGCTAGAGCTGAGGCCAATTCCCCCTTTTGATCTGCTGATTTTGAAGGCCAGTTGAAAACCACTTGCTTCACCATGACATCTGAAGCCTCCCTATGTTCTAAATTTTCTGGCCCACTAGCCGCTTGTAATGCCTCTGGTAGAACCACAACATCCAAAGCCAAGGCTGAGTCTCTCTGAATCGATAGTCCGGTAGCATCTTGCTATACAAATTGACCCTCTGATATAAACACAACCTCTGCCAAGGTCGAAACCCTATGATTTGTCTTCGATGGTGCGGATCGGACCACCGGTAAAGCTGCGACATCTACCAAGGTCGATAGCGCCCAATCTGACTTCAACGGCCCACTAGTCTCTTGTTGTGCACCATCCGAAGTTGAGGCCAAGTTCGCAAACTTTAATAGCACACAGATGAAATCATCTTGTTTCTGCACAAATCAGAGCTCCGAAACCGAAACTGAGTTTGAGACCTTTCTCTGATCGGTTGCTTTCGACAACCCGATGAAAACATATGTCAGATTGAAGTATTCTGAGTGCGCCATCCAGAAGAAAACCTAGATGCCATCGACATGTCTTTTTTATAATTAAATTCTTATTTCGTATATAAAAATATATATTGATATATATATAAATATATTGATATATATTAAATATTGATATATATTAATATATATATATATATTGATATATATATATATATTAATTTATATTGACATATAATAATAAATGATATATTAATCATTTAATTATATATACAATTTATTAAATTATATATATATATATATAGTTATATATAGTATTTTAATTATTTAATTAAAAATTAATAAATTAAAAAAATATTATTTATATATATATAATTAATTAAATAAGTAATACATTGTTTATAATCAATTAAAATGCATAAATTTATTAAATACTTAATATAATACTTAAAGAATTAATATACAATTTATTACTGTATATATATATATATATTAAATTTATTTATTTTTATTAATAAACATTTCATTAAATTATCTATATAATAAATAAAAAATATTCATTTTTTAAATTTGATCATTATTATTATTATTTATTTCATTAATAGATGCTACATGTTATATAATGTTATTGTTCAATTTAACATATATCAAACTTATATATATATATACATTAATTGCACGCACATAAATATTTATGTAAGTAATGAAATCTTATATAGAAACGCACACACATAATATTTATGTAATTGATTCAAATTTTAATATTCATTTTAGAATTTCATTTAGTAACATGATATATTTAATATATTATATTTTTAATCGATAAATTTTATTTATTTATTTTTAATATAATTTTAGTTAGTATTATTTATTCATTTTTAATATTTTTTATTTTTTATTTTTTTGGAATTTAATCATTTTCTAATATTTATTTATACATATTTATTTACTATGTTTTAATATTTTCAATATATATTCATCGTCATTTCTATATATATCCATATTTTATTTTTTTGATAATTTGTATAATTAATAAAACTTATCCATTTTTAATATTTTTAAAGTCTACTCATTTTTAATTTTTCAATTTCACTTCTTTTTAACATTCATGCATTTAAAATTGTATATTTATCAATAATATTAAAAATATATTTGTAAATAAATATATTTAAATAAATATATTTATAAACATATATTTACTATATTTATAAAATTATATATTTATAATTATAAATAACTAAATATAATTTTTTTTTAAAATGTTTATAGAATTATAAATAAATAATTATATATTTAAATAATTATAAAATTATAATAAATATATTTAAATAATGAATATATTTACTATATTTATATTTATATTTATTTATTAAATATATATATAACTATATAAATGTTGTTGTGACACTGTTGCAGCGGAAACACTGTAGCAGCGGCGGGCGATACTGCTGCAGCGGCTGGCACTATAGCAATGACTATAGCGGCGGCGTTACTGTAGCAGGGACTGTAGCAGCCGGGTACTATTCATAGAATGGGTCTTTGGGCTAAAATTTGGGGCCTATGGGCCGTGTAATTGGTTTCATGTCCACTGGGCCTCCAGGTCAAAATATATGATGTAATAAAAAGCAACTGATGTGGATTATCCCTTATGGGGGGCTATGACCTGCCTTTCGGGGCTGTCTATATGTGGTTTGTGTATTTTTTAATGTAATTTTACCTCCAAACACCTAATATATATTTATAAATACATATTTATAATTCTTTTAATATATTTATAATTATATACATTTATATCTATTTATTAATTTATAATTATATACATTTAATTTTTTCATTATATTAATTATATTATTAAAATTAATTATATAGGTCTTTATCGTCATTTTTTTAGAGCTGATAAAGATATATTTTTATGGGTGCTAAAAACCATGATAAAAACTATCTTTATCGATACTAAAACTTTAATGCTGATAAAGATACCTTTTATCAGTGCTAAAAAATCAATGATAAAGATGTATTTTATGAGTTATTTTTTGAAAATATTGATAAAACTCTTCCCAATATTTTAAATAGAATCCTAACTGAATCGATTTATCTCGCAATGTTCAAGCTCTCATGGAAGTTCATCTCTGTCGTTTCTCCCCCTCGACCTTCTCTGAGATGAACTCTCTCAAATCTGAGGTATGTTATTATTTCTCCTTCTTTATTTGTTTATCAATTTATTCGATCAAATCTCTCATGCATACATGGTCCAAACCATGCTATGTTTTTGTGTGATTTATATCTTTCTTTCTTCCACCTCATCTCCCTATTTTTAGTCTAGGTTGACCACCCACTATCACAAAATAGTCATCTAGCAACCACCCCTTTCACTCCCTTCGTCGACCGACGTAGAGCCTTCCCCTATGTTTTTTTCTTTTTCGGGGGAGTTTTTTATATTTATTATTTGAAGGTAAATTTTATACATTTATAAAATTCTATATTTTGGTTATCTAGATTTAAAATTCAATATAGTTTTCTACTATTGGTTTTAAAAATATTTTAAAAGGAAGAATGAATTTTTGGGGTTTTGAAATTCAAAAATAGGTTGGTAATTAAATTTTTTTATTTTATGGTGATTTCTATGAAATGAGTTTTAGATGATTTCGTGAATTGGTTTTGAAAATTAATATTAATAGTCAATGATTTAATAAAATTTATTTCTAAAGTGATTACTTGGTTAAATGGGTAAATGGTCATTTTTTGTGAAAATAAACATTGAATTAATTTTTTAGAGTTAAAAATAAGAATATGTTGTTTTAAATGTAAACACATGGTTTTGATTAAGCTTATCTATGATTTTAGAGACTTATTAAATGGGTTTCTTATAGGGTTTTATCATGTGTTTTATTTTAGGTATTTAGGATATGATTGTGTTAATATATAAGGTTTGAGGAATATAATTTTTAATATTATACTATAAGGTTTATATCATGTTTAGATAGAGTGTTCTATTTATTTTTATATTAGAATAGGACTCCTAGGATTGAAGGAGTTATGAGTTTTCCTTTGTTAATATATATATTGATAAAATGATTTTTCAGATTCATTTCCTTATCCAGTTACATTTTTTAAAGAAAATCACAACTTAGATATCAGCCAAATCCAAATTACAAAGTTCTGAGGGAAAGGAAGATAGCCAATAGCAAGACTCTCGACCGTTCCTGAAATCAGCTATAAAATGAGCCACATGGTTACCCTCTCTCCCGATAAATTAAAAACAACATGAAGAAAAGGAGGGAACCAAAGATTTGATGGAGTCGGTGATAGATGAAAAATCTTGGTGGCCACCTCCTTCCACCTTAAAAGCGTTGATAATAACCTGGTAGTCTGATTCAACCACAATATCATTCCAGACTAGAGATAGGACAAACCACATACTCTTCCAAATATCCATGTCCTCAACTAATATAGGATACCAACATGCAATGTCTGAGGAATGAAGAGTCACAATAATAGAGCCCTCATGATCCCGGAGCACTGCGCTGAGTCCAATCGATCCATCTCTAGGAATCATTGCATCAGTATTAATTTTGAAAACATTGGGTGGGGGTTCTATTTGTCCTGAGGGGGTTGAGTAGGTGTAGGAGGAAAATCCCCTCACCTTCCACCCACTGAGAGCCCTAGTTGTGCATCATATCAAGCCACACTCTATCTTCCTTAACAATGTTTTCAAAAATTAAGGCATTACGACGAAACTAAAAAATCCAAACATGGATGCACATCCCCACAATATCTTGAGCAAGAAATGATCTGAACCACTCCCCTATGATAATTCTAATGTCCCCAAGATTTATCTATAGGGATAGATCATGAACCTCACACGTTGACCAAAGCTCTATGACTCAGGGGTAAGAGAAAATAACATGGAAATCTGATTCTGCTATAACCCCAAAGAGCAAGAAAATTTCCTTTATTAGAAAGGTTCCTATCATCTAGGAGGGCATGGGTAGGAAGGATTCCCAAGCATAATTTCTAAATGAACATCTTAGACTTAGGTGGAGAATTTAGATTCCAAATATGTGTCCATAAAGGATGCCAAGAGCCTTCATCGCATTCCATATTCGACCTATAACCCGAGTGGATGGTGTAGCATCCAGAAGGATCATGAGACCAACACAACTTTTCTAGGCCTGTATCATGAACCATGGGAACCACTAGGATAGCCTTACATTCAGGATTGTAAAACCATAGATCGATCTTCTAAAAGTTCCATCCGGAGAGGTCATCAACCATGAGATCTCTCATAATGGCATACTCATTACTGGGTGTAGACAAAGATAAAGGAGTAAGGTCATCCAAACCATGTAATGAGGGATCATTCCAAATATTAACCGATTCACCGCAATAGATTTTCCAATAAACATCACAGTTCAAGAAATACTTTGACCCCAAAACACTCCTCCAAAAATAACTCAACCTAGGGCCTAGGCTAGAATACAAGAAACCAACATGAGGGAAATACTTGATCTTGATAACTCTAGTACACAAGCTATCTGAATTTTTTAATAGGCACCATCCTTTCTTTTCCAAAAGTTCATTGTTAAAAATACTCAAGAATCGAAAGCCCATTCCACCACAAGCCTTAGGAGCACACAACTTCTCCCAAGCGATCCAGTGGAGATGATTTTTCTCATTAGCATAACCCCACCAAAAAATGGAAAACACTGAATGAAATTGGTGGATGAAGAAATCTAGGAGCTTGAAGAGGGAAATAACTTAAGAAGGGACATCTTGGTCCATATCTTTAATGATAACCTCCTTAACGGCCCTGGAAAGATTCTTACATGACCATCCCTAAATTTTCCTATGGAATTTATCCAAGATGAAAGAAAAACCTCTCTTTTGGATCATCCAAAGACTATAAGAAGGCCCAAGTATTTATTATGTTTCTCCACAACCTCAATACCACACAAAATAGTGATAGTGTCTCTCATCCCTTATTTCACACCTCGGATAAAGTAGATCTCTTATTTAGTGAAGTTGACTCATTGACCTGAGGCAATGGTGAAAGAATCAATGATTCAAAGAATCTCCTAGCACTCCTAAGAAGTTTCTCTCAAAAAGAGGAGGCATTCATCAGTGAAGAAAAGTTGATAAATTGGAATACTTTTCCAAAAAACCGTGTCCCCGTGGATAATTCCATCCAGAGATTCTTTATATAACATATGAGAGAAAACATCAGCGATAAGTAGAAATAAGTAAGGGGATATAGTATCACCCTATTATAGACCCCCGAAAGGTTAGAAGGTTTATGCCTCCTTTTCATGTGATTACATATGATTAGATTTATTAAATTGATTGTATGAAAATTGTTGAATGGGTTAGATAAACTCATTGCTTTCTTATAATTATGAAATATCTTGTGAAAGATTATGAGATGATGAATTAATAATGGTAGTGGATTCCTTGGATGAGATACTTAGATCATGATTCCATTAGATTCCATGGAAATTTATACTCTATGGATATTGATTATGGCAGTGGATGCCAAGGACATTTCTACTCCTTGGATCCCGATTCCATAGGATGCAAAGGGAATTTCCACCCCTTTGATCCGACTTTCTTGGAATCACATTGGACATGCTCTATGGACCTTCTCCTTGGACTCCACCCAAGTCGTTACTGAGTTTCCATCGAGATGATCCATGGAATTTACAAGGATAACTTGGATCTAGCCCTTCATGGTCTAACACTAGATTACAAGACATAGGCTAATGTGGATGTTATACACTTGATTTCATGGCATGAACATTTTGGATATTTTGATATGATTTACAAATAGCCCTAGTATAGGTATTTGATTAAAATTTTCAAATTGGATCATATCACATGTACTTATGTATGCATTACAGTTGCCCTTTTTTAGGGTAGATTGACTATTGTTCATAGGGAGTCATGTTTGGATTGATAGGATCACCTTTTCATATGACTCTTTATTCACATTAGTGTTATACATGTGATATATTTCACATTTTTTAGGCTTTTATAAATATATTGGACATGTTATAGAAATTATTGGCAGGGGACTACTAAGTGTTATCCCACACCCTATTCAGGTTGTCGTTGGGTACCTGAATAAAATTCATGGATGTAGGTAGGGACCAGGACAAGTACCCATTGTATGATGCTTGATATGATCATTGCTTAGGAGAAGAAAAGTACATAACCAAGCTAGTATTATGATACTATTTGGAGATATTCCTTTTTGGTCCTTTTATACTTTTGATACATGTATTGTATTGGTTTTCTATTTCCATGTATTTCCTACAATTTTATATAGAGACATGACATGACCAACATATTTTATATGACACTTATTTTGGATTATTTATTATTATAGTCTTATATATGTTATCTTATGTCTGTTGTTCAGTTATTTTATCTACTTCCTCTATTTGATCATTTTGGTTATTACCATTGTGATACATTTTGACATGAGGGAATAATATCCCTATAAACACACCATAGGCCCTCACTACTTGTTGGAAGCCTATGGAATATGGGGAGGTATTCTTGAGGCCATGTAACCCACCAGCTTGGGGCACTATTCAGTGGATCTTGGGTCAGGATGTTACATAAATGATGATCGAGATCATATAGAATAAATGGAAATAGAAATTGAAGATGAACTTAATGATTATAAAAAGTTGTTTGAGAAGTTAAATAGTTGTGATAAGATACCATTGTATACCATTTGTACTAAATACATAACATTTTCATCTGTATTAAAGTTATATAATTTGAGATCTAGCAGCGGATGGAGCGACACCAGCTTTATAAAAACTACTTGGTCTCCTAAATGATATGCTATCAGAATAAAATGAATTTCCTTTTCAAATATATGATGATAAACAAATGATATGTTCAATGGGAATGATCTCTAAAAAAATACATTCGTGTCCAAATGATTACATATTGTTTCACAAGGACTATAAATCACTCATAAAATTCCTTAAGTGTGGTCTGAATAGATACAAGAGATATTAATCAAGCCTTTCTAAATTTTTATGGTAATTTACTATCATTCCATGGTTTAGAATACTATATGGATATTAGAAAACCATGAGACAATTGACATGACATGTAAATAAAAGAACTAAATATGGGAAACTACGTCATCCATTAGACTCTTCTTAGTGGAAGAAAATTTATTATGAGTATCCTGAATTTGTAAATGATCCGAGAAACTTTTTTCTTGTGTTATCTATATATGGAATAAATCCTTTTGGTTTATAGAGTAGTACTCACAACACATGGTCAATTATGTTGGTAAATTATAACTCATCACCATGTTTATGCATGAAGTGCAAATACATTATGTTTTCTTTGCTTATATTTGGATCAAAACAACCTGGTAATGATATTGATGTCCATTTGGATCCATTGATCAAAGATCTTAAATTGATATGGGATATGGGTGTTATAATGTATGATTCTCATAGAATTGAATAATTCACATTGAGGTCCATGTTGTACAAGATGGTAAATTACTTTCCTACTTATGAAAAAAATTTAGGCTATGGCATTAAAGGAATGTAGGGGTGTCCCATTTGTGAATAATGCACACAGTTAGTTTTATTGAAATGTTCCTTGATGAATATTTTTTTAGGACATCGAAATATTTTACCTCGAAGACATAAATACTGATCCTGGATGAAAACATTCAATGGTAATACTGAATAAGGTGCAACATTGTCTCCACTAATAGATGATCAACTATTCAATAAAGTAAAATATATTGAAACTATTTTTAGTAAAACATTTTTGAAAAACATTATGAAATAAAGTTGGAAAAATAGATCAATTTTCTTTGAATTATCATACCATAATTATTTGTATATAATACATTTTCTTTATGTTATGCATGTATAAAAAAAATGCACTTGATAGTGTTATTGGCTTGTTACTAAATGTTCCTATAAAAAAAGTCGGCATCAAGTCTAGGCTGGACATGATTGGCATGGGGATAAGGGAATATTTATCACCGATGAAGGGTAAAGGGTGTATTTTTATTCCTCCAACAGCTTACACTCTATCCAGAAAAGAATAATTTTAATTTTTTATTTTTCTTAATAGTGTGAAATTTTCATATGGGTATTCACCAAATATAAATAATTTAATTTCAATGACTAATTTAAAGTTATAAGGACTAAAATCACACGACTATCATGTTTTGATGCAAAATTTAATGCTCGTTTATTTATGTTGCATTCTACCTAAAAAATTATGACATAAATTAACCAGATTGTACTTCTTTTTCAAACCCATATGTAGTAAAGTTATAAACCCAGTGAAGTTTCCAATCATGAATAAAGAGGTTTTAGTCATATTATGTGAATTAGATATGTTCTTCCCGCCATCATTATTTGATATAATGGTCCACCTAATGGTTTACTTGGTTAGAGAGGTTCAACTATGTGTTTATATCCATTATACATAGATATACCTCATTTAATGATATATGAATATATATAAAGGGTGCTTCATGAATTGAAGTTGTCCAGAAGATTATATTTCAAAATGATATATTGTTGGAGAAGTTATTGAATTCTGCACTGATTACCTATCATATGTTGATAACATCAGTCTCCCAAAGTATCGTCACAATGAATTCCATATGGGTGAAGGTATTTTTAGAAGATATTTTTTTACAATTACCATCACAAAATGGGATAACTATCACCATTTCATTTTATATAATATTGAAGATATTGATCCATATGTTGAAGCCCACAAAGAAATTCTTAGACATTTGAATCCATCAAGGGCTAAATGATGGATATTAAATACACATAATCAATAGTTTATAGGATGGTTCTGAGATCATATTTATATGTAGTTATCTAAAAATATGAATTCAATCTTCAAACAACTTCGATGGCTAATAAGTGGACCAAATGAAAATGTTATATCTTACACTATTTTTTTAATTAATGGTTATGTGTTCTATACAAAAGAAAATAATAACTATGGTATGATGAAAAAAGGTAGAGTTACACTTGTGGAAGAATTAATTCACATATCTGGTTTTAAGTATATAAATCCAATTTATGTGAATATTTCATATTTTAGCTCATAGAACAAATATACGAGTTGGATTATACAATATTTCAAGTGACAATTTTACGTTGCAAATGGGTTGACAGCCAAAGTGCTGTGAAAGTTGATGAAATGGTCTTAGTTAAGGTTAATTTTAGTGTGTAAGGGTATAAGGATGATCAATTCATAATGGAATCACAAGAAGTACAAGTATTTTATGTCTCAGATACAAAAAAAAAAGAAATTTTCAATTATCCTGCTGGTGACTAAAACAACTATAGGTTCAGATTAAAATTCAATCGAGGATAACCCTTTCATTGGGAGATAATAATCATTTAATGGTGGTCCCAATATAGAAAATATATTTTATATTATAGGGGACCATAAATAAGGGTTTTGGATTCTCAATAGATGATCCAAATCTCAATATCCTTTAAAGAAAAGAAATGGAGTTTAATGAGTAGGTTAAAGAATGTTTTGATATACTATGATTTTCCTTATACTATTATGTGTTCTCTTCTATATTAACATAATATAAATTAAATGTTTGAGTACTCATGAAAATGATGACTTTTGTATATGACAATGTTACTAATATCAGGGAAGAATAGATAGTTGATGCTGAAACTATACAATTATTAGGGGATCAACAACATGTTGATGAAAAAAAAAAGAAATAATGGTGTAGTATCACTATGTTGACTAAAATTATCAAGGTAATAAGTAAGGGTGTAAAATTTTAGGTTGGTTAAAATCAGCATGGCCAACCTATTGAACCTAATAAGTCAATGTTCATTAGTTATGTTGGGATCACAATGAGAATGAATGTGCCAATTGATATAGATTCATGGTGCCATGTCTAACCTATAATGAGCAAAACCCTTTGGGGATATCTTAAGGTAATGTTACGATATACTTTCTCTAATTTACCAAAAATATATATATAATGAAATGTTGATTTAATTTTCATTATCCATTGTAGAGTTCATTTATTTTGGATGATTTCCATAAGAAATATGTCATAATGGCCATTGGAAAATCCCATAGAGGCTTCCAAACACTTCTTATCAATTTTCATCTTAGGGATACTAATGGTAAAGTAAATCCCCACCCACTAGTTACTTATGAAAAAATTATAAATAAGGAAACATGGAATGATTTCATTATTCATCGTGATAAGAAATCATTTCAGGTGCATTTTGGTCGATAATGTATTATTTTACATTATTTATTTTATCCAATTTAATTCAAAAAAATTAATTTATGATATATCAAAAGAGTTATGAAAATAAACAATGTACATAAAAACCGATGTACCCCTATCACAAAGGAAGTATGGGGTAAACTTCACTAGAGAGAAAATAGTATTTATTTTAAATCTATAATAAAATATTTATTTGATATAAAATAACATATATTCCTTTATTTATATGTAGATGGATGAATCAAAATCTAAATCCACTTTAATCTCATGTCATGTGCTATAGAAGGAGGCTTTCATAAATAAATAGGGAAAACTAACTGATAAAAACACAAAAGTAGTATGAGAAACATGTGTAAGTTTGACATAATAGTAATTTGTTATGATTTATAATATTATTACATAAAAATATCTATTTACATTCATAAGTTTTTATATAGTTTATATATAAGAGTCATCAGTGATCATATCTAAAGAAAAGCTACTTTCAGTAGCTTTGAAGAGGCTAGAAAATATGACCGCGTTAGATGTGTGGGTTTTAGAGTGTCAACTAAAACGTATTTTGAGAAGAAAAAACTACAAGAAGATACATATCAAATGATTAAAGGGTTTTAGTTACAAATAGATACTTTGCAATATATTATTGTCCAATAAAGTTTGGTAGACCAATATATGCGAAAAGATCAAAGATAACCAGTAGTGGAACAAATATCAGCCCATGAATAACCAAATGACCCCACTAGCTCTGAGGCTAGTCATTCCCCTAAACCTCATACCTTAACCAAGTTAATAAATTTTTTCATTACTCTTTATCCTAAATTTGAATCAAACAACTTCTGATAACTTTATATTACTAAAATTATGCAAGGTAAAGTTATATGTGATTTTTATCTATCAACACCCAGACACCTCCTTATTGTGAGGGGTACGGTGTAAAATATATTGGGAGACATGATACAAAAAAATAAATCCCAAAATATCACATGAGAGTGTGGATTTAAGTATCTCAAGAGCTAAGTGTTGATTTTCTTATTCCGCTTGATGATTTGGATATTACAATGGTCAATGATGTTATTGTATCTTTTGTAGCATAACTGTATAATCTTATAAAGATACACGAGATATGTCCTTAATAATTTTTTTTCAAATAAAAAACTTTTAATAGTTAATAAAAAAGGTTTTAAGTGAGTTATGATATTATAGATAGATAAAACAATGGGGAAACATAAGGTCGGATCAAGAAAATCTAGTGAATCGACCAAGAAAATAAAAGGATCTTTTGAGATTACCTTCTCCCCACCAGTTCCACTACAACATATATTAATATTAAAAGTTTATGCATACATCATATTAAAATATGGAGATATATAATAAATTAAATATGAAGAATAAATATCTGGAAATGTTATTACATATGTGGTTGGTCTCAAGAGTATAAATGAGATTCTCGAGTATGAATGACTGGGAGTCTCAGTTTTTAATACATACATGAGGTACATTTTCATAATTCGTATGTCCCAAAAATGATGTACTATTTTAATTAAAGTTAAAAACTATTCATATTTTCTACAGGAATTTATATTACTACTATATAAAATGGAAAACCCTGTGGAGAACAATTTGGATTCATTAATCCTTATATCATTTCTATGAAATAAATTTCTTTGGAAGTGAAATAAATTGATAAGAAAAAAGATGAACTAATAAATTGGTTTGAGAAAAAATAATGGACGATAGACTATTCTTAATACCTATAATGTAGGGATAAAACTCTAAAATATAATCATATAAAATATATTTTTCTTTTTTCCATTACTTATTTGATTTTGTTTTTTAGGAAGCACTAGATACTGATTGTAATCAATTTGGATACCCCAAATATTTATTTTTTGGATCCAATGCATGGATTTCCATCAAAATGAACACACATGATGTGTATTGTGAATTTTTAATGTACTAAAATCAATATTTCACAGATAAACTTCAAATTATATGTTTTAGTTTTTGTTTTAATGGGAATTTTGTTATGATAGGGTGATCTATAAATATAGGTTAAATAATGGTATAAGGTCGGTCACTGAACATAAGAAGCCTATAGATTTCTTCAAATGGAAATAGATTAAGGTATATATAGAAATATTAACCATCAAAACATATTTCAAAACAATTTACTTATTTTTTTAATGTTTCTACAGTGTATAAAGTAAGATAACAATAAGGATTTTGGATATTACATTTATAAATTTATGAAACAATTCATATCCCATAAAAATACTAGCAACCCCGGACAGGTAATTTTCAAAGGTAATTATAATTTCATTAAAAATATTTCATAATTATTTATCTATCTATATTTTCTTAGTACTATCAAGATTTCAAATAATATATGTACTCAAAAGAAGAAGTAAATTTGTTTAGATATGAGTGGGAAGAGTACATGGTGTCAGAATGTTTTTCAAAAAAAAAATTAGGTGATTATCAATTATGTTTGTGATCTGATATAGGTTGTGACCTTAGAAATATATTTGGGATGTGAATCATTAGTATTATAATTATTATATATTATTTTTGATCTATTTCTCAAGAATAAGTATAATGGAGGAAATAAATTTGTTTAGAAATTAATGGGAATAATACATGGTGTTAGAATTTATATAGACATTATGAAGAGGTGAATTCTTACTACTTATTTATTTAATTTTATCATCATTTTATCTACTTTTTAAATTTAATTTCTTATCATTTTTATTTGATACTTATTTTATTAAATTTACACATTAGTTCAAAACACGTGTCATGTGATCAAAACCAAGAAAAAATCATATTGTTTTGATACTTTATTATATATATTCATAAGTAAATTTTGATGTATATGAATTTATCACATTCTAATATGATACCTGATGTGATCGGTATGACTCAAAGTACTTGTTTTCAATATAAAAGTGTCATTTTAGTTTAAAATGCATGTCACATAATGAAAACAAAAAAATGAGATCAGTTTGTTTTAAAAAATTAGTAAAAAGATCTATAATTCATTTTTCATGTGTAGGAATTGACTGCATGCCAATCTGACACCCGATGTGGTCGGTATGACTCGAAGTACGTGTTTTCAATATAAAAGTGTCATTTTAGTTTAAAAACATCACATTTTCAAATCTGATCAAATGATCTTATATTATTTTCAAACTTTATGAAAATGATCCATGATTCATTTCTAACATGTAGGAATAAACCACATTTTAATCTAACACCCTATGTGGTCGGTATAACTCGAAGTGCGTGTTTTCAATACAGAAGTGTCATTTTAATTTAAAACACACATCAAATGGCCAAAAATAATAAAACAATATCTAATTATTTTCAAACATTAAGAAAATGATCCATAATTCATTTTTTACATGTAGTAATTTACCACACATCAATATGACACCTGATGTGGTTAGTATGACTAAAAGTGTCATTTTAGTTTAAAATCCATGTCATTGTCGTCAAAATTGATCAAAAAATCTTGGATTATTTTCAAACTTTAGGAAAATTATCCAAAATTCATTTTTTTTTGACATGTAAGAATAAACCACACATCAATCTAATACTCTATGTGTTCAGTATGAATCAAAGTGCATGTTTTCAATACAAAAGTGTCATTTTAGTTTAAAACGCACATCAAATAGACAAAACTAAGCAAATGAGATTTGATTGTTTCCAAAATTTAGTAAAATAATAAATAATTCATTTTTGATTTATAGGAATTGACCACATATCAATCTGGCACCCGATGTGGTTGGTATTACTCTAAGTGCATGTTTTCAATAGAAAAGTTCTATTTTTGTTTAAAATGCATGTCACGTCACCAAAACCAATCAAAATAGATCACATTGTTTTAAAATTTTAGGAAAAAATCCATAATTAATTTGTAGCATGTAGTAATTGACTTCATTCCAATCCAACACATGATGTGGTCAGTATGACTTGAAGTATGTATTTTCAATATAAAATTTCCATTTTAGTTTAAAACACATGTCAAATCACTAAAACCAAGAAAACATGATCAGATTGTTTTCAAACTTTAGAAAAATGATCATAATTCATTTTTTGTGTATAATAATTGACCACACACCAATCTGACATACGATGTGGTCGGTATGACTCGAAGTGTGTGTTTTCAATATAAAAGTTCCATTTTAGTTTAAAATACATTACATAGCTAAAACCAAGAAAACAAGATAATATTGTTTTCAAACTTTAGGACAACAGTCCATAATTCATTTTTTACATGTAGGAATTGACCACACGTCAATTTGACACCCGGTGTATGACAACATGTGTCTTTATTACACATTAAACCATGATTTATTACATAAGATTACACAAAATACAACTCAAAAGATCGATAATTCTAGTGTCTTTGGGAATTAGGGACATTATATAACAACTTAAAATAGGGGTTACATTGTTATTATTGAAAACTTCCTTAACTTGATCACAATATTTCATCTTACTTAAAACTGTTTGGGATAACTTGGGGACATACATAAGAAATGAGTGAGCTATAAATCCTAGAAAGGGAATAAAAATGGAATAACATGAAGAAATTATTAAATTTTAAACACTATGAAATTAAATGGTACATAAAATGATGAGAAACATGAACATAAACAATGAGGCATGATAAAACGTGATAACATTAAGGAAATGTGGAAATGTGGCAACAACTTTAAACATGATATCATAAACAAAGGTCAAGGATAACTACCAAGACATCATGATGGATAAAGTACCATAATGGATTAGTTTAAATCTATAATCCATTTCATTGTGTATCATGTGACTAAAACATTAACTAATGCATTGGAGCACGATATAATTTTGGGTGCACCAATCACTTTCATTTCATTCACATGTAGAAGTGTGCCATATAGATCATACAACATAGAATCATTTATCATCACATTTTATTCCATGATAAATTATTATTGAATACATAAATTTAAGTCCACAAAAAAATAATTTTAAGCACATAAAGGTAAACAACTTTTATAGGAAATGGGTACGGGTATTTACTACACAATTGTTTGGCATGAAATATCATGGTGAAATTCTAGCAGCATAACGGCAGTACATAAAGGTTCATAAAAATGGTTTAATGATAGAGAAAGGGGTGTATCAATATTTTTTCATAAAATGGAAAGTAATAGTGATTTTTAAAATCATATACCAACATAATTAATTGTAAATAAAATACATAAAATTAAGAAGACACTTGAATGAAGAGGAGAAGAAAAGGGTCCCTTCTAAATTTGGGCATGGTAACAGGTGTACATAAAGGTTCATGGGAAAGATTAATGAGATTTAAATGGTTATATCATCACATTTAATAAAAATTTAAGTAATATTTATATATAGAAACATTCCCAAATAAGAAAAAATAGAATTTAAGAGGCATAATATAAAATAGGTTCCTGAATAAAAAAAGTGTGGGAGATCCCTTACCTTGACGGAGTGATTCCCAAAAGCTTTGGAGGAGATTCTTGAGATCTTGGGGACACCTTAGGAGGACTATATATAGGTTATGGAAGATTAATTATGTGATCCAAGTCTTTTTAGTGAAGATAATGGGGATATTGGGTGGGTTTATATAGGAAAAGATAGGGGAGTTCTTTATTATTTCTCAAACTTAGGTTTTGGACTGTATACAATAAAATATCCAAAACCACAAACTTTCCCATGTATTTTCCCATTTTTTCTACCAAATAGGGGTGGTTTACATTATTCTATAATTATAAGGGATTTAATTATTAAAATATTACCCCTGGTGATGTGGAATTTATCCATTCCCTTAATGAAATTGTTTTAAAAACTTAAAATATATTATAGATTTTGTATGATTCATAAAGGCGTTATAAAATTAATCAAATAAACTGAAAATGGAATTATTTTAAATTTGAAAGATATATTTGGTCTTGGATACCCATTATATCATATATTACATTACTTTTTGTAGTACCATGATGTCATAATACACATTGTATATTTATACTGTATTTAATTTTTACCCAGAAATTCAACTATATCGTAAAAATATGAAAAATTTACCATTGGAAAATTTTGACATTATGATTCCAAAAAATAATATTTATTTAATACAAATAATTTTATAAATATTTCAATTTTCACTTTTTAAATAGATTTTACATTTATTGAGAAATGTTGGGTTTTTTGACAATAACAGTTTTTGAGCTCTTATAAAAATTACATTTGAATTTATAAAAATTATATTATAATTTATATTTAAAAAACTAATTTAATAATAATATTTTATTAAAATATAATTTATTTAAAAAATCCATTAATTCATAAAAATTATGGTCTTAATTGAAATTGCATATTATCCAAAAATACAATTTGTGTTTAAACATATCAAAATCAAAATCATTTATAAAGTAGAAACAATAAAAAGTAAATATAACCATTATTCTCTTGAAAATATAATATAAATATTATTATTATTATGGTCTCGATACGTATCCATTTATTACACTGACAAATTCCCTAAGGGTAAGGTGTGCAATGGTGAGAATTTCATGGGGTGGTTCGGCATACATTGTTTGGTTTGTGACCTCGATGAGCTTGAAATTCTCCCATAAATGGTTTCATCCATTCTTAAGTTTTTGGATCTCGGCTTGGGATTGGTCAAGGGAAAATCCTAGTGATGTTATCTCCCTCATAATATCTGTTAAATAAGCTTCATAGGGTATGATCCTACTGGTTGAGGTCATTACTTCCTTTGTCTGTTTCAATTGGATTTTTCAAAACCATTTATTTATACTAATTATATGATCACCATTAAATGGATATATTATCAATGGTTCTGATACTTAAAGGTCTTATAAATATGATATTATATAATAAAACCAAATAAGTGCATGTTTTTTCTATAATCATAATACATAATGGGTAATTTAAATCAACCATAAAGGGGATTTTATTTATAAAGGTTTAGATCATTACAATCTTCCTCCATTCAGAAATTTCACCCTAGAAATTTTCATTTCACACACTAAAATAGATGATGGTAACTCTATTTCATCACATCATCTGGTTCCCACATCACCTCTTCAAACTAGTGGTTTCTCCACAGCACTTTGACCAAGTGTATTATCTTATTTTGTAGAACTTTATCTCTACGATATAAGATCTTCACCGACTACTCCTCATATGAAATATCATTCTCTAATGCTACCACCTCTAGATCCATCACATGTGATGGGTTTTATATGAACTTCCTCAAGATGGATATATAGAACACATCATGTAATTCAGATAGGTTAGGTGGGAGTGTTGGTCAATAATCCACTGATCTAATGTGATCAAGGATCTAAAAGGGACCTATGTATCTTGGAATAAGATTTACCTTATTAACAAATCTCATAACTTTATTCCATAGAGATATGCAGAGGAAAACCTTATCTCCAACCTCAAACTTTAGGTCTCATCGATGATTTTCAGCATATCTATTTTTTCTACTCTAAGCATCCTTAATGTGTTATTGAATGGTCTTAACCTTTTCAACCATTTCCTTGACCATTTTAGGACCTAGAAGTTTTCATTCCCCAACTTCATCCTAACATTCAGGTGTTCATCACCCCTTACCATAAATGGATTTATAGGGGTCCATTTGGATGCTTGAGTAGAAAAATTATTGTATGAGAACTCAACCAGAGAAATATATTAATCTCATCCACCTTTGAAGTCAATTAATCATTATCTCAACATGTCTTAGAGTGTCTAGATATCCTAATCAGATTGGTCATCTGTTTGAGGGTGATAAGTCATGTTTAAGTTCAAATCAGTATTTAGAGAATGTTATAGACTCTTTCAGAAATTGGAGGTAAATCTTGTATCTAGATCAGATACAATTGATAATGGTGTTCCATTCAATCTCACCACTTCTCTAATGCATATCCATACAAGTTGATCAAGTTAGAAGTCCTCTTAAATTACAATGAAGTTAGCATTATTTTTAAGATGATCCACTACAAATAATATAATATTATTTCCTCTTTATGTCTTTATAAGACCAGTGACAGAATCCATGGTTATGTTCTCCCATTTCCATGTAGGTAGGGGTAATGGTTACATCATCCCCTTGGATTTTTTCCTTTACACCTTCACTTGCTGACATACTATATATCTTGATGTATATTCCATGATATACTTCCTAATATTATCCCACAAATAGTTCTCTCAGATATCTCGATACATCTTTTTTCTCCCTAAATGGATGGAGAAGGTAGAGCTATGTGCATCATCCAACAACTCATTTAACTCAATATTTTATGGTACACATATTCATAACCCAAATATTACAACTCCTTCTTCATTGACATTGAACTCTGAGGATTTCCCTTTTCTTATAGCTTCCACTTTATTTTAAATTCCCACATTATCTATTTGAGCATCCTTTATCCTCTCCATAAGGTATGATTGAACAATAATTTGTGAAAGGATTTATGTTGTTCCTTTCTTTATGATTCTTATGTCCATCCTTTTCAAGTTTAAAAAGATTGGATCCTTCTCAATTCTCATCAGTGATAAAATTGTTGGATCATTTATAGTTAGAGCATCTACCACTTTATTTTCTTTCTTAGGATGGAGGTGGATTGAGTAGTCATAGTCCTTAATCAGCTCTAACAATATTCATTGGTGTATATTCACCTCTTTTTGTGTGAATATATACTTGAGGCTCTTATGATGTATATATATTTCACACTTCTCCACAAAGAGATAATGTTGCTGGATTTTCAACACAAAGATCAATTTAGCCAACTCCAAATCATGCATTTGGTAATTATATTCATAAACATTCAATTGACTTAAATTATAGGGTATCACTTTTTCATTCTTCATTAACACACAGCTCAATCCCTTCTTCGAAGCATCATTGTATATCATGAAAAGTTCCCCACTTTTGGGTAGCATAAGTACAGGTGTAGTGATAAGTCTCTTTTTAAACTCCTTAAATCTCTCTTCACATTCATCATTCTAAAAAAACTTGACTCCCTTCCGAGTTATTTTGTTTAAAGGGTTTGAAAATCATGATAAATTTCCCACAAATCAACGATAATACCTAGATAACCTAAGGAAACTATGAATTTCTGTCACAAATGTTGGCCTCGATCATCCTTCAATTGTTTCTATTTTTTGAAGGTTCTATAGATATACCATTTCTTATGATAATAAGGCCCAAATAATTTTACTAAGTCTAAGTATAAGTTTTATTGAGAACTTAAACTCTCGGATAGGAGAAAGACTAAACAATTCTTTGGGAAACACATAAGTGTGTTCCCTTATAATGAGCATGTATTCAAGGATGATCTTTTCCTTAGACTCAATTATCTGAGATATATATGCTTACTCATAGGGTAATAATATTTATTTTTAAGATTATTATACCAAATGAGATTCATCATCATCCATATACTTGTATAGAATCAAAGGGTGATTCATGATACAGAGAGTGATTTCCTTCTTGCAATAATTTATGATGGATTTACAAAAGGAAAATAATTTCATAACTTGGATAACATCAAATTATAATTAAGATAGATTGATAAAAAATTTAAGAAGAACATTCCCACAAACTTTAACATGTGGTACAACAACAATATAATTTTTCCCGATGATATCAAATCATTTCAAGTGGTGACTCGATGTTCTTAGAAAAATTAGAAGATATGATAACAGGGAATGAATTGAAATGAAACATGACATACATAATTATTGAGTAAAGGTTACATGTCCTTCAGTCATCATGATCCATATCATCATAGGACTTGCCTTCTTCCCTTGTTCTTGGAGATTGTTGATGCTTATCATTCTTCTCATCCCTTGGAATAGAGTATTATCTTAGATAGTGACCAACTTCTCCAAATTTATGACATAGAACTGTTTATGGTACCTTATATTTAACTTTGTTTCTATCCATCATTTTATTCATTTTTTCATGACAATCGAATACCTTAGGCCCCATATTCCCACACTAAAAATATATCCTAGTTCCTTTGTGATATTTCCCTTGGTGTTGCTTTCCACATTTTTTACACAAATGAAATTGGTTCTTCTTTTCTTTATCACCTTTATCAGATGAACTTCCTTGAGATTTCATTCTCCTCTTATTTAACATATTTGGTAATTCTACTAAGTTCCAATTATTAATTGTGATTTTTGATAGTTGGTTTGGAATAATCACAATATTTTTTACTCGAGCTCCCATCTGATTGGGAATCTCATTTGGGTAGTCATCATATTTCCCTTCACATTGATTATTTACTTGATTTATCATGTTTCCAACCATTTAATAGAATAAATGGAAGATTAGGGATGGGTATTTTTAAACTATTAAATTCATAAACAGGAATCCAATGACATTAAAGGGATAACTTATAAATGACATTTATTCCTTAACTTATGAATTTCTAGGATTCAATCTATAATATCCATGATATATTTGCTAACATATATAATTATACGAATTTTTGTTCCCTTAATAATGGTTTATAATGATATTTTAAATTTACTGATGCATATCCCTCGGGAGTTTCAAACTAGGTGTGCAGGAAGGCTCATTGTCATGCACTAGTTCCTGATTAAGTCTAGCCTAATGCGGTGTTTTTGGGTTTTACCCCTCGATACATTTGTGTCAGATCCACGCCCACTTGTATTATCTAGACAAGGATGTATTCATGTGGAAACCACTTACTCTATAATTTGCCAAAATTTAAGGATGTATTATTATGTTTATTCTTATCCCTAAGGCTTTCTCTATAGTTTTCTAATTCTAATCCCAAAAATAACTAAATTTTCCTTTGATGGAAACTATGACAACCTATGTATTTATTAAACATTAGATCATGATTTATAACATAAGAGTACATATAATAAAACCTAAAATATCTATAATTATAGTGTCTTTAGGAATTAGGTACATTACATAACAACTTAAAATAGGGGGTACATCATTATTATTGAAAAATTCCTTAACATGATCATAATATTCTATCGTACTTAAAACTGTATGGGATAACCTGGGGACATAAATAAGATAGGATTGATCTATAAATCCTAGTAAGGTAATAAACACGGCATAACATGAAGAAATTCTTACATTTTAGAAAATAGGTAATTAAATGGGACATAAAAAGGGTGAGAAACATGAACAATGAGGCATGATAATGCATGATAACATAAAGGAAACATGGAAATGTGGCAACAACTTTAAACAAGGCATCATAAACATAGTTCGAGGATAAATTCATAGAAATCATGATGTAAAAAGTCACATGATCAATTAAGTTCACTCATGAATCCCTTTCATGATTTCTCACAAGACTAAAATATTACCCAATTCATTAGAGTTTTATATAATTTCGGTCGTGTGTGTCACTTTAATTTCATTCACATGCATAAGTGTGCCAAATAGATCATACAAAATGGAATCATTTATCATCAAATTTTATTCCATGATCAAGGAGTTTATAATTAATACATGTAATTCACCAAAAAAAATAATTATAAGTGCATAAAGGTGAACACCCTTGATATTAAATGGGTACGGGTATTCACTACACAATTGTTTGTCATTGAAAATCAAGGTGAAATTTCGACCGCATAACAGTAGTACATAAAGGGTCATAAAAATGTTTTAATGAGAAATAAAGGGGTATATAATTATTTAAAAATAAAATTGATAATTATAGATATGTGAGAAATCATATAACAACATTAATAATTGGAAATAAAATACATAAAATGAATAAGATACTTGAATAAAGAGGGTACGGAAAGGATCCCTTACTAAATTTTGACATGGTAATGGGTATACATAAAGGTTCATGGGAGGGATTGATGAGAGTGAAAGGGGTATCAAATCACTTGAAAATAAAAATATTGGTAATATGGATATATAAAAACATGCTCAAACAAGAAGAAATGTAAGCTAAGAGGCATAACATAAAAGAGGTGCTTGAATAAAAGAAGTATGGGAGATCCCTTACCTTGAAAGAGTGATTCCCAAAAGCTTTGGAGGAGTTTCTTGAGAGATTAGGGGAACCTTGGGAGGACTCTAAAGAGTTTAGGTTTGAGTAAGGATGTTCTCCAAGGTTTTTGAGTGAAGATAATGGGGATCTTGTGTGGGTTTATATAGGAAAAGAGAGAGGAGTTCTTTATTATTTCTCAAACATAGGTTTTGGACACTATACAATAAAATAACCAAAACTAGAAACCTTCACATGGTTTTTTCTCATGGTTTATACCAAATAGGGTTGGTTTTAATTATTTTATAAGTACAAGGGAAAAAATTATTAAAATATTACCCTTGCTAGTGTGGAAGTGAGTCATGTCCTTAAAGAAATTATTTTAAAACCTTAAAATATATTATAGGTATTGGAGGATTCATAAAGGCTTTATAAAATTAATAAAATAAAATAAAAATCACACTATTTTAAATGGAAAACATATATTTGGTCTTGTATATCCATTATATCATTTATGTCATCACTTTTGGGGTATTTTGATGTCATAATACACACCGTATATTTATACTGTATTTAATTTTTACCCAAAAATTCAATTGTCTCGTAAAATTATGAAAAAATAATCATTGTATAATTTCTATGTTCTGATTCCAAAAATGATATTTATTTCATCTAAATAATTTTCTAAATATTTAAATATTCACTTTAAAAATGGAATTGACATTTATTAAGAAATGCTGGGTTTTTTGACAGTAATAGTTTTTGAACGTTTATAAAAATTACATTTGACTTCATAAAAAATATTTTATCATTTATATTCAATAAAAAATATTTTATTAAAATATTTTATTAAAATAAAATTTATTTCAAAAATCCATTAATTCATAAAAAGTAAATTCTTGATTGAAATTGTATATTATCCAAAAATACAATTTTTGTTTAAACATATCAAAATCAAAATCATTTGTAAAGTAGCAATAATAAGAAGTAAACATAACCATTATTCTCATGAAAATATAATATACATATTCATATTATTATGGTTTTGATACATATCTCTTTATTGCATCAGAAAATTCCCTAAGGGTAAGGTGCGCGATGGTGAGAATTTTTATGGGGTTGTTCAGCATACATGGTTTGGGTTGTGATCTCGATGAGCTTGAACTTCTCCAGTAAATGGTTTCTCTCATGCTTAAGTTGTTGGATATCATATTGGTCTTGGTTAAGGCTAAATCTAAGTGATGTTATCTCCCTTGGAAGCTCTGATAAATGGGGTTCATAGGGTACGATCCTACTAGTTTATGCCAACGCATCCTTTGTCTGTGTCAATTAGATTTTTCAAAACCCTTTATTTATACTAATCATATGATCACTTTTCAATTACTATATTATCAATGGTTATGATGGTTAATGGTCTTCTAAGTTTTATAGGATATAATAAAACCAAATAAGTGCATGTTTTTTCTATAACCACAATACATAATGGGGAATTTAAATCAACCACAAAGGGAATTTTATTTATAAAAATTCAGGTCGTTACATGATGTGGTCGGTATGACTCAAAATGCATATTTTCAATACAAAAGTGTCATTTTAGTTTACAATCCAAAACCAATAAAATGAGCTCAGATTGTTTTCAGACTTTATGAAAATGATCGATAACTTATTTTTGATTTGTAAGAATCAACCTCACATCAATTTGATACCTGATGTGGTTGGTGTGTCTCAAAGTGCGTGTTTTCAATAGAAAAGTGTAATTTTAGTTTAAAACACATGTCACATTCCCAAAACCAAGAAAAAGAGCTTGGATTGTTTTAAAACTTGAGAAAAATGATCCATAAATCATTTTTCACATGTAAGAATTGATTGCACGACAATTTGACACATGATGTAGTTGGTATGACTCAAAGTACATGTTTTTAATATAAAAGTTCCATTAGTTTAAAATGTGTATAAAAAAACAAGCAAAAAAGATCATATTATTTTCAAAATTTTGGAAAATGATCCATAATTCATTTTTCATGAGTAGGAATTGACCGCATGTCAATCTAACACACAATGTGGTCAGTATGACTCGAAGTATGTGTTTTTAATATAAAAGTTTCATTTTAGTTTAAAATGCATCACATAGCCAAAATCAAGAAAAATAGCTAGAATTGTTTTCAAACTTTATAAAAATGATCCATAATTCATTTTTGACATGTAATAATTGATTACATGTCAATTTGACACATAATGTGGTCAGTATGACTCGAAGTATGTGTTTTCAATATAAAAGTGTCATTTTAGTTTAAAACACGCATCAAATAGCCAAAACCGAGCAAATGATATTAGATTATTTTGAAACTTTAGGAAAATGATCAATAATTTATTTTTGATGTGTAAGAATCGAACTCACATTAATACATCATATGATGTGGTCAGTATGACTCAAAGTACGTTTTTTCAATAGAAAAGTTCAATTTTAGTTTAAAACATGCATCACATCACCAAAACCAAGAAAACGAACTTGTATTGTTCTAAAAAATTATTAAAATGATCCAAAATTAATTTTTCATGTGTATGAATTGACCAAAAACCAATTTGACACATGATGTGGTCGGTACAACTCAAAGTATGTGTTTTTAATATAAAAGTGTCATTTTAGTTTAAAATGCATCACATAGCCAAAAATGAGAAAACGAGCTCAAATTATTTTCAAAATTGAAGAAAATAATCCACAATTCATTTTTGACATGTATGAATTTACCAAACATCAACCTGACACCCGATGTGGTAAGTATGACTTGAAGTGCATGTTTTCAATATAAAAGTGTTATTTTAGTTTAAAACACACATCAAATAGCCAAAACTGAGAAACAAATCTCATATAGTTTTAAAATTTTATAAAAATGGTCGATAATTCATTTCTGGTGTGTAAGAATTGACTGCACATCAATCTGACACCCAATGTGGTCGGTATGACTTGAAGTGTGTGTTTTAAATAGAAAAGTATCATTTTAGTTTAAAACATTCACTGCATCACTAAAACCAAGAAAACGAGCTCATATTGCTTTAAAAATTCAGGAAAATAATCTATAATTCATTTTTCACATGTAGGAATTGACCATATGCCGATCTAGCACATGATGTAGTCAGTATGACTTGAATTATGTGTTTTTAATACAAAAGTTTCATTTTATTTTAAAAACACACATCAAATATCCAAAACTAAGAAAATGAGCTTCGATTGTTTTCAAAATTTAGGAAAATAGTTTATAATTCATTTGTGACATGTATGAATTGACCTCACATAAATCTGAAACATTATGTTACCAATATGACTCAAAGTGCATGTTTTTAATATAAAGGTGTTATTTTAGTTTAAAACATGCATCAAATAGCCAAAATTGAGAAAACAAGCTTGGATTGTTTCCAAAATTTAGAAAAATAATCTATAATTAATTCGTGACATGTATAAATTGACCGCACTTCAATCTGACAGATGATGTGGTTGGTATGACTCGAAGTGCATGTTTTCAATACAAAAAAGTCATTTTAGTTTAAAACACACACCACATAGACAAAACTGAGCATAACAAACTTAGATTTTTTTTCTCATCATTTTATCTGCTATTACTTAATTAATTTCCTTATAATTTTTATCTTATACTTATTTAGTTAATTTTCACAAAGATGATGTTTGAAGACAGACAAGAAATGATGTGACAATTGAAGTTTTTTTCTCAAAAAGCAAGTTCTCTTGAATTGTCTCACATCTGCAATGAGTTTTTTATCACCACAGATGTGATCCAATTCAAGATCAATTGCTTTTTAAAACAATAAGAAATGGTGTGATGTGTAAGAATCAGTCACAAATCAATTTGATACATGGTGTGTAACGTCCCTCGATCTGGAACTCTCTCACATGACCAAAAAGGGTTGGTTATAGGACCTCAAGCACACCTCCCCATATGCCAGTGGCAGCCGACTAATAGCAGGGGTGTGATAAATATAGTGGGGAGAATATACCCTCTAGTATAGAGTTACAATGCAGCAGAATAATCTATAATAATAAATATCAGAGTAACGGAAAAATAATGGAAACAGTATATAATACAACTGGGAAATAAAAGGAGGAATCAATAAACTGATAATAATGAATCATGTAATGAAAATTTGAGATGTATCTAAATGTCAAACTGAAAACAATACAAATAAAAGAATAATCTGACACAAAATAATCCCAAAAGACCTCCGTCCCAAACCCCATGTTGGACTCATCTCCAAACTCCAGCCCATCCAGTAAGCAACAAAATCAATAACAAGTTCCCTTTCCATTTTCCAAACCTGTATCATGTAATCTTCTTGGGTACTAAATGGAGGCCTGAGTGGGGTTTGAGTAAAAATCAGTAGTTCGACACCAACATGTCTAAATAAAACCAGTCTAATAATAAGTGCATGCAATATGTGATAAATAAGTGTATTAATTAATCAATTAATATAAGATGGCAATCAATCTAATTTGGAACCATGACAGAATATCTCTGAGCATATATCATAACCATGTAAACCAATAACCATATATATGGGGAAAAACACAAAAATCAAAGTCAGTCCCTCTATATAATTATTTCAGCATGGGACTGGGTAGAGCTCTCTCAATATAAGAATTTCAGCATGGTATTGGGTAGTGCCTGCTCAATATAAGAATTATAGCACGGGACTAGGTAGAGCCCACTCAATATAAGCATTATAGCATGGGACTGGGAAGAGTCTGCTCAATATAAGCATTACATCATGAGACTGGGCAGATCCCATTCAATATAAGAATTACAAAATTTTAACATAAAAAGTCATAACAATAAGTATATCACATCATAAACCATAATGGTTAATTCTAAAAATTACCATTTATATTTTAATTACCACTTTCTTTTATCATGTTGGTCTTAAACCATTAACATACCGACCATTTTAATAAACAAAGCCATTTCCAAGGTGAGCCTATAACAACTTATCACCTGAACCTCATGTTATGCTAAACACACTTTAATCCATTAGCCAATTCATATATATATTCAAGGGTTCACTCATCCAATGGGTTGCCATAATCTAGGTTGCTATCAATTTGATCCAAAGGGATCCAAGGAATAATACAATGTATCATTCAATTAATTAATGAACACATTATGTTGGAACAATCACAATATTTCACATGCTTGAAAATTAAGCAGACCATGGGGTTAGGTTTTAGACCCCCTAACTTCATCTTATGATTTAGAAACACTTCCAACAAGAATCTCCAATAAGA
Organism: Viscum album; assembly: GCA_963277665.1. NCBI lineage: Eukaryota > Viridiplantae > Streptophyta > Magnoliopsida > Santalales > Viscaceae > Viscum > Viscum album. The sequence goes on along the minus strand of OY728135.1, from coordinate 504,017,134 downwards.
ACTGAGGTGAAAAAGTTCACAAGAAGGAACCTAGATCACACAGAAATAAAATCAACACAGTTTCATGGAAACGATCCAAAGAAAACACTACATCGATAGAAGAACGAGGAATGAGGAAGAATGCCAAAGAAAAGAGACCTACTGGGGATCAAACACCAAACTATGACATCCAGAGGTAATGTAATCATACCATAATCACCGAAAGTCACCTAGGGTTTGAGAGGATGGGATGAAAAAAATAGTGGAATGATAAATAGGTGTACAAAACTTCTTAAAATCAATGCTTGTGAGAATTACAAGGCGTGTAATCTATTTACACATCATGTATTTCTTCATAAATGGATACACCAAAAAACCCATCGCCTTAGGTTAATATTTATTTCGATCGAGCATTACATAATTTGAACTAGGTACATTATGTGTAACCACAACACATCATGAACCAGTTCATGACATGTGTCTGGAAACAGTTATACATCGTGTAACATATACACATCGTGTAATTTTACAGCAAACAATTTCCAGCCCAACTTTGATAAAAGTAACCAAACCACCTCTGAAGCCTTCCAAAATGCTTATCATTGATATTGCATTAGACATATTGTTAGTAATGTTAGTAATGTGCATAATCATTAATAATGATGGAGTTTCATGGTGAGGACAAAATTCTTATCATTGATATTGCATTATACATATTGTCAGTAATATGCATAATCATTTCAGAGATGAGGCGGTAAAGAAGATGATCATCAAGTTGGGTATATTTTCTTAAACTTATATTTTTTGGAAAAAAAATTAATATCCTTTTAAATACATTTTTCTCTTCTGGTTTCAGCATACGATCCCCAAAAAGGAAAGTTCAATCAATGTCTTAAATAAATTAGAAGGGTTAATCAAGATGTATATGATTATATGATGTGGATTTCAAAGGAAAATGGTAATTATCATATGATGGTGGTAGGAGATATGTCCATATGAACACTAACATTGTGGAGTGAATAAATGGGTTCTTTAAGTGGGTGTGTAAACTTTCGATCATAGGGTTAGTATAGAAGACATTTTATAGATCTGTGAACTAATTTGTTGAATGGTCTCAGTAGGTCTATCAGATGATGCAAATGGAATGTGTTTTGATCGGAATTTACAAAAAAGACATTGATTAGATGTTGCATGATGCATCATAATTTCATGTTTGAAGCTCTGATTGGGTAGGGAGACGCTTTCAGGTAATAGATTTCCATGACCTGCTCATAGGCAACAGTGGTTGAGTACTGGTGTTCGTATTGGAAAATAGGTATTGTGATTGCGGTTATTTCCAGGCATTGAGATATCTTTTTGCACATGTCGTTATAGCATGTGCGCAGTGAACAGATCATGGGAACCCTATGTTGACTTGGTGTATCATGTGAGAACCTGGTTGACTATTATAATGCACCTTGGATGCATGTTGATGACTTTTGTACTATTACCTTGTCTACTGATCAGCCGACTTTGGTCCCTGATATTACCAGGTTTCGTATTATGGCTTTTCCATTTATGGAATCTTTCATTTATAGATTTTTTTTCATTTATGTCTTGTTACATTTTTGGTTTGAATGAGAAATAATTTTTTGATATTTCATGCTTTTACCTTGCCCACTCATCAGCGAACTATGGTGCCTGATATTACCAGGTTTCACCCTTAGGGACGACCAAAGTCTACTCGTATCAAAAATGAGATGGACTAGCCTCAACAATAGGGAGTGGGACTATGATGCAACATTTGTCACAAAGAAGGGCATAATCATTAAAGATGTCCCCAAGTGGCAGGACAAGGCTCCACTTCACATCATCCTTGATTGAGTTTATGTATTTTATCATGAATATGTACATTTTTTCATATGCAGACCTTTTCATTAATGGATCCTTTTATATATGGCTTGTTTCATTTCTGGCATGTTTTATCTATTGTTTGTTCCATTTCTAGTTTCAATCAAAAATAATTTTGTGACATTTCCACTATTAAGAAATTAAACACACATTGGGAACGATTATCAAGAGGTTCAACTTCTAAATGAATTGTCTTAAAATCTATCCTTCAAATCACATGCTTGGTTTAATATATCAAACAGACACTTGTACTATGTGGTATTTCCATCATGGTTGATATACACATAATTATTTAGAAATAAATTAAACTTGATTTAAGATCATTAAAATAAGAAATTGATGGACTAATCCAATGACATGAGTCACAACTATTTTTTTATCTCATTTTTCATCATAATACTTAATTATGAATACTAATTGTCTACCTCATTTTTTTCTTGTAGTTAAAAAAACATTTTACAAATTTTATTGAATTAATTATAAAATGTAACGATGATATATAATGTAGAGATGGTGGACCCTCTATTGTTTACATTCCAGGACAGGCATGTTTCATGACTAGTCGTAGAGGGATGTCCTTCTTGATTTGAGTGTACAGATGTCTCATCATTTCCATCAGGTTGCACCACCTCCTGTCATTGTTCCTCATCTTCATCGTGTTGGGTTTTACGGCATAGGGATGTGCGACTTCATATTCATCGGTCGTCAGCTTATTGTTGCCCTAGTGGAGAGATAGAGGTCAGAGACACATACATTTCATTTTCCAAAGGGAGTGATGACTATTATACTTGAGGATGTGTCCATTATGTTAGGTCTCTCTATCGACGGTGCAGCTATGACGAGTCAAGTTGGTGATGATTGATTTGATCTAGTTCACAGACTGTTGGGCATTAAGGTCTGGGATGGTGGCAGGTCCATCATTGGGAGCCGATTACGCATGCCATGGATAGACGAGCACTTTGCCCATCTAGTCAACGATACTGATGAGATCATCGTGCTGAAATTTGCACATGCATATATTCTGAGACATATTGGTGGCACAATCTTCATCAACCATTCGACTATTTTTTCATTTGATGTATTTAACGTTACTGGAGGATTTGGGTCGGACAGGGAGGTATAGCTAAGAGTCTTCATGTCTTGCATATACATACAAAGTGTTATGCAATGCATGTCGCATTGATAAGATGCATAATACATGATGTGTTATTCTTATTCAGATGTAGATATGAGAGTGCATCCCTCGCTCAACTCTACATGGTCGCGGGCCACTCTCACCCGAAATTTTACGTGAGTGTCCAGTGTAGATGATGATATGTTTTTTCTTCCTTTTTATGTTTTTTCTATTATGTGGATAGTCTATATTCGGATGATGTGTGTGATTATTAATTATATAGTTGAATTATTATTGTATACAGTACATAACTTCATTTTTTAATTGTTTATTCATTTTTTTGATATTATAGGTTTCATGGATGTCATGTATTGAGGCTATCATCCAGAGTGTTCCACCTTATTGTACGACAATGGTTGTTGTCGGCACATGCGTCATACCTATGATTTATTTTCATATTATCGAGTGACACCATGTTGATAGATTGATGTGGCGGTTCGGCTTTTATCACCTCATTTATGCATCGCCCAGTTAGTTACTTTCACTTCATTCTCATTAAAATGTTATGGAAGCGAGACTTTGATTGGAGCTGATATCATGCACGATATATTTTGATGTGGGACAGACGACATGAGTCCCGATTACGAGGGGCCAACACAGTACGTATGCATTTATCAAATCAGCTGGATTATGGGTCCTGATACCGCATTTCCCCAGTGAAATATCTTACTCAACACAGACGAGGCAATCATGAATTGGTAATAATTCTTCCTTACATTGTTCATTAGTTTTTTTATTAACTTAAGTTGATTGCATAATTTGTTTTTGCAGGATGCTCATATCCTCTGGTCCATTCACATCTTTGATCCCACAGAGGAAGACATCTTTGGCCAAGCTTATTTTCATAGAGCAGTGACATAACTGCTTCTTTTTATGGACAAAATTTATCATGATATTTTCTTTGATGTGTCGGGCAATACTGAGAGTGTCGAGTCTGATATAGATGTGTCAGAGGTGACGACCATGTTATGGATGCAGGTGTGACACGTAAGGAGCGTGTTCATCAAGATCACCCAGATGCTCCTTCAGTTCTTATTGCATATGAGTCACAGTCACAACCAGTGACACAGACAAAGACAATCTGTTAGTATGGTAGATTTTGCTATAGAGATAGAGGTTGATCGGGCTATGTTGCTGACTTTATTTTCCTTTGATCCGTAGATATTCGCTACATAGCAGCCACTTTTTCACTTGTTTGGGTGCGTTTCAATCAGCAGCTACTATCCTTTAAGATATGATAACGTGGAGACGGGGAAATTGTAAATCCACCGCATATTACACAGGATGATGTGGAGGTAGGTGTGATAAATGATACACATGAGCTACGCACGTCAGAGCATAGACATCAACAGACATAGCGTAGACACATTATATACACACCGAGGAGCACCCGTGACATCGACATATGTTAGAATTATACATGTTATATGTTTTTTAAATTATTACTTGTACATTATTTAAAAAACAACTAATATATTGTATTTTGTCGCATAAAACAATAAATTGACATAATTGAAAATTCATACAAATGTTTTTAAACGATTAAGAAGTATTAATATTAATAACTACATTGGTAATAATAATAATAATAACAATAATTTTTTTATTAATAGATATTATTTTATCTATTATATAAGTAATTAACTAACAATACACCGTCATATATTAAGAATAATATAATTATTAATTAGTAAATATTTTTTTCAATAAAAATTATTTTATTTATATCATTACACAATAAATATTTGTTATAATACTATTAATTATATTAATAACATAATAATATATCATTAATTAATAATAAATAATACAACTGATAATTAATAAATATATTGCATATTAATAAATTATTAATAATTATATCAACAAAAATATCACAAAGATTTATAAATAAAAATTTATAAACTCTTAAATCCCATTTTTTTTTTAAAAAAAACTCCATTTTTAGATTTATCAACGGGAGCTTGACCGGCTCCGCCCCGATCCAGCTCGTTAACCCCCCTCACCTATCCATTCTCCATGTTCGATCGATCTGTGCCCCCTTTTGATCTTTCACATCCATTCTTGCACGATGACGCAACTCGCCGCTATTAATGGCCTTGATTGGAAGCCAGATATTCGAGGTTCATCTTTGTCCTGTTGTTCTCACGCGGCGGCTTTGTTGTTTTGCCTGTATCTTTCTTTCATATAAATTTCCAGTGCGATCTGAACGCGTAGTTTATAGGGTTTTGCATTGACATTTTTATGTTACTTCATTTTCTCGGCCACCAGACGGGAGCGGAATATTTTTCGAAGCTCCTCTGTGTTAAAAAGGGTTTGTTCCTTCTTTGACCTGTACATGTCCTGAGTTGCTGGGCCACGGATTATACCGTGGGTCCTGCTGAGTAGCGTGCGCCGTTTCTGGTTGCTAGAAATATAATGTTTTTTTCACGTGTAAATGAAGTGTCGTTGTAAGTCATTTCAGAACAGACTTGACTGGTTGATTACTGGTTGTCCTGCTTGCGGTTTTTCATATCTATTCAACAACATTGGTTGTTTTCGAGCAGAAGAATAAGAGTGAGAACAATTTAGGTGTGTAAGAAATGAGTGGAAATGAACTTGTTGTTTTTGAGGGGTTTCACTGTTTTCAAAGCAGGATAAAAGATTTTATTTTTTACATTTTCTAATTAGTCTGTTTTGATTGATTTTTCAATTAATTACCGAACCCTTGAAATGGGAATTCCCTTTACAGTTTTTCCTTCCATTTGGTTTGATGTGTTTATTGGTATCTACCCTGAGGTTAAATTTATTTTGAGTTTATTTGTGTCATTAAACAAAACTTCTATTAATGGGCACTGCCACATTGCAATGACTCTTATGCTCCAGATTTTCTTGATGTCCTCATTGGGATTGAGTCAAATTCTTTTATTCTGGTAATCTTGGTCATTGATAATCTTTCAGGGTGAGTGCATTTTGATAGGAAATCCTTACATGTTGAATCACATCTAATGCGAGTCGTAGTGTGCTTTAATTTTAGAAATTATCATGATGTGTCTTCCAGACAATTAGCGATACGGGAATGAGAAATGCGAGAGCTCTGGTCTATGCCGGGGCACCACCAGTGAGACGGTTGCACAAGAGAGTAGAAGCAAGACAAAAGAGAATTGCAATGGACCTCTACAACAGGTTGTGGGCATTAGGAACCACCAGTGGGAGTGTGAATGAAATGTTGGATGATCACAAGAGAGAGCTTCAATTTGTCAACCAGAACAATCTTCGATACTGTGTCACAACACTCCGTAAGCAGGGTCGTTTTCAACATGCTCTAGAGGTCTATATGTCCTCCATCAAGTTCTGTTCGCTAGGTTTCCAAGGTCATTTTATTCATGTTAATGAAACTCTTCTTTGGTTCCCATTTCTTGAGCTGTTCTTGCAGATACTGGAATGGATGAAGGAACGCTGCCTTAAGCTGTCAGACCATGATCATGGCGAATATCTTTATCTGCTGTCAAGAACCAACGGGATTGCTGCCGCCGAAGCCTTCTTTCACGGCCTTCCACGGTCCTCGAAGAATCTGTTGACTCACACATCTTTGTTGAACTGCTACTGTAAAGAGAAAATGGAGGACAAAGCCTTGAGCCTCTTTGAAAAGATGGACCGGATGGGTATGGCTTCCACCAGCCTGGCTTTTTGCCACCTCATGAACCTGTACGTGAGACTGAACCAGCATCAGAGGGTGCTTCTTCTGGCGGAAGAACTCAAGCAAAGAAGAATCTCACCCACCTCCTGCACATATAGCGCAATAATGCACAGCCATGCATGTTTGAATGACATCAGCTCTGTGGAACGGGTGGTGGAAGAGATGGGGGTCGGAGATGGGACTCCGTGCAGATGGACCATATACTGTGATTTGGCTTCTATATACGTGAAAGCTGGGCTTCACAAGAAAGCTGAGTTCGCTTTCAAGAAACTGGAGCAGGTGATGGACCCCCGGGACCGGAAGGCTTACGAGCTTCTCCTGAGTCTCTATGCTGCCACATCTAATCAAAAAGAGGTTGGCCGGATGTGGAATTCACTGAAAATCATGTTCGGGACGCCTGATAATGCGAGTTATCTTGTCATGATCCAGGCGCTTGGGAAACTGAATGACATTGATGGTCTGAGGAAATGCTTCGAGGAGTGGGAGTCGGTTTGCTCAGATCACGATATGAGGTTGCCTGCAGCTGCTGTGGGCAGCTACTTGAGTTGGGATATGTCTGAAAATGCTCAGCGGTTATTTCATCGTGCCATTAGTGGATCATCATCGTCTGGTTTGGGGACTTTGGAAATGAATCCTCATATCATTAGGATGCGAGAGATGTTCATCAAGTTCTTCCTGAGAAAGGGTCAGGTGGAGTTGGCACTGGGGCACATGAAAGAAGCTGCTGCTGCTGCTGCTTCTCCATCTTCATCCTCAGGCAAATGGCTTCCCAAGCTGGAAGCTGTTGTCCAGTTTTGGAATTGTCTCGAGCAAGCGAAAAATGTTGATAGCGCGGAGAAGCTTTTCGACTTTTTGAAGGAAGCTGATTGCTTGGATTCTAGGGCTTATGAATCGCTGCTTCGGGTTTATGCTGCTGCTGGGAAAACACAACCAGGGGTGAATTTGCTTGATGGTTTGTGTTCCAACTGAAATCAAGGGATGGTTGCATTTGATATAAATTGTTTATAGTTTAAGTGTTTTCAAATGAAGTAATTGTTGAAAAAATGATATTTTAGTGTCTGCATAGTAATATGCATTCATTTTTAATTTTTAAAATTTCCTTGGATGTTAAAATGATTATATATTAGTCAATTAATTAAAAACACCATTATTATATCAAAATGATGGAAGGTGAAGTAAAACAGAAGCTGTATATTTCCTTTTTTTGAATCAGGTTTTGTAATTTTTTCCAAGTTCAATTTTGAGACAATGTTAGGTCTCATTAAATATCTAATTTTATCATATAATTTATCATAAATTAGTATCAGTTCTCGTTGTTGGAGACAAATTATAAAAATGTTATCCTTTAAATATGAATGATTAAAGGATTAGATTGGACCCAACTAGTTTAGTGCTCACACTTCAGATCTAAAATTACAAATCCATTTAAACCCACATTGCATGTGGACTTTAAAAAATAATTTTAGTCTACATGCGGATCAATCCATATGTTGGCCCGCATAATATTTAAAGTAAAAAAAAAACAATACAAAAATATATGTTTAAAACTATACTTATATTGCTTGAAAAACTTCTAAAAAAGAATATCAAACAAGACTTTAAATCGTATAAAAACTGCAATCTTTTATGTATGTAAATAAGGTTAAAACAATCTTTTTTGATAAAATAAAAAAACTGTGCACTTTTTAATCTTTTAAACCACTTCAAAACCAATCAAAAAAAGCATTAAAAATTTGTAAAAACTGACCTGTTAAGCCTTTGAAAAAAAAAGAATGAATCATCCTCTTATTAATTTTCATCACCCAATTCTTCTAAATCTATAAAAAGTTGAACCAACAAATTTAAAATAACATAATAGCCGAATTCAAAAACACACTTAAATAGTTAAAAACATTATCAATTGGTGTAAAACCATAAAGCCAACTTCATATACAAATCAAGGATTGGTTTTTTTGGAAGAAAGTGACACCTATATTTGTTTAACGCATGTCCTCCAATGCTAAAATTTTATCTAGATGCTGCAATTGTGATAGAGATGCTTAATCAAAACATGTTAAATAATCCAATTCAAAGAAAATCTAAAATTACAAAGAAATAGAGCATCACATACCAGAGCAAGTTGCATCACTTCACGAACCCGATTACGGTACTTTATAATCCAATTCAAAAGAAAACACTTCTCCTTGCATTTGTTGATGTAAATTCTCCAATCAACTCATCATAATTCAAACTAACAAAAAATTCATTTTCAATTGAAATCATTGTCAATGCGCATAATCTCTCTTGTGACATGGTAGTTCCAAGATAAGTTTTGATCAACTTTATCTTAAAAAAACTTCTCTCTACTGATGCAATTGTAGCAGGTATAGTCAACAAAATTCGATATGTCACCCATGTCGTTTGAAAGCCTCTATCTTTCTAATAAGGCTCGATAAAATCAAGGATATCAATTGATTTTATTTGTCCACTTGCCAATATTGACTTCAAATGTCAGAGCTCTTGAAATAATTCATCTCCACAATATCACCATGCTCATTGTGTTTCAAAACACATTGAAATTGAGTGCAATGTTCCTTCAATTGTTCTTCATAAATATTTCTAAAACTTGTCTTCAATAACATTTCAAATATTTCATTGAAGTTTTCAAATTGCATAAAACGTTCCCTCAATTACATAAGAGCTTGATCAATAATTTGAAGGAAATAATTTGTTCTAAATATTTCCTCCATTGACAAATTTCTAATATCATCATCTTCCACATCCTCATCAAATTGTTTCTTTCAATGAACAACTCCTTTTTCTTCAAATATTGGATCAACACCAACTTCGAGTGCAAGCTCTTTCGCTTCATTCATTAAACCTTCAAACCCATCCACTCGAATTTTTTCAAAGAACAAAATCAACTCTTATTTTTGTACATGCATCTTTGATATCCATCTCTTCCCTTTGAAGGATTTTACTAATATGATTGACTTTATCTAAAATGTTGTACCAAATGCATAAGCTAATGATGAATTCGAAATTCTATAATGCATTGGAACACAATCCTTTAGCATCCAACATCACAACATCATCATGTTTAGAAAGATTGACAATTTAAACCAATGCATTTCTTAACACAGGTGTTTGTCTTCTTATAGATCTAATACTCTCGATGTGACTTTTTCAATGAGTTATTGATAATGGTTTGGTTTCAAACCCTTCACGTAAGTCCTTAAAACATATCATAAATGCGGTGAACCTGCAAACAATGAATAAAACTTTTGCACATATGCAAGTTTTTTTTGCTATCATACTAGATTTTTCCATGGCACATATAGCAAGATTCAGGCTATGACATCTACATGAAGTGTAAAATGCTCTAGGATTTACATCAAGAAGACTTTTTTTTTGGAAACCTTGATGTTTACCTTTCATGTTTGATCCATTTAGCAACTTTTTTCTCTCATGTCATCAATGTTGAGTTTAAGATCAACCAAAACATCTTAAAGTGACTTGAAAAACCCACAACCAAATGTGTTATAAACATTTATAAAGCTAAGAAAAAACCCCACCTTAACATTAAATTTTTCCTCGACATCCACACATCTTATGATAATTGACATTTGTCCTTTATGACTTAGATCTGTAGCGCAATCAAGGATAATCGAAAAATATTTTTCTCTCAACCTTCTTCAAGTTTTTTTCTTTAATCTCATTCCCCAACAAAATTATCAATTCATTCTGAATTTTATGACTAAAATAATGCTTTAGAATTTCATTATTAACATCACAATAAACATGATCTTGCATAATTGGATCAAATTCCGCAACAAATTTAATAAGTTTACAAAAAAGACAATTATCCTTCTCATAAATCTTCTCAATTGTTCCATGAAATGGTAAGTTATTTTGGGAAAACACCTTCACAACTCCAATGATTCTAGTAAGTACTATCTTCCAATGAACTCTTTCCTTCTCAATGAGACATTCAATGTTTTTTTTCAATTGTTTTCTTATTTTCAAGTTCTTTGTGAAAATCCACCCACTTCCCAATATTAACAATGTGTTCAAAATTTCTTTCATGCTCCCTAAGCCTTGTTGGAAGGTTGTGTCAATCATTAGACCCTCCTTTGGTCAAAGAACAATTTCGACTTAAATAGTTTACAAAAAAAACAAAACGAAATACCTTGTCCAACTCATTAGAATACACAAGACACTTCCTCTCATGTTTTTCATCTTTAGAAAGTAGAAAAAATAATGATTATAAGTAAAGTGTCTCCCACAGCTTGTAGGTTCCGAGTGCAGTGGAAGTGCATGATGAGCGTGTACCCAACTTTACAAATTTTCACAATCAATGATTAATTCGGGTTCAATACGATGATGGACGCCAGTATCCAAAGAATTTAATCAAAGATAAAAGATAACTAGAGAACCCATAACTGAGAAGAGAGGATTGACATATTTTGTTTATAATTAATTTAATTAAATTATAGAATTACCTCCAAGGTGATTCTTTCTTCATTGATGCGTCCGACCACGGGTCTGAGGTAAGGCTTCACTGTGATGTAGAATCCAAGGATAGGAATCCTCTAGCGGTGATCCACACGTGCTCCATGTATCTCCGGACGTCGTTAAAGGAGTCTCTGTGTGCTAGCACGAAAGATCCTTGCGCTTGTGATATCTGCCTTCAATCACCTTGAGAATCGCTTCCAAAGCATTCTCTTTGATCCAGTGGAAGATGATATCTCTTGTTCTTGAGAGCATTCTTGGAGAGGGAAGAGTTCTCAAGGCTCGAGAACTTTTCTCCAAGGATGTTGTACACACAATGGTTGGGTTATCCGGTCGAATGACCCTTTGGCTAATATAGAGAATAATAACATAATGGGGAATTTAATTCACTAGGTAATAATAAATAATTAACACATGTGCCGTTACTTAATTTACTATTCCATGTGAAACGCCATGTCAAATAATAATAGCGATGCTATTATTTCCATGACATGTGCTTAACTTGCACGTTATATTTAAATATTATTTAACCAAATAATATTTAATATTATTTCTCACCGAACCCATAACTTGGTCCCCAATCCTCCTCAATATTTACCGGGCCTTGAATAATGACTATTTATTTATTAAATAAATATAACTGCATTATTCACTGATAAATAAATATTATATCCGCAATATATTCTCTCGAATAACTAGAGAATAAATAAATGCGATCAGACGTACTTGAATCATTATTAAACCACAATCGGGAATAATATTTATTCAACTTGTTAAATAAATATATTATTTAACTGAGATACTAGCTACACTTAGTGTGTGACCCTCTAGGACTCTTTCTCGTTGGAATTAGGCGGGCTTGCCTAAAGTCCAAGATTACTGTCTAGCAACTGGTCAAGGCACTCAAGAGAAAGAAGTTGATGTTGCAACAACATTTCACCTCATACGAATGCTTACCATGTAATATAATCCCTTTGTCCCAATATCTCCAATCAAGCGGGTTGCATGCAAACTCCATCAACCCATGTGCTCAATTTCTGATTCTTTGACTTTCTGGAATTGAACTTTCCTAGAGAACACTATGGAAATGGATTTAGTTAGGCTATATCATTTCCATCAAAGTTCATGAGATATCTACTTTCGTAGAAGTGAAAAATCCTTTCTCGCATTATTCATTAATGCAGTATTACTCATGACGCACCCAACATATCCTACCTCGTTGCAAACATCTGTCATCACAGTTTTCGTCAATACATCTAAGTGTGTGAGTCATAATATACATTAATAATAATCTTAAATTATAATGACCAATACACACATCTACAAATAGGAACATCCAATGACACTTATGAATGCAGATTTCCTACTGGCAGCTCTTGTTCTCATAATATCCTCCTGGATATTACCAAGGGAACACACTATGAGAAGGTACCTCAAAGTTTCATGAGTCCCCACCCCTGATAGCCTGTATCATTTGTGTCCCTTCAAATGATATCATCCAACCATAGAACATATATTCAAGAATAGTGTCATGGTACTTCCATGTTCTCATCATGGTAGGGATCTAGTATGACCTTTTAATGTGAAAACTATTCTTAGGACATCATCACATATTATGTCATGCATAAGAACAATCATGATGTGATAAGTAGTTTATTAATATTTATCTAATGAATACAAGTTTATCATAAAGTACAAAGAAGTTGGTTTCTAGGGAACTAACTCCAACAGACTCCTAATTGCACTAGAGCCAACTGCTAACAACCTTCATTTTACTAGCTCTCACATGATATTCATTCTTTTATCGAGATGGGCCTTTAGTCAAGGGGTCCACCACATTCTCTTTCGTGGATAATCTGCTCACTACAACTTCACCCCTTTGGTAGAAATACCTCAAGAAGTGATACTTTTAGAGTATGTGGTTTGTCCTTTGATGTGACCTTAACTCTTTTGCAAGACCCACCACTGTAGTATTATCATAGTACAATGTAATAGGATCTTTACTGCTAGGCACCACATCAAGCTCCTGGGAAAAGTTCCGAATCTAGAGGGCTTCCTTGGCTATATCAGAAGCTGCTATATATTCGGACTCCGCTGTAAAATCAGTAACAACTGGATGCTTTGAACTATTCTAGCTCAAAACTCTTCCGTTGAGATAGAAAACATATCCTGATTATTACTTCCGATCATTCTGATCTGTCTGGAAACCAGCATCAACATACCCTCTAATGACAAGCTCCTCTTCTCATCTATACACTAGGAACATATCCTTAGTTCTTATCAGATACTTAAGGATAATCTTGACAGTAGTCCAATGTTGTTCTCCTAGATCTTCTTGATATCTTCCTACCATGCTCAGTGCATAGGCAACATTAATTCTGGTATATAACATGGCATATATGATAGATCCTATCACTGAAGCGTATGGAATCTTACTCATCTTATCTTTATCATGTTGTGTCTGGGGACACATTTTCTTGGAAAGATGTATACCATGTGACACTAGAACCAATCCCCACTTGGATTGTTCCATACTAAATATATTTAGTATCTGGTCAATGTATATACTTTGACTTAGCCCAAGAAGCCTCTTGGTTCTATCACGAATGATCTTGATCCCTAAAATGTAGACTGCTTCACCTAAATCCTTCATGGAGAAGCACTTGTTCAACCAGTCCTTGACTAACTGCAAGGCTGGTATATTTTTTACAATAAGCAATATGTCATCAACATACACTACTAGGATAATGACCACATTCCCATTAAACCTCTTATAAACACATGGATCACAATCATTCTTAATGAAACCAAACTCTCTTATGGCTTCATCTAATCGAATGTTTCATAACCTAGATGCTTTCTTTAATACATAAATGGACCTCTACAACTTACATACCCTTTTAGCATCACCTGGTGTCTCAAACTCTTCTGGTTGTGTCATATATACATCTTCCTGAAGGTTCCCATTAAGGATTGCAGTTTTGACATCCATCTTCAAAATCTCATAGTCATGGAAAGCTGTTATGACAAGTATGATTATTATGGATTTAAACATGGAAACTGGAAAAAATGTTTCATCATAGTCAACTCCTTGACGATGTTTAAAACCCTTATCCACTATCCTTTCTTTATAGGTACTAACTTGACATTCCATGTCCAATTTCTTCTTGAATACCCATTTACACCCAACAGGATTTACATCAACTAGTGCATCGACTTGAACCCAGACTTGGTTTTGATACATGGAATCCATCTCAGAATTCATAGTTTCTAGCCATCTTACAGATTCTGACCTTTCTACTTATTCCTTGTAGGATAGAGGTTCATAATTGTCCAACAATAATGAGACACCATCCTCAGTGACACGGAAACCATATCTCTCTGATTCCCTTACCTCTCTTGTACTCCTACACAGTACTTGTGTTTCAGGAACTACCTTTTCCATGGGGACCTGTAAAACTTTTTCCTATACTAACTCTTGTGTATCTTGAGCATAAAATTCATAAAATTCAATCTTTCTCCCACTATCCTTTTTGAGTTTGTGCTCCCTCTCAAGAAAGACAACCTGTCTAGCAACAATCACTTTCTTATCTGGGGGATTGTATAGGTAGTATCCCTTTGTTTCCTTGTGATACCCTATAAAGATACACTTCATGCCCTAAGGTTCTAGTTTGTTTCCTGAGAAAGCCCTAACAAATGCCTTGCATCCCCATACATGTGTATGCAACAAAGTGGGTTTCTTTCCACTCCATAGCTCAAAGGGAATCTCATTTGCTACCTTAGTTGGTACTTGGTTTAATGTGTATGCCGTAGTTTGAAATGTATATCCCCAAAAGGATAATAGAATATCAGTATGACTCATCATCAACCTTACCATGTCCAACAAGGTATGGTTCCCCCTTTCACTAACACCATTCCACTATGGTGTATAAGGTGGAGTGAGTTGAGATAGAATCCCAGACTCCTATAAAATATTGATGAACTCTTGGTTAATATATTATCCACCTTGATCCGATCAAATCTTCTTTATCTTCTTACCAATATGATTCTCTATTTCATTCTCGAACTCCTTGAATTTCTCAAAAGACTCAAACTTATACCTCATTAAGTAGACATAGCCATATCTACTCAAGTCATCAGAAAAAGTAATGAAGTAGGAATATCCACATCTAACTTCTACTAGAAATGGTTCACACACATCAGTGTATACCAATCCTATAATCTCTGTGTCCCTTTCACTATGTCCACCAAATGGTGGTTTGGTCATTTTCTCTTGTAAACAAGTGTGACACATGTCAAGTGGTTTTAGATCAGAAGAGTCTAAATAACCATCTTGATAGAGCTTTGTCAGGCGCTTCTCATTTACGTGACCAAGGCGGTGATTCCATAACTGGGTGTTGTATGAGTTATGTGAACTTTATTTGTTATCAATTGAAAACACTTGGTTATCATAATTTAATACATACAAACCATTATTTAAATGCACCATACCATAACACATGTTGTCCTTATAAAAGTAACAAAATTTATTTCCGAAATTGAAAATAAATCCATATATATATAAACTTGATATAGAAATTATGTTATTGGTAACACTAGGTACATAATAAAATCCATGTAAAACCAAAATCATTCCCACCAGCAATGTGAGGTGGTAGTCACCAATGGTAAGAGCAACGAACCTCGCACCATTGGAAGCTTGCAGATCCACCTCTCCTCTGGAAATTTTTCAGAATCTACTTGGTTCCTGCATTTGAATATAGATGTGATCCCCACAAGCTGTATCTAATACCCAATGTGTATAAATGAAAACATTTCACTTGATAACGAACACACCTTTGGATTCCCCTTGCCTTTGGGTGAAATTCCTCTTCCAGTGGCCTGACTTGCCACATGAAAAGCATACTGCCTCTTTTCCTTACCCTACCTCTAGATATTCTTATCCTTGGTCAAACGGTGCTCAGAGGCTTTAAATTGTTTATAAATCTTAGCCCCCTTTTCTTTCTCCTTCCTATTCCTATTCACCATAAGGACTATGAGTTTTTTCACACCCCATGTCCTTATCAACTTGGAGAATCAGGATAAGAAGCTCCGATAGACACTTCTCATTATTACTCATATTATAATTCATAATAAAACTAGAGAAGGTATTAGGTAGCGATGATAGTATGAGATCTGTACGCAACTCATCTGGGAATTTAATCCCTAAGATGTCCAGATGCTCAATGTAGCCAATAAGCTTGACTACATGTGGTCCAGCTAGCGCAGACTCTCCAAGATTAGTAGTGAACAAAGCATTGGGGATCTCATACCTCTCCTGTCTCTCCTTCTCTTGATAGAGATCCTGAGGGTGAGACATCATGCTCTCAACATCCATTTCCTCATGTTACTTCAAGAGATCATTGATCATAGATGATAGCATGAGGAACTGAACATCTGTAGCATCATTTAGATGTTTCTCATTCACAGAGAGTTCCTCATCACTTGCTTCATTTTCAGGTGCAACTAGTAAAGGATCTTCCAGCTCATAAAGTTTCCTCTCATGGTGAAGGATAAACTAAAGGCGCCTTTTCCACTCTTGGAAATTAGTTCTGCTGAGGTGGTTTTCCTTCCTGAGTATGGATTGCAATGATATGTTTGATGCCATTTTGATTTCTATTTATACAAATTAAGATGAATAGAGTTTTAGTACTTTATCTTGATAAATAAAGACAAATAAATAAATTAATATATATTAGTCTCCCACTATTTTGTCGAAACACAATATCCCTCACCACTGGATTTGGAATATCATGTTTCTTGGACATTCTAGTAGCAAAGATCCATATCACCCTTCACATTACCCCAACCAGGGTTGGTCAAGAAACTTTAAAGGTTTTAGGTTGGCATTACAAATGTCAACTGCATTAACTCATAGCTCACTGATCTATTGAATGGACTCCCCAATCCTGAAATCCTTAATTTTGGATTTCATCAACCTTTGCCTCTCAGTTACACCAAGTCCTGCTAGGGCAGTCAAACCTTGATGTAAACTAAGATAAGTCAACCCAAAACCTAAAATTAGAATTCCCAAAAAATTTAAAGAACCCTAACTAGGGTTGGTTAAGCACTTTGAACTATGGTTTGATTCTAACTGAAGTAATGAAAGACTATACCGACTTAATATTTAATTGATGGATTTTATCCTTTATGTGTAAATTTACACTTATTATCTTTTTAAATGCTTGTTAATATTAAGTGGGATATACTTAAGTGATTGACCATGTATAATATTTACGCATAAGACATTTTATTTTAGTTCCATCTTTTATGATTGTTAATTCATTAATTATGTGATCGCCTCTAACATCCATAATTAGTAACCATACAACTAACATAAATAAATAAAGGGTATGATCATGAGCTTTACTATTGGTTAGTTTATCTAGAGGTTGATAAACTAACCCTAACCTAGTGGAGAAACACCTTGAACCATTTAAGGTTCGTGTTTACATCTTTCCACCTACCCACCTTTGTATCTCCTTGGATTGGTTTTTCCTCGGCTCCTAACTTGAACCGCATCCACTAGCTTGGGATCTCTATCCATTACATATGCTTTTAACTCACATGCAGGTGAGGGGTAAAATGGGGTTTACATAAAAGAAACCATGGGCATGCATGCTCTACATATTAATGAGGAGAAGGCATGCAAGCCAACAATTTTAATTTAATAAATAAATTAAAAGGGAACCAATCACATACAAAGGTCTGGTCTAGCTCATGACCATCCACATACATGAAACGAATTATGCATTTAATAAAAACTAGCATTCAATTATTTAATTGTTATTATTAAGATAAATTATGCTCAAATCGATTCATCATTATCTTTAATTAATCAATCCTTTTTATCTTAATCCTTTTCTGAATTTCTTTCAGATTCTCATCCATAACCTTATACATAACTTGTACCTTGGAAGAAACCCAGTGAATACCCATCCAAAACTACCCAACATATATTTATAATTATATACACTTTATTCTTTATGACATGTAGCATGCACATAGAATTATAATTGTAATATAACTCATACATGATGTGCAGATATTTGAACATTACGTAGATGTTAATTAAACAAACACACACACGCACACACACACATCAAACACCTATCACATGTTGTGCCCTATATTTATTCCCACATGAAGTTACATGTCTCAAGGGTTATATAATATAATAATAAATTTTTAAATTTGTGCAATCTGGAAATAGTACACGACGTGTAGATCTGACTACACAACGTGTACCCTCCTCACTATCCATTTGAAGTACATGCCTGGGGAAATGTCATGTGAGGTGTAATTTGGAAATCTTCGGAGTACATGACATGTATAGTGGGAAACACACCGTGTAGACTCCACATTACATGGTCACCGACTAGGAAATCCATGTATGGGATACACGACTTGACCCTGACCTGAAGGGACTACACACCGTGTCTGGTGGGCCACACAAGGTGTAGTCTGTTTGACCGTGTGCCAGTCTGTCCTGGTCAACATGTGGTGTAATAATTTACTACACCACATTTCATTAATGCACACGACTTGAGTAATTGCCGAATTAATCTTGATGCATTGAATACAAATACACGATGTGTAGATCTGACTACATAGTGTATATTCTTGTGTTATCTAAAGAGAACCGTCAGTGCCTCCTAATGAGATCCTTGATTTAATTTTAATCATAAAATTATTTGTCTCTGTTAGTTCTATGAGAAATGATAAGGGAGGAACAAATCTTGAAATTCATATTATAAGAACAATTAAATATAAATTGAAAAACTAAATTATTAAAGTGTAAATCATCAACGAATTATTTAAATAATTATAAATGGAAATATGAACCTTATGATACCACTTGTAGGTTCCGAGCACAGTGAAAGTGCAGGATGGGAGTGTACCCAACTTTGTAAATTTTCATAATCAATGATTAATTTGGGATCAATATGATGATGAATGCCAGTATCCACATAATTGAATCAAAGATAAAAGACAAAGAGAAAACCTGGAACCGAGAAGAGATGATCCACATATTTTGTTTATAATTAATTTAATTAAATTATAGAATTACCTCTAAGGTGATTCTTTCTTCATTGATGCATCCAAACACGGGTCTGAGGTGCGACTTCATTGTGATGTAGAATTCAAGGATAAGAATCCTCTTTTGGTGATCCACACATGCTCTATATATCTATGGACATCGCTGTAGGAGTCTTGAGGCGCTAGTGCGGAAGATCCTTGCGTTTGCGATGTCCGCATTTGATCACTATGAGAATTGCTTCCAAAGAATCCTCCTTGATCCAGTGGAGGAGGATCTCTCTCAGTATTGAGAGCGTTCTTGGAGAGGAAAGACTTCTCTAGGCTTGAGAGCTTTTCTCCAAGGATGTTGTGCACACAACGATTGGGTTAGCCGGTCGAATGACCCATTGGATAATATAGAAAATAATAACATAATGGGGAATTTAATTCACTAGGTAATAATAAATAATTAGAACAGGTGCCGTTACTTAATTTATTATTCCATGTGAAACCCCATGTCAAATAATAATAACAATGATATTATTTCCATGACATATGCTTAACTTGCACATTATATTTAAATATTATTTCTCACCAGACCCATAACTTGGTCCTCTAATCCTCCTAAATATTTACCAGGCCTTGAATAATTACTATTTATTTATTCAATAAATATAATTGCATTATTCGCCGATAAATACATATTCTGTCTGCAATATATTCTATCAAATAACTAGCGATGAAATAAATGCGACCTATCATACTTGAATAATTATTAAACCAAAACCATGAATAATATTTATTCAACTTGTTAAATAAATAAATTATTTAACTGAGATACTGGATACACTTAGTGTGTGACCCTCTAGGTCTATTTTTCATTGACATTAGGAGGGTTTGACTAAAGTCCAAGATTACTATCTAGAAACTGGTCAATGAACCCAAGAGAAAGAATTTGATGTCACAATGACATGTCACCTCATACAAACACTTACCATGTAATATAATCCCTTTTTTCTGATATCTCCAATCAAATGGGTTATATGCATGTGCCATCAACCCATGTGCTTGATTTTTCATTATTTGACTTCCTAGAATTGAAATTACCTAGAGAACACCATGGACATGGATTTATTTAGGCTATATCATTTCCATCAAAGGTCCTAAGATATCTAATTTTGTAGAAGTGACAAATCCTTTCTTGCATTATTCATTAATGTAATATTACTCGTGACACACCCAACATATCCTACCTCACCACAAACATATTTCATCATGGTTTTTCTTCAATACATCTAAGTGTGTGATTCATAATACCCATTAATAAAACTCTTAAAGTCTAAGGAACAATACACATGTCTACAGATAGGAACATCCAATGAAAATTATGAATTTGGATTTACTACTAGTGGGTCTTGTTCTCATAATATCATCCTGGATATTACTATGGGTGCACACCATGAGAAGGTGCCTAAAAGTTTCATGATTCGCCACCCCTGATAGCCTATATCATTTGTGTCCCTTCAAATGATATCATCCGGCCATAGAACATATATTCAAGAATAGTGTCATGACACTTCCGGGTTCTCATCATAGCAGTGATATGCTATGAACTTTTAACGCGACAACTATTCTTAGGACATTATCACATACTATGTCATGTAGAATAACAATCATGATGTGATAAGTAGTTTATTAATATTAATCCAATGAATATAGGTTTATCATAAAGTATAAAGAATTTGGTTTCTAGGGCACTAACTCTAACACAACTAACTTCCTTAAGAAATGCATCATTTTCTTTTAATATTTTAATCAGGACACACTGAACCAACAAAATTCTCTTAACATCATTGATACTACCCCATAATCCTAGATCATAATTCACATCCACATCCTTTTCAAGGTCAATAAATCTTTGATCTCCAAGATTATGAATCATATGAATAGTATTTTCATTGTCACCCTCCTTATAATTCACACCCACACATTCATTTATCATATCAACACTTTGAGTTATAGGTTACTCTTCAGATTATTCATTCACTTTAGAAACATCATCACCCATATATTGATCATTAAATTGAATAGATGAACTCTCTTTTTCACTTATTGCTGTAAATAATTTAGAAATCAAACCACTAGTGATATTTTCATTTAATTATTTCTTTTCTTGATTTTTATATTTTGAGATATAGAATTTTGAATTCTCTTCATTATAGTACCTACAAGTTATAAATTATAATTCAAATAATTATAATTCATTTTGAGCTATAACATATTTATAGTAAATAGTCATCTTTAAAAAAAATCACATATTCCAACAAATTGATTTTTTATTTTATATTCAACCATTATTATGAATATTTATCTAAATAAAACAAATATAAATCCATTAATACATTTCACAACTAAAATTAGACAAATATAAACTCAAATTGTTATCAACTATATACAAAATTTTAAATACGGTTATTTAAAATTAAAAAATTTAACATCAAAGCACTAAATTATAAGGTTGGGTTTGATTTTGAAAAATGTTTTTTTTTTCATTTTTTAGTTATCAAAATGTAATGATTTTTTTCACTAACATAAATTCTAACATGTTTTAAAAAATGAAAGAAAAAAACATTCTCTAAAACAAAATTCATTTTAGTTCTCTTTTATTTTAAAATTATATTATTTGTATTTTCACTTCCTAAGAAATATTTTTATATTTATATAATTTAATATATTTTATAATCCACAATTAGAGAACGATTCTACATAATATGAAAACTGTATGGATGATTAAAAAGATAAAATAGCATTTAAATCAAAATTTATTATTCATAAAATTGATAAACTAGTCAACTAATATGATCTTCAAATTAATTAATCATAAAATAAATGAAATATAAATGTAAAACTAATCAAATATTTACAAATCAAAAATTAAAAATGATATGGACAAGACACCGATGAATCCAAAATTCTATATAATTTCTAAAAATTAAACAAAAAAATTTATAAAAATAATAAAAATAAAAATGAAAATTAAAAAATGATTATAAAAAAACACTAATTAACTATGGGAAAATAAAAAATTGAAACTGAGATAAGAAAATTACAATTGAGATGGACAAGACATCGACAAATCCAAAATTCAGACAATTTTTTAAAATTAAACAAAAAAATTAATAAAATTAATAAAATAAAAAAATAAAATAAAATTGATCTTTAAAAATTATTATAAAAAAACACTAATTACCAAGGAAAAAATCACAAATTGAAATTGAGATAGTCAAATTACAATTGAGTTGGGAAAGACAACATAAAATTTTCAATTCAGATAATTTATAAAAATCAAAATAAAAAATAAAAAATGATAATTAAAAATTGATCATAAAAAACCCTAATTACCTATGAAAAAAATAGAAAATTGAAATTGATATGGAAAAATTGAAATTGAATTAGGCAAGATACCGATGAATCCATAATTTATTTAAACAATTACTGAAAATTAAACAAAACAATTAATAAAAATAAAAAATAAAAATGTTGAAAAAATTATAAAGAAACCCCATAGTTTCACATAGGGTATCCTGCCAGTAGAAAGGGAGGGGAGGGAATTTCCATCATATGTTGCCGACAGCAGGGGTGAGGCCAGGTGTGTGTGGGAAATCGACAACAAGAAATCTCCTGGTCAAGATTCAAAAAACTTTGGTGGCAGGTGGTGAGTGGGGGAGGGAGAGGAGATGACAGCATGGGTAGGGGGTGGGAGGGTGAGGTTGAAGTAGGTGTGAGGGGGCATCAGGTGAGACGAGGAGAGTGTGGGAGTTTGGGGAGAAGTATATTCCAATGACGCCACCAAGAGAGTGTGCAGGAGGAGTGATTCTCAGCAGTGGAATAACAGAGATGAAATGTTAGATTAGAGTTAGAGGGGGAGTGAATTTTTTTGCCCTGATGTGGGATGTTTCCCAAGCCCATGGGCTTACAGGGATCGCCTGTGGGATGACCCTGATTAGTACCACCAATTAGTTCCAGGGTCATATGACAATGATTTTGGTTAATGAAGAAAAAAATGACAATCTTATTACTCTAAAATGGACTCCTAAGATGGTTTCTTAGGATAACATAAAATGATCCCTTAGGGTGCGGCTTAGTAGTAGCTGACCCTCTGAGTCTCAGTGAGATCTCAAGTTTGAGCCCCGTTGAGTACTTCCCAATATTTGTGTGTTGCATGATTTTATTTTTAATATAACCCCTTACCCCCCGAATCGATGTATTTATGATAGCATAAGATGATTAGATTTATTCAAGAAGAAATCATACAAAAAGATCATAATGATTTAATTTTATCTCTAAGAAACAAAGTCCTCCAAAAAGTAACAGGTGGATTGATTATTACTATTATTTGGTTGAAACATAAAACAATGTATATATCTCTTGAAAATAAATTCTATAAAAAATTAGGACTTTTATATTTAAATCATATGTGAAACCTTATAAGATAACATCAAGTTTAATAAAATTATTTTTAATTTTTCTAGTTTGGTGTTGAGATAAAGGACAATCAAACTATAATTTAAAAAATCCCTTTAGTTTCATCATACCAGATTTTAAGGGTGGTTAGAAAGTATGTTTATAAAATCATATCTTTAGAGGAATTATAGTATGTTTTCTTTTTGGACACAATGATTAATTTAATTTTAATGATCAAAATTTTGTTTTTTTGTCTATTTTTTGATTAATTTTTAGGTGAATGAAAGAGTTTAAAGGAGGTCCTAAAGTTTTATTGTGAAGCCTTATCTTTTAAGTAAATGTAATATGTTATGTTCTTAAAAACAATGATTAATGTTATCTTTTAATCATGAAAGAGTTTAAAATAGGTCTTGAAGTTTCGTCATACTAGAGTTTAAAGGAGGTCATGAAGCATTATCTTGAAACCTCATATTTGGAGGAAGTTCAATATGTTGTGTTCCTAGGAACAATGATTATCTCAATTTTGATGATCAAAATTTTGTTTTGTAGTCGACTTTTATTGATTAATTTTTTTGATCATGAATGATTTTTTTTATTTTGAGCATGAATGAGTTTAATACTAATATACAAGAAAAAATCACCCAAGGAATTATAATATTTCACCTATGACATAGTTGAGAAATGTTGTGAAAACAATTGATAGATCACTTAAGAAATCATGAATCAACACCAGGTGTGGTGAGAAAGGCCATTACAAGCCCGATTGCCCACTCAACAAGAAAAAGGCCAAGCAAAAGGAAAAGAAGAAGGCATTCAAGGCCACATGGAGTGATATCTCCACATCCTCCTCCTCCTCCTCCTCGAGCGACAACGGTAATAAATGCCTAATGGCATGTCATGAGGTAACTTCTTCCGACTCCTCATCCTCTTGTTCTTCAAATTCAAATTCTTTCAATCATATGTCTTATGAGGATATCCAATATGCTAGAGATCAATTAGAGGAAGGTTTTCACAAACTTTCTTCCAAATTTGTTGCTTTAAAAAAGAATTTCAAAAAACTCTCTTCCGAAAAAGAACAACTTCTTAAAGAGAAGGAAGAGATGTCCCTCAAAATCCAAAATCTTCCCGATGTTGATTCCATGGAATCAACCATCAAAGATCTAAGGGAGACTCTAGCCAAGTTCACCCAAGGGGAACAAAATTTGAACAATTTGCTAGGTTCCCAACGCATATCTAGGACCACCCAAGGGCTTGGCTATACCAAGCAAGCCTCCTCTTCCCATGCACCCACTATTTTTGTAAGGGGGAGCTCCGAATATAAATTTTTCAATTATTGTAAAAAACCCGGGCACTTAATTTATGAGTGCAATTGTAAAAATGCCCGGCATGGTAGGCCCAAAACCATTTTCTTTAATGATGAATTTTATAGGAGAAGACCCACCACTAGACAAGTGTGGATTGAAAAATCCCTTCTAGCGAGTCTCACCGGACCAAAATTTGTCTCGGTTTGATAATCCTCTCCCCGGAGTTTTGTTGTTTTATTTTAGGGGGAGTTAGGATCATTTAAGCTTTTTTTCAAAATTTTCATTTCAAACTTTCAATTTCAACACTTGGTTTCAAATTTTTCAATTCAAAATTTTCTATTCAATTTTCAATTTTCAACTCTTGGTATCGAAATTTTTATTTCAAACTTTCAATTCAAACTGTTATTCAATTTTTCATTCAAAACTTTCATTTCAAATTTTTGATTCAAAACTTTCAATTCAAATTTCAAAAATTTCAATTGGTTTCAATTCTCTATCTTGCTTTTTAACGTTTTCCCTCAATCAAGTTTTATGCCCCGTGCTATTTTGATAATCACAAAGGGGGAGAAATTCTTGGTTGATTGGGGGAAAAATCTTTTAAAGCATGCCTTTCATTTCAGTATTTTACATTGATTGTTTTGGTGATTGTGATCATCAAAATAGGGGGAGATTGTTGTACCTCTCGTACCCCTCAAGGTTTTATTTTCATGATCACAATCACCCTCTTGTTTATCTAATCTCGTTTTAAGTGTTTTTGGATGATAGGCATGAATTTAGGGTACCAAGGAATTGGGCCAAGAAGGCCAAGAAGGCAAAAAGCCAAAGTGGACTGAAATTCAGTCCACCAGCCAACCGGTGGCTTCACCACCGGCCAGCCGGTGGCACCCAGACAGCACAGTGTTTGCTACTGCCTCAGCACCGGCCAACCGGTGGTCTCCTCACCGGTCAGCCGGTGGAGCCTGGACAGAAGCATCCACCCATCTCCAAGGCACCGGCCAACCGGTGGCCCTTTACCGGTCAGCCGGTGGAGGCAGTCAAACTAGCCGTTGGACTTTTGACCAGCCTGTCCACTTGGCCTCCAACGGCTTCGAAAGCCTTTCCAACGGCTCCAAAGGCCTCCAACGGCCATATGAGGGTTCCCCCTCTATAAATAAAGGACCTTGAACCCACGGAAGCCTAAAAAACATAGCCGGAACTATTGTGAAGCCAACAGACACATTTCCCATCATTTGGCGAACC
The DNA here is from genome assembly GCA_963277665.1 of Viscum album. NCBI lineage: Eukaryota > Viridiplantae > Streptophyta > Magnoliopsida > Santalales > Viscaceae > Viscum > Viscum album. The sequence goes on along the minus strand of OY728135.1, from coordinate 503,990,856 downwards.
TCCGGCGGATTCCTCCAAGGAACCTCAACTTGCTCCAACCCACTTCCACATCCAAGGAGCACCTCCAAAGAAGCTTGGGAGCGCCCTTCATCAGCTCCATCAATCCATTGGCACCCAAGACTTCCTAATTACGGTTTTTCATTGCTTTATTTATTTTGAGCATCAAATTGGGTTTGTACCTACAAACCCCACCTCTTTCTCTCATCCTCTCTTTTGGGTTCTCACACCACCTTCAAGGTGTGAAGAGGTTAGTCAAGCCTTACCTTTCAAAAGGCTTGAATCAAAGGTGAGCTAGCCTTCACCTGTAAGAAGGCTAGTGGGTTCTTGCTCAACCATTGAAAGCAAGTGGGTTCTTGCATAACCATCAAAAGCAAGCTGTAGTAGGTTCTAGACTACCTGTAAAGTCTAGTGGGTTTCTTGCTAAAACCAATGAAAAGCAAGCGGTAGTAAATCTCTCAACGATTGAGTTGGGAACGGAGACGTAGGCCGGGTTTTTAGCCGAACTCCGTTATCAATTCTTGTGTCTTGCCTCTTTAATTCCGCTGCATTTCAACTTTGATTTTTAATTTGTTAATTAATTTTTAAAAGGCAATTCACCCCCCCTCTTGCCATCACTTCCCCTTTTCTCCGTCTAACATATTTCACCTATGACATAGTTGAGAAATGTTGTGAAAACAATTGATAGATCACTTAAGAAATCATGAATCAACACATGAATGATGGGATAATCACCAATGCGGCTGGGGTATTTGATGATTTTGAAATAAAAGAAATTATGTTTCTAGAGAATGAAAAACACATATGGAAATAATTATATAATCCAAGTGATCCAAAAGATAATGGAAGATTATTGGATCACATCCGCGATACAAATTCAATAATTGTGATGATGGAAGAAATTATCACCAAAATGATATGTTGGATCACCTTGTTAATTTACAATGTAATTAAAACACCACTTATGAAAACCAAATATTATATATATATTTTTAAAAAATATATAACACCCTAATATTTCAATATGCAATTTTCCTATAAATGATATTATGTTCGACAACCTACATTTTACACAACAGTGGACTAAAATGAGTCATGATTATTATAATAAACTTTTAGTAAATAAAAAATAGTAATTAATTATGATAATTACATTGTATTATTTTTTTTTGATTGATGAAATTTAATTATTAGAAAATAAATAATTAATATTATATGATTAAAATCATTCAATGTTAAAATGGGTATTTTATAAGAATTATTTTTTAAGTACTGTGTATTTTAATAAATTGATCAATTTTAAAATAATTCAATGGATAAACTAATAAATTAATGCTCAATTAATTATAAATTAATATAAAAAAGATTAAAAACACTTTAAAAAGTCATTTTTCTATAAAATTCATTTTTCTTAATATTTAATATTTTCATTTAAAAGCTAAATTCGAGAATTTTTTAATTTAAATTTGATTAAAGAAAATTAATTTTTAAATTTATAATTTCAAAACTTGGTTAATGTTATTTTTTGATATTTTTCTAAAAAAGATAATTTTTAGGTGAATAATGAAAAATATCTATTTTGTAAATATTGTAACTTTTATGACATCATTATGGTATAATAATGACTTAAAAGTTTGTAAAACCTTTTTGATAGACCAAATATATATTTAATAAGTAAAATAAACAATTTAAAAATACTTTGTTGAATTTAGAAACCAATGATTGAAATTTTTAAACCTAATTAAATTTTTATTCTAATAAAAGAACTATTTTTGATCATTTTATTTAATTAATTAAAAACAAAGTTACATTTTTATCGAATCGATTTTAAAGTCACATAACTCTCCTTTTTTATGTATAATTCAATATAATTCATGATAATATATTTTATATATGATTTTGGAGTAATATTTTTTTATTCTAAAAGTCATTTTTCTAAAAATAGCTTTTCATTTCTTTTTAAATACAAATATTAAAATTAAATTTTAACACATCTAGTAATTGATGAATGGTTTTGTTAGAGTCAAATAATATTTATCAGATCAATCAAAAGTGATTAAAACCCTTGTCCATGGATCTCCATGTAAGAAATATGAAATTGTGTATAAAATATCGAAATTAAGAACTGATGTACATTGAAGAAGCCACTACATCATATTCGAACTCCATCACATGGGTTTGAGAGAGATCAAAAAAGTGGAAAAATAATCCCACCTCTGTGGTGTATCTAGCGACTGTGCTGAATCTCTCATCACATGAGAGGGATCAATCCTTCCATTCACGATGTTCTAGCATTACATTTTCAAAGAGTAAAGGTGAAGAGAGAAATGGGTCTTGGGGAGTTTCGTCCAAGATAAATTGGAATCCCACACTACATTTCCATCACGTGGTAATAGTTTATATAGGTGTCTTCCACAATCCATATTTTTTGTATTTTCAAATGACACTTTCAAGGGGTAAGTGTGAGTCCAACACAAATCTATCCAAATACAAATCCCGCCCACTAAAAAACCAAAGAAACATCCAAATAAAAACCCCACCCACTGCAAAACCAAAGAACTGCACCCATTTTTTTACATTTTAAAATTCAAATATCCAAAAGGGAACATCACCAAATGTAGGCCACGTGGAAGCCCGCTTCACGCACCCTATCACCACCTATCACCATCCATCACCATCAGAGAAATCCAGCACCCGAGACATCACCTCAATCATAGCAATGCTGAACTTATCCCTTTTCCACTAACACCATTGTCACCTCGTTCTATCACCGTCGACATCATCATCAATGAGTCGTCACCATTGGACACTTCTCCAACGTTCTCCACCAGCACCACACATCCTATTTGACTCCGTTCTGCCCCCAAATCATCTTCACTATTCAAAAAACCACCCTAAACGCTAAAGACATCAACAACATAAAACCATCACCATTGTCTCATCTTCTTTCCACCAACAAACAACAATAGAGAATGAAACCACCATCGTAGATCACGAACCACCATTGAGGAAGAAAACTAAATGATAAAACAAAACTGGGGAAGTATCCCTAAACAAAACTAAAACAAGAGGAAACTAAGAATGAAACTTGAACAAGAATAAAATTAAAGAAGGCCAAATCGGGGGACTCCATGACCACCGAACTGCAAGGCCCAAAACCTTTGTGTATCCATCGCTCCAAATCTGGTCTGGAGAGGATTGGTGGAATGCTATTTCAGAGAAAGGTGAGGTGGATGAGGAAGAAACCCTGGGAAGAAACCATAGGAAGAAATCCAAACATGAAAAGGATGAAACTGGGAATGAAAACCAGAAAGAAGAACCGACTCTAGTAGCGCCTAGAAATCTGACGTCCGCCAAACTGCATTCCCAAAATACCAGAGTATCCCTCACTCCAAATATGACATGGAGAGGAGTGGACTAATGTAAGGTCAGAATGTAGTAGAGGTGGCTGGGGAGAACCCAAAGTGACTCAAAGAGTAAGGAGGTGAAATGTGGAGGGTGAACCCTGAGAGGATCAAGAAATAGAGAAGAATAAACCAAGAGAAAACACATCCTGGAGCGAGAGAGAGAGAATAGAGAATCTGAAAGGAGCGAGGCTATAAAGTCATCCCAGCCAGGGGAGGACAAAACCCTAGGAGGTAGAAGGTGAGATAAGAGCTCAAGAGCACCAGGATAATGAGGCACCATCAATCTGGGTCATTTATATAGGTAATAAAGGACAATCATTGATTGTTATCTCATTTATTCATGTGTTGAAACACATGAATAAATGTCATGGTCATTTCATGAATGCAATAATGGATTATATGCATTTATACCCTCAGTTATATCATCTTATATAATGAATTATTGAATGATATAATACACAGGAGAAACACAAAATGATAACAGTTATTATTTTATTGTAATCACATATTGTATAAAATAACATACCCTTATGTTCATGGAAATCACAATTTTCATGAAATACGAGATGGTCAATATATATATCACACACACACACACACACCTTTAGGGCATATTTCTATCAATCTCCCACTTTCACTAAATCCTAATAGACATTATTCCATTTCACCTTATATTGTACCATATACAATAACTTGTGAAACCATATCCAAAAATCCTTTTGGATATCTTCCAAACACTTTTGTAAATATATCATTATCTTCACCTTGTATCACATAATATATAATACCTTGTGAATAGCCATCTAATAATTTTTTTGGATTAGATCTAAAAAACCTTTAGAGTATCTCTCTAAGTCAAACATAATCCCCATTTAGTCAACCACAAAGTGTGACCCTATGGGACTTTATAATATTGAAAAAAATATGAATCTACAGATACATATATGTAAGAAAAGAGTGGCCTCTAGAAAATAATTAATTGTAATCAAGATATAAAGGGATCTGATGTGATCTCCATCAAACACATGTATCTCTACACATATATCCACTAGCCTGCATCATATGCAAACATTAATTCTCATATTTCCCCTTTTTCCAAGACATAGAGTGACTATGAGACATAGAACATGTCAATCCCACATATCCAACTCATCTTTTATCAATTCTCAGAGTGTAGACTAAATTTATTGATGAATAAATCACATGTCATTCATCCTTCTAGATAAGCACATCACATGTCCCATATCCAGATAGATATATAAAATATCTAGGTTTGGATACAAATTCCCATAGTCTATCTCAATAAAGGGCCTTGATGTTATACTCATCATAGAAGAGGACAAATCCCTTCTTGGTTAAGCTTCAACTGGCAACATGATCGACCACATACCCAACCACCCATGTATTATCTATGTTAATATGTTGACTTGCGTAAGTAGGGTATCAATGTATGAAGGTTATCATGCTTGGTATCTTGACAACATCAAGTTATGGGGACTTTAATATGATCTATTCATGTAAGGCATCATATTTTTGAAACCCTTTCCTTTGTGTTTTTCATGTATTGGTGGAGTCAAGAGGGTGTTTGAAGTCTTTTTCCACTTGATTTTATATGTTTATTATTGTACTTACATGTTTCCTTCTTGCATTCACTTGTTTTTTCATGTAGTAGATAGGTTTTTCATGTGGTTGGTTAGCACGACCACATGTTTTTTATGTAGTAGGTAGGTTGATTGTGTGGTCGGTTGCCGCAATCACTTGTTTGTTCATGCAGTCATTTGTTTGTTTGTGCGGTAGGTTGGTCATGTGGTTAGTTGGAACAATCACTTTTTTATTCATGCGATCACTTGTTTACTTTGTATAATCACTAGTTTGTTTGAATGGTCACCCGTTTCCTTCTTATAGACACTTGTTTCACAACTAAAAAATGGACCTATGACCATGGTTTTATAGCCACAGTTTTGAAACCATGACCATAGGGGTGTCTATTTCCATAGTTATCATCAAACTTTGATCATAGGCATATTTGGGATAGCCTATAGCCACAGTTTACTCAAACCATGGCTATATGTGAACCTACATCCACAGTTATCTAAAATCGTGGTAATAGGGGGACACAAGAAAGTGGTGAGAATAACCATTTTTGTGTGGAAAATTGGAATGAATACCTATTACCATGGTTTGAAAACAACCATGGAAATATCTCCAACATGGAATCACCTACAACCAAAACCTTTAAAACCATGGAAATAGGTTCAACATGGAGTCACCTATGACCAATTTTTTTAAAACCATGGTATTATGTTCAACATGGAAACACCTACGAACAAGGTTTTTAAAACTATAGTAACAGGTCCAAAAAGGAATCACAAATGACCATATTTTTTTAAAATTGTGGCAGTAGGTCCAACATGGAATTACCTATGGCCATGGTTTTAAAATGTGACAGTAAGTCCAACACAACATTACCTTTGACCAAAATTTTTAAAACCATGAAGGTAGGTCCAACGTGGCTTCACCCATGGCCACATTTTTTAAAACTATAGAAATAGACCTTCCCTTTAAATATACATATTTTTTATTTTTTTAAAAGATGAAAAATTATAATAATGTATGTATGAATATATATATATATATATATTCATATAATAGTGTGTAGTGTAGTGGTAAAGTGTTTGTTGTAATATAGAAGAGGTCCCATGGTCAAATCCTAGCTACATATTTTATTTTTTTAAATCCTATTGCCACAGTTTAAACTATTTATATAGGTAATACATGTTGTCATATCCTATGGACATGGTTTTTGAAACTATGGAAATAGGTACCCTATGGACATAGTTCAAACCGTGGACATAGGCAATCCACATTGGCATATACTTTGGCCATGGTTTTTAAAATCATGACAATAGGTACTCTATGACCACAATTTAAACAATGACTATAGTTAAAACACTTATTGCAACAACTCTGACTACCATGGTTTCCAAAACCATGTCTGTACCCTTGATCATGGTTTTAGAAAATATTTCAATGGTTTAAAACCATAGTAATAGGTCAATTTTATAGTTGTGTTTGGTCATGCGATAGGTTGGTTTGTTCATGTAGTCAGTTGGAATAGTCACTTGTTTGTTCATACGATCACTTGTTTCCTTTTTGTAGTCAGTTTTTTGTTTGTGTAGTCACTTGTTTCTTTCTTGTAGTCACTAATTTGTTCATATGGTAGGTTGGTTGGTATGATCAATCCATGACTTATCTAATTTCTACAAAATTATAGTTTTCCACACAATACCCCTAAAAGTTATGAATACAAAATTTTAAAAGAAATGAGGATTTTAAAGATTTAATTAAGGTCATTTAAAGTCCTTTTCAAGTGGGGATAATTATATCATTAAATTTCCTTGATGACCAAGGATATTAACGAGTCATTTCATGTGAAATTTAACTAGATTCGCATTAATTCTTAATTAAAATATTATATGCGATTTGAAATCCCGATGGTTTTATATCTTTAATTCTAAAATGAAGATCCTTACTTCATTTTTTTCTAATTGATTTCTTTTGAGATGGGAGGTTCCAAATCATTTCACTTTGAGTCATGGAACCCTATTATCATTTGTTCAATATCTTCTTATGGTGATCCCATCCTATGCATGAAGCCCCTATTTTGGTGCAAAAAATTGTGTGAAGTTTCTTTCTTCCAAGTAGGTGATCCTTCATCCTAAATGGCCCGAAGGCCTTTTTTTATTTTATTATGGATAATCCCCCTTTTCAAGGTTGAAGGAGAAACCGTACATGACCCGTAGGCCCAAGGCACAAGGCCAGACTGACCCGCAATACAAGACCTGAAGGCCTAGAGGAATACCATGCCCATTACATGACCCATAAGACTAACCCACTAGAAATGACCTTTCTATAGATTTTGCTTCATTGATCACCTATCTCCCCACCTTGAATTGATGATCAGCTAGCATTGCCCCGTATAAAGATGCACGGTGCCTGGTCCCAATAGCAGCTGCCATACCCTCTCATTCTTTCAATCCGGTTAGCTCTACTTCTGGTGGTTGCTATTATTGTTGCTCTGATCCTCTTCTAGGGCCTGATTTGTGTGGAATGGGCTAATCCATGGTCTCTATGGCCCGAAGGCCCTGTGGACCGAAGGCCTTTGATGACCTGAAGGCCCTTGAGACCCGTAGGCCCAAACCAGTGGCCCAAAGGCCCAAATAGGGTGAATAGTTCTAACTGCTACAGTACCAAACATTATTGCTACAATAACTGCTACAGTACCCAAAAATTCGCTTCCACCTAGTTTTGAACCTGGGTCTCTTGGATGCCAAGCAAGAGCCCTTACCACTCGGGTATGGGCTCGTTGGTAAGTAGGTGATCCTTCATCTTTCTTATAGTTATACATATGAGAGGGATCATGATTTTGTTTATATTTGGGTAGATATCATGAACCAAAATAATGAATATAATTAATTGGTTTAATTAAAATTAGAGGTGGATGGGAATGAATAAGATGTATTATAGTTTTTAATGTTATTGCTATTGAGATTATGCATGCTTGATGTACTACTAAAAATCACGATTGTTGGGAGAATTTTTTATGCTAAAAATTGATGTGTTTGTGGAACCCTTGGTTGTGTGATTGTTTGATATCACCTTACATAAATGTACAATCACTTACATCTAACTAAAGAAATGATTTCCCATGGAAAATATTGGTTTGTGTGAGAATAAACTTAAATATAAATTAATGAAATTCCATGAACTAGAATTTTGAAATTTGTGAGAGTCGGGTTGTGATGTTATTTGCATGTTTCCTTACATGGAATGGGATGTTGTGAAAAAATGGAGGTTATTTGTTGGGATGAAGTATGTGTTGAGTAGTGATGCGATGATTGGTTGGCATGAGATGTGACATGGGATGATTTGTGTGAGGCTGTGGTGAGATGTGGTTATGGTGAAAGGCCTTATTAGAATTAGAAGGTGGGTTGTTTGTGTTGGGGATGTGCTGTGCTAGTTTAATATTAGTAATGGAATTTAATGTTAATAACATAAATAAATTGACTAATGGGTTGATTTGGATACGGGGTTGGATAGATTAATGAACACTTAAATTGAAACGGGAAGTGCGATTGAAGCCGTTGTTGTTTAATTTGAATAAATGGGTTGAATAAATGAAATTTCTTTGTGAATGGTATAATTTTTAAATTTTATTAAATTGAAAATAAAGGAAGAATGTGTCTTGTAGATTTCTTATGTGGTGTTATGCATTTAGAGGTGGCAACAGAAGTGACGAACATTGTGAGGCTTAGTAGTGATGTTGTGAGTTGGTTGGTACTCTTATTGTGAACCCATAGGTTAAGATTATGTGTGTAAATATATATAAACTACATGTTACCTATTATTTATATATGCATCTCAACCGTGGCTAGCACCATGTGTTGAAAACCAAATTTTTGGAGGTATTTTTTCCAACATCTCGGTGGTGAGGATGGATGGCTAGATGAATACCCCCTCCTCTCTACTCTCTCTTCTAGGCATGTTTGATATGTACGGGATGTGATGAATAGAAGTCAAAAGTGTGATTATGGATTGGTTGATGTGGTGGTTCATGGTGGGGTTTATGCATGGTAGGAGGAGGGAATGAGGTTTTTGTCCTTCTTGTTCACGATACCCTACTACTATGGTTATGGCTATGGTCGAGATGTGATGTGATGGGACACATGTATTCATACAAGATTTCTTATATAGAAGATATGGGATCACCAGGACATACGTCTTTGGGGTGTGAGAGCTGAAAACCAGTGGGAAAGCAGTGTAGGGTACCCTTTTTACTGATATGCTTATTATTATGTTATTTTACTTGGATGCATTATTTGGTGAGCATTCCATAGTGATGATCATGCTGGATGGTTGACCTATTTAGGTGTTATTGGTTTGGATTTTTTCTCACTGGTGAATTAGTATTATCTTTTCACATGTGAACGGGAGACTTTGGGTATGATCCTATTGAGTATAATTATATGCTCAACCTATATATACAAAGTATTTTTAGTTTTCCAAGTTGACTACATGAACTGTGATGGAAATTACTAGCTTAGACCTTGGGGCTGTTGTTGTGTCGTTACTTTAGGACTTTATTTTAGGTATTTATTTGGAGACTTATTTATTTACATTATTCATGCATTGTGCGATGGTTTTTGTTTCTTTTATTTTATATTATGTCATGGAGTTTCTTGATAGTTGATATTTTATCTCCTGATCCTATTGTATTATAGAGGGTAATGCCCCCCATATTTGAGATTTTATACCCTCGGTAGTAGTTTCCAACCCAAGGCCTACTAAAGGCAGGACTTGGGGGTTATTATCCATCTTTCTTCATTATAGGAGGTGTACCTATAGAGGGAGGGGTTGTGACATATTGGAATTAGAGGATTTTGGTTGAGGAGTAGGAGAAAGTCTAGAGTTAGGAACATTTAGGATTTCATGGGCTGGTAGGGAAATATCTATAATTGATCTTAGTGCATGGAATAAGATAGGTAATTCCGAATAAGACATGGAATTTTAGGGTCCCCATGATCCAATGCAAGGCCCCCGATCCTATGGAATGACCAAGTGAGGTGACACCACTTGTAGGGTAGATACCTAGGGTAGGTACATGCATTACGATTCATTATGTTCTTATTTTAATTGATGGTTTTTGGAAGTTAAAAGTAATTAAATGAACCTTAATAAAATTATATACTATCAGGATTAGGAAATATTTATTTCCCTTTTCAGTTATGGCTCCCAGATGTCATCCGAATTCAGTTTAGGCTTGTGAGGTTTAGTAAGATGACCCAGTTGATCCCTGGAGGTTTGATATAGTTGAGAATGATGATCAATGGTAGAGTACATCATACACCTTTTAGAAGAAGGTTTTGGTGAAGTATGAGCATATTATCTCTTCTCTAGAGACAGAGGACTTGTTGGAGGAGCTCGAGATCACCTCCAGTTTGATATAGTCCCGTAAAGAGTACTGGGTCTCATTGGAAATCAGTTAGATGTGAGGAGTTGCATGCCAGTGGTGGATGTTTTATCTTGGTGATTGAAATGAGGCAGATGTTTCATGGGTCAAATTCTATAAGGATTTTAAAGTAGATTTCCTATCACTGACCATTAAGGCAGTGAAGAGGCTGGAGATACTCTCTTTAGTAGAAGACTATATCTATGCAGGAGCTTGGGATGAAGTTCAAGGACCTTCTATGCATCACCCCCAATCTTTTTCCCAATGAAGAGTCTCATGTGTAAAATCTTGTGGAGGCAATTCACCTTTATATCTAGTATCTACTCACTCCTTTTACATTTCTAACATATTTGGAGGTTCATAAGAAGGTATAGGTGATCTATTGTATGCACTCATGAGAAGGTTTTCTACAACAGGGGAACAGACACGGTTCCTTGAGGATTATAATTGTCAACGATCAGTATATGGTACCAGGGTCTTCAAGGTTTCGACCAATGACGAGTCAACCTCAATAGATTCCTTTTCATCCTTCTGAGGATAGTAGTTTTCATGATTCTATTAGGGGCCTTAGGCTGGTGTGAATTGTATATGGGGGTCATGACCATATTCACAATCAGTTCCTAGAGTTTTTCAAAGCTTGTTATGGTGGAGGTGGTCTGGTTCAGTTCCAACCTCAATATAATCCACTAACAAGGCCATTTTAGTAGAAGGGTCAATGGGATTATGATCCATTGAGAGGATATGGGGCATATAGATGTCGAACTCAGGATTTTATTCATCTTCAAGGACCCCACACTAGGCATGCCTATTGAGTTGGTTGTAGACAGTAAGGTAGAGGAGTTGGACATGAATATTTTTATGCAGTGGAGGTGCCAAACTAGAGGGGTTAGAGATTTCTTGAGGTGTGATTAAATTATCTTCCACCATTTTGTGTGCCTTTTTTAATTAAATATCTTCACACTCCTTCATTTAACCTACTCTAGTCCATTCTCTAAGACTATACGCAGAGAGGATTCTCATTCCCCTAGTATTGACCATGCTAGTAGGAGGTCAGATCAGCTTATTTGATGTGTTCCAAGGGTGTGGAATGATGTTGGGTCCACATCAGTCATGTGGGGATCTATTCATACTTAATATAAAAACATACACTATTATTATCTACTTTGTATGGTTGTATTCTATGTGTTCTATTATCTATTGCTTCCATATGAGATTCGTGTTCTCAGATGTGGATGGTCAATGTGTAATTTTTGTTAGTGAGCGGGGTTTCCAGGTGGGAAGTAGGCATGTAGAGACCCCTATTTTTTGATGTTCAAGTTATTAGTGTAATTAGTATATAATAGGATGGGTAAGGTTCTAAGGATTATCAAGGTGTTTGTGGATGTTTTTTCTGAGGAGGTTGTGATTCTACCCCCTTGATGTGATATCGTGTTTGGGATAAATATACACATTGGTATTTCTATTATTTAAATGGATCCCTATCAGATGATACATTATGAATTGTAGGAATTAAGGATTTATAAAGATGATATGATAGAAAAGGGTTTTATCTAACCCAGTGTGTCTCTATGGGATGATCCAATGTTATTAACCAAGGAGGATGATAGTATGAGGCTGTGTATAAACCACCAGAGGTTGAATCAAGTGACGATCCAAAATTTTTACCCTCTTCTAAGGATTGATAACATTTTCAACCATTTTAGAGGGTCTTGTTGGTTTTTTAAGACCAATTTATGGTATGGATATCACCAGTTTAGCGTGAGGTAGGATAATATATTTAATTCTTCCTTCACATGAAGGTATAGGCACTTTGATTTCATGTTCATGATATTTGGTGTCATTAATGCACCAACTATGTTCATGGATCTCATGAAATCTATGTTCTATGAGTTCCTATACTAGTTCATAGTTGTGTTCATTAACATCATCTTGATATACTTAAAGTCAGAGGAGGAGCATACAAATCACCTTATGGATTTATTGTAAGTTATTCAACGCCATTAACTCTATGGAAAGTTGTCAAAGGGTAAGTTTTGGACATGATATGTGCATTTACTTGGGAATGTGGTGTTCCAATAGAGTGTAGATATGGAAACATAAAATATCGAGACTGTTGTTTCTTGTGCAACACCCAATAATGTGGCAAAGGTTTATAGCTTCCTTGGTTGGGATATTATAATATATTTGTGCCTAATTTCTCATAATTGTGGCCCTATTAATGTATCTAACCAAGAAGGACCAGGATTTTATCTGGATTAATAAGGGCCAAGAAGAATTTGACTACTTGAAGTGGAAATTGATCATTTCCCCGATGCTCTAGTTTCCAGATGAATGAGTGATGTTTGAGGTGTTTTAAAAAGATTCCCATTTGGTATTGGGATGCTTCTTGATGAAGAAGAAGGTAGTGATATCTTCTGGGTCTAGTTAGTTATGCCCCCATGAGTGTAACAATTCCACCCATGATCTGGAGCTATCAAAAATTGTGTTTTCACTGAATTTGTGGCGACATTATCTCATTGGAGAATGATTTTTTGTCTTCACCAATCACAATATATTTAGGTATATCTTCTCTCAGTGTGATATAAATTTTTGGTAATGGTGGTGGTTGGAGTTTCTCTAGTACTATGTTTTTAGATCTCGTGCTCCTAAAAAGGGAAATGTCATGGCTAACTCACTAAAAAGTAAGTCATAGAAGGATATTGTTTAGGAGTTTGGAGATGCTCGAAGGGTGATGGAGGAGTTGGAATCCCTTCACTTAGATGCAGGGGTGGTTGATGATGAATGTTTCTTATTTTAGATAATAGTGCAGTCTTCTCAAATTTAGTGAGTAGAAGAGTCTCAATGGGGAGACTCAGAGGTAGAGGTTATGTGCGATCATGTTGTCTATGGTGATGCTCTGAAGCGATTGTTAGAGGATAGTAAGAACTTGATGATGTTTTAGGGAAAATTGTTCATTCTAGTGGAGATGTTGTAGATACACAAGCTTGAAGTATATAGAAATTAAATTTATTTTGTGGAATACTTAATACATGACCCAAAAAAATTCCCAAAGACCGTATTAGTTTAGTTTATTTGGAAACTCATAACAAAATATTCTAACTTGGTGAAATATCTTTAACATCTCCCATAAAGATATTCCCCTTTTTTTTCCTACCTAAAACATTTCTTTATATCCTGGGGAAAATAAAACACAAAAATGGTGAGCTCAAATTCTCTATAAGGGTAAAAATGGAGAACATAAAACAAACCATAAACATTTGAATGTAAAACCATGAACATAAAGTTCAAACATCAAAATCTTGAGCAATGACATAAATCTTTGAAGTACTTAAGGCATGGATCATAAAGGAACATTAATCATGATAAAATAGCACAGGAATAAAAAATGGAATTACGGAAAACCATTAAGAACATAATATTATTTCTAGAGTAGCCAAGGCATTTTTTCCAAGAACATAATAGTGGAAAAAGTCCATTACTGAACTGAGTTTACTTGCCGTTCCATCCATGTATTACTGAACTGAATTTACCTACCATTCCAGTCATGTCTATATCATGAGATATAAATCTTTATCCAATGAATTGGAGGGAGATATAGGTCCCACACATATCATAATGAAATCATTCTTACATGTGCCACAAAAACATAAATCGTTCATCATAATATAACCAATGAAATAAAATGGGATTCTTAAACATCATGTCATCATAACATAATCCATATAAGATAAATGGAATTCACAAAAATAATTCCATCATAAAATAAATAAAAACAAAGAAATAATAGGGATAAAAAAATAACCCTATTTCATCTTATATGGAAAAATAATTTTGATAAAACACTTGAACACAATTCTTGAGGAAAATATCATTTCTTCTTCAAAAACGTTTTCTTTTCTCAAAACGTCATGAAATTTTAAAAGAAAATAAGTTAATTGAAAATAAAATTAAAAATTTTTAAATGAATCTTCATGGACATAATGCTTTATGAAATCATAAAAATCCATTCATGCCATATAAGTTAAAAAAACATTCTCCTCATACTTTTACCAGAAAATTCAAAAAGTACCTCGTATGGTAAATAAAAGAAAGATTCCTTCCATACCATGTAGTAAAAGTTAAAAAGGGGTAAAAATAACTTTAAAAATACAAAGAATAATATTAAAAATTTTATGATTTTTTTATAAAACATGGACATGGATGATAAATATATCCCCAACACATACTTATGAATAAACAATCTCAGATAAAACGAAATTAGAAAAGTTATCCCTTACCTTAGGTCCGATTTCTTCCGTATGTGTATGAAACTCTTGTATAGTGGGTTTAAACATATTATTAACTTATAAAAAAACACAATAATATTTATGATAACATATATGATTTAATTATGACTTTATATTACCCATTCATTTGTCAATTCCATGTTAAAGCAATGTTTTGGGTAAAAATCATTTCATTTATCGTACGTGTTTGGACTTGTTATTCTCCATATGATTAATTAGATCATGATTTAATTAATTACAGAATGTAAAACATGATTTATATATATCTTATATATTCATTATATATATATATATATATATAATAGATCGATAAATGAAATGGAATACACTGTTCATAGAGACGGTAGACCGTACGTACACATGAACGCTGTTTTTGTTTCCTTATTGAATTGGATAGAAGTAAGTAAATGATGTATATATACACACATAAATACAATAGAATTATTATGTAATATATTTAATTATTATTTATTATATATACGTTATAATCATTCTTGAATGGTTAACATGGAGAAGGAATCTCATCACATCGTGGAGACGGTAAACCGCACGTACGCACGGGTGATGATATCATTCCCATAATTGTTGAATGGTATTGAAGTGGATGGTGTATAATATATAAGAATTATTATAATTTTATAATAATAATATATAGTTATTATTTACACCATTATACCCATCCAAGTAAGGTGGTTGTGAAAAACAGATTACAGCACGCAGTGGAGACGATAATCCGTACGTACGGACACACGGTAATTTCATTTTTCGTAGGATGGATAGAAGGTGAAATATGGTTTTTTAATATTTATAATAACATATCAGTATATTATTGATACTGATTTAATTAATTTATAATGAGAAAACTAAATAATAGGAATTAGAAGAAGAAATAAATTTGAAAGAATCGGTAGAAGAGATTACCTCTTCCTCGACGTGCCTCCTTTAAATTTCCTCTTAGGGAACTAGAGTTGGTCTTTTGAGAAGACCAGAACCTCTAGAATGTAACTATGGAAGTTTAGAAGATAAATGGGATGGGTTGGACAAGCTTGAAGGCTAAAAATAGAGTTAAGAGGAGATGAAGTAGGTTCCTTTTTATAAGAGAAGAGAAGGGCACTTTAGGAAAGTTCAAAAATATTAATTTATTATAAATTCAATTTAGATTTAAAATAGTCCCAAACTTATTTAATTATAAGATAAGATTATGTGGGTTCGAATAAAAATCATAAAATAATTTTTTGACAAGTTTTGTATATTTTTTTATCCTTATCATTTTGGTTTTCCCCTTATTTTACCCTTTTTAATCTTACCGTGATATCATGTTATTTACACATTATGGGTTAATTTAATTACCATATCATGTAAAAAGACCCAAAAAAAGTTATTTATGACATATTGGGACTTATATAAACCATTTTATCAAATATTTGATTTTTTGTAATTTAATATCATTTAATAAACTATTTTATTTTTTAAGTTATGAATTGTGTCAATTTTGGACACTATTCATAATTCCTTTTTAAAATATTCATAACAACCATATTACTTCGAAATAAAGGCATTAAATTGTTCCTAATATGTCAATTTAATCCATAAAATTTGTGTATGCCATCAAAATATTGAAATTAAATTTATTTTAATATTTATAAATTCATTTATTTGAATCTTTCATTAATGAGGAAATAACTACATCATAATTGTGTCATAAATAAATATATTTATCTAATGTCTAAAAATTATAAATAAAATACCATGATGTAGGAAAGTTTTTTATCTTTCTAATGACTATTTATAGACATAGATATCTATTATATAACCCCATATTAAAATCGATTTAGTAAAAGATATATGTTTAGGTTATAATTATCTTTACTTTAAATTAATTCTTATAAAATGTCATTTTTACATCCAAGTGAATCCATGGGGTCCCAAAATTGACCCAAGGATTCCCATGGTCATAAATATCTCATCCAATAGGATTACTACATGTGTTAGGGCAGTTTAATATTATTATAATATATTCTTTTACCCTTATTTACCAGATTTACCCTTTAACCATGGTAAATAAAATAATTATTGAAGTTACTATTCATAATGTCTAAAAATAAAAGGTACCTATTTATAACACCCCAACCCCACTTACCTATAGTTAGTGAATTATTACATAACATTGACATGATACAAGGAATCATGTCTCGAAAGACCAATCAGTTTAGTAGCCTTGAAAGTACTAGATACACACATAAGTTTTACATTACATCATGAAATAAAGAAAAAAAACATTGTGTCCCCTTTGAACACACTCATATCCTTGTACCATACCTACAGTTTAATCATAATATACTTCTTCACATCCTAGGAAAAAGAAAACATAAGAAAGGGGTGAGCTCATATGCTCAATAAGGATAACAATATAGTGGAAACTATAATAAATAAACATAAACATTTAAGGCATTGTATAAGACTAAAAAAATCCCTTTAAACTTAAAATTAATCATAATATGGAAAAGATAAATCAAATAATTCCATTTACTTATTCACATGGAAATTCTACTAATCGGATAATCATATGCAATACCAATAGCCAATTTCATAATGATGGAATGCATAATGACAGAAATCATAACCACACAGTCAAGGCCTCGTGCTAAGACTACAAATAATATTTTTTCAAGGCCTTGTTCCAAGACACTAGTTTGTCACATGAGACCTACCTATGCATCGAGGAGCTATAGCAGGCTCCAGCCGTCACTTATTAAGTCTAATGCATTCCTCAAATGAAAATGTTGAAACATAATATAAACATTCGTATTAAAACTAGCATATGAAATGTTAATACTATAACCATAAACCATGAATGGTATAAAAAATAAAAAATCCACAGTCAAACATATCACAAAACCTTCAATAAAATATGGAATATTGTATCATAATAAATCAACTTCAAACAAGTGTAAAATCCATCAAAGGATGTGAAGTGCACTGTGTTGCATTTGTTGTCAATGAGGTATGTTGTTGTCAAGGAATGACTGGATGGATGTCAAGGAGGTTCAATATGTGAATGACAAAGGATGTGATGGTGTTGGTGAGGAAAGGAGAATGGCCATGGTACTAAGATGCATGTCACTTAGGAGATTCACTAAGTGACATAGGATGTTGTGGTTAAAACATTCTCTATGTACATCAGACGATTGTTGAGCTGTTCTTAAAGTTCCAAGAACTTGTATCAACTGGATACAATGTCACAACAATGTTTGAAGACCATGCAGACAATTCATGAGGAGATGAAGATGATCCATCCACAAGTTCTAAGTGGATGAAGTGGAGTAAAGAAGTCCATGAACTAACACTTAGTGCATGTGAATCTGAAGAAGTTCCAACTTGATCTCTGATTAGATCAATGAAGCACATTGAAGAAATCTTTGATTCAGGAGCTATGGTTGAAGATGAACCTTCGGGAATTCGATCTACTAAATGAAGATTAAATGGTTAAGAGGAATGGAGGAATTCTTAAGAAGAAGAGGAGAGAAGAAATGAATAAGGGAGAATGGCTTAGAGGTAGAAGTGGATTTGGCATTTGATATGACTTGAACTTATGGGGAACTTTGTTTTTAACAAAGTCTTATTTCCATACTTTGCCAAAAAATTGGCCAGCCATGGGCACCTTGAGGGTTCAACCCCAAGGAACATGTGGGCCTAAGGCGCCACGCCCAAGGGGGAACCCGTGGGGCAAGCCCAGGGCGGCAGGGCCACGCAGGGGTGTCACGCCCGCGCGGCAGGGGCGCAGGAGCGCGCCCGGAGTGCATAGTGGGCGCCAGTGGCGCGCCCGCAGGGAGCAGATGTGGGCGCAAGAGTGCGCCCGCTAAGAGAACACGGTGCGGGGCGGCACCGTGGAGGGGGAAGTTCAACTGAGCGACTGTAGGGAGCGCGAGGTTGATAAGCCGCGGAAAAACCGCGCTCCATTTCGATGTGGGACGCGGAAAAATCTCCAGGAGCGAATCCTGGCCGCTCGATTGATCGCGCGCCAGATCTCGGCCGCACACCTAATCTGCCGCGGCCCATTCTAATCGCAGCCGTCCAAATCGTCGATCCAATGGCTCCCCGTCCATCCTCAACCTCAAGCCAGACCGAAGCCTCCCCGCGTGCCTCCGTCGAACCAGGAGCAACCCGAGAGAAGAATTCGAGTTCCCGGCCACCTCCGATCAAACCGAAGTGTCCCTTGTGATCGTCTGGCCACACCGAACATGTCCATGCATTAAAATGACTCTGCATGCATCAAAGGAGAGATTTAAGAGTTTGGCCAAAGGCAAGCGAAGATGCCGAGGCCATGTGGTGTTCGTGCTATGCATGGACCGGTTTTAAATGAAGCCATGCATGCGTTTTAAAATGCATGCACATAGAGAAGGCTGAAGATAAAAGAGCCCGCGTGAACCGAGGATAGAAACCAGATTTGAAAAATTTTTAAAGATCCAAAATCTTCGGGATTTTGAAGTTAAACCACGCGGATGTTTTGAGGCGTTCCTCTTCCTATATAAATAGAGCCCGAAGCACAGAGAAAGCTTGCTGATCCTTTGTTGAAAATCCGAAGTCCCGTGAGAAGCACTCTGTGCCTCGCGAAGTCAAAGCCCCGCGCAGCACCCTGCGCGGCAGTGAAGCCCGAAGAACCCCTTGCTCCGCGAGGTTCCTTTTGTGCACTCCTTGCATGAAAGAAGAAAGGGAGTCCCCTGTGCGCCTTCCTTGCACGACAGGAAGACCCGTGGCCGCATCCTTGCGCGCCCGTGGTTGCATCCCTCTCTGCCCACGGACTTGCGCGGCAGGAGGTGATTGCGTGGCTGCTTGTGCCCTTGAACTTTCACGCCCACAGTGGTGTTGCACCCTGTGCGCTTGTGGTCTTTGAACCCTGCGCGGCGAAGCCACCCAAGAGCCTTGCACGCCTTCACTAAGGCAGGAGCTTCGGTGGAGTAAGAAACCCTACGGGTTGTGTGTGCAAGAAGAAGTGAAGGCCGAGACTTGCATCTCTTGTGTGCAATGTGAAGATCACACATTTTGTGTGTGCATGCTAAGTGAAAAAGAACAAGAAGGCCGTGGGCAAGTTTGAAGCAAAAGGAGTGTGGCCACCACATTTGTGTGTGTGCAAAACAAGAGGAAGGCCGAGGCCTTAGTGCCTTGTGTGCAAAGTGAACAAGAGAAGGCCGTGGCCCTAGTGTGTGCATAAGGAGGAAGACTACATCAAGTAGTATGTGCAAAGAAAGAACAAGGCCAAGGCTATCACCCATGTGGACAAAATTTATATAATTTGTGTGTGCTTAACAAGTGTGAAGGACAAGCTCAAGTGTGTGCCAAAGTGAAGAAGTTTTGTGTGCAAAGAGACAAGAAGGCCGAACCTATGTGTGTGCACTAAGAAGTGTGTATGCATTTAGAAGAATAAAAGGAAGGACACTCACACAAAGTATAACACACATTTATGTGTGTGTAATCAAAAGGAATTAAACATGTGAAGGAGTGAGAAGGTTTGTGCTTAAAGAGAATATACCCTTTGAGGGTTTATTGCACCAAGAAGAAAGAAAGGGGAGTGCATGCTTGCATGCATGCACGTGCACACGTGAACAAAGCTAAATCAGGCTGTGTGCAATTGAGAAGTCCAAGACCAGAAGATCTTGAAGAATCAGAGTTTCCATGCATTCAGTGCATGAAGTTGAATTGCTGTGAGACTGGACCAGACTGAAGTTAAAGATATCAGTTGTCTGAGTATTCAGTAGTTGGAGAGAAGCCAGGTCATCCTGAGAAGAAGGAGATAAATCCTGAGCAAGACGAGAAGACCTGATCAACTCAAGTGATCAGAGGTACAGAGCAAGGCCAGCAGTCTTTATCCCAGACTGCTGAAGATACTTGAAGAAGCTTAAAGTGAAGAAGAGCTACTCGTGCGACTCGAGGAGCCAAGAGAAGACCCTGTGGGACTCAGGGAGAAGAAGTCTTCAGTGGGATTCTGGAGCAGGCCAGTGGGACTCTGGTAACACTGTGGGACGCAGTATAAAGACCCTCCTGTGGGACTTAGGAGAGATACAGTGGGACTCTGTATCGACCATTGTAATACTAAGAGATTATAATGGAAGAAACCATGTTGGGGTGTATAACCAACATGGCAAGGACGCAGGCCTTTGGTGCTGAACCTTGTAAATCCTTGTGTCCAGTGCCTTTACATTTACTGCATCATTCGAGGAAAGGTGAGAGATACAAGAAGAGTGGATCGAGGCTTTAACCAACCATAGAGGTTTAATTGATAAAGAATAAATTTGTAAAAAGTTTTAAGGGATCACTGATTCACCCCCTCCCCCTCTCAGTGATTCACACTGATCTGAGCACTTCAATTGGTATCAGAGGGGGTTGCCTCTAAAAGATCCAAGAGAGTCTATATGGAGTGCATATTTGAGGAAATGAAAGAACAGCCTCAAATGGAGATATCTTCCAAGACTCTGAAAAACAGAATGAAGAAACAGGTAAAGAAGATGAGGAAGAAGGTTGTTGCAATCAGAGAAACTCCTTCTATGGAAAGAAATGTGAAAGTCACATCAGATGACAATTCCTTTTAGCATTCTTCTGATGAAGCCTGCTCTAGCTGTGATGAAGATGGAAGAAACAATGATCTTCTAAATGCAATCAAATATCTTCAGAAGACAGTCCCCAAGGAAGTGGCATTGTGTATAGCTACAGGCCTCCTTGATCTTCAAGAAGAAAAATTACAGCTAGAAGATGAAGCCAATTCTCTGGAAGTTCAATTGGCAAAAAGGGTTGGCATAACCAACACTCTCAGAAAGCTGGTGAAGGCTAAAGATGAAACCGTTTCTCTTTGCAATGAAAGATATGAAGACACTGCTGAAGAATTGCAAAGAAGCCTTTCTGAGAAATAATTCTTTAAAGTAATAATCAAAGATGTTTACCATGCACTGGAGAAGAGGCATAGAGTATCAATGGTTGTTAAGGATGCTCAACTTGCAGACAAAGTAAAAAGGGTGAAGGAGCTTGACAACTCAATGCTTGAAATGAATAAGGTGCATGAAGACCAGATGAAACAGTTGGAAGAGAAATGGGAAGGAAAGCTAAGAACTGTTGAGGATGAGAAGAACTCCCTTAACATGAAGTGTTTATAATTAGAGGTGATATTGAAAAATCAGCAATCACCCAAAGCCAAAGCCTCCCAGACAGCTGGAAGAAGAAATGTTGCCACTCAAGTGAGCTTTGAGAAGGATGATTCTAAAATAAAGACATCCTCTAATGAAAGGGAAACATATTCTAAAAAGAAGGTACCATCCATACCATCTTGTACTCATGCTTCTAAAAGTGTTTCTACTAAAAGTGAAGGATGGAAGAATGAATCCAAACAAGTATGGATGAAGACAGTGAAGAAAGAATGCTCTCCTAAAACAACACAGCAAGTCAAGAAAAGTACCCAACAATCAGAAGGACTGAAGAGGTCAAGATTTGTGGGTCAGTGTTGGTGTTGTAATAAGTATGGACACTGTGCAAAGGATTGTTGGTACAATCCACTGAATGTCAAAGCACAAAGGAAGCCCATGCCAAGGGGGAGCAATCCAGAAGAAAAGAAGCAGCATCCACAGGTCCAGAGACATCTGTTTACTGCAAATAGATTTGTATTACTTGACAACATCTGGGATGATTGCAAAAGTGGTCAAAAAGATACATGTCAATCTCTAACTGTATCCAGAGCTCAAAAGAAGAAAAGATCACAGAACCTGGCTCAGAAAGAATCCTTGGGAAGCAAGCAGAAGAAAGCTGACGATGCTCCCAAGAAGATTATGAAAAAGGAAGAGAAGACCTTGGAGTCTAAATCCAAGAAGGGTGATGCATCCAGAAGGACCACCAAGAAGAAATTCTTCTACTGTGGAAAGAAAGGACATATCATGGATCTTTGTAAAGAAGCCATGAAATTCAATAGAGGAAGACTGGACTCAAACAGACAATCAATCCAGCAGAATCATAAGGGATTGATTGAAAACAAGTTGCCTAAGAAAGGTAGCTTGAAAGCATCGAAGGAACCATGTGGAATTTCCAGAACTGAGGCCACACTTCCAAGTAACTTACTAGTCATATGGCCAAATCAGTTTCAACTTGCCAAAGATCTGCAAAGAGCTGAAGATAAAGTTCTGGCAATTGCTAAGGAAAAAGGAAAGAAAAAGATTTCACATGAAGATTAAGTTCTGTGTGTGAGGTGCAATCAAGCTGGACATACTAGTGATAAATGCATGATATTCATTCCAGCTCAGAAGGGATTCTTCAAAAGAATGAAGATTTCACCAGGAGACTCTAGTGCTCATAAGGCACCTAGAAATACAGGAGTCACACACAAAGAAGTTAAAGAGGTGTTGAGATCCACATCAGCACAAACATCATTGAAGATCAAATGTGCAAGTGTGAAGAATGGTGAAAATGGGACATATCGGTTGAGAGAATATTCTCAACCTTGTTGTTCACATTGATGAACCAAGGAGGTTCCATCTTATTCCCTAATCACTTGTATTTACATGTGCTGACATTGCAGGGAATTGAAGATGATGATCATTCTCAACTGGAGGATGGTTCGGAAGGAATGGAGTGCACCCCTTAAGGGGGAGCCTATCTGAAGAAGATGGGATTTTGAGATTAATACCATCTTGAGAAAATCTGAAGGTATTCCAATCATAATTTCATCCCTTGATTCTTAATTGCATTCATCATGACAATTAAGGGGGAGTATTGATTGAAGACAAATGGTTGAAAGGGGGAGCTTTATCTTTGCACCTGAACTTTCTAATGAGTTTTGTGAAGTTGTGCAGGATTTAGCAAATTCATTATTATATCTGAAAAATTTCAAGCCCCTTGAAGCATGATCTCACATATATAGTGAATGTTGGACAACATTGAGTACCTTGGTTACATCACTCTTTTTTTCTACACCGGGTTTGCCCAAGTAGACTTAGAGTTGATTTACTAAAGGTTCTTTGCTAAAGAGAACATGTGACATCATCCCTCTCTCAGTGTTTTTCAAGAAAATACTTTTCAAAGGGAGGAAGAGATTTTTGAAAGATAACCACACCACACCTTTGCATTTGGTTGCCAATAAGGGGGAGAAATATTGGCACACATATTGACCCATTCATATGTGCTCTAGTGTATTGCCAACAAATACAAAGGGGGAGATTGAAGTGCACTGTGTTGCATTTGTTGTCAATGAGGTATGTTGTTGTCAAGGAATGAATGGATGGATGTCAAGGAGGTTCAATATGTGAATGAAAAAGGATGTGATGGTGTTGGTGAGGAAAGGAGAATGGCCATGGTACTAAGATGCATGTCACTTAGGAGATTCACTAAGTGACAGAGGATGTTGTGGTTAAAACATTCTCTATGTAAATCAGACGATTGTTGAGCTGTTCTTAAAGTTCCAAGAACTTGTATCAACTGGATACAATGTCACAACAATGTTTGAAGACCATGCAGACAATGCATGAAGAGATGAAGATGATCCATCCACAAGTTCTAAGTGGATGAAGTGGAGTAAAGAAGTCCATGCACTAACACTTAGTGCATGTGAATCTGAAGAAGTTCCAACTTGATCTCTGATTAGATCAATGAAGCACATTGAAGAAATCTTTGATTCAGGAGCTATGGTTGAAGATGAACCTTCGGGAATTCGATCTCCTAAGTGAAGATTAAATGGTTAAGAGGAATGGAGGAATTCTTAAGAAGAAGAGGAGAGAAGAAATGAATAATGGAGAATGGCTTAGAGGTAGAAGTGGATTTGGCATTTGATATGACTTGAACTTATGGGGAACTTTGTTTTTAACAAAGTCTTATTTCCATACTTTGCCAAAAAATTGGCCAGCCATGGGCACCTTGAGGGTTCAACCCCAAGGCACATGTGGGCCTAAGGCGCCACGCCCAAGGGGGAACCCGTGGGGCAAGCCCAGGGCGGCAGGGCCACGCAGGGGTGTCACGCCCGCGCGGTAGGGGCGCAGGAGCGCGCCCAGAGTGCATAGTGGGCGCCAGTGGTGCGCCCGCAGGGAGCAGATGTGGGCGCAAGAGCGCGCCCGCTAAGAGAAAATGGTGCGGGGCGGCACCGTGGAGGGGGAAGTTCAACTGAGCGGATGTAGGGAGCACGAGGTTGATAAGCCGCGGAAAAACCGCGCTCCGTTTCGATGTGGGACGCGAAAAAATCTCCAGGAGCGAATCCTGGCTGCTCGATTGATCGCGCGCCAGATCTCGGCCGCACATCTAATCCGCCGCGGCCCATTCTGATCGCGGCCGT
This sequence comes from Viscum album, assembly GCA_963277665.1. Classification (NCBI taxonomy): domain Eukaryota; kingdom Viridiplantae; phylum Streptophyta; class Magnoliopsida; order Santalales; family Viscaceae; genus Viscum; species Viscum album. The sequence goes on along the minus strand of OY728135.1, from coordinate 503,965,860 downwards.
CCAAATCGTCGATCCGACGGCTCCCCGTCCATCCTCAACCTCAAGCCAGGCCGAAGCCTCCCCGCGTGCCTCCGTCGAACCAGGAGCAACCCGAGAGAAGAATTCGAGTTCCCGGCCACCTCCGATCAAACCGAAGTGTCCCTCGTGATCGTCTGGCCACACCGAACATGTCCATGCATTAAAATGACTCTGCATGCATCAAAGGAGAGATTTTGGAGTTTGGCCGAAGGCAAGCGAAGATGCCGAGGACATGTGGTGTTCGTGCTATGCATGGACCGGTTTTAAATGAAGCCATGCATGCGTTTTAAAATGAATGCACGTAGAGAAGGCTGAAGATAAAAGAGACCGCGTGAACCGAGGATAGAAACCAGATTTGAAAGATTTTTAAAGATCCGAAATCTTCGGGATTTTGAAGTTAAACCACGCGGATGTTTTGAGGCGTTCCTCTGCCTATATAAAGAGAGCCCGAAGCATAGAGAAAGCTTGCTGATCCTTTGTTGAAAATCCGAAGTCCCGTGAGAAGCACTCTGTGCCTCGCGAAGTCGAAGCCCCGCGCAACACCCTGCGCGACAGTGAATCCCGGAGCACCCCTTGCTCCGCGAGGTTCCTTTTGTGCACTCCTTGCATGAAAGAAGAAAGGGAGTCCCCTGTGCGCCTTCCTTGCGCAACAGGAAGACCCGTGGCCGCATCCTTGCGCGCCCGTGGTTGCATCCCTCTCTGCCCACGGACTTGCGCGGCAGGAGGTGATTGCGTGGCTGCTTGTGCCCTTACACTTGCACGCCCACAGTGGTGTTGCACCCTATGCGCTTGTGGTCTTTGAACCCTGCGCGGCGAAGCCACCCAAGAGCCTTGCGCACCTTCACTAAGGCAGGATCTTCGGTGGAGTAAGAAACCCTACGGGTTGTGTGTGCAAGAAGAAGTGAAGGCCGAGACTTGCATCTCTTGTGTGCAATGTGAAGATCACACATTTTGTGTGTGCATGCTAAGTGAAAAAGAACAAGAAGTACGTGGGAAAGTTTGAAGCAAAAGGAGTGTGGCCACCACATTTGTGTGTGTGCAAAACAAGAGGAAGACCGAGGCCTTAGTGCCTTGTGTGCAAAGTGAACAAGAGAAGGCCGTGGCCCTAGTGTGTGCATAAGGAGGAAGACTACATCAAGTAGTATGTGCAAAGAAAGAACAAGGCCAAGGCTAGCACCCATGTGGACAAAATTTATATAATTTGTGTGTTCTTAACAAGTGTGAAGGCCAAGCTCAAGCGTGTGCCAAAGTGAAGAAGTTTTGTGTGCAAAGAGACAAGAAGGCCGAACCTATGTGTGTGCACTAAGAAGTGTGTATGCATTTAGAAGAAGAAAAGGAAGGACACTCACACAAAGTATAACACACATTTATGTGTGTGTAATCAAAAGGAATTAAATGTGTGAAGGAGTGAGAAGGTGTGTTCTTAAAGAGAATATACCCTTTGAGGGTTTATTGCACCAAGAAGAAAGAAAGGGGAGTGCATACTTGCATGCATGCACGTGCACACGTGAACAAAGCTAAATCAGGCTGTGTGCAATTGAGAAGTCCAAGACCAGAAGATCTTGAAGAATCAGAGTTTCCATGAATTCAGTGCATGAAGTTGAATTGCTGTGAGACTGGACCAGACTGAAGTTAAAGATATCAGTTGTCTGAGTATTCAGTAGTTGGAGAGAAGCCAGGTCATCCTGAGAAGAAGGAGATAAATCCTGAGCAAGACGAGAAGACCTGATCAACTCAAGTGATCAGAGGTACAGAGCAAGGCCAGCAGTCTTTATCCCAGACTGCTGAAGATACTTGAAGAAGCTTAAAGTGAAGAAGAGCTACTCGTGCGACTCGAGGAGCCAAGAGAAGACCCTGTGGGACTCAGGGAGAAGAAGTCTTCAGTGGGATTCTGGAGCAGGCCAGTGGGACTCTGGTAACACTGTGGGACGCATTATAAAGACCCTCCTATGGGACTCAGGAGAGATACAGTGGGACTCTGTATCGACCATTGTAATACTAACAGATTATAATGGAAGAAACCATGTTGGGGTGTATAACCAACATGGCAAGGACATAGGCCTTTGGTGCTGAACCTTGTAAATCCTTGTGTCCAGTGCCTTTACATTTACTGCATCATTCGAGGAAAGGTGAGAGATACAAGAAGAGTGGATCGAGGCTTTAACCAGCCATAGAGGTTTAATTGATAAATAATCAATTAGTAAAAAGTTTTAAGGGATCACTGATTCACCCCCTCCCCCTCTCAGTGATTCACACTGATCTGGGCACTTCAGGATGTTGACATAGATGAAATAAAAACTATTTGAGAGAAATACCTCTTTCTATTTTGAAATCATTTAAAAGTCACATAATTATAAAAGAAAAAATTTATTTTGAAAATATTATTATAATCTTGTGAAGGAACCTTCGAAGGTGTTATAATGGCATAAAATAGCCGCACCCACCGTATAAGTTAAAAAAACATCATTACCATAATTTTTCGAAAAGGTCATAAAGTACCTTGTTTTGAAAATGATGAAAATATTCCTTTCAAAACATTTTATAAAAAGTAAAACAAGGGTATAAATGACTTTAACCCATAATCTAGTAAATAGTAAAAAAAATTTTAAATACATTTTTATGAAACATAGATGTGGATGATAAAGAGGTCCCAGTAGATACTTACGTATTAACAACCTCAGATAATAATGAGATTGCAAAATTAACCCTTACCTTGTACTTTTCCTTGGTCAAGGGTACATTAACCTCTTATATAATAGTTAAATCATTTTTATTAAATTATACAAGAACCACATACATAAATATTATATCACATATGATATTCTAATATTTCTTTGTTAAACATATTTTAGTAGTATCATTGTTTTGGGTGTTAACTGATTCGTTTTCCTTTATATGTTTTGTTATGTAAGTCATGTTTTTTATGGATAATATATATTTGATTAATATAAATAATGATATTAAGTTCTTAAAAATTATTTTTTAATCATAAAATTAAATTTATTCTTGAATGGTTATGATGGGGAATGAATCTCATCGTGTTCGTGGAGGCGGTAATCCATACGTATGCACGAGCAACAATATCATTATTTTGATGGTAAAATCATATGTAATTGGATGATATATCATATATAAATAATCATTAACATGTTATATTTATTATTAACATCAATTATACTCATTATTATACCCATCATGATAATGAATCATTGAATAACAAACTACACCACGATGTGGAGACAGTAAGCCATACGTACGCACGTATGGTGACTTTGTCATTCATAGGATGGATAGAATAATGAATATGGTTTTACCATATTTATAATAACATAAAATTATTTAGAAGGTACTATAGTTATTATTTTGGTATGGAAACAACAAATAAAGATGAAGTGGAAGAAGAAAAGAACATTGAAAGAGGTGATGAAATTATTACCTCTTCTTCGGGTGCTTTCTTTTGATTTGATCAAAAGGGATCCTTAGGTTGGATTTATGATAAAATTAAAGACTCTAGGTTTAAGTGAGGGTATTTTAGAGGATATTTGATCTGGGTTTTTCCAAGCCAAATGGATTTGGAGGTGTGATTTTTAGAGAAGGGGAAGTAGCCTTTTATAAGAGAGGTGAAGGTCACTTTAGGAAAATCTTGAAATATTACTTTATTATACAATAATATTGAGTTTATAATGGCTAAAAATAGATTTATTTCTAGGATAAGATGGTGATGGGTTGAAATACTCTAAAAATATAGGTTTTAAACAAGTTTAGGTCACCATATTAACCTCATCTTTTAGATTTAACTCTTAGTTAAATAGTTTAACTTTTACCATATCTTCTTGTATTATTATAATAAATGGTTAATAAACTTACTATAAGAAGACAAACGAACCCCAAGTGGTTAATTATTGAAATATATAACCTTATATAAGTCCTTTGGATTAACCTTATATTTTTAGGAATATTATATCATTTAATAATATAGTATTTGTTTTAAAAACTCAATTATGTCAATTTTGACACTATTTAACAATTGATTTTTTCTAAAGTCATAACAACTTTATTAATTAGTAAAGAATTTATTTAATAAACCCTAACATGTCATATTAACCTAGAAAATTCGTGGATGTCATCAAAAACTTTCAAATTATATTTATTTTAATATTTATAATATCATTTATTTGATTCTTTCATTAATAATAAAAATAATGCATCATTATTATGTCGTAAATAAATATTTTATTTTATGTCTAAAAAATATAAATAAAATATCATTATGTAGGAAATATTTTTAGATTTATAATTAATATTTATAGTTTAAGAGATAAATTATACAGCCTCATATAAAAATAGTTTTACTAAAAGAGACATGCTTTTGTTATTTTTGTCTTTACTTAATTAATATAAAATGTCATTATCACTCCCAAGTGGCTCCATGGGGTCCCAAAATCGGCCCAAGGATGCAAATGTTCAGACATGTATTAGATAATAGGGTTAGTACATGTTTTAGGGTAATTTAATATTATTATAATATTATTTGTTTACCCTTATTTACCGAATTTACCCTTTAACCATGGCAAATAAAATATTTACTGAAATTACTATTCATAATGTCTAAAAAAAAACGTTACCTATTTAAAAATTTTGGACCTATTGATTATAAATATAGAATCCATTTTTCCAAATTCAAAACACAGAATTTGCAGAAATTAATTTAAAATTAATTCCCATTATCAAAACCAAAAAGCGGGTTTTTAAGAAGTAAAAACTATCAAAAGATTGAGATGTGTTTATGTAAAATTTAAATGTGAAATTAAATCCAATGAACTAAATTATATTAAATGATAAAAATATAATATAATGATACTTTAAAACCACTGAAATTTATAATTTTACACTATAAATTATTTCTATTAAAAAAGTTGTTTTTAATTAAAATTTAGTATTTTTCCCTATTCATCAAAATATGAAAGTTATCAGAAAAGTGCCAAAAATTTACCCTAAGCTAATTTTGATATTTCAAATCCAAAAATTAAGTCCAAATTTAAAAAATAAAATTTATAAAATTTAAAAAAGTGGGTATTACTATTCATAACTGCTTTTAAAACGGCTAGTTTGATTTGTCATGGTGTGATAGAATTCGAAGTTGCATACAACGCAAGCTATTGTATTATTCAAAGAGGAGCGTATCGTGGAAGCTTTGGGTGTTACATATTTATAAAATTTGGACCTCCTGATTCCAAATATGGAATCCATTTTTTAAAATTCAAAACATAGATGTTGTAGTAATTAATTTTAAATTAATCCCGTTGTTGAAAAAAAACGTGTTTTTGTTTAAAATATTGCAAAAGATTGAAATGTTTTTACATATGAATTAAAGGTAAAATTAATGACAATTAATTAAATTGTATTAAAATATAAAATTATATTCTATTTATAATTTAAAAACATTCGATAATATATTTTAACTATATAAATTATTTCGATGAAAAAAAGTTGTTTTCAATTAAAATTTAGCATATTTTCACTATTCATAAAAATATGAAAGTTATCAGAAAAATATAAAAAAATAATCCAAAGTAAAATTTTATATCCCGATTCTAAATAAGAAGTTTATTTTATCAAATTTAACTTATAAATGTGTTAAAAACTAGATTTAAAATGGGTGCTCCATCAAAAGGCGGTAAAACTATATTTTTTGATAAATACTTCTTTTATCCAAAAAATTGATTTTTTTCTCATATTGTGTTCTAGAAATTTATATGTAGGATGAATTCCAATATTATATAAAATTAAAAATGTGGTTAATACTATTTATAATGTCTAGTTATATAATATTTTAATAATATATCGTTGTTTAGTGATACTCGGTATTGCGTACAATGCATGTTATTGAGGAAGGTCGCTCTTGCATGTAACGCAAGCCAAATCAGTGTTGATTGTAGTGAAAGATTCCTTTCGTGTTGTATATAACATAATACAAAATTATTTCATTTATGCATTGAAAAAAATCTATACTCAGTGTTGCGTGAAATGAATTCTATCAAAGGAACTTGAAATTATGTGCAACATAAGCCAAGAATAGTGTTGTGTATACTGCAAGCTAATACGGTGTTGCATATAACACAATCTAATCTTGGTGTAGATTACAACAAAATACATCAATGAAATTAAAGAGAATCTATCTCATAAAATCTCAGGGTGTTAAATTCTACCCTCCTTAAAATGGATTTCTCCCTCGAAATTCATGAGGGTTATAAATGGTTTTCTACTTGAAAGTTTATTTTATAGAAACCCACATTGTAAAAAGGGATACTAAAAATTCATTTTAAAAAAGAAAGTTAGAAACATAATGGTTACACAAAGTAAATCATCATTGGGTTTCTATATAGGAGAACATAGGTGGGATATGAAAGCATGGATATGGAAGAGAAATCTAACCATCAAATTTTGATAGATAGTGATAGAGAACAAGGTTTGGAGAAATTCAACTACAAGAAAGCCATAAATCTTCAATTATTTAAGGGACCATCTGATTCATCAGATAATAAGGTACTAGGATAACATTTTTGGTTTTCAAGATCCTTTTCCTAAAGTTGAATAATTTTTGCATTAGAAGAAATACTTACTTGATTTCAGTGTCATTGATCGTTCCCTGAAAAATTTCCACTTCAACTCTTATTTAAAGAAATGAAGTTGAATTTTTCATTGTTGAAGTGTCAACAGATCATGCGATAGAATGATAGGTCATTCCATCTGTCTCTATCATACCGCTTAATAAAATATAACTAATTTCTACTAACCAGGGACTTCCTGTAGGCCAGTGGTAGGTAATGAAGGCCCGTCAAACTTAGGTTATGGGTTCGATTCCCGTAGCCTTGTCTGACACGATGGGTTGTCACCCGTCCCACGGTTTGTCATTTTTCTAAAAATATAATATTATAACATTCTAGAAATAATATATATAAAAAAATTTTTAGCCTTAAAAAATACTATTTGATGCCCAAATTAATCCATTCCAACCTTTAGGCTTATCCAAAATACTTCTGTCCAATCTCACAGTACAAAGAAAACAATTACGAGAAAGGTCATATAACAAGCATGTGAATACCATCATTTATCCCCCATATATCATAAGATATATATTTTTGGTCATATTACAAACATGTGAATACCTTAATCATGTATTCTACTAAAACATGAATTACTATAGAATCTTAGTGAAAACATGAATGCTGTCAAAAGTTAATTGTTTCCACATACCAAAATCCCAAAAATTCTTTATACTCAAACCATGATATCACTTTGTCCTTATATCAATCATGATCTCATTAATACTATAAAACATCTCATTATCTCCTTATCCCTTCATTATGCGCATACCACGTGCCTTCCAAAAATATCATAATAACCTTTCATGGTTACTAGTACCATTCAACATATACTTTCAAATACTTAAGGAAAAACAATAGTGTAACAATCCTTATATTTTTCTTTATTCCATAGTACCATTAAATTACTTATACAACATTACTCTTGATAAACATGCAATAATTCCACTACCTTCTTAAACCATTGACCGAGCTTCATCGATTTATTCCTCAATACTTCTTTCATCACATATATCATTTGTAGTCTCTTCATCATCATCAACATAAATACTACCCATACGACCATGATGATTCTCTTCATGAGATTTTCCCTTAGGGAATCGATTTTCATAATGATCGTACATTCCAAATTTAAATCATTTAACCATTGTTGATGTCTTAGTAATACCATTATCCTTGTCCGTTGTGTTAACATAACCTTTTCCTTTGCAATTATTGGATTTGTGTCCTTATTTTCCACACCCAAAACAACTTCTAGTTCATTTGAAAAATTCTTCTTGATGCCTCTTCCCACATTATTTACATGAGGAAAATTGAACTTTATTTCCTCTATGATCACCATGAAACTCCATCTTTATCTTATTAGCTACTTCAGGAAACTCACCAAAGTTGATATTATTGATCATATTATGAGATTTCTAATTAGGCATAATAATGATGTTTCTCCTTCCAACTCCCATTTCATTTGGTTGATCATGAATAATATCATTCCATTTTCAATCAAATTCTCCATTAATAGGAATCCTTTTATTTACATCCATTTTCTAAAACCCAAAAAGAATAGTGTGAGAGGGGAAAATCATACTAGGAAAACAACATAATCAAGGGGGAGTAATTTCAATCTGTAACATCTTAGGTTTAATAATAGGTTATTCATGATCACTATCATAATTCAAGAGCCGTAACCTATACTTATTATACTTAACCTTAGGGAAATCCCTAGACATACCTTAGAAATATCTCTTGGGATCTCACTAATGTTTTCGCATCCTAGTTTCCAAAGGTTGACTAAAAATTCACTCTGATACCAACTGTATAGACCCAAGATTAAAATATATGGACATTAAATTTATTTTTTGGAATACTTAATACATGACACAAACAAATTCCCAAAGACCATATTATTTTAGTGTCTTTGGAAACTCAGAACACAATCTTCTAAATTGGTGAAAGATCTTCAACATCTCCCATAAAGATCTTCCCCTTTTGTTTTCCTATCTAAAACCTTTCTTTATATCCTGGGGAAAAGAAAACATAAAAAGGGTGAGGTCAAATTCTCTGTAAGGGTAAACATGGATAACATAAAACAAACCATAAACATTTGAAATTAAAAACATGAACATAAAGTTTAAACATCAAAATCATATGAAATGACATAAATCTCGGTAGTAGGTAAGGAATAGATCATAAAGGAACATTAATCATGAAAAAATAGCATTGGAATAAAACATGGAATTGTGGAAAACTATTAAGCACATAATATGATTTCCATAGTATCCAAGGCAATTTTTCTAAGACCATCATAGTGGACAAAGTCTATTATTGAACTGGGTTTACTTGCCATTCCAGCTATGTATTATTGAACTGGATTTACCTGTTGTTCTAGTCATATCTATATCATGAGATATAAATCTATACCCAATTAATTGGAGGTAGATATAGGTCCTACACATCTCACAATGAAATCATTCTTACATGTGCCACAAAAATATAAATCGTTCATCACAACATAACCCATGAAATAAAATGGGATTCTTAAACATCATGTCATCATAACATAATCCATATAAGATAAATGGACTTCATAAAAATAATTACATCATAAAATCAATAAAACAAATAGGGCTATAAACATAACCCTACTTCATCTTAGACGAAAAAATAATTTTAATAAAACACTTGAACTCAGTTCTTGAGGAAAATATCATTTCTTCTTCAAAAACGTTTTATTTTCTTAAAATGTCATGCAATTTTAAAAGAAAAGAAATTAATTAAAAATAAACTTAAAAACTTGTAAAGGAAGATTCATGAAAATAATGATTTATGAAAGCATAAGAATCCATTCATGTTGTATAAATTAAAAAAAACATTCTCCTTGTACTATTACCGAAAAAGTCAAAAAGTAGTTCATATGGTAAACAAAAGAAAGATTCCTTCCATACCATGTAGTAAAAGTAAAAAAGGGGTAAAAATAACTTTAAATATACATATAAGAACATTAAACATTTTAATAAATTTTTTTTAGAAAACATGGACATAGATGATAAATATATCCCCAACATATACTTATGAATAAACAATCTCGGATAAAATTAAATTGGAAAAGTTATCCCTTACCTTAGTTCTGATTTCTTCCGTATGTGTTCGAAACTCCTATATAGTGGGTTTAAAAATATTATTAACTTGTAACAGAACCATAATAATATTTATTATATCATATATTATTCAGTTATGACTTTATATTACCCGTTCATTTTTCAATTCCATGTTAAAACAACGTTTTGGGTAATAATCGTTTCATTTATCGTACGTGTTTGGACTTGTTATTATTAATATGATTAATTAGATCATGATTTACTTAATTACAGAATGTAAAAAATGATTTATATATATATATATTATATTAAGTATATAAATAAATAAATAAATATATATAATAGATAGATAAATGAAATAGAATGCACAGTTCATGGAGACAGTATGCCGTACGTATGCATGAACGCTGTTTTTGTTTCCTTATTGAATTGGATAAAAGTAAGTAAATAACACACAAATATATATAAATAAATCCAAGAGAATAATTATATCATATATTTCATGATTATTTATTATATATAATCATTCTTGAATGGTTAATGTGGAGAAAGAATCTCATCACGTCGTAGAGATGGTAAGCCGTACGTACGCACGAGTGATGATATTGTTCCCATAATTATTGAATGGTATTGAAGTGGGTGGTGTATAATATATCATAATTAGTATAATTTTATAATAATCATATATAGTTTTTATTTCCACTATTATACCCATCCAAGTAAGGTGGTGGTGAAAAACAGATTACACCACGGCGTGGAGACGGTAATCCGTACGTACGCACGCGTGATGATTTCATTTTTCGTAGGATGGATAGAAGGTGAAATAGGGTTGTTTCATATTTATAATAAAATATCAGTATATTATTGATACTAATGTTATTAATTTATAATTAAACAACTAAATAAGATGAATTAGAAGAATAAATAAATTTGAAAGAATTGGTAGAAGAGATTACCTCTTCCTCAACGCGCCTCCTTTAAATTTCCTCTTAGGGCACTAGAGTTGGTCTTTTGAGAAGACCAAAACCTATATAATGTAACTAGGAAAGTTGATAAGAGAAATGGTCATGGGTTGGTCGAGCTTGAAGGCTAAAAATTGAGTGAAGAGGAGAGGGAGGAGGTTCCTTTTATAAGAGAGGAGAGGGGTACTTTAGGAAAGTTCCAAAATATTAATTTATTATAAATTCAATTTCTATTTAAAATGGTCCAAAACTTATTTAATTATAATATAAGATTATGTGGGTTTGAATACCCTTAATACAATAATTTTTTGACAAGTTTTAAATATTTTTTTATCCTTATCTTTTTGGTTTTACCATTATTTTACCTTTTTTAATCTTACTGTGATATCATGTTATTTACACATTGTAGGTTAATGTAATTACAATATCATGTAAAACGACCAAAAAAATTTTATTTATGATGTATTTGGACTTATATAACCATTTGGCTGAATATTAGTTTTTTAAGAATTTAATATCATTTAATAAACTATTTTATGTTTTAAGTTTTGAATTGTGACAATTTTTGACACTATTCATACTTCTTTTTAAAAAAAATTATAACAACATTATTAATTAGAAAAAAAACTTATCCCTAATATGAAAATTTCATCTAGAAAATTATGTTATGGCATAAAAATTTTCAAATTAAATTTATTTTAATATTTTTAAATTCATTTATTTGAATCTTTCATTAATGAGGAAATCACTACATCATAATTGTGTCATAAATAAATATATTTATTTAATGTCTAAAATTTATAAATAAAATACCATGATGTAGGAAAGATTTTTATCTTTCTAAGGACTATTTATAGACATAGATATCTTTTATATAACCCCATATTAATATCGATTTGGTAAAAGATATATGTTTAGGTTATAATTATCTTTACTTTAAATTAATTCTTATAAAATGTCATTTTTACATCCAAGTGAATCCATGGGGTCCCAAAATAGACCCAAGGATTTCCATGGTCATAAATATCTCATCAAATAGGATTAGGACATGTGTTAGGGTATTTTAATATTATTATAATATATTTTTTACCTTTATTTACCAGATTTACCCTTTAACCATGGTAAATAAAATAATTACTGAAGTTACTATTCATAATGTTTAAAAATAAAAGGTACCTATTTACACAATTTAGACCTCTTGATTTCAAATATGGAATCCATTATTCAAAATTCCAAACTCATAAGTTGCAGTAATTAATTTAAAATTAATCCCGTTGTTGAAAAAAATGGGTTTTTGTTTAAAACATTGCAAAAGATTGAAATGTTTTTACATATGAATTCAATGTAAAATTAATGAAAATGAATTAAACTGAATTAAAATATAAAATTATATTATATTTGTACTTTTAAACCATTCAATAATATATTTTTACCATATAAATTATTTCGATGAAAAAATGTTGTTTTCAATTAAAATTTAGCGTATTTTCACTATTCATCAAAATATGAAAGTTAATAGAAAAATATCAAAAATTTATCCAAAGTAAAATTTTATATCTATCTTGCAAATAATAAGTTTCTTTTATAAAATTTAACTTATAAATGTGTTAAAAACTAGATTTAAAATGGGTGCACCATCAAAAGGCGGTGAAACTACATTTTTTAAAAAATACTTCTTTTATCTAAAAAATTTATTTTTTTCTCATATTGTGTTCTAGAAAATGTGTAGAATAGATGAAAATGTTATATAAAATTCAAATTTTTTTGATACTGATTATAAAGGCTAGTTATATAATATTTTAATAATATATCATTGTTTAGTGAAACTCAGCATTGCGTACAATGCAAGCTATCGAGGAAGGTCACTCTTGCATTTTACGCAAGCCAAGTCAGTGTTGTGTGTAGTGAAAGCTTACTTTGGTGTTGCATATAAGATAATACAAACTTATTTAATTTATGCATTGAACAAAATCTATACTCAGTGCTGCGTGAAATTAATTCTATCAAAGGAACTTGAAATTGTGTGCAACACAAGCCAAGAATAGTGTTGCATATACTACAAGCTAATACGGTGTTGTGTAATGTTCAAGCTAATCTTGGTGTAGATTAAAACAAAATACATCAATGAAATTAAAAAGAATATATCTCATAAAATCTCAGGGTGTTACAGATGCACTAGGGAGTCCTTTGTGAGTTTCATAGATCACCTTTTATGGTGCACCTAGGATTATCCAAGATGTATCATGTCTTGAGGATATAGTTTTAGTGGCTGGGGATGAAACAATTGGTGGTAGAGTTTTTAGCTAGATGTTTGTTTTTCTATTAGGTAAATTTTGAGCATCATGTTCCAAGAAGTTTGTTATAGTCCTTGGATGTTCCCAAGTGGAAGTGGTATGACATATTGATGGACTTTATCTTGGGGTTACCTCGAGACCAGGGAGGATACTATTCTATCTGGGTGGTTTTGGATCATTTTATGAAGTTGTTTCACATCCTAGAAGTGTCAAGGATTTGGGATCCATAGATGTTTTGGCAAGGAGATATGTGGATGAGGTTATGCAGTTGCATGGAGTTCCAAGGTCTGTTGTCTCAGATCAAGAATCTCATTTTACCTTGTGATTATTAAGGGGATTATATCATTAATTTAACACTTAGTTATGCCTCAACAATATTTTCCATCCTCATACATACAGACAGATGGTGTAGACTATTCAGATGCTGGGGGATATATTGAGGTCATGCATCTTAGACTTCGATAGATCTTGGTAAAATAACTTGCCTTTGGTTGAGTATTCTTATAAAAATAGCTATCACTTATCCATTAGCATGGACCAATTTGTGGATTTTTATGGGCATCCTTTTTGTTATCTGTTGTGATGGTATGTTGTTGGGTATTCATCATTTCTTGATCTGGATGTGGTACAAAGCATGATAGAGAAATTTAAGGTTGTTTATTAGAATATGAAGGTAGTGCAAGACTGATAGAAGTATTACACTGATCGTAGGAGGATTCCATTGGATTTCATAATGGGATACATGTGTTCTTGAAGGTTTTCTCCCATTGTGGGAAGTAGAGGTTTGGTAGGGGGAGTAAGATTTCTACCTATTTTTTTAGACCTTTTGAGGCGTTGGGAAATGTTGGAAAGGAGTTTTATCAATTGGTGATCCTACCACAGCTAGATAGGATCCACACCATATTCCACATATCTCATCTCTTTATATATCTTCATGATGACTCCCATGTCATTTACTAGGGATATTTGGGTATCGAGGATGACATGACATTCATGGAGTGGCCAGTGGAGATCCAGGATCATTAGGAGAAAGTTCTAAAAGGACATACCATACCTTTGGTTTGTGTACTGTGGAGGTATAGTGTCTTAGAGGATAGTACTTGAGAGTGTGAGATATAGATGTGTTCCCAATACCCAGAGTTGTTTTGAGTTTTGTATCATTCTATTTTTCTTGATGATGCGATGTTTAGATATTGTTAGTTTATGAGATGTGATTTTCCTTAATATGATGTGCAATTATAGCTTTAAGCATGTGATGAGGGGATAACCCTTTATTAATCAAGACATGTTATACTATAACACATTTTAAAACTATGCATGTGAGTTAGTGCCATCCTAAACAGATAATATATTAATATGGGTAGTGAATTTCTTTGATTTTTGTTCTTGGGGATTATTTGTGTGTTGGTTGTGGTAATTATTGTCTTTGGATGTGTGGAGTTTGGAATAGTGGTGTGGATAGTTGTGTAAGGAAGAGATGGCTTGAGATTGGTATGAGATGGTGTGGTTGTATTGGTATGTAACAAGATCTTTAAGAGGTATCTCATGGGATGGTTGTTCAAACCTATTTTGTTTCCTTCCCGGATTTTGGATTTAATTATGAAGGATGAGATTTTTTTTGAGAGGTATCTGATGTAAGGTCTCATATCTATGAAACCCTTTCGTTAGTTTTTTCCAAGGCTTGGTGGAGTCAAGAGGGTGTTTGGACTCTTTTTCCTCTTGATTTTCTTAGTTTATTCTCATTACCACTTGTTTTATTCTTGTGGTCGCTTGTTTTTTAATGTGGAAATTAGGTTGGTTATCACATTCACTTGTTTTTTTGTGCGGTCACTTGTTTTCCATTCACATGATCACTTTTTTGTTCATTTAGTAGATAGTTTGGAAATGAAATCGGTTGTCACAATCACTTATTTGTTCATGCGATCACTTATTTTCTTTGTACAGTCACAAGTTTGTTCACACGATCACTTGTTTCCTTCTTACAGTCACTTTTTTGTTCATAAATTAGGTTGGTTGGTAAAACTAGTTTAGGATTTAGCCAATTTATAAAAAAATACAAATTTCCACAAAACAACCTTAAAAGTCATGAATATTTATTTTTAATATAAATTAGGTTTTTAAAGATTTAATTAAGGGTATTTAAAGTATGTTTCAGGGGGGGTAATTATATCCTTAAATTTACTTGACGAACAAGGATGTTAATGAGTCCCTCCATATAGAATTTAATGAGATTCACATTAATGGTTAATTAAAATTTTATCTATGATCTAAAATCCTAATGGTTTCATATATTTAATTATAAAATGAATACAATTCCTCCATTCTTTCCTATTTCATTTCTCTCAATATGGGAGGTTCTAGAGCATTTACCTTAGAGTCATGGAACCCTATAGAGATTGGTTCGATTTCTTCCTATGGTGAACCCATTATATGCATTAATCCCCTATTTTGGTGCAGTGAATCATGTGAATCTTCTTTCTTCCAAGTATAGGATCCTTCATCTTTATGCTAATTCTACACATGGGAGGGATCCTACTTTTGTTTATATTTGGGAAGATAGTATGAAACTACCAAATGAAGATAATTAATTGGTTTAATTGAAATTTTATGGAATGGGGACTAAATTGCATGTTTTACTATTTTTAATGTTATTTATATTGATATTATGCATTCTTGATGTACCACTGAAAATAACGGTTGTTGGGGGTCTTTTTTATTCTGGAAATTGACGTGTTTGTGGAACCCTTGGTTGTGTGATTGTTTAATACCACCTTAAATAAATATATAATCACTTAAATCATACTAAATAAATGGGTTTCTATGGAAAATATGGGTTTGTGTGTAAATAACCTTGAATGTAAATTAATGAAATCCCATGCCCCTGAATTGTAAAATATTTGAGAGCTGGTTTGTGTTGTGATTTCCATGTTTCCTTGTGTAGCATGGGATGTTGTGTAGAATGGTGGTGACTGTATAGGATATGGTATATGTTGGGTTGTGATGTGATGGTTTGTTGGTATGTGATGTGATGTAGGATAATTTTCATGATGGTTGTGGTGAGATGTCATTGTGGTGCCGAGATTTGTTGGAATGAGAAGGTGGGTTATTTATTTCGGTAATGTGTTGTTCTAGTTTCTTGGTAGTAATGGAATTTAATTCTAATAATGGAACTGAATTAGCTAATGGTATGAATTGGAAAATAGTTTAGAAAGATTAATTAAAGATTAAATTGAAACGAGAAGAATGGTTAAAGTAGTTATTGTTTAATTTGAATAAATGGGATGGATAAATGAAATTGGTTGGAAAAAATAAAAATATATAAATTGGATTAACTTGAAAATAAATGAGGAATGTGGCATGTGGATTTCTTGTGTGGTGTTATTCATTTAGAGGTGGCAGGGGAAGTGCCAGACATCGTGAATCTTAACAGTGATGTTGTGAGTTGGTTGGTACTCTTATTGTGAACCCATAGGTTGGTATTGTGTATGGATATACACACACAATATATATTCCTTGTGATTTATATATGCACCCAACAACATCAAGCACCATGTTTTGACAAAAAAATGTTTTAGAGATATTTTTACCAACATCCCGGTGGTGAGGATGGATAGATGGCTACCCCTTATTTCCTGCTATCTCTTACAGGTGAGTTTGATATACATGGGTTGTGATGGAAGAAAGTAAAAAATATAACTTTTTCTTTGGTTGATGAAGTGGTTCACAACGGTTGTTGTTCGTGGTAGGTGTAGGGAATGGGGTTGATGTTATTCATGTTCATGATACCCTACTACCATGGTTATAGTTATGGTTGAGATCTTATGTGGTGACACTGGTGTCTTCATGTGATATGTGATGTGATATACCATGTGTCTTTGGGAGATATTCCTTATATAGAAGATATGGGAGTTATGGGACATACAACATTAGGGTGTGAGAGTGGAAAACTAGTAGGGAAGCAATGTAGGGTACCATTTTTATCAATATGAATTTTATTATGTTATTTTACTTGGATGCATTATGTAGTGAACATGACTTAGTGAGTATGGGGTTAGATATCTGACCTATTTAGGCACTGCTGGTTTTGCTGTTTGCCCACTGGTGCATTAGTATTCACTTTCCACATGTGCATGGGATACTGTGGGTATGTTCCTTTGGAGTATACTTTTATGATCCCCATATGCATATAAAAATTATTTTCAGGTTTCTATGAGGACTAGATGTACCTTTCTAGACTTTACTAGCTCAGACTTTGGTAATGTTATTGTGTCACTACCTTAGGACTTTATTTTGGGTATTTGTTTGGAGAATATTGTATTTTTTTTTACATTATTCATGCATTATGGGATGATTTTTGTTTCTTTATTTTATATTATGTCATGGAGTTTCTTGATGGTTGATATTATATCTCCCAATCATTTTTTATTATAGAGGATAATTTCTCATATATGTGAGAATGTATACCCTCAGAGCTAGTCTCAAACTCGGGGCTTACTGAAGGTTGGACTCGGGGGGGGGGGGGGGGGGGTCATTATCATTATTTCTTCATTTTTGTCCCAAGAGGGGTGCCTTTGGAGGGATGGGATCATGAATATACACCCCTATTATACCAAATACATCTGTATAACACTCTATTTCATATACTTAGTAGGTCATACATCACAAATAAATAATCATATTCTTTGTTTTTTACCTCATGAGAATATTATGTATCTATATACAAGAGTCTTACTCATTTTAACATTAAAATTTCATCACAAACTTTAATACTCCATGAAGAACATTAGTTATGGATAAATTCAAAATCATACTTTGAGAGGTTAATTATCATTTCACTTCATGAAATGTATATCTATATATAGATTTATATATCCAACATGAAAAACTGATAAATAGAGGTTTCCTTTAATATGATTCATTTTAATATTCTTAAACTCTTTAATAATATTTAAAAAACTAATATAAGCACTGGTTTATCATATCATATATGTAAAACTACTAGATCATCCTTATGTTAGATACATTTTTTAGTTTTCTTAACACATTACATCATATGCAATCCATGTAGCATCTCTATGTGAACATTTCATAAGACTCTCCCACTAAACTCTTTAGTGAGAAACATATATAAAAAAGCATGTTTTAATAATGGCGAGATTTAGTAATCATATTACCAATAGTTAAACTTCTTGAACATATTCCAACCTCTTAACATCACAAAATCAAATGTTACGATGTCAACTTCTATTATATACTTATAATTCTTTGTAAGTTCATCATCATCATCCTTGGAACCCTATTCCATTAAAATTTTACTTGAAATAATGTAACTAATTTAATTATTATTTACCATCCCTCCTAAACTATTTTAGGATAAATTTATAGACACTTTAACCTAAGATTGGTTTTATCCTTTATTTGTTAAGTTTGAACTTCTATAAGTTAAAACATACTCCCACTAGTTTCTTAGATGTTATATTCTTTTCAAAATATCTTATTAAGAAACAACACATAAATTTTGTTTTATGAAATAAAATTTATTTCCTTTTATTAGGAATATTAAACAAATAAACTATTGTTTCCCTATCATATTTTATTTTTTATGTGTTTGGAACATTTTCATTTAAAACAAGTCTTTATTAAAATACACCACCTATGGGTGGTGGGAGCACGTTCCCATATATTTTAACAAATACTTGGATAAATATTTTATCTTAGATAAAACACTTTTATCTATATATTTTTATCAAAAAAATGTTCTAGAAATTTTTGAATCATAAACCATGTGTATATAATTAATCATAAAAAATCTTTTCTATCAAACATATTCTCTTATCAAATAAGAGAAATGAGATGAAGATACATATATTTTACTTAGATTCATTTGATCTTGATGAAATCATTTTCATTCAAATTATTGATGTAGTAACTATTTACTTCATCTCATGAATATAAACTACAAGCTCAAACAATTATTCCTTTTATTTTTAACTCATGTATATTTAAAATAATTTATAAAATATACATTAAGTATCACATACCTTTTAAAATTGAATAATTAATTTCTATAACATCCCTGCATGACATGAACATTCCATGGAGTTTCAAAAACTTCTTTAGGTATATCTTGGATATACCAATAATATTGAATAATTACCATTCCTTCTCGAAAACCCAAGGATTTAATGAACATGATTGTCTTCTTGAAGAAACATTTTATAACTTTTCAACCAAATTTTATTCTTTTAGTATTAACTTTTACCAAATTTTACTATCTATACAGTACTTTAGAACCTCAAAATCATATACCCAGTTCTAATATATTTACAATACTTTAAGAGAATTGGGTAAACATTATCTGAATTCAATAATATTTACAAAAAATTTCCATATATGACAATAGGATAAAAAAAATAACTAGAATAATCCATTTTAAGTCTCCCATTAAATCATGCTATAGAACTGAACAAATAATAACCATGTGTATCAAAAACTATTACTCATATTATTAAATAATAATTGTTTTCATGATCTTAATATCTAAATGAGATAAAATAAAAAATTTATGAAAATTTTATTCAATATTAAAGCATAAAATTTATCAAAAAAGCAATTATTTTTCCCCATTACTTGAAAAAAAATTTAAGCTTCAATTATTTTTAACTTTTGACCTTCTGTATATTTACAAGACTTTGTAAAACATATAGTTGATATCATATATATGCTAGAATAATTGAATTTATTTATATAACCAATAAAGATTTAAGGAAACCTTTAATCTAATAGAGTAATAAATATATTAAATTATGTTGAATATCATTTGATATATACAATAATATTGAGTACATGAGACCAAAATTCCTTAAATCATCAATATAACCAATCATAGTGAGTTTGAGAGTGGAGACTAAAATTCCTTTTGTAATTTTTCATCTAATGCCTTTTAAAACTTAAATGAATCACTTTATTATTCCATAAAAATTTATATCCACTTGTTGAAAAATTTCAACACTTGGTTAATGAGGAATGAATTATTCCGACACATATAATTTTTCTTAAGAACTTTTCTTAAATCACCAATCTTGCTTAAGAATTTTTCTTTAATTACCAGTCTAATGAGTAGATTACATTAAGATTTTCTTTATGAATAATTGATCACAAAATTTAACTTTTTTATGATGATGATGATATATCTACAATATAATATTTTATCATATGATTATCATGTATTATTAACCACTTAATAAGAAATTTTATTAAATAGCTCCCCACTAAAATAATAAACCATTTTAAGAACATACCATATCTATTAGTGAGACAAGATCCATATTTCACTAAGAAATGAGTCCACTAGGGAATTCATTTCATCACTTAATTATTTAGGTAAGGAATCAAACCAATCATATCATATATGATTCTTGGATAATTTATTGGAGAATACTTTATCTAGTCCATCATATGGATAAACTCAACTTCTTTCCCATGGAATCCTTCTTAAGGGTTTCCTAGCTAAGTGTAACCTAAAGAAAAAAATCAATAACATATTAAAAAAATACAACCTAGGGGAACCGAGCTATGGTAAAACCTACCCAAGGATGATGTATTGTCACCCATTACTTTATTTCCTTATATAAATTAATTTGGGGGCACCCTCCTATGGTAGAACCTACATGTTTGAATGATTGAGGTCCTGAAAAGTGTCACTTTAAAAGGAATCTCATACTTAGTATTTAAAGTGGATTTTAATCTCACCATCATATCTTATGTTATTCACTTTTATGTATTCATGCTTCTTTTAATTTAGTTTGGAATACTATTCCCTCCACTAAATCAATATGTTCAAACCATACTGACATGTAACTCTTTAGACAACCCACAAGTTTTTGTTACTTACCAAAAAATATAAGTCAAACATATTCATACATATTCAAATGCATCATATTCATAATTTATATGAAAAATTCATGTAAAGGTTTAGAATTATATGAGATTTAAAATCCCCACATGAGTAAGCCCAGAGTGATAGATTGCCAACCCAATTCACCAGCCTAGACAGGGCATAAGCCTCCAGGTACATAGATAGTCTGACCCCAAGCACCTCTACCCAAGGATACTTTACTCAATATAGAATCCAATGCATCATAACTATAACACCTAATTTTCAAAAACTATATTCAAAAACTAAATTAAAGTTCATAACTTCAATTACAAACTGTAGACAAGGTAGATGAAAAACTAAATTCATTATCATACCTCATATGTAATGCAATGCTCTATCCTAGAAGAAAAATATTCACATTTCTTAAAAAATTTACTGAAAATGAATATAATAGGGAATAAACTTTAAATAAATGAATAATTAAAATATTTAAACATGATATAAATATTTTAGAAATAATTAAAAATAAAATCTAATCATAATTTTTTTATAATTTTCATCTTTAATATTATGGAAATTCCATACTTTTGTATATAAACATTTTATATTCATTTTAATATGAAATATTTCATATTTATTTCAAAATTTTGAATATAAGAACTTTATATTCATGCTAATATGAACTATTTAATATTTATCCTTATATGTAAAATTAAAATATATGATATTATATGAATTATAAACCATTTATACTACAAATTCTATTATGTAAACATTTTACATAATGTAAATATCATATACTTAATAATTTTTTTAATACCTTGATCATATCAATCATCAAAGCATTTTTGATGTGGCTTAAATAATGTCAAAATAAGACCCCCTTTTAGTTTGAAAAATTCAAAATAATTAATTATGAACAATTCATAATTTAAATAGAAATATTTTATATTATGGACAAATTTCAAAATTTATAACCCTTTATAAATTATTTCTTATGATTTCTAAATACACACTTTTATTTATATATCATAATAATTTCCATATAATTTGGTAAATGTCATTTCAAATATAAACATTTAATATTTTTAAATAAAATGTTTCATAAAAATTTATTTAATTAATTATAAAAAATTTAAAATTAATTAATTTATAAACCTTTTATAAATTAAATATTCTGAAAATACCTTTTATAATGATTTAAAAACATTTTATAAACCATTAAAACCATTTTAGAATTAAAAATATTATTAAATAATTTTATGTTTACCCTTACACAGGAACCCATTCTCATGTGAAGGTAATCTCGCTCTACCCTTACAAAAACACTCTACATAAGGGTAATCTATTTTTGAAGCCTTTGTGTAAAGGTAAGTCACTCCTTACCTTTATGTAGATTTAATTTTATGTGTTGTGTAAGGGTATAGAGGAAATAACCTTTATGTGAATTCTTTACACAAGGTTAGGTCTCAATTTACCTTTATATGGCCTTCAAGCACCACTGTGTAAGGGTATTGGCTCACGTATGGGTATGACATTCATGTAGGCCTTAAGAAAACCTCCACCATGTTTACATTGCCTCTCACGTAAGGTAAAATGGCTGTTTAACTTTACACAACCCTTTTAAAAAGTGCATAACCTTTATGCACAAACCATTTAACTTTATATGGGATTTTAAAATCCCACACTACCTTTATTCATAAGGGTAAGAAATATCATACCCTTACATAACACCTTTATACAAACCATTTGCACAAGGGTTACAATATAGACTACCTTTATGTGAACCCTTTAAATAAAGGTAAGCCTTGTGTATCCTTTCTTGCATAAGGGTAATACCTTGGTTATCCTTACACAACTTAGTTGCATAAGGGTAAGGCCTTGGTTACCTTTATATATCCTAGCTATGTAAGGGTAAGGCTTGAGTTACCTTTGTGTAGCATAGTACGTAAGGGTAAACCCTTTTCCTGATTTTTGATAAACCTGAAAAGCGAGGCTCTAATTTTGGTTTATTTTTCATTTCCATGTATGATTTAAAAAATCTAAATAATTAACTCATATGATACCATTTAAGGGTTTTTTAGAGTCTAATAACATTTATCTGATTAATAATAAGTGATTAAAACCCTTGGTCGAAGATCTCCACGAAAGAAATCTAAAATTTCACATAAAATAATTTAATGAAGAACTACTATAAATAAGAATACACTGATGAATCCACTACATTATCTTCAAACTCTATCACATAGGTTTGAGAGAAATCACTAAAGTGAAAAAAACATCCCCCTCCTTAGTGTATACATGGTTTTCACTGAATCTATTGTCACATGAGAGGGATCCATCCTTACATTAACGATGTGCTAGAATCTCATAAATAAAGAAGGAAGATGAAGATAGCAACGAGTCTCACAGTAGTTTAGACAATATAACATGTAATTTCACACCAAACTTCCATCATATGAAAGTAGTTTATATAGGAAATCAAGGATTCTACTTAATTACTTACTCATTTATTCATGTATTGAAACAATGAATAAATGCCATGGTTGATTAATGAACACAAGAATGAATCATATGCATTTACCCCCTCAACTATTTTATATTATGTAATGACTTATTGTATGATATCATACATGGGAGAAACAAAAAATGATAACATTTATCATTTTTTTAATCACATATAAAATAATATACTCTTATGTGCATGCAAATCATAATTTGAATGCAATACTAAATGGCCAATATCCAATATATATATCACACACACACATATGGATTTAGGTCATATCTCCATAAATTTAATCTTTTAAAATTGATTATATATTTTTAATCATCATAATTAATATTAGGTAATAAATTCAACTTAATTTTTGGGCATAGGAATAAGTTACCAGGGTAAAGGTTTGTCACCATGGTAAAGGGTAAAAATGGTTAAAAGGGGGTTCACCTAAGATATAAGGAAAATATTATCACTAAAAATTATCTAAATAAGATTGGTTGAGTTTATTTAGACCTTATCTTTTCCTATCTATTAAAATTTTTCTATCTGGTGCCATATCCCCATGAAAATGACTTCATATTATTTTAAAAAATTAAGAGTATTTACAAGGGTGTCACTCCCCTCACTTATAAAAGAGAATATCCTATTCTCACTTATCCACGCCACATTATAATCTTATATTGATCAATATATACCCAAATAACTTCCTAACACCCTTATCCATGACCTTGAGGTTTTGGTATTCCACAAGACCCATCCAAGAAGCCTTAATGAGTTTTTCAAAGGAGATTATTCAAGGAAGACGTATATGTTATTATCAAGATTTTTCAAGTCCCTTTATTATTAAAATTACTCTAAATATTATATAAACATATTAACATAGTTAAATCACTATATTTACTATAGTTTTTTTTATGGTAATGGTATAATAATTTTTTATCTTGATTCCATCTAATGGAAAATGAAAGCGTTGCTCATATGTATGTGCGCAGTACCACCTTTATGAAGCTATGAAATTAATTTTTCATCACCACATATCAAGAATGGTTATATATATGATTTTAATGAATATATATTATATTTATAAAATAATTATTATTTTGGAAAGATAAATTATTATTTACCTTCCTTTTTTCCATTCATTGAAAAATGAATACATCGCCCGTGCATATGTGCAGACTATCACCTCCATGAAATAATGTAATTAATTTTTCATTACCACTCTACAAGGTTGATAATATTTTTTTTAATTAATATATATGATATTAATGATTAATAAATGTCATTAATATGGTTTTTGAGGATAAAAAATAAATAATTATTATTATAAAGTAATTCATTGATATCGGTAAATTTCCCAAACACAAGTTTGTGATCGATTTCATCTTTAAGAATAATAACTAAAAATATAAAGGAATGAAATTATAACATTATTAATCATTATGTAACATATATTATATTATCTTAAATGAACTATTAATGATGAAATTTTTATCCAAGAATGGGGTTTGATATCACTATTCCAAAACATGCGTGTAACAATTGAAATTACTAACATCTGATGATGAAAATAACCATTAGTTATAATGGAATAATATAAAAGGTAATATATATGAATAAATTTATGAAATAATTAATTATTATAGTAAATTTTATTTTATAGGAGGTTAAATCACTTTCATGGAATCTGAGATCTCATGTAATCGTTTATCTTCTCACTTTTATTTCTTTGAGGCATATTTCTGTTTCTGAAGAAAATGTTTCATTTCATATACCTCAGAAGTTGATTGTGTAGATTTTATGTTCACAAAATAATTTGTGTCAAGTTTACCATTTTTTAATGAATTCCAAAATGTTTTGTTCATGGATCTAGAAACACCCAATGGTTCCCTTATTTGAGATGTTTCATGAGCCTACTTTACAAAGGAAGGTGGTCATTGGGAAATGAATAAAATCATGCTTAGGGAATCACATTGGTTGAGAGGATAGGAGTTTAGGCTCATCACACCCTTTTGAGGGTATTATTTACTACTCTAGGGCTCTCATAAATATTTAATAAATATTCACGAATATTTCATTAAGTCCCAAGTATGACATGGGTTTTCCTTGAGTTAATAATAAATTATTAGCATGCATGGATTTAGAATCATCTATATATATCCAAGGTTATTCTTCAATGGAGATATCTATATGTATCTAAGGTTCTCCATCGATGATAACCTTTTGAAAATAGGTGATATATCCTTTGTTCATTTATAATTACTATGTAGGTTTTAATCCACACAGTGGGGTGATATAGAATTTATCATTTTATAGAGAGACAAAATTAATTTTGATGTTAGGATCAGGCCCATGAGATGGGATCTCTACGTATCCTCATGAAAGGAATGAGAACCCATGTAGTTCAGTGCCACTTAATGGGACACATTATACCTTTTAAGGTCATGTGACGAGGACCAAACCCTGTAGTTTAATGTCATGAAACAAGGATGTCTGGGAGAAAGGTTCCTAGTCAAAGTTTGGTGTGGGAATTATACCAAGGTGGACTAAGGAAACTGAAAGGGATGTGGTCTCCCAGGTTAAGTATGAACCTACTAAGAATGTGGACTATAAATAATTAGGGTTGATTTGGGATGTTGGGGTTAGAACTTAGGGAGGATTCCTATGTATCCCATTTGGATGGTAATAAAATCCCATGTAGTTCAGTAAGGGTTGAGGATCAACTCTTATGGAGGTATTCTGAAGGTTTGTCTGATAGGGAATGTCTCTCTTTAAGAGGATTGAGTCGAGGATTATAATGAATAGGAGGCCCTTTGACTTGATTCTTCAGGAATATGGCCCATTTGAAGATCAGGGAATGATTTTAGGGATTACAATATATAATATGATTCCTTGGTGGTAGGATACATATATTTTAGGACCCACACATATGGAGACCCTCTAAGGAAGGTGAGAGGAATATCCAAAAAAGGATTCTCTACTGAGACATGCATATGATTGTGTGAATTTCATGATTGTAACTAGCCTCTAAGTCCATGTGAGTCATACTCAGTGTGATAAAAAATAAGAATTATAAGATTTGGTAAACCATACAATCTCCTTCATCCACTGGTGTACAATGTTAAGGCGATGAGAGAAGAAGAAAGGGATTTGATGTGATTTCCTCCTCTCTCTTTTTGTAACCAGGATAGTCACATCGGACTACCCATATGGATATGACCCATTAGAAAATTATAGGGGATTAATTAAGGAAGGATCCCCTACTTCTGGTTCTATATAAGAGAGGTGGATAATCCACTAATCCTCAAAGGGAAAAGTAATCATGATCCTCTCCCTTTCCATATAAAATGGGAGGTCCCTAGTCTTAGAGATGGTGATTTAAGTGCATTTACCTAGACCTCATGTTTGAGATTGGGAAGTCCCTGACACTGCCCCCAGGTTTGGGGTCATCATGAACAAAGGGATGAATAACTGAACACACCCCAAGGACCCTACTCATTAGGTAGGATAAGTTCTGGAAACCTCTGACTGAAGGAATGCATAACCGATTAGGAGACACGTTGGTGTGTCTCTTTACATGGTTGTGCAAGTATAGAGGCTTCAGTGGAGGATTTGATTTGATATCCATAAAATGGGAGTCCCAAGGAAGGGGGTTCCCTGCTATTAGAGCAATGAATAGGGATGAAATAAGGCTGACACAGGTGAATGATGGGCATGCCAAGGGGGGTCTCACGTAGGTGAAGGATGGGCGGACTGAAGGGGTTTCACACAGGGTAAGGCTTTGGAAGACAAAAAGTGCTTAATGAAAGTTGGTTTGTGAAATATGGAGATGAATTTTGGATTATAGAAAACCTAGGAAACAAAACTTGGGTGAGGCCTTACCTTAGGCTCCAAGGGTCTCCTCAAGTGACCCTGAAGGGGTCTCACATAAGTCCCGTGTTTATGATGGGTCCTTCATGCTAGTATTTTTTGATTAGGGGGTGTGGATCCTCACATAGTTTTTTTTTGTTTCACCTCACATAGGGAATTTTATCCCACTATTACACTTAATTCCCTCTTCTATCAGGTTTTATAGAGCTAAATTGGTGGTTTTGAGGGCCTGGGAAAAGGACTAGGGCGAGCAGAGCTTTGAGGCTTCTCTAGGTTTTTTCATCATACAAATCAGAAACCCCATGGTACTATTTTTAGGAAAAAATGGGACCCTAGGTGAAGGAGTTGTCTCACATAGGTGGTTCATGTAGATGGGTCATGTAGGTGGGTCACACAGGGCCGATGAGTGTGCCTTCATGGGAATGCACAGTGCCGTTGGGCACGCAAGTTGGACTTGGGCGTCGATGTCATTTTTTTGGGCTTGCTTGAGATATATTCCAAAGAGAATAAGATCCAAAATATACTTTAATTATTTTATTCTTTAGTTATTTTATTTTAATATCTTTTCATTCATGTAATAAAATGTAGTGTCAACGAAATTCCCCCCTTTGGATTGGATCTGATTGGAAGAAGAGAGTCTAATCCTAAGGTAGAGGGATGAAAATGGATTGAGAGCTGCACAAGTAATCCATGTAGGTCATCCAAACATGCCTTCCACGCTACTTATCTGAGCATTAAGATTACATGAATGGGCTACCATGTCTATAAATAGAGCCAATGTCCCCATCGACCCCCTTTTCGCTTCCATGCTACTGCCCCCATCATGCTAGTCTTTCACATATAATTTTTAATCAATATTTTTTTGTTGAATATCTATTAACACAAACTAGGTATTCACTTATCTATGTGACACATACACCTGGGTGAGTGATCTTCATGAGGTCTCCTAGGATATATACCTACACAAGGTCACCTGGGTGAGTGACCTATGCAACTCCATTCCTTTTACAAATTTAAGAATTTATTATTTTTTTCAAAACCAAGACTTGTCCTATAATGAAATATTGATACTTCATTATAGACTCCAAATGGCCACTCATAAGGCTAAAGTTTCTGATGAACAATCCATAAATCATATCAAGGATATGGTTGATACCATTGGGATGGATTACTACCACTTATGTGATACCACCCTTATAGATTTAGAGAAACATATAAAGAAGAACATCGTGAATATACAAAGAGTAACTATCTACCGCTCTATAGAAAAATAAACTTGAATGATGTATTTGTCTCGATGATAAATAATTATATCCCAAATTACTAGTTTCAAGAATATATGAATTTTAACACTGCCAAAATCTCATCCTAGGGCATGTACATCAATGAAAGAACCTCATACATAGCCCGTGTCATTCATCATAGCAGCTTCACGCCATATTTGAAACATCATACCCCTAATTTAAAGATGCATTACTACTTGTATATCTTATAAAATTCCAACATAGATAAATCAAAGGGATGGAAGGAAGATTGGAACCTTCATTTGGGAGGGGGTGTCAGACCAGAGTGGATGTGGGAGTACCAGGTGCACCAAAATTATAATGATTTTATGACTTAGATAATGGCGGTCAACATTTATGAACCAATCCAGGTGGCCTAGATGTATGTATATAAGAATCATGATTTCATTCCAAAAATTCTTATCCATTGGATCCCATAGACCAATTACTTCCATCTGATTTATAGATAGGTTGATATGAGTCTGTGGGATGTCTATATGATCTTCATAGCTCTCATATTTGGAGAAATTTAGGAAGAATTCATCTAACCAAAATCCACCTAGGAAGATGAAGAAAGGATGCCTATTCTATCCTGTGAGCTATTGAAGATATATTAGGATATCAAGAAGGAAGACCTTCACATAAAGGGGGGGGGGGTATTTGTTCTAAATCATGGATAATTTCTTTTATATATCTAAAGGGGGAGGATCCTAGGTGGAAACGTCCCACAAGATGTCTTGTGATGATGAAATGAGTCATTCCCGATAAAGTTTGGCCCACATTGGAGCAGCGTGAGTATAATTGGTTAGGGTATACCATAAAATATTACATAGACACCAAGATGAATCTTGAAAGATTCTTAGAAATGTGGTTAATCATATATATGCATCCATTATACGAATCCAAAGGTGGTGTGAGGCTAGGGACATTTGTTATAGCATCCAAGCTAGTAGAGGTAAAGCACATAGGGTTGGAAGCACCTATCTTGGATAAAATCCACCATTTCCTGCTGCATGTGAATATATGAAGTCCCCTTTTATAATTTCTAGGCCATTCCATGTACTATAGGGATGGGTTACATCACACTTTTACTCCTATTTCATTTTGAGTGGAATCAAAGTTCATGGGGATGGTTTTGACCATTTTTTCAGGATATTTATAGATTCTAACTCCTATCCCTAAATCTATGTGAATCCTTAAAGAGATTAAATCAGTTTAGGGAGTTCAATTTATTTTCCTATGGGGACCCTCCTATTGGGGATTTCACTGATGATGGAAAGATCGATGATGAAATGAGTTCATAATTGATCACTTTCAAAGATAGTGTGATAGTAACCCAAATCAAAGATGAGGTTATATGTGAGGTCTATGATACATATAGATTTAAATTTCAATTCAAGTGTCTATAGAAAAAAAATGTATCTCCTCCTATGCACATCCAATCATAGAGGCACTCAATAGTGGTCCGACAACTATGGATGCTCACAGCTATGGAGGTGACTCAAGTAATAATCAATCTTCCTCTAGTGAGTGCACCCACTGGATTGACCTACAAGTATTCCAAATCCTAGACTTCATCATATCCCCAAGGGGTGTTGACGAAGGTAATTCCATGTGTCAAAGCTGTAATGACTATTGGACGGGAAATCATGGTAGAAATGCTCCACCCATCTCAGAAAGTGATAGCGAGGAGGACCCAATATTTCCCAAAAAACCTCATGTACATTTTATCCCACTAGTTATGGTTAAAAGGGTTATATTCCAGATGAGATTGGGTCTAGACGGTCCAATTTACATCATCAAGAAGAAATTTGAGCTCCAATTTCCCACCCATAGACCACAATGGAGAGAGCTAAGAAATATTTGAAATTAAAGAGTATAAGGTCTTATTCACAACAAACTAGAACAAGCTTAGGTTTTGTGCATCTGGAGGTAGTTCAAAACTAGAAAAGTAGACCTTCTAATGTTAAGGACCTGTGGAAAATCCTTCATTCTGGGTTACAAAATATATAGATTGGGGATGTTCAATCCCCACCTAACCTCAACTTTTACGATGAACCTATCGAGGAGAGAATATATATCTAGGATACAGAGATGATCATTTATGGCACCAATGATCAGGTCTCATCCACAAAGTTGGTAAATAACATAATGGAATGGGGGGATACTAAAGGGGTTGATGAGTCATCCTTTGATGAATGGGAAGACTTTATCGATCACCAGGATGTAAGTTTTCCCCTCTTCCCCCCCTCATTCATACTATTATTCTATATCTTGAACAAAATATTGTTACCAAGGAAATTGTGACACTAATTTATAGTGGGTAGATGAGGAAATGGCTAGGATCTCTTTTCCAGAATATGGCCCAATAGGCTCCCCTGTAGGTGACAAGGAATTAGATCTTGATTCAGGGGATCTATCCTTAGGATAGAGGATGATGTAGGAGGATATGGAAAGATATTATTATCAATTTTTGTCTCCAATACCTATATTTGTGGAGGCAAGTTCCAACTTACCTCCTTCAAAAGAGAAGGAACAACAGAGGGTTAAGAACTTGGATAGGTACATAATTAGCTAGGGTTATTTTTCCTGACACTATTTATTCTTTATTTTTCTAGAATAAATGATTAATAATGCTCATGGGTTGTAGGATCCACTTCTCTTTCCTCTCTCACGGGGCATAGAGATGATCCCATTGGGAATTGAGGAGGATATTCTGGATGAAGCGCATGTTCCTACTTGTGAGTTTTTTATCTTGATAAGAGAAGTTTCAAGGTACTAGGTCACATATGTCCCTATTACTATAGAGAGGGAGGAGAATCCTAGTAATTCCAAATACACATAATAAGGTGTCATGTTCCAATAACTAAAAACTATTCCTCATGATATTTTAGATTCACCACACACACTAGAGGACCCTATGATCACTAATTCTAGTCTTTTCATTTCTTCAAAAGAGGATGACATGGATATCAGACCATCCAATAAAGGTGGTGGTTCTAATGCTGATCCGGTTGGTATTGAGATGGTTGTGACTACTAAAATCATGATGAATGTTGTTGATATTAGATCCAATTTAAGTACTGATCCCAGCATCTTAGACACCCTTAATAGTGATGATTCTATGAGATTTTAAACATTGTATCATTAATGGACACACTTAATCTATATATTGATATCTTATGTTACCTTGAGGAGTTTGGGGACTTTAATAGGGAATTGGATGAATGTTAGTTTTCTCTTTCTTGAGTTTTCAAACACAATTGACCTTATTTCATTTGATATCTTACACCAAAGATAAAATTTTGAATCTTTGTCTATAGAAAAAATTTCCAAGCCACTTCATGGACAAGGAATAAAAATCCATCCTAATCCCATTGCTGAGGGGGTAACATATGAGAACCCTGAAGGGGGTTATCCTTGAGGGCCCTCTATCCCGATAGCTAGGTAAACTTAGGAGGATGTTCCTTTTCATGTGGCCCCTACCCAAAGTTTTGAGACTGGGGATTTCATAGAGGCATAAATTTTAGACATTTACCCACCAATAGGTGAGTGTGGTTAACTTCTCTAGTTGTTTTACTGCCTTTGTTTTCTGTTAACTTCCTGGTGATAATTTTGTGTTCCATCTATTATCCAGTGCCATCGACTTCAGTGGCTGAGCTTGAGACTTCTGTGCCAATTCATCCAACAGTGGTAGGAGACACTGATACTGTTTCATAGGGAATAGAATATATTGACTCTTTGAGTGACCTAATCCCATAATACATCTCTCACTTTGAAAGTGGTTTTGAGTCAAACTTAGAGACAAAGGACACCCTGCGCACCACATGACGTATCATTTGGTGGGATATCTAGAAGTCAGTATTAGAGATGCCTTTAAAAAACCTACCATCATGGATTAATTGAATACAAACCTATTTTCCTTTTTTAGGGTATGATATTTTTGATAACTTCATGATCCCCCATGTTGTGAATTCAATCATTTAGAAATGAGGATAGGAGAAAAGGTCACAGAAGGATGAGGCATAGCTAGCAAGATAGTTTTAAGATCTTAGGGTTGCTATCTCCCAGGAGGAGTTGAGTTATTCCAAGGAGTTAGAGGAGTATCATCTCTATATAGATGAGAAATATCTTCAAATAGTATTCCTTCAAGAAGAACTAAATTTCATACAATAAGAGATTTTCCAAATCCACTATTCCTTGAAGAGGGTCTTGAAACAAGGTGGGGATTCTATGGCTATGGAGAATGAGAAACTTCATCACACTGAAGAGTCCATCTCCATGCAACTAGCCAGGTTTCTTAAATCTACAGAGAATTTTTGAGGCACATGTAAACATCTCAAGGCCTATGTTGTGGAATACATGTAAAATTTGGCAGAGAGAATCCAGCATGTAGAATTTCCTCTTCATTTTAAAACATGGATAAAGAAGTATTTTTTTCCTTGATTATCTATTTTTGTGTTTCTATCCTCATTGTAATCATAACATTAAAATTTAATCTTTTATTGAATGTCATCATATTAAAATTTTACAATTAAAAATATAAGGGTGAGAGTTCTCTAATTTTTTTCTAAGTATTTAGACCTATCAAGCTTATTTCGATTATTTTTAGAGTCACATGATGGAACCTATGAACTTTTGGTCTTTTTGTATCATCACCCTAATTTTTTACTTAGTCAAAATGAAAATTACTTAGCTGGTGAGACTTATATTTTTCTAGGCTTCACTACAGGTGTTCAGTATAACATGTATTGTGACTTTTTCATTCATTTATCAATTTTTTCCTAGACCATATAGAGTATAGGTCCAGTGAGTTGAGACTCAAATTTTACCCAGGGTGAACTTTTGTGGGTTTTTTGCCTGGAAATTACTATGTCTCTTTTTATAGGAAATTTAGATTCTTGAAAGTGGGACTAATGTAATTGGTGTTTTAGGTCAAACAACTTTGACCATGAGTTATGGAATGATGACCCAAGTAGGTATTATTGGCTGAGAATGTTCTAACATTCTTTAGATACCCAGTGGGGAATTTTGAGTCAAAATTTTGTGATTTATAGATCTGAAACATAATTTGAGAAAATCATACATAGAAGGACCATAAATCATATTCAAAAAGAGGTTTATAATAAGATATTGTAATTGGGGATTATAGAGATATAATAGGTGCGTCCTGAGAATGAATGTACCACTGGTTGATAATACTATTTGGTGGGTGACTTACACAAATCCAACTGGGGAATATTAATGCATAGTCAAAAAGATGTGTTCTCAGGAAACTTACATTCTATTGCTAATAGATGAGGAGTTTATGAAGATCCATATTTATCAAGACCACCAAGAGTGGTCTGTCAAGGGAAGGTGTCTAAGAATGAAGATAGAATTTGTATTGTCATTATCCATGAATGGGAAACCTATCCTACAAAAATTTGGATTATGTAAAGGAGGGTACATTTTATTAGATGACCAACATCTAGGGGGAGGAACCTCTTTGAAAAGGGTTAAATAATCATGCAGTTTAATGTCCTACAACAAGGACATGGACCTTATAATTTAACGTCTTACAATGAGGACATTTGAGATATAGTTTAAGTTCATTTATCATTGACTGAAAGATTAGTTATTTTCCCCTTTCATAGTAATATGTCCAAGAATGTTCCATCATTTTTAGGTATTAAGGTGGGAGGGTTTTAAGATGTAAATTGAGAGTTTTTGGATTCAAAGAGTAATATGGTATGAAAACATAATTTGGAATTATGAAGATAAAAGAGGTCTCTCATGGGGATGAATTTACCTCTAGTTGATAGGCACTTTTGGTGGGTGACTTACACAAATAAAATTGGGGAATATTACTACATAGTCAAATAGTGGAATCCTCTAGCTGATAGACCATTTTGGGTGGGATACTTATGAAAATCCAACTGGGGTGTATTACTACATAGTCAAACAAAGGCATCCTAAGGAATATGATATTCCACTACTGATGGATGGGGAATTCTTATGAAAATTCACATTGTCCCAGACATATGTTTTTTTTGCGGGAGGAAAATACCTTAATATGATAGGAGTATTTAATATCAAAATTATATATAATGGGGAGAAATTATTTCCCTATGTAGGTCTGACCCATATATGAGAAAAGAGGATTTTATTTTTATATTGTGGCTGGACTAGAGCATAGGACCCAAGCATCACTACATATCGTATTAGAGAGAGAATCAAGACACACATAGTTCTAGAAAATATTCCCCATACTGATTTAATTCTTGTGTGTTGAAGGGGATATTTTTTAAATATGGGTTCATGAATGGGGTGAGAACCATATTTGATCCTATTATGAAAATATGAATCATACATAAGAGAGTGGGGGAATTTCCTATATTGCAACTGTACCGGGATGTATCATTCGAGAATCACTATGTATCTCATTAAAGTGAGAATCAAGCCACGCATATTTCTTGAATTTGCATCAATCATACAGTTTAATGTTATACAATAAGAACATATGGTGTTTCTTTTAAGGTATTTTGACCATGAATGTAATATCCCCAATGTGAAGTGATATCCCTTGTTCATTTGTGTAATTTTTTACCAAAACTTCTATGCCCACATGAGCTGTGATTGGTGTGAGAAACAAGGAGCGATAAAGTTTTCTTCCACCACACAAAGGTGATAAAAATAAAGGGTAGGGACATCTTTATTTTATTGTGGCTAGAATAGGATAAAGGATCAGGGATTCTATACACATAAAATTACAATGAGAATCAAGGAATAAATAGTTCTAGAAAAAACCCATGCAGTTTAGTGCCATACGGTGAGGACATCATCCATGCAGTTTAATATCAGGAGGTAAGGAAAAAGGTGACTCAATGTGAAAAAATAAATATTGAAAATGGACCCAATACTAAAGATATGAGAATCACTATATATCTCATAATAGTAGGAACCATGCCACACATAGTTCTTGAATTTATGTTAACCATGTAGTTTAGCATCATACAGTGAGGAGATCTAGTGTCTTTCATTTTTAGGTTATACAGTGAGGACCATTTTTCATGGAAACGAGGAGTGATGTGAGGATTAGCAGGCCAAGGATGATCTGACATGATTTTCATGTGAAATAGGAAACTATAAACCATTATCTTGGGGGTTCTCATATACAAAATGTTATATGGGAAAAAATTAAAGGGATGAATGTGGATAGACATTTGAATAATAGGTTCCTAGAATAGTGTTGTTGAGGCTTATGGAGTTAGAAGAGGTATCTCCCCAAGATGAATGTACCTCTAGTTGGTATCAAATTTTTATGGGAAAATTATGAAAGTAAAAACCGGGGTACATTACTATATAGTCAAACAATGTAAAACTATGATTGATAGGCCCTTTTAGTGGGTGACTTATATAAATCCAACTAGGGTGTATTACTGCATTGTTAGAAAAAGGTTTCTTCAAGAATTTGACATCCTATCACCAATTTCCAAGAAAAGCTTATGAATATCTGAATTCTCCCAAGACAAGGAGTATGATGTGTGTAAGTGATATTTATAAGCACAAAAGAATCATTTTGACCAGTATTTTCCATAAAGTGTGAAGACCCCTATATAATTTTTTGTTATTTACTTATAAGATAGGAATCATCCAGTTTCCATGACGGGCCCCCATATGAGGGAACCTGAGTTAATGTCTCCTGCACAGATCTTTTTTTGTTTGTAGGAGAGGGGTATTTTTTTTGGATTTGTGACTGTGCCTAGGAAATAAATTTTAGGTGTCATGACATATCTCATGATAATGAGAATCAATCCACATATAGTTTTGGTAAGGCTTACCATATAGGTCTAACTTGTACAAAGGGTGGGGAATTTTTTTATATTGTGTCTGGACCCAATATTAGAGATTAGGGTGTCATTATATATCCTATTATGGAAGGAATCAAGCTACATGTAGTTATTGAATAAATGTGTAGTGGGATACCATAAAAAAGATTATGATTCACTCAAGCATGGATTAAAATGTTACACAGTTTTACATTATGAAATAAGGACATGAACCATTAAGTTTTACATTATGTCGTAAAAAAGTTTCCGTATATTTTAACATATTTTGACTAGGATGTTAGGCTATGTAGTTTAAAGTCTTACATCTTGTATGATGATGTCTTGTAGTTTTGGGTTATATTACTAGGACCATATGATTCACATTTTAAGGTCATTCATATAGGGACATGATGAAATGAAATTTAATGTCATACAATAAGGATGCTGGTGTTATGCAATTTATCATCTTACAATGTGGATGAATGTGTACTTATCACACATAGTATTTCTCGATAAATCATGCATTGGTAGGGGATGTAATGATATCTCCATCCATCGAGATCAGGGAATAATCTATGTTAGAGTGGACCTTGTGTATGGAATAATGTCCCTCTCATTTTGTCTCAAGATTTAGAGACCTCTTCCCTAGTATCATTGGAGTCTTGAGGACTATTACCTATTCTCCTTGGTGGAATGAACGAAGAAATACTTTTTTGTTAAAATTATGTGCTATACGATTTTGGTGGACCTACAAGTGATGAAAGGTATGAAATCATTTCTCATATAGTAACAAAAATTCATCCACACATTTTTGGGATTTCTCACTTATGGATAGATTATCACAGATGGAAATGAGGAACAAAGGAAATTGGACCTCAATGGGTATAACTACTTTTATTCTTTATATGTGTGAATACAGGGTCACCCATGTGGCGGTATGGGTAGTAGTCTAGTAGGCCCGCAAGGAATATAAGAGATTTTTAGTCTAGTAATTTTCATCCTCATCCACTATCTTATGAAGTATGTTTGAAAGGGTCATGTTGAAGGTCTCTATCTATCTATTTTCTATTGAGTGATAGCGGGACTAGTGGTTGGATTTGATATTATATTCCTAATATAGATTCTACAACTCAACAGAAAAGAAATTAGTGATGTTTTATATAATTATTGTATGAGGGACACCAAATATGGTAATGATGTTAGATTTCATGAGGATGAAAATGCTTTTGGTCCTGAATTCTTTAAAGGGTATTTCCAAAGGCCCATTTGGAGAAGAATTTTTTTATAATTAAGATGTATTTGAATTACTTGGATGTAGCTGGAGGATATGAACCTATAATATCCATTCTATATACGGAAAATGACTAGTATTATTTGGATTTATGAAGAAAATATAGGGTTTGATGGATGAAGTTGTCATGAACTTGGTAGGAATGACACTTCTTGGTGAATTTTGTGCAATACCACGTCATTGAAGGCCAAAAGTATTCATGTTTTTAGATTTGATTAGAAAACCAAAAACCTAATCAGTGGGAACCATAAGCTCCTTTAAAAACTTCTTTCATGATAGAAATAGTATCCTTTCTATTGATTCATCCGAGAAGGATTCCATCGAATCCTTGTTTATAGATGCATTTCTAGTGATTTGGGCCATCACAAAGAGTAAAGTTGGCCGCTCACTATAGGATATGATATTTTCCAACTCTAACCAACAAGATAACTCCATTTTGAAGGTAGTACATAATGGGTACCATCTAGCCAGTGGTAGGACCATCTAGTTCAGGAATGATACTAACCTCATTGATCTCTTCCATTCTAACACAAGCATAAGGCAAGACCATTTGGCGGTGCACATTGCTAATGAATGTCATCCTAGTATGAATCTATTAGAGATGTGGATGCATTTTACAATGATTTATCTTGGGAATTTTATAACTGTGGGACATGAGTTAATGTTGTCTCTAAGGGAAATTATTACATTAGTCCTTGGACATAGTCAGGAAATGGGATTAGTTATTCTTTTCAGATAGAATAATCCTAGTTGATATATTTGATTACCAAATCCGAATCATCCTTCACCAATAGGTGACCCACTAGAATTTGAAGTTCTAGTTATATGTCTACAATGAGGGATTGATATTCTACCTCATTGTTTGTACAACCTTATAACAATAGGAAGGTGTAAGGAAAGGCTACCTTTGCTGGATAGATGAGAATGACTCCCAACCCTACTTTATTAAGATTAGGGTCATCCATTCTATTCCCCATTGGGATTCTAGAGGCACCATGAAAATAAATTTCCCATATCCAGGGGCCATATTGAATAGAAATGTTCTCTTTATCCATAAATTCAGTATTTAATGATGTTATTTCTATAGATGGGTGTTCTATAATAAAATATTCTAAGGCATGGACTTTTCTTCTTTCTGAGGTACAAACTATATGTCAAACTACTATAGTATAACCACCCACCATGCTAAAAATCTAGTCAATATAGGATGGATGATGATATATTTGAGAATTTTATTGTGAGAGACCAAGTTGAAATTGTGGTTATAGAGGTAGTGACTTAGTTTTGAACCATTAAGATTACCACCAACATCTCTTCTCGATATATGAATAACAATTCTTGGTATCAAACATTGTTTGACTGAGGTAATAAAGGCTATTTTCATTCCCATCATCATTATTTCACGTGAGGAAATCACACAATGATCATTCCAAGTATTTCACATATAGAATGATTGTATTTCCCTCAAAATGTGGAATTATCATTAGTGGTCTCAAGAGGTATTTATTGAGCCCATCAAATTATTACTTTTAGTCATCAATCAACTGATATGTGACCCCCTTATTCATCAACTTGGTGAAGGGTAAAAACCTTTCTGTGAGGTTAGATATAAAGCAAAAAATGTAGAAAAGGTATCCCTATAAACTCCTTAACTATATGAGGTTCTGAGGTGGTGGAATATTGAGGATATCCTTTTCCTTTTTAGGGTTGACTTAAATTCCACAATAGCATAAGAAGAAGCCAAGAAATTTCTCTGAGGTGACCCCAAAAGAATATTTTAAGGGGTTCATCTTTAGGATATTATGTCATTTTTTTGAAGATAGTATCAATATTATCAAAAT
The DNA here is from genome assembly GCA_963277665.1 of Viscum album. Lineage (NCBI taxonomy): Eukaryota > Viridiplantae > Streptophyta > Magnoliopsida > Santalales > Viscaceae > Viscum > Viscum album. The sequence continues at coordinate 503,926,411 of OY728135.1, read as the reverse complement.
GGTTAGAACGTTTTCAAGACTTAACCACCAAGTCTTCGACATAGTATTTGATAAAATTTTTCAGAAAGGGTTTGAAAATGCGATGCATAGAACGTTGATATGTAGTGCCAACATTATTCAAGCCAAATGGCATTACCTAATTGAAAAATACTCCCCAAGGGGCACTAAAGATGGTGGATTATTCATCTTATTTGGCCATTCATATTTGATTATACCCCAAATATCCATCCATGAAGGAGAGGATTTGATATCCGACTGTTGCATCAATTAGTAGCTTTGTAATCGAGACTAAGAAATTATCTTTCATATAGTTATAGTTGAGATATTTTAAGTCGACACAGACCCTAATTTTACCATTATTATTCATTACTAGGTTTATGTTGGCTAGCCATGTCTGATACCAGACTTCTAAAATAAAATTGTATTTGATAATCTTATTAATTCCAACCTCAATTTTGGTGGCATGAGTTAGGTGTGTCCTTCCAGCTTCTTTTTTCTAACCCCAACGGTTTTATGGAAATCCCAATTGGTGAGTGGCCAACTTAGGATCTAGGTATTGAATTTATATGTAATTCTAGGAGAACATATCCCGATGATTATTTATAAAGGAGGTTTATACCTATTTTTATTTATAAGACATGGATGAACTAATCAAAGTGGGTCATGGATCTTATTTTTTTCCTAGATTTATTTCTCCAAGTTCATCAATAGTGGTAAAAATACCTTCCTTAAATACTAGATGGGAATCCCTAAGGTAATCCTCCTCTTCCTCTTCCTATTGATCTTAATCTTCATCTTATGCCTTACTTTGATGGGAAGTAGGTAATTTATGAATCTCTCTATAGTTAGAATGTGATTTTACATTTTTACATCTAGAAGATGAAGTGACTCTCTCTAACCGCAATAATAATATGGGTTCCTTTTGAAGCTCCAGATGGGATGGAGTGAGGGATAAAGAAGGAGTATATTTATTCTATCTTGGATCAAATAATGAGGTAGGGATCTATTTGAGATCTGTGAATGGAATGAGGGAATTTTCATCCAAGATTCTACCATATTTTGGAGAGTTAGTGACCTTTTCAGTACTGTAGGTCTCAGTTTTCATGAATTATATCATGAAGTTTTTTGTGTATGGACCTGAATTTGGGCCCATGCCTTTGATTTTATGGATATAAAACACATATTATTCAATAAACTATTTCATGGGATTGGTCGGGGTCATTTCTAGACCATTCAGGGCTATGAACAAATCAATACTATTGGTTATGGGTTGTTTCCCTTCCCTCTGGTAGAAACTTGCATCAATGTACCAAGTTTCATAGGATTTGAATAGGTATTTATCATCATAAAACATACCAATTTGTCTATGAATGAAATATTTGAGGCATTGGTGGTATGATGAGGGGATTTACACATGCTGATGTAACCATGGTCTTTCCATAAGAATGTTGAAAGCCATGTATTGATAAACAACGGAAAATTATGAGTCAGATATAGGGTCCCCAAAATGGGCCTTGAGATTTATTATGCTAATTTGATTTTGATTGATCCTTTCATAAACCTATATTGTCAGTGCATAAGGGGAAAAGTGGGCATCACTATAACCTAATCGAAAAAGTGTTCAGACCTAGAATGAGGTTGACTTTTAATTTATTGTCATTGAAGTCTCATCAGATATCAATTACATTTATCCTTCTAGATACACACAAAGGTCTGATATGTCCTTGTATTATGGAATATTTGTCCTACTCTATGAAAGAGATGATTGTATGGAATTCAGCTGGACCTATCTCTTCATGATAAATCTTAGAAGCAGTGACTTTAGCCTCAAATTCTTGAGGGCTTGACAAAGCCTCTATTAGTGCTTCCCAGAGGTATTTTGATAGAATTCGATCATATATGATTGGAAATTTGGCTGGGACCAGGGATAATTTATTTAGAATGTCATACTTCTGGTCTAAAGTTTCGCACTTCACAATGTGAGGCTGTTCTCTTATAGGAGATTTAGAAACTGAAGCACTTAATGTAGTTAGATCAGCCTTCGAGACAGGAGCTGGCAACGCTCTGGTCCTTGGTGAGTTAGGTTGACTAGGTCTGCCTGCACACTAATGATGATTTTGCGATGACATCCTATATAGTCGATATTCTAGGATAACCAGGTTATAGAAAACCTTATCATGTGTGAGGGAACTTTCTTACTCCCGTCGAGACTTCTAGAGGAATCTCCTATGAGTTTTAGTCATGCAGACAGTCTGAGCAGGGATGTGGCTAGACTATTTATTTATACCACGACCACATATTCCCCTATATCCTCGACCCCTATGGCCTCTCCCCCTATTCCCCAATCAGATGCAGAGAAATAAGGTTCATAGACACACTCATCATCTGATAAGGGACCCATTAAGTGAATAACATTGATGGAATCGAAGATTAACTTCTCATCTAATGAGGACTCTATCTAGTGGGTTGAATCTTGTTGTACCATTTGGTGGGGGTGGTGCTTGTGATTCTTGAATTTAAGGCATGAAGTCCAATAGAGTAAAATCCAACTTTATCCTTGGTACAAGTTCATCTTCATGTGTTTTCTTCCTGCTCCTCTAGCCATGTCATTTCTTGGAAGACTAGATTTTAGAGGAATGTAGTGATGATGGAGTCAACCGTGTCATAATGGAAGTAGTTAGGGGGAATAATTGTCTATTTAAACTATGGTTAGATAATAGCATGAGTTCGGTTGATCATGCATCTGACCATTCAATCACTAAACTTCTACATACCTTTATTAGTAACTTCTTTCCATTAACCCTCTCCCTATATATTAGTGGTAGAAACATATGCTACCTATGCTGGTAGATTTCCCTGTTTTACTTGTCCAGAGTCCATCATTTTTTGCAAAATTTCCTTAAAAAAATAATTACTAAATAGTTCATCCCAATGTTTGGTGGAAGGATAAATAGTTTGAGAGATCTTCGAGACCAGCCTGATCAGGCCTCTTGGGATTTGGCCAATTGAGAAAGTTGTTTTTTAAATCCACGATGAAGTATCTAGATACTTGGTCACCTTGGAATGTTTAAACCTTTTTATTTAGATCATCAAAATGGTTTTTTCCTCTGATCCATTAACTCATATTGATGAGGTTGGAATTGTTTATGATGCTCAATAGGAGGCACCGTGCAATATGGAATGGGTTTCAGAGCTGGAGATGGGGCATGTGCTGGCTTAAGCATAACAACAACAACATCTAATTTCCCAAGTCTATTCCCTAGAGATGTTGGAATTACTCAGGACTTGTCCTTAGTATACAAGATGGAATCTTCCATTTTTTGAGCCACTACAGTGAGATCCCGAAACCCACTTGTTTATTTTACAGGGATTAGTGGTGTATGCAACTCGTCATGGATGTTTTATATACAGATAGACAAAAAATATTTACGGGGAAGCTGTAGGTCCATGGAGTAGGTCAAAAATTTCCATTGAGTAATGAAATTTGAGACTCTCTTGTTCTCTCACTGTTTGCAATTCAAGAAGTTGAGGACTGTTTCCTTCTTCACCATTGAGAAAAATTTAAAGATAAATTATCGACAAAGATCTTCCCATCCTATGATTGATTGTGATGGAAAATTAGGGTACCATACAAAAGCAATACCTTATAGTGTTTATAGAAATCATTCGAGTTTCAATGTTTTTTTTCAGGGGTCCCCATCGTGGGATCACAAAGAGACATGAAATGAATCAAATGCTGCTCTGGATCCCTCACACCATTAAAAATTATAAATGCGGGGTTCCAAATATTTGGTGGGGGAGGTGTCAGATCCACCCATTTAGGGTAAGGACACTTTTCAAGATACACTAGTGCATTCCGTTATTCTATAAATTCCAATTGACCTATTAAAAACACAATATTATTGAGTATAACTTAAGGGATGTATAGTTAAATATGAGCTTGATTAGGGGTAGTAATAGGTAAATGCATATATGGAATATGTACTATTACCCACGATGGGTAACCCACAGGGGATGGTCCATGAGGATGTGTCTGAACCAACCTTGGTTGTGTACCTAAGGGAAGAAACTCCTAATATCTTACTTTTTTTGGGTCTACATATACTGTTAATCGAACCCATATATTGAGCAGATGTTCTGGTTCCACATCAGTTGCTGGGGTGAACCCTCTTTACCGAGGTTCACTGGGTGGGAGTATGAGTTGAGAATCTGATTTTAGAATATATCTATTAGGAAAATTTCCTTAGAGAAATTCCATATTGAGTCATTTCAACTCTTTTATATCTTCCTCATTTTGAGTGAATCTTTCCTCGAGTGTGAGGGGTTCCACTCTTATGGAGGCGAGTGAGGTCCAACCTTAACTTTACCCTTCTCTTTGGTGGACGTTCTCTAAGGAGGTAGTAATGAAGTGGATGAGGGAATTCCCAAATTCAGAGAAAGTCTATGGTTCTGGGTATGCACACCTCCTTTAATCATTTTAGTGTGGATTGTATTATGAATCAAAACTTCCTCCTCCTACTCCTCTTTATTGGATGCAAGTTCTATAGGGTCTGCATGGGTAGTGTTAATGACATTAATCAATGTGTAATGCATGGAAGACATTTCATTAGTCTCTTTGAGAGACTTCCTTTACTTTCACCTCCAAAAGGCTACACCCACTCCTCCATTGGTACTCTTGTAACTATTTGAAAGATGATAATATAAAGGGAATCTACAGAATTTTTTTTCATGCATGTTCCCAATGAGGAAACTAGATCATGGGATGGGATGAACCAAGAGGATTCATTATACAACATTCCTCCTTGTTGGTAAAAGACCAAATTTTGTTGAGGAGGAGACTATTGTGATGAAAATCCCCCAACCTCAAGGTATGGGGATGTTCATGTCTCCTTTCCATAACCTTTCATATCAGTTTCACCAATCTCGAAGGTTGTAGTAAAAAATATCCCAACCCTACGGGCTAGGGTTGCTTCTGGATTGCTTTGGATGCTACTTCCACAACTTTTTTTTTAATTTTATGGAACCATGTTTGAAAATAGGATAGATGCATGGTAAAGTTTACACCCGAGATACCTGTTTCCTAAGATATTTGAAACAATTGGGACATTTGAGCTATCTGATGGTTGACTTACCTTAAAAAGACAGATTTATTGATATTTTCAGATACCTGATGCAAAATTCATTTGATGTCTCCCTCTATTATGGCTCAATGTCACTGGGAATTGGTCAAGGTATGGTTTTTTTGATTGTACCGTTTATTTTGATCATATTATATTTGTTTAATTCAGCCTAAAGCTATAAAATTTCATGATGCCACCTTTGGTGGGATTTTTTAATTAGGTATCACGGTTATATAGAACTATCCATGTTCACCCCATCCTATGATATAGAAACTATATGGGGGAATCCATGATGATATGATGCAATTACTTTAACACACTGATACATTCACGTTGAAGGGGTCCTTACTATTTCAACAATTTTGGATGTCATGCAGTTAGGAGAGTAACCTAGTCAATTTGGTGGTGTATCCCTTATATTACCTCGATATGGATTAGATATTTTTTTAAGGTAATAATTTTTATCTTAATTGATGAAGAGTGTTTCATATATTGAGGAGGATTCATGCACACAATCTTCTAATAAAACCTATGGAATGATGTATTGGGGAGTGGATAAATCCAAAAACATGATTGGTATGTCATCTTTAGCTAGATGACTCCTCATGTTCAATATATCTTCTTCATATATCATGATAGGCTCCTCAAACTAGTCTGAACAAAGTGGATGCTTACCTACTGCTTTATTTCCAACATCAATATCAGTAGGGACTTCATCTGTTATATTGGAAGGAAGGCGATCCAAGGGTGGTTTAGAGAATGACTATCAATTTGGGTTATCTTTTAGTTGATAAAGGATTTAAATTATCAATGATAAGTAATACGACATGATTGGACTCATTTTCTCAAGTTCCTTGTGGTAGGAGGGATTTATCATTATTAAATCACCAAGGACAGGAACTCCTTAACGAAGTGAAATTCCATTATGGGGAGTAATACCATCATAGATTGATGTCTGACTGTGAGGAGAGTTCCTATAGAATATAACCTGGGTAGTAACTTTTGGGAGGATAATAAAAAGGGGAGGAACTTCTTTCTATTTTATCTTCTATACACATAATGGGTACCATGGCTCTCATTAGAAGATGAGATCTCAAGATCGATCTGATTATATACATGAAGTAAGAATTAATGGTGAGGTGTCCTGAGAGTACCTATAGAACTAATTCTACTATTACTGTAAATTTTTAATGGGAGATTATGATTCTAAGCTACCATAGATATGCATATGAGTGATTCAAGAACACAAAAATTAAGTATAGAGAGATTTTATATCGTCTATTCATTTTCCAGTTGTCTCTGGTGATGATTCTTTTTATATGTCTTCTTATGAGTGACTGGGGCCACTTATTGGGGAGATCAATTTTCATATATGGAATCTTGTTTGATTAGATCTTGTGTTGCTGCTGAAACTTGCAGGCATGTTTCTAGAATCTTGGTATGGGTTTGTGCCTACCTCAAAGTGGCCATTGGAATAGGCCAATTACCTCTAGTTGGAATGAGGGTATGGAACTGATATGATTGTCTGTATAACATGGGGTAATTTGGCCCATGACTATCCTAATGGGGATAATATATGTGTGTCTACTCTAGAGTGACATTTTTATGAGTCAACCTAATTATGGGGATAGAGTTTTGTGTTCATACACTACCACTATTGATACCATTATTATATCCTAGTAGGTTTGTAGGATGTGTAATAGAATTTAAGTTCATCTTTTCACTATTTTTAGGATGTTATTGGTAACTTCAGTGGCTAGAACAAGGATGTATTCCTTTTTTTGTGGTTTGAGTAGGGGTGTGTTCCTACTCTTATCCTCCATTTCATACTAATGGATACTGATAGTACTCATGTGTAGGGGTAGAGGTATGGGTCTACCCCTTGTTCATTGTTGGGACTTTCTAATTGTTTTCTCTAATTGTTTCTAGGTTAGGTTAACAGTATTGATATATGTAGGCAAGTGTGTGCACCCACTCATGGTTCACTGCAAAATTTGAATGAAATACTTGATTGATGTGGGTAGCTATTTTTGCTTGCTTTCAGATTACTATTGTATTTGATAGGTGGGATTCTATGGATACTTTTAAATTGTACCGACATGCCTAGCTAGTGTGGGAAGGTGTTTGTGCCTACTCACGATTTCCCACTAAATTAAACTGGAGAGATTTAGAGGGAATAAAGGTGTGGCCCTTATTCCCACTATTTGGTTATTTCCCTTGGCGTACCATCTTGCATGCCTAGTAATAAGTGACCTAGGCTGAACTCCTAAGGAAAAAACCTCCATTATGTTGAGAGTTTTTTACTATGTGGCATTGGTGGTGGTGGTTACTGGTAGGATCCTATTTTAGGGACCCTTGTTCTATCTATATGAGGCCATCAATGGATTATGATATGCCTCTATAAGATAAGGTAAGAGTTTATTTCTGTGTTCTAGGGATAAGATATCGAAATGGTTTGAGATAGAAATTAGTTCCATCTACTTCTAGGATTACAACCATCATTGAGTATATGGATGGTGGGGATTATTAAGATGAAGGGCTTGTCGAGCTATCTCCAGGGTTGGGAGGGTCCCATTTTTGTGGTACTCTTGAACTAATTTATTTGAAACCCATCATTAAATATGCTGGGTGGGAAATAATGTCCTCTGTTTAGTTGAGGGATTAGCTTACATAGTTTCTGATGCGTATTCCTATGAGAACTGGTATGATTCTATTTGGATTGAAGGGAGATATGGTTTAAAGTTCATGAAATATAGATGAAAAATAAAAACAAGAAAACCCCATTAAATTAGCATTTCAATAAACTAACATAAGGATAATTGATTTTATTTTTTTTATCTCTTTTCATTTTGAGAGAGAAAGGGGCCTAACGTGTGGGTAACACTATCATCTTGGCCGAGAATTCATGTCAGGTTAAATTTTTTTGTTTCCTAATAGAATGTTTTATTTTTCAGACCTTGAAGATTGATTGTGTGGGTTTTGATGGTTACATAGTCATTCACGCCAGTTTTACCATTTTCAAATAGCTTCGAAATGGTTTTATTTGTGGAGTTAGAAACACCCAATTATTCCCTTATTCAAGATGTTTCAAAAACCTACTTTCTAAATGTAGGTGTTCATTGGGAAATGAATTTAATTAAACTTAGGGACTCACATTGGTTGATAGGATGGAAGTTCAGGATCATCACACCCATTTGTGGGGAATTATTTCCTACTCTGTGACTCTCTTAAATATTTAAGAAATATTTGGGAATCCTTCATTAATTCCCAAGTATGACATGGGTCACCCTTGAATTAACAATAAATTATTATCATGCATGTATTTAGAATCATCTTTATGTATATGAGGTTATTCATCAATAAATACATTTATATGTATCCTAGGTTCTCCACCAATTGCAACATTTTGCATATTAGTGAGATATACTTTGATCATTTATTATTATAATGTTTATTTTAAGACAAACAATGGGGTGCTATATAATTTATCGTTGTCCAGGGTGATGAAATTCATTTTTATATTGGCATCAGGCCCATGAGATGGGATTTCTACATATCCTCATGAAAGGAATCAGAACCCACATAGTTAGGTTCCACTTAACTGGAAATGTCATACCTTTTAAGGTCATACAATGAGGACCAAACCATGTAATTTAATTTCATGTGTAAAGGATGCCTATGCGAAAGGTTCCTAGTCAAATTTTGGTGTGGGACTTATGCTGAGATAGTCTAAGGAACCTAAATGGGATGTCGAATCATAGGTTAAGTATGACCCTAGTGGGAATGTATCCCAGAAAGAATTAGGGTTGATTTGGGGTGTTGGGTTTGGACCTTAGGGATGCTTCCTATGTATCCCATTTGGATAGGAATCAAATTCCATGTAGTTTAGTAAGTGTTGAGGACCCACACCTATGGAGGTTCTCTAATGGTTTTTCTTGCAGGGAATGTGGCCCTTTGAGAGGACTAAGTTAGGGATTATACCGAATAGGATCCCCTTTGAATTGCTTCATCGAGAATATGTCCCCTTTAAATATTAAGAAATGATTTAGAGGCTTAAAACATATATAAGGATGCCCTAGTGGTTGGATACATATCTATGAAGACCCACACCTATGGAGGCCCTCCAAATAAAGGTGAGAGGAATATCCTAAAAAAGATTCTCTGTTGAGACATGCATCTGATCATGTGGATTTAATGATCATAACTAGCCTCTAAGAACACATGATTCATTCTTGGTTTGAGAAATAATAGGAAGAATAAAATTTAAAAAACTACAAAATATCCTTCATTCCCTGCTGGATAAGGGTGGGGTGATGGGAGGATAAGAAATAACTATTATGTTCCCATATCCTCTCTATTTTCATAACTAGGATAGTCATATTGGACTACCCATACGACTATGAAGCATTATAAAAGTTCAAGGGATTAATCTAGGAGGGATTAATTGCTCCTAGTTCCAGATAAGAGAGGAGGATAATCCACTAACCCTAAAATAGAAAAGAAAGCATGATCTTTTACCTCCCCATCTGAAACAGGAGGTCCCTGGTCTCAGAGAGGAAGATTTAAGGAAATTTACCTAGCCCCCATATATGAGACCGAGAAGTACCTCGAACTTCCCCCAGGGTTGGGGTCCTTACAACCAAAGGGATTCATAACTACACACACCTTGAGGACCCTACCCATTAGGTAGGACAAGCATAGGACACCTCTAACTAAAGGAATGAATAACTGAATGGGAGATAAATTGGTTTGTATATTTCCATGGTTGTGAAAGTCTGGGGGCTTTAGTGGAGGATTTTATTTGATATCCCTCAGATGGGAGTCCCAAGGAAGGAGGTTCCTTGAAATTTGAGGCATGGATATGTCTTAAAGGAGGCCCACATAGGTGAAGGTTGGGTGAGACAAGGGGGTATCGTGTAGGTGAATATTGGGAGGATTGAAGGGGTATCTCATAGTGTAAGGACTAGGAGGACCTGAAGTTATTCACATAGGTAGTCCTACACAAGTTGGAGATGAATTTTGGATAATGAAAAACCTAGAAAACAACACTTGGATGAGGGCTTGACTTAGTCTCCAAGGGTCTCCTCAGGTGTCCTTGTAGGGGTATCCTGAGGGTTCCTTCACACTAGTCTCTATTGATTAGGGAGGGTGTGGCTCCTCTCATAGTATTTTTACGTTTCACATCCTAGAGGGACTTTGATCCCACTATCAACCTTAATTCCATCTACTCTTGGGTTTCAGAGAGCTACTAGGGTGGTTTTGAGGTCCTAAGAGAAGGACTAGGGAGAGAATATCTTTGAGGCTTATCTGGTTTTTTCCAATAAAAATGATGGGACCCAAGGCCCTATTTATAGTAAAACATAGGACTTTGGGTGATAGAGTTATCTCATTCATGTGATTCATGTAGATGGGTTGTGTAGCTGGGTCATGCGGGGCCGCTGGGCACACCTCACTAGGAATGCATGCCATAATTTCTTTTTTTTGGGACTGCTCAAGATGGCTTCCAAAAAGCATTAAATCCACAATATCCTTCACTTATATTATTTTTTAGGTATTTTCCTTTAATATATATTCATCCTTGTGACAAAATGTAGTGTAAAAAATTTCATATTTACCACTTGTTTTATATTTTTCGGTGTATATACTTCCCTATGGATATTTTTATCATATTTTCATGAAATCCAAGGGATTTAAAAATCAATATCAAGTTCCATATTTCATGAGATTTCGATTCAAGATTTACCAATGTTGTAAGGGTTTCATCTCAAATTCCTTTTTTAAGTCATGTTTTGTATTATGAACCTATTTTTGTTTAAATTGTGTATACACTACCTATTTTAAGTATTAAATCATGATGATCTCTTTATAAATATTATTTAAAGTTTCATTTTAAGTTTTATCTTTCAAATAAATTTTGAATCAAATGTTACAAAAGCTGTAAGGGTTTATGTTTCAATATCACTTTTTATTGGGATTGTTTATGTTTGAATCTCCTTTTAGGTAATTGAATATTATTTCTCTCCTATACCCCATCTAATTTATTATACTATGGTTATTTTTTGGTTTTATAAGTATTCTTTTAATTTTATCTCTCTTTGGTACTCAAAACCATTGAGAGAATATTTATAAGAAAATTCGACCTTATTTATCATTTTTGTCTAGAATCATTATCTTATATATGTAAATTATTTATTTTTCTCAAGAACATTATTTTCTATACTTCAATTATAACTCAAGTTCCATTTCTATTAATGCTGAATTTTTATTCAAATGTTAAAAATAAATCTTTTTTAACATTTTACAAAGAATTCATTTTTTTTCTTTCTTTACAAAATCATGAAAGTAATCTCTTTTTAATCGTTTTCCACATGAATAGATTTTCTACCATCATGACCATTATTCATGAGTTAGATTCTTTTCTAAGTGTTGATAGTTTTCTAAAATAATATCTATCCCCATTATTCTATAATTTTTTTAAAATAAAATGATATTTTTTAATGTTTTAAAAAGAGATTTCATCCCACTCATGTATATTTTTATCTTTTATCCATGTTTTCTTACTTATGTATAGTTTATTTTTAAGATTAAATCATTTTAAATTATTTTAAAAATAATATTTTAAATTTATTATTGACATCTCATGAAAAGATTTTTGAAAGTGACTTTCAACTTTACTTTTACAACAAAGTTACAAAAGTTTTATAGAAAAAATATTTTTAAAAAATTCTCTTCTATTTTCATATCTATTTTCTAAAGGATTTTTATTTTTTGTAATGCCTTAATTTATGATGAATTTATGTTATCCTTCATTTCCATGTTCTTTATTATCATGGATTTATTCTATATCAGTTCTAGTATTGACTTGGTATTATACCCATTACTCTATATAGTGTAAACACCCTATTTTTTATAAATTAGATTGAGGGGTTTACCAAGAAATATTTTATCATTTATTTTTTGGAGAAACATTGAAAATATGTATACTTTTTATTTCAATATGGATTATTATTGATTTCTATGGCATGTTTATTATATATTTGGGAAAAATTGACATTTTTTATTGTAATTTTTTAATATGAATGTTTATTACTAATGAATACTGATTATTTATTTTATTTAATTTCTTCCATATGATGAATGTATTGGAATTAGTAAGTGATGGGTGGGTAATGATATTAAATAGTCTTTTGATTCATTTATAGGTATAATGAGACAAACTAGCTTGAGTATTCGGTGTATACCTGCCCAATTATTTATGATGTCTTGAATGAGGCCTTGACAATATGTATGGTGTATTGGAAAAGGCCTTGATGAAAAGATTATGATGTCCAACATTATGAATTCCATAACCATGAAATCAGTTATTAATTTCCATGTGATTTTTATATTTCTATCCATGTTTATATTTCAAGATTATGTGATTAATTATATAGAATTATTTTATTATCATTTTTTATTTCCATATTATTCATTCCTTATTTATTCTATTATAGATTCCATTATACACTTTCCCTTAATAAGAATCTAATATCACCATTATTATTTTTCCATTTACCTAGGTTATGAAGAATAGTAGTAAATATGATATATATAGAAGGGTATCAAGTGTGGGTAATTTTTTGTGAAATGTTTAAGACCTATTATGGAATAAGAAAATATGGGTATAATGGAAAAATGTTCATTGGATTATAAATATATGAGTTACATTAAGTAATATTTTTTATAATTTTCTAAATATCTAAACCTAAAATAGTCTTGGGAATGTAAGTGGCCTACTAATATCTTTTGATGTTGTATTTATAGAAGGTTAAAATCGGGTCTTCTTGGTTGGAATCAAGATAGTATGTAAAGAATATATTTTTAGCACCAAATATAGGAGTTTGGGTATTGGATAGTACAAAATTCCATAAGTGCCTCTAATATATATATATTTTTCAATGAAACTTCTTGAATATTGAAAAACGTTGAGATAAATAATGAACCTAATTATCATTCATTAACTTTTTTAAATGTTTCTTTCATGTTTCCAAAAAATAATTTTCTAAATATTTTATAATGCATGGATAATTAAAAAATTATAGGTATAAAATCATACACTTAATATAAGAAGTCATACATATAGAATATCAACTCTAGTGAAGAAATTTTGGAAATTTTCAATTAACAAACTTGTATATATAATTATTTAAGTTATACTCACAATAATTCTCAATGAAGGAAGTGATTTACAATTTTTTTCCTAGGAAGTGGTGTGTATAAATTTATAAACCAAACACATGGTTCTTCACTCATACAAACAAATGGAAAATTATTATATATAGTCAAATAAAGGAAAATACTTTGATATATTTTTAACTCAATGCAAAATCATACATATGACTTGTATAGTCATACATCAAACTCCTTCCATCGATCTCCCAATTAGGAAAGAGTTATCACAACTGAATATAAATGTAAAATTAATACAAAAATGGTTAAGTCATATAAATAGTGTTTAATATATACATAAAAAACCCAATTATATATATAAGTTCATGAACAACACACACAACCTCTATAGTCATATATAATAGTAAAAAAATTAAATATTATGGAAAGTAATACCAATTATACCAAATAAAATTTATTTTTCTTGTAAAGTTTGATGAATAAATTTTAAAATGCACTAAAGTCACATTTATACCATTTTAAATGGCATGATATCTATAAAATATATTTTTGGCTACAATCAATGTTGATTTGATGGAGAACTTTTATTAATGACATTATTAGAATTCTAAATTTATATTTTCATTTAACAACCATATATAATGATAAATTTTAGGAAATTGATGGAACCATATCCATTAATTATAAGAAGTATTTCTAACCTATTGGAGACTCTCTAAATATATACTATAGAAAATGGTAGAAAAAAATCCAAGTATTTTTTAGATGTTTTTTTGAAAGAGTAATAGAAAAACTATAAATGGATTATATTTCAATGGAGAATGAATAATATAATGAAAGGTACTAGATCCTTGAAGCATATTTGTTTGTGTGATTTAGATGTTATAGGTTCTGAGAGGAGTATTAGAGGAGGAAGGAGGAGAGTTAAGTTAAAGTTTTATCTATAGAGTAGGATTGTGGCATGGAGGATTGTACAACATCAAGGAGTCCAGTTAGGAGATGATATTATAATCTAGATTAAGAGAAGATATTTAGAGTCCTAAGAGGGGAGGTTTAGATGGTTCTTTCAGTTTTGGTAATACTGAAGTATAGGGGTTAGGTTGTGATGTGGGATCTAGGGAGGTAAGTTTTAATGGTTCTTCCTTTTTTGGGGTTTCTATGTTGTAGAGTTGTGTTTCAGCTTAACCATATTATTTTAAATTAGAACTATATTGTGTAGTGGTTCCTTTTTGTCAGGGTACTTCTCCTAATTTTTATAATCTATGTCCTGGACTGCACCATGTTTCTCATATTCATCTTTGACCAGGCATGTTGTGACATGGTTTCTTTCCTTAAACCATAGTTTTTTCCTATATTAGCATCTATGCACCATGATATAGGGTTCTTCATCATGATCTTATAATTTATTATTTTCTATAAATTCCCAAACCCACTTCGAACTTATTTTTATCATGAATTTTTCTCTCAAACCTTTATCACCCAAGAGATCTTTTTTAAATGCCTTTAAAACCCCTTTGATTAGATTCATCCCCTTACTTCTAGAGATCGATCTATGATGATCCAAGGTTATTTTTTCACTTTATATTGTGGTTTATTCTATGATAGGTTCTATTTTCTCCTGTTCTATATTTACATGATATTTAGGTTCATATCATTCATTCTCATAGAGTTATTTTGATTTTTGGTGGCATGTTCATGGTATAAAGTCCATAGGGACCGCTGATTCCTTATAGGATAGATAATCATAGATTCATTCTTATTTTTCTATTCTTGTTCAAAGAAATTTGAAAGAACTGAGGTAGGGGATTCATTGATTCTATTTATTTTAATTTAAAAATTTAAGTTATCATGATTTATATCATTGAGAAATAATGGAATTAACCTTAATTAAGATTAAACTAGAATTAAAGAAAGAATTGGTTTTTGGTTTTAAGGATCACATGTGCTTACACCATGTTAATGTATTACCTTAAAATTTTCTAGATAGTGTGCTATTTTTGTTTATTCTTTGATTTAAAATATTTTTTATGATTATAAATTAGATATCTAATTTAAAGTTGGTAATTAATATTGGATAATTAATAAAGAGACATGTTTAATTTTAATCATCTATAATTGATGAAATTGGAAGCTATGCTTGAAGAATATTTAGAAATTTTTATTAGTTTTTGATAGATGATGCCTTAGGTTTCCTATAATTATAACCTATATTAAATGAATTAGTTAATTCAAGATGGTAAATTTTTTTTTGTTTGATAAAGATAATTATTTGGGGCTGAGAGAGCTCATTTACCTATGAAGGCTGAATGCCTTGGTTTTAGGGTCTTGAATATTTGTTAACTATTTACTATTTTATTACTATATTATGTGTGCTTTGGATACGAAGCCTTTCTATGCAATGAAATGTGAGCCTAGTATAGCTTCCAGTTTGGTGATAATTGGGTGGGGATGCCTAGGTTTTTGGAAGAATTTGGTGTCTATGATGGAAAGATAAATGGTGATATACATAATGATGTTAGGGATGGCCCAGGATCAATGGAGCGAGTTAAATCTGAAATTTCCCATTGTTTTTTATGCTAAAATTAGGGTTAAAAACTTATTATTGAATCTAACTTATAGGTTGGATAGATGGGTTTCTTATTTCTACATTTCCTTCCCCAATATTTGATGCAATTTTTTATTCTTGGTTTATACATATGTTATGTTGGATTAGGATGATTCGTAGAGTACCTAAAATTATGAAATGATAATGAATAAAAAATGGTTTAACCCATAGGGTTGGAAACTTGATGGTTGTGTTGAGATAATTGGAAGTAAATTAATGTAGTATGAAATTTTTAAAAGGAAGAATTAAATGAAGTATCTTGAAATATTTGTGTGCTTATAGGATATCAGGTATATAGCGGTGGAAGTTGGGTGTCTCAGAGATAATAGTTTTATTTGAGGTTAAGGGTAGGTAGTTTTCCTTAGTTTGGTTGTGATATATATATATATATACATATATATTCCCTTTTTATGTGATTTTATATGCTACCCACCCTTATTGGTAGGGCGACTGACACTCGATGGACTCTATATGGTGTTTTCACCAACATCTAAGTTGAAGAGTAATGGATGGAGACTACTCCATATTTATGCGCTATCTTCTCCAGATAGCATTATGTGATATTATGAATGGAAATTGATTTCTCATATATGTCTGTAGAGAGTTTTAATGGATTGTGGTTATTTTCACACATATATATCTTAGGATATAGTATCTTATAGATTACTATAGGTATACTATGTGTGGGATATAATGGATTGAGGTATAGTACACATTATATGGGATACAGTGGATCAAGATAAAATTATAAGTTACAATCTATAGGTGGTGGTATTTATGAGATTATGAGATGAATGAGGTGTGGGTTATTACACAGTTGCCTTTTATGCATGTGGATTGTTTGGAGAGATATAACTCACAACTTTCAATGTTGGGTTAGGGAGAAAAAACCATGGAGAAGTGGTAGCAAGGTACATTCAATTTTATTATTTTTTTATATATTATATTATTAATTATATATGAAATTTTGTGAGAAATATATGGTGTTTTTGAGAACTTAGTATACCTGATTAAGTGATGAGTTAGTTTCACTTTCTTATTCACTAGACATTAGTACACTTTCTTTACTTTTTTATAAGAGGCTCCAAGAAGGATACTACTAAGTAGACTTTTTATGTTCACTTTACATCAATATAAAATATTTTTAGGACTATAGGAGCTGGTTGGTGATCGTACTTGACAATACTAGTTCATGGAGTTGTTCAGAAGCAATTTAGGCTTCGAGGCCATTATTGAGGATATATTTTGGTTTGTATAGTTTTATTATAGTTTTTTAGTTTGTATGAAATTGGATTCATGTACTGGGATATATTTTTTATTATGAGAAGGAGTTATTTTGTGTTCACATCTTATCTCTCATTCCTTATATTCTTCTTAGTGGGTAATTACTCTCATTCATGTGTATGATATAAACTCAGTGCTAGTTGCCAACCCATTTCCTATTCGAGGAGATATTCAAGCATCATTACCTATCTCCCCTCATTTTCAGATCATAAGGGTTACCTTTAGGGGGAAGGGGTCATGATAGAGTGGTATTAATAGTCTAGTTGTGGGATAAGATGGAGTTTAGAGGTAGGAACTATGAGGACTACATGGGTTGGTCGGGCATCAATGTTAGATAAGTTTAGTATGTGATGTAAACAAGGGAGACCAGCTAGGAAATGGGTATTTAGGACTCCCTATGATCCTATTAAAGGAACTTTAAGTTTACTGAGCTGACTAAGTCAAGTAATACTAGTTGTGGGGTAGATACATAGGAATGGATCATGCATCATTCTGGTTTGTACTTGTATTTGAAATGAGTAGAATATGAGATTAGGTTAAACCTTAATTAATAAATTTTAAAAATTACATATTCTAGGTTTATGAGTCCCTAACAATTTTTTATTATATAGGCATGAATTCAAGTTGAAATCCTTATTAGGTTTATGCTAAGGATGTTCAACAGGATGTGTTAGTAGATTGAAGTAGGGTAGAGTCTGATGATAATGACATGTAAAGGATAAAACATTGAGAGTTTTAGTTCTAGAGTTTGTAGAAGTATGAGGGATCAATTTTAGATTCAATGACATATGACTGGTTGTAGGTTTTGAATATATCCTTCAGTTCTGTTTGTGCTTGAAGGAGCACTGTGTTTTGTTAGTGGTGCTGATGCTTCATGGGGTAGCTAGGAAGTGGTAGTTCTTATTCCTATGAGATTGCGAAGAGTTGACTATTTCATGGTAGAGGTTCTAAGGCCAAATACAAGATGAGTTTCTTTCTTTAACCATAAAGGTGGCTAGTTTTTATGAGATACTAACCATTTCATAGGGAATATATATCATGTGGGAGTTAAAGATCTATTTTAGGAACCATATATGATATGATTTTAACTTATTTCTAGATGAGGAGGCTAGAGAGAGGCATTTTGAGGATACATTACATCCATTGATCCATCACTGGGTCACTTTGTTTAGGATTCTAAAATATATCTTGGTACTGGAGAGTGAAAATGTTATCAAGAGGATGTTGGACAAGAAAAGGTCTTTACAAGTGGGGAGTCACCATGATTATCCATATAGTAAAGCTATGGTATGGGGTTTCTAGTTTCATGGATAGAAATGTTTTTGGACAACTGGTGGTAGGTCCTATCCCTCTTAATCTTGTTTTTCCAGGGGTGGTGGAACTCATTCCCCTACTAAGGGATCATATATATTTTTTTCTTGTAGAGGCCATAGTTATCAGAGGTGTGAGTGCCTGACCTTTTTGAGTAGACCACACGTAGTTGGTGTTCTGCTTTAGGTTTCTTCATTCCAGTATTATCATCCAAGGTAGCAGTAATAGGGTGTTCCAACCTATGATCAACATAAGGGAGATAGAGTAGGTTGAGGAAAACCCCATGATGATTATAATCCTCTAAAAGTATAGAATGACCATGGAGGTTATTTTCATTATGGTCATAGAGGTCATGTTGTAGGTTGTGGTTAAATACATTCTCTATAGTTACCAGTGGCAGGTGATCCAAACATCATTCAAGGTACCCATTTCTTGTTTTATAATTAGGTCCATGCCTTGTTTGATTCAAGAGATATTAACTCCTTCATTTAAACTAACCTAGTTAATTTTTTTGGAAATTAAATAGAGAGTCCTCCAGTTCCCTTAGAATTTACTATGCCAGTTATAGTTCAAGCTAGTTTGTGTGAAGTATGTTAAGATCGTGAGCTAGTTCTAGGGAGGTACCACTCTTGGGTAAACTTCTTATGTTTATGGATATATCCATAAAACATCATAATTGAAATAAATTATATGTGTTTAGGGTAGTATATCATATATTTATTTAGGAGGAAGATTTTTTTTCTATGATGTAGACAAATATTCTTTCGTGTTCATTAGTAAATAAGATCCTTAGATGGATCATAGGTGTGCCCAATCCTTGTCTTCATTGATGGATGATTTGATGCTGAGTTCATCATAGGTTCAATTGTTAGTGTTTCCCAGGGTTGTGGAAGAATAACCTGATGTATTTACTAAAATTTTTTGGTTATACCCCCTCAATAGGGTATATAGTTCGGGATAGAGCTACAACCAAGTGCTTCTTTGATTTTGTTGGATCCTTATATAATAGTGCCTTATGAGTTGTAAGATATGTGGATTCAGATCAATGATCTCTTATAGTGATTTTTTATTTGTCTAGTCATATCACCATGGGGCGCTCTAGTTTTTTTCTCAAATAATTATGATGATAGTTGGTCTCACCCAAATTTACTCTACAGGTAGAAGAAGTCATTGTATTATAAGTAAGGGTTGAATCCATAGGGATCGAAGAAGTAATCTTGAGACACTCAAATTGGGGGGGGGGAGGGTGGATATGAAGTGGCAAAATAATTGGATTAATTTTATTTTAAGAAATAATGAGTTGATTTAAAGGAAAATAAGAACACAAAAGGCTTGAACTAAAACTATTAATAAATATGGTTCAATCCTAGGTTTTCACTCGGGCTAGAATGGATGTAATTTTTTTCTTAGAAAATTTCATCCCACTAGTTAAAGAAGTATCTAATTAATGAGACAAGACCCCAACATAATTCACTAATTTCATCCATAAAAAATTACATTACTAATCACCAATTCACTTATAATATCACTTTAATGACCATTCCAATTAATTGGATCATAACAGAACTCAAAAAGTGTAGTTGTTAAAGTCAATAAAGAAGTATAAGAAAATAATTCAATTAAAGGAACCCTCAAACCTAATAAATAATTTAATAATTTAATCTTATAAAATAACATCCAATCCATCCCCAAGAAACTCTCAAGAATCAAACTATAATATGGTTATCCTTACATTGATGAAAAACTCTCAATGGAAGGTGGAAGTCGAATTAAAGAAGTGGGATTGAAGAAGAGAAAAAAAATAAATAAAAATCACTTATATGGTTTTGTGAATGGATTAACCCCATAAAATGAATGGATATATAATGATAAATATGATAATGATAATAATTACGTATTAGAAAGAACATTAAATTAGAAAACGAGATTGAAATTGAACAACTTATATCTAAATAGCACACTTAAGGAAATAAAATCACAACATAACATTACAATGAAATACAAGAAACCAAAATCTCCCATTTTTTCCCAAAATTTTCCTAAAATAGATATTGGTAGTCCATTTGGTTGACCCAAATGATTAAAATTTTAACCATTCAATAGGTTATGTTAAAAGGTAGTGGAAAGTGGTAGAGAATTAACTTTTCAACATTTCAAAGTATTCATTCATGCCTTTTATATCTTCTCCTTGATGTGATAGAATGATATTGATGGAGACCTAATTGGGCTTAGTTTTAGAATAGTAATGTTTAGATATAAATGTACCATAAAACATGTTAAAATTTTATTCCAATTGGATCATTGACCATGTTTTTGTGACACGTCAAACTGATTATGATTTAAATATGATTTTATAGTCTAGGGAAGACCCTAGTCCATATCTCAGGGAGAGTTGATAGGTTTAGAGTGTGTATTTATAATAAGAGGTACTAAAATAGGGGTGGTTTTGGAAGTAGTTTTAAGAAAATAACTTAATTTAAAGAGTTTAATAGTTGATAAACCAAGTGGATTTTGAAAAATATGAGATAAATCTTTCATTTTGATTTCAATAAACAAATTTCAAGTTCATTGTTCTTAGATATTAATTCAGGTTTAGCGTAATTATTTCGTTAAAATTAATTGGAATCCTGATTAATTCCTAAGATTTTATTTCAATTCTTGAAAAACCAAACCTTGATATAACAATCATATTGTTAAGGTTAAGAAATTATGCATGGAATAAGATCTTCTAAATAATATTTAAATCTTAAGAAAGTGGGTAATAAAATGATTCTCGTGTTGTCCAATCAGAACAACACAAGTCATGCACTCAAAACCTCACACTGATCGGTTAGAAATTAAGATCAAATCAATCACATGCATCAAAAAAAGAATTAAAATATGAAATAATGTAAGATACATGGAATGAAATATTTTAAAACCCAAATTACTTGAAATAAGTAGCTAATAAAATCATTGTAACTCCCTTTACATGTGTGTAGCTCCCTCACAACAAATTTCTACCATTTAGCCCAATACCGAGAGGAGGAAGAAAGTCGGGTGGATCTACTTCTTTATCATTGACCCCCTAGGAGGATATGGGACTCCAAAAATTATAGGATAAATATAGGACTCCTCTAGAACTAAAAATTGTCAGAAATTCACTCCTTACTCAAACTTACAAAGGGGTGCCCAATGTATCATTTTTTAGGAAAATTGGAAGGTGGTTTTGAGCACACAGATTTCTTAAAACCACTTGGCCCATGGTTTTTGGAATTAATAAAGTCTTATATTTCTTTTTAAAAAAATAAAAACACGTTTCCATACAACTTTTATATCTCCACTGAAAATTTGGTATCATGTGGATATCGACAACTTGAGATATGAATGAAACACAACACACCACTTTTGACTTCGTGCAGATTCAATGGCCTGGAAAGATCAGTTAGGTTGGGACCCTTAATGGACGAATTGGGATTGAGTGTCTTCAGAAGATTTGTATAAAATTGAATTTTAGATCATCCAAAAAAATCTCAACCAACTTCGATGATTTTATTAGTATAATTGTGCGGTTGAGTCCACTAGTGTTCTTGGATTTCTACGCAATACGACCAATTTTTCTTCAACTTCGTTTGGGTGCTCCAAATAACCTCCACCTACAATGAAATCATCTAAAAAACTGAAATTAAACTTTTTTATAGTGATTAAAAAAATAATTGAATAAAAAATGAAGTTAAAATTGGTTATTAAATTAATAATTTATGATACAAAATCATTGTAACACAATGGCATTAAGGGTGGAAAAGAATAGTGAATCACCATGAGATCAAACCCCCACACCTAAACATTTTCACTCCTGGGGAAAGTCACATTTCAAAAAATTATGCATTTATATATTCTAAACTTCATGAAGATCTAACATTAAAATAAAATTTAATCCATGATAGAAATGTGATCAAAGTAAAAATCACACCAAGGAGTTATTCTCAATGATCATGGAAACATATGTCTCATAAATTGTATCAGAATAAAATTCTAACATATGCATGATACAAATATAAGAAAGTAATTTAGAATTTAACATGTCACTAATTCTCCACGAGTGTGTGAAAAACATTTCATTCTATTATTCCCACATTATATCCTGTAAATATTGGTTATTATAATTTTTTTATTCTTAAATGGTTTTTTCACTGAACCTGTCCTATATCCTTTGCAATAAAATTTCAAGACCCACTCACTTAAGCATTCCCGAAATTCAAACATTAATATTATGACATATATTTCACCATATTTTTTACATTTCATCACTCCCATCATTTATTATTATTTTTTGTTTTTTGTTTTTTTATTTTTTTTATTTTTTTGAGGGCGTACAATAGTCAGATAACTGGTACACATAGATATGTCAATCTGGTATAGTAATGAAAAAGATTGGATAAGGAATGAAGGTATGGATAAATAATATTTGAAAGTAGATAAATATTAACCTAACTTATATTTACCTTCCATTAAGTATGAAAAAGTTCACACTACTTGGTTAGGTGAAAATATGTGTGGAGAAATTAAGTGGAATAATTTTCCCTTAAACTACTCACATAAAGGGTAACATTATTATCAAAGGTTTAAAAATTATAAAACCATTTATATCATAAAAAAACAACCAAATTTCAAGATAAAGTCACACCAAAATGTTGAATTCATGCTGAAATGCACATTTCATCATATTTTTTTGAATGTTAAAACAACATGAAATAGGGAAATTCCTCATGAATTTTCAATAACTTCCATGATTAAGTGAGAATAATTTTCCATGATAAAGTGGTCATAAAAAATTAAAATTTCATCACAAAAATGAGGGGAAAAATAGGGGGGGGGGTGATAATACAATCCAATAATCTAAAAAGAGAAAAATAAGAAACATGATGAAAATTACTAACTAACCCAGGAATATACCCATCCCCCACACCTAGAGTGTGCAGTTTCCTCACTTCAATAAAAGAGAATGTTGGAAGGAAGGATAAAACCTGATGGGTTTCATTGTTAATTTTATTCTTGAACCTGAAGTTCCTCCACTAGGGACTCCAGAATGGATTCATTAAAGCACTTTACCCACTGCACAATGACAGTGAAGGGTTTTTTTCTTCTTCATTTTGAACATGAACAAAACCAAATGGGTAAACATTAGTAACAGTGCATGGTCTAAACTAGTAGGAACGAAGATTTCCTAGATGAAAATTCATCCTTACATTGTAAATTATGACCTTCTATCCAATATAGAATTTACAATGAAGTATGAGACAGTTGTGGGTAGCCTTGGTTCACTTCTTATAAATTTAGGAGTTCTCATAAGAATCTCTACGCATTTCCTCTAACTCATGAATCTACAACTTCCTTTGAGAAATTACAATAGAAATATTTGAATTGAATTGTTTAATTTTATAGTAGTCCAAGAACTCTATCTTAATAGGGAGGTGAAAAATCTTTCCAAACACAATCCAATATGGTGACATTATAATGAGAGTTTTAAAGGTAGTACGATAAGCCCATAATGAATCATCGAGTCTAAGACTCCAATATTTTCTATGGGGTTGAACCATTTTTTCAAGAATTTGTTTTAACTCTCTATTAGACACCTCGGCTTGACCATTGGATTGTAGGTGATATGCAGTAGACCCTCGATGAATGACCCCATACTGATAAAAAAGTGATTTCATTTTTCAGTTGCAGACTTGAGAACCCAGGTCACTAATTATGAACCTAGGTAATCCAAACCTACAAAAAATTTAGGTTCTAAAAAATTCTACAACTATCATTGAATCATATATCCTCATGGATTGTTCCTCTAACAATTTTGACATGTAATAAACTACCATATGGGTAAAAGTTTCTAAAGTAATTGGGAAATGACCCTATAAAGAAAATGCCCCAGACATCAAAAATGTCATGTAAGGGAAAGGGTTATTGTGGAATTTCATTTAAATTAGAGACATTCCCCATTACTTGATAGTGAGGACAAGATTTACAGAAATCATGGGCATCTTGAAATAATATTGGCAAAAGAGACTAGAATCGAGGACCTTTTGAGCAGTCAATTGAGAACCAAAGTGTCCCCCATAATAAAAAGTTTGGAAGAACCTAGGGATTATCTAAAACTCTCTATAGGGAACACAATGCCTAAGGACCTGATCACTACTTGTGCAATAAAGGTAGGGGTCATCCCAAATGTACCATCGAGACTTCTATTTTATACGGTCAACATTTTTTTAAATCAGCATGAATGAAAGATACTACCAAATAATTTAAAATTTTGGCATACCAAGGAATAACATATTTCACTCGGTACAATTTCTCATTAGAAAACATGTCATTTATGGGAATATAGGGGGATGATTCAATGTTCGAGGATATGAGGATCCTTCTAATATAGACGACCACCACATTCTCTGCTCCCTTTTTATCTTTAATTTCTAGACTGAATTCTTGAAGGAGGATAATCCAGTGAATGAGACATGGTTTGGATTCTAGATTCATAAGAAGATACTGGAGGGATGCATGGTCTGATAACACAATTACTTTGGACCCTAAAAGGTAAAACCTGAATTTATCCAAAGAAAACACAATGGTAAGGAATTATTTTTCAGTTGTGGTGTATTTTTCTTGGGTAGGGTCCAAAGTACATGAGTCATAAGCAATGACATGTAAATCTCGGTTTGTGATAAGACTGCCCCAACCACATAGTTAGAGGAATCACACATGAGCTTAAAGGGTAAATCTCACTGTGGTGGTTGGATTACCAAGGGTGACGCGATACTCCATTTCAATTTATTAAAATCTTCTTCGCATTCTTTATCAAAAAAAAATTCTTATTATTTTTGGAGCAATCAAGAGAGGGGGAGTGAAATCTTACCAAAGTCATGAATGAAATGATGGTAAAATATAGTATGAACTAAGAAAGAACACACATCCTACACATTTTTGGGGAATGATAGGGAATAAATGACATCCACTTTTGATTTATCAACTTAGACACCATCCCTAGAAATGACATTCCCAATTACTATACCTTGTCGCACCATAAAATGACATTTCTCATAATTTAATATGATATCATTTTAAATACAACGATGTAGGATAGAAACAAGACTGCTCAAACATTCATCGAAATAGGATCGATACATAGTGAATTCATCCATGAATAATTCCATAAAATTCTCCAGGTCATCTGAAAAAATACTAACCATGAATTTATAGAAAGTACATGGAGAATTTCATAGACCAAATAAAATCCTTCTATATGAAAATGTTACAAAAGGAAAATTGAAGGTTGTCTTTTCTTGATCTTAGGGAAGTATGGATTTTAAAGTATTCATAATATCCATCAAAGAAATAGTAGTAGTACTTATCTACTAGCCTCTCTAGAATCTGGTCAATGAATGGTAATGGGAAATGGTCCTTCTTTGTGTGTTGGTTTAGTCAGAAATAGTCTATACAAGCACACCAACTATTCTGCACATGGGTTGGAAATAATTCATTGTTTTCATTTTTTATTACCGTTAGACCAGTTTTTTTGGAATAACTTTCACTGAACTGAGCCATCGGCTATCAGAGATGGGATAAATGATTCTAGTAGCCAATAAATTTGTTAAATCCTTTTTTAACAACATATAATAGGTTTGGGTTCAGTAAATATTGTTAATACCTAAATGGTTTAGACTCATCAATTAACAATATATGATGTGTTCAAATTGATGGGATAATACTAAGAATTTCCACAAGTGTCCATCCCAAAGATTGTTTATACTACCTCAAAATTTCCAGAAGACACAATTCATGCCCATAAAGGAGTGAACTAGTAATGAAGATGGAATATTGTTTCCATTATCAAGATATGAATATTTTAAATCTTGAGCCAGTTGTTTTTGTTCCAATTCAAATGGATTTTGGATTTATGGGAGTGATTATGAAAGTGAGATGTCACTAATCTCATCTAACTACTCAATGGTAATATCCTCAAATGAGGAATGAGATTTTACAAGCTTAGAACAATCATATATGGTAATGTGATCCTCATTTCTCAAGAAATCAATAATTAACCAACATGCATAACATTTTTCTAGACCACTACAACATTCTATGCACGATTCATTTCCAAGTATTTCAATCAATGAAAAAAACTTAGAAAGGGGATCAATGAAATAAAAAGAAGTTTTTTAGGTGAAGGGAGTATATATATAGAGTTAACTGAGAGAGAGGAATTTTCTTCCAAGGGGTGTTTCATGGCATAATGGGTGCTAAAGTGGAAAATTTCACCATCAAACTCAATAGATAATGTACCATTTTTGGAAATTTATTATTATTTTCGTAGTTTTCAAGAAAGGTATCCCAAATATAATCAGGTAATATCCATTCATCCTATCATATTCCATTTTAAGAACATAAAAATAAATAGTAAAAATCAAATTTTACACCCTCACAAGAACATCCTCTAACACACCAAAGGGGTGTAAAATACTCTGGTTTTCTAGATAAACAACAATTCCTTTAGGATTTAGTTTTTTGACATATAATGAAGAATAAATGGAGTGAGGTGTCATATTTATAGAATCACCCAAAAAATCATAGCATTGGAAAAGAAATACTCTCCTATGGTGCACAAAATCGAGAATGTTCATAGATCATTAAATTTGGTGGGAAGTGATAGATCTATCAGTGCTAATATATTCGTACCTAAGATCACCTTTTCATCACTTAGAAGTCACCTTTGGTGTTTACACATATACTTGAGAATCTTTGAATATCTTGGAATTTTCTTCACAACATCATTCAATGGAATGTTAACCTGTGATTTTTTGAAAGCTTCCAAGATTTATTTATCAAGTTTAGTTTATTTTTGTTTTGTTGGTTGGGTGGACCTTTGGGGAAATAGAAGAGGAATTTTTGGGCTTGGTGGTTCATCAAATGAAACATTCTTTCCCTTGGAAGGGATTCTATCAGAACATGGGTTTTCCACATTTGGACTATTTTCAATGGTTTGGATGATGGTTTCCTTAGGATAGGATGAATCTAATGGGGGTAATTTGGATTTTAAGTTTTGTTTCACTCTGAATGGTGATGTAACTATCATTTCCCATAACCCTAGTGTTGACTAGTGGTTGAGAGGGTAGTTTACCTATCCCATAACTTTGGATTTCCTCCACTGAGTTAGTGAGTTGCTCTAATTGGGTTTTTAGGTCTTGTATGGATGCTAGAGTTTTTTGTTGGAATTGGAGATTATTTGCAGTATTTTTTTTCATCATGTCTTCAAGGATAGGATTGGATTTTGGATGTGGTTGTTAGAAAGGCATTTATGATGGTTGATGATTTTTGGGTGGTGGTGGTTGAATAATCTAACCTAGTTGGTTCCATGGTTTATGAGGTTGATTTGAATACCCCCTTCCCTATAGGATTGGTTTTTTTCCACCCAAGGTTTGATGGATAGTAAGGTTCTTGCCTAAATGGTTGGTTATAGGGGAGGCCTGAAAATATTACCTCATAACTCTCAGATGTTTCTCTTAATTGAGGGAATTAGTCAGAATAGTGGGTGTTAGAAGAAAATATACCACAATGGATGGGAGGAGGAGATTGGGATTTACCTTGGTAAAGATAAAATTATTGAATAAGGGTACATACCTCCTCAAACATTATGTCCAATTTCTTCTAAAATTTAGTACTTTTCACCTCATGGAAACCTCAAATGGGTAAACTGGACCTTGAAATAAATTATTAAGTGTTCTGTGTCATGTTCTCAATGAGTTTTCTTGTACCATTTGGGGTTTTATCCACTAGCGCACTACCTGCAGAAACATCAATCATGTTTTGATCAATATTAATTAAACCTTTATAAAAATACTATATTAAATGTTGATCTCTTATTTGGTGGTGTGGGAAACTTGAACAAAGCCTTGTAAATATTACCAGTATTCATGAAGTGTTTCCCCTTGTGATTTCCTTATCCCAAAAATTTCTTTCCTTATTTTCATGGATCTAGAGGCTGGTTGGTATTTTTCATGAAAAAGGTATTTCATGTTATCCTATCCTCTAATTGGTGAATTAACATAGTAAAGATAATATTTTCAGTGTCTTATAATGAGAAATAGAATACATTAATATTTAATTGTACTTTATACACATTTGTGAGTTTTAATGTAGATCACACAATATGAAATTATTTTAAGTGCTTATGTGGATCATCTCCTATGATTCCATGTAATCTTAGCAATAAGTGAATTAGACCAGATTTTAGTTCAAAATTGGGTGCATCACCTTGCATTTGAATATAAGTGGGTTGGATATCAACATCAGGAAAGGTTAGTTATTTTAATGTTTGATTGTTTTCAACCATGTTATATACATTAATTTTAGTTTCTAATTCGGTTCTAGAAGAAAAGGGGTTTAGAAAAGTCTCAAGTTATGGTGTGTCCTCCTTCAAAGGGTTGTATTGTGTGTCTCGGTGTCGCTGACATATGACCCTCTCCGATTCATGTTTGAAAGGTGGTAAATTTCCTAGATTAGAACAAGTCATGCACACAAACTACCCAAGAAATAAATCAGAACACAAAACATATTTAAAGGTAGAAGATAAGACAAATAAATATTCACAAAATATAAAAAAATCTTATAAAAAACACACAATAAAAACCTAAGCGCTCCCTGAAAACGATGAAATTTTTTTGACCGTGTTGTAATGAAACGTAAAATTGATTATGATTTAAAGATGATTTTATAGTCTAGGGAAGACCCTAGGTTATCTCTAAAGGATAATTTATAGGTTTAGAGTGTGTATTTATAATAAGAAGTACTAAAGGGGGGGGGGGTCTAAACAATTTTAATAAAATAACTTAATTTAAAGAGTTTAATAATTGAGAAATCAAGTGTATTTTGAAAAATATGAGATAAAAGTGTCATTTTTATTTCACTATGCACATTTAAAGTTCATTGTTCTTAGATATTCATTCATGTTTGGAGTAATTCTATGGTTGAAATTAATTGGATCCCCGATTAATTCATTAGCTTTTATTTCAATTCTTGAAGAACCAAACATTGATATAACAATATTATTGTAAAGGGAAAGAATTTATGAATAGAATAAGAGCTTTAAAATTAGATTTAAATCTCAAGAAATTTGGTAATAAAAGGATTCTTGTGTTGTCTAATTAGAAAAACACAAGTCACACACTCCAAACCTCACACTGATCGGTTAGAAATTAAGAGAAAATCAATCACATGAATCAAAACAAGCATTAAAATATGAAATTATATAAGACACATGGAATGAAATGTTTTAAAACCCAAATTAATCCAAACCAATATCTAATAAAATAATTTTAACTCCCTTTACACGTGTGTAGATCCCTCACAATGAACACCCACTATTTATTCCAACATCAAGAGGAAGAGGAAAGTTGGGTGGTTCTCCTTATTCATCCTTGATCCCCTATGAGGATAGGATCCTCAAAAACTTATATGATGAAGAGGGGAATCCTATATAACTAAAAATTGATAGAACTTCACTCCATGTTTTAACTTACAAATAGTGTTCCCAATGTATCATTTTATAGGAAAATTGGAAGGTGGTTTTGAGCACATAGATTTCTTAAAACCACTTAGCCCATGGTTTTAGGAATTTATAAAATCTTATATTTATTTTTAAAAAACTAAAAACATGTTTACCCACCTATTGGATATATCTACTAAAAACATGAAATAATTTTGAGGTCTATATCTCGAGATATGGATGAAACACAACACACCACTTTTGACTTCATCTATATTCAGTGGTTTGGACAGATCAGTTTGGTTGGGACCTTTAATGGATGAATTGGGATTGTGTGTCTTAATAATAGTTGTATATAATTTAATTTTAGATAATCCCACAAAATATCATCCCAATTTAATTCACTAATTAGTATAAGTGTGCGGTTGAGTCCACTAGTGTTCTTGGATTTCTGCAGAATGTGGCCCATTTTTCTTAAACTTTGTTTGGGCCATCCAAATCACCTCCTACTATAATGAAAACATCCAAACAAGTGAAATAACCCCTTTTAATAGTGATTAATACAAAATAATTGAATTGAACATGAAGTTCATTTTTTTATTAAATTCATAATTTATGATACAAAATCAGTGTAACATAATGGTATTAAGGATAGAAAAGAATAGTGAATCACTATGCAATCAATCATCCATATAAGAATTATTCCCAAAATGGTGAGATGGATTTTTGGACTAGGGAATCTAGCCAAAAATTTAATCTTCAACTTGGGAAACTTGGATATTCCTTCAAATGACACAATTAGCCTCAAAACCAGTTTAATGAAATGATATACATGAATTCACATATATTATTTTAAAGTTAAAGATTCATATGACTTCACTTGGAGGCTCCACAACCATTTTAATGAGTTGAGGTAAAATATTATTTCCCTAGAAATTTATGTGTTTGAGGATCAATATAACCACTATCCATTATGATTATAAAATTTCTACAAGAATAAAAAATGTTCCTCAGATTATAATATTCATGATCCTAAAATATCAAATTAAAATAATGAATATATAGTATTCTAAAATATGATGTAAAAATGGTATGATATTAATACAATTTAAACATGAATTGAAAAAATTATTGTATTTTTTTTTTCAAATTTTAAAACGAATTAACCAAATATTTTAGGAATAATGAAGCACATAAAAAGTCATAAAAATATAATGAAAATTATATAATTTTAGTGTCCAATTACGCCCCACCAACTTGAGATTTTCTAGTCCCCAAAAAACTACTAAAGATCAAAATTAAATACGCTCCCCAAAACATGGTTTTACATACAATTTTAAACACCATCACCTCACATAAAACAAACATGAAGCCTATAAAAATAATTTATAAAAATATTAGTACACAATAATATCCTTATCTCATTCCCATTCCTTTATTCAAATTCACCTCCACTCTTCATCCAAATCCAATTAAGCATAAAGACGTGATGTGCATTACAAAAGACATGGGGCCAATTTTTGTTCAAGGGGGAAATAAATGGAAGTACTAGGTGGGAATAAAATTCAACCTTAACATGAGTGTCCATTTTATTTCTTTTCTTTCTTCTTTTGGTTTTTCTGTTTTTGTTTTGTTTTGTATTTTTATTTTATTTTAGATTTTTAAACCATAATAGAGGTGAAAAGACCAACTATAGACAAGAAAAATATGAAGTCCCTATCTCCAAGCACCGAATTCCCTACATTTTGTTAATTACATGCTCTATAATAGTGATTTAAATCCTAAATAAGGGAAATAAAACTATAGATTCATGATCACCAAGTGCTGTAAACCACACATTTAACATTGCACTATATAGTCATTTTTATGTGTTTTTTTGAATTATTTTTCATTTGAGATTTTTTTAGATACTTAAATTAAACTTAATATGACCCCAAATCCTATGCTATGAAGAATGGGACCCAAGAATTAAAACTTACACCCAAAATACAATGGATGTGCAATGTGACATTTTGATTAAATATTTGAAAAATTAGATGGTGATAATGACATTAGTCAACCATGCTAACCAAAATTATTCCCATGAACCTAAACTTCAATAAAGATCAAAATTAGGGCATTAAAAATAATTTGAAATTTATTTTTCATGTTTCAAAAATTAAATTACTTCATGTAAGTATAATGAAATAAAATTTTCTATAAAATCCATTTTTTTCACAAAATATTTTATTTTCACCCCTAACTTAAAATTAAACTTCCCTTAGTGATGAATGCGTATAGAAAAAAGAGTTCATAATTGGAATGAAATTGGGGGATAGAAGTTCAATAATGGAATTTTAAATGAAATCATAGAGAAAATTGATCTGGTTTAAAGATGAATACCTAATAGTATTCAATTGATCATTCCTACTCCATGTCATATGTAATATCCTCATGTATGATTAACAATTAGGTTTAAAATTTATATATCATGTGGTTCCATTAAAAATACTTAACATATTTAATTTATAAATATAAAAATAAAAAAACATTAATATATAATGGAAACCCAAAGGGGTTGTATTAACTTAAAAAAATAAAAGAAAAAATGAAGGATTAATTTTTTTTAATTATTATTATTTTTGTTTATCAAAAAAACAAATGAAATAGAAAAAGAAGCCAGGTTTCCTCATTAAAAGAACTGAGTTAAAAGTTGTTAGATCAACATGTAGCCCCTCAACTTACCTAATAGAAACATTCAAAAAATTAAGGATTAAATTTTTCACAACTTCAATCAGATTGTGATTTAGTCTCTATTGGGGTTGGTGAGAAGGTTTTGAAATTGATTCAAGAATAATAATATATCTCCCAATGTATGGAATAATCATATGAATATCAAAAAATGTTCATATAATTTCTTTCTTAATCATTCTTAAGAAATCAAGGGGAATTTTATCATCTTTATCTTTGAGATAAGATGAAATAAAAAATTAAATGTTTTGGTTATCCTCTATGAAGGAACACTTGCGAGAGGAAAGATGGAACTTGAGGTTGAGCTTGGGTTGGTTGAAATTTCAAAAAGAAGATTTGAAATTTGAATCAAAATCAATTTCTTTTACCAAAATTTTAGAAATAATTGCTTACTTTAGAAAATATGTTTCAACCCCCAAATTTTTCATACTAGTGTTAGGGGTTTGTAAAATCTTAGAGTTTAATATTTTTTTAAATGGTTTAGTGTTTTTTGTTTAAAAAAAGAGAGAAATATTCAGGAAAATAAATCCATGATGTCAAATTAAACCCTTTTTAATATATAAAATAATTTTCCTATTGATTTAAACACCTATAAATAATTCCATCATGTTCCTTAGGTTGACTTTCAATATTCCCTAACAAATTAACCTAATTATTTGGATATGATTTATTAGATTCTAATATTGGTTCTTTAATATTTCCAATGATTTTGATTCCTTTTATGGTTTAGGAATAAATGTTTTGAGTTTTTCATTATTTTTCCCACTCTTAAAAATAGTCACATATTTGAGTTATTTATGAGAGGTTTTTGTGTAACAAGATTCTTCTATGGATATTGAGGAAAGGATAGTGTGAGTGGAGATGGGTTCCATAACCGTTTCAACAGTTTATAGTTATAATCTAAATAATGAATCTTTAGTATTAATTTTCCCCATTTTTTAACACAATTATTCAATTAATGTATGTGGAATATATTGGATAAGAGGTTGAACTATTTTGAATTGAAACTGGTTATGGATCAGAAAGTTTTTCACATTTTCAAGATTCAAACCATATAGTTGATTGCGTAATTGATTATCCCACCCATATAATTTAGTATTATCATTATAATTTAGATTTTTTTAATTATTTAAACTCTTGAAAATTTATATCATTCACCTCCATTAAGGGTCCCCTAGAATAAATTCCTTGATTGATGGAATGGCAGGGTACTTGTTAGTTTTGTGGTCATTTTTATCACAAATTTTACAAAACTTTTCCAATTTATTGAAATTAATTGACAAAAATATGGTCTATTTCTTTTATATTCCTAGAGAGGGTAGCATGATAAGATTCAAATATTTTATTATCACTAATATTTTTCATCCTATAAGGTGTGGGGTAATCATTCAAGGTTTTATTATAGAAAATATCTAAGTTAGGAGATTCCTAATATATATTTCCCATTTTATCACCACCTTAGTTTATAATGGGGTAATATTTAAGATACTACACTAGAGTAGAATAAAATTAGGATTTGGGGTTATTAATAAAATTTGGATCTAAAGGTGGAAAATTCATAGGTTCCCTCAATTCTTCACCCCACTGACTATCAACCCTAACTATGTGGTTTGAATGGTATTAGGTGTAAAAGGACATGCACCGACAAAAAAGGAAAAAATATAAGATAAATGGGGGTGATAATAGAGAATTTGGGTTGAGAAAATAATGTGAGTGTCTAGGATAATTACTTTGGTCCCTGTAAATAATTCCAAAATTTGATCTCACCCAAATTTACTCTATAGGTAGAAGTGGTCATTATAGTACAAGTAAGGGTTAAATCCATTGGGTCCAAAGAAGTAAACTTGAGACACTCATATTTGTTTGAGGGGTTTGGGTATGAAGTGTATGAATAATTGGATTGATTTTATTTTAAAAACTAATGAGTTAATTTAAATTAAAAACAAAACATACAAATACTTTAACTAAAACAAATAATAAATATGGGTTGATCTCAGGTTGTCACTCGAGCTAGAATGGATGTAATTGTTTTCTTAGAAAAATTCCTCCCACAAGATCAAGAAGTATCCAATAAATGATATAATGCACCAACATCAATCAATAATTTAATCCATAAAACATTACAAGTATAATCACCAATTCACTTAAAGAATCACTTTAATCATCACTCTAAGGAATATGATCATACTAGCACTCAAAGTGTGTAGTTGTTAAAGTCAGTTAAGTCAAAGAAAAAATAATTCAATCAAAGGAACCCTCAAACCAAATAACTAATTTAATAATTTAAGCACATAAAATAAAATAAAATACAACCCCAATAAACTAACTAGAATAAACCCATAAGAGGGTTATCCTTCCATTAATGCAAAGCTCCAAATTGAAGGTAGAAGTTAAATTAAAGAAGTGGGATTGAAGAAGAGAAAAAAAAAATAACAATCAATTTTTTGTGGTTATGTGAATGTATTGGAACCATTAAATAAATGTATATATAGTGAAAAATATAATAATAATAATAATTAATGATAAATAATAATATTAAAATATAAAATGAGAGTGAAATTGAATAACTTATATGTAAAGAGCACACTTAAGACAACAAAATCACAACATAACATTACGATGAAATAAAGTAACCAAAATCCATCACACCTAGTTTTTCAAGTTTTGGATTATGATCTAGTTTGATGGGAATCCCACATTTTTTTCTCAGGTTACGAGTGTGATGATTGTTGAGTTTTGAAGTGTTTACTTGTCTAGTTTTTTCCCGTGTTTGGCCCTTGGTTTGTGTTGGGATAAAGTTTCATGGTAGAGAGTTTGTGACACCCATGATGTCACTACAATATGTTTAAATCCTTAAAGGATCATTGGGTGGGTTACCCATAGTGTTTGGTATTTCATTTGAGGGTTCTTGTACAATTTTTGGGGTCGCATAGTTTGATCACAATTTTCTCAAACCGTGCAGCTTAAACTTGCAAAGTTGCAGATTTTTCTAGTATCATTTGCAAAGTTTGGACACGGTTTACAAAACTGTATAGTAAAACTATGCAGACCATTATGGGATTAATAAATTTTAATCTAAAAATAAATTTTAGGCAATTACACCTCTCATTTTAATACTAAAGTTTTGTCTATTTACTAGAGGGAACCCCCCTTCATTCTCCTTTTTGGGGCCACTTTTTGGGTGATTTTTCCCCAAAGGTTAGTGGTTTTTCTTAATTTCTTCATCAAATCTTTCTCCTTCCTCTTCCCTCTTCTTTATTATTTCATTTTTTCTTGGGTTTATCTTCTCCCCTAGTCATTATCGACCTAAGGTTCTATTTTACCATGATTTTTATGGGGATTTTTTTTATTTAGGGATGGTCTTTATAGATTTAGGGTTTTGAAACCCTTGTGGAATATTTCGGGTGTGCGTATCCATTCCGCCATGATTTAGAGGTAGGTTATACAATGAAATTGCCTTTATAATTAATGTTTCATCTGTTTCATGATGTTTTCACCTTTTTTACATTCTGAATATTGTAATATAATCTTTGGATAATTTTTCTGGCGTGCAAAGTAGCGGTTAAAACCTTGTTCTGTGAAAAGTGGTGTTGTTTTGTTAAAATGGTGCACACCGCATGTTTTTTAAAAATGATTTATTAGTTTTTCACATGGTTTTTGGTATTTTAAAAATGTTTTAGTAGCTTGAATAAATTTATGGCATGAAATTTGTGTTTTATTCCTTGTCGAGTGCTTCAAATGAACTGTTTTGTTAAAAAAATGCATCCCATGTGTTTGGTAAATTGCACGGTTGGATTTTATGGTATTTTTGTGATATAAAGTGATTTTTTTAGATATATAAATATATTGGAATCATTTAAAATTTTATTTTTGAACCCTTAAATGGTCTCCAAATTGGTTTATTTTTTTATATAGTAATGAGTGTTGGTTTTGAAGGTGTTTTGACATAAGTTACTGGTAAATGGACCGTTTGGAATTTTTATGAAGGTGGTTGTGTTTTAAAATTGTAACCTGAATGTTGTAAGGGTTTTATGTAAATATTTAGATACTGAAAATGGCGTTTTTCACATATTTATGGAAAGTGTAATTTTTGGTTTTGATAAATGTTGGTTTGGTAAAATACTTAAAGGCCCGTTTGGAATTTTTTTTAAAAATGGTATTCATTTTTATTCCATGTTGTACCATTTGGGGTCATTTGATGACTCATTAAATTGATTTATTAAATGGTTTTGGGGATATAAAATTTGATTTGGTATGATATTGGTGGGTGTTTGTCCTTAAAACAACATTTTTGAATGGATTTTATGTGCACAACCTTGTTATACTTCTTAAAATTGTTTTCTAAAAATTTCAAGTGGTTTATTGAAATACGTAAAGTGTGTGAAACATGTTTGGGAACTGTTTGATGTGTGTATTATTTATAAATGTAAATTTTATATAAAATTTTATTTTACAACATTTGGAATTTGTTTGAGTGGAAAAATGGAAGCCCAGGTATCTAGGTGGGCAGACTAGGACTAGTATGCTAGTGATATGGTAGGGGCCTCATCCCTGTTTCACTTAGAAAGATTGAAAATGAAAACACTAACTAAACAATGATGATTTTTGAGGACCCCTAGGTCACTGGGGATTCCCCTCCCAGTGTCTTGTGCATGAGAAGATTATTGGTTATGGCTACTTTTACATTGAGATACGATGTACCTAGGGCCTCACAGCTAGCTAGTGCCTTGGGGTGTTCCCGTGACTAGTTAACATTGGATATTTTGTACTCACCATTGTAATACATCGTGTTTGGTTGGTAAATTCAGAAATATGTGTGTTTTATTTAAATTTTTACATTATTTAAAGTTTCCCCTTGAAAATTGTTTCCATTTAAAGTTGAATCCTTTTAAAAATTATGGCTACCATTTCCTATTTATGAAAACTTGCAAGAATTTTGTCTTATGATGTCTATATCATGGAATATTTTTTGGAAAACATAATTTTATATATTGTATTTCAAACTAGAAAATGGATGTTTCTTTTACTTTAAAGGAAGTGTATTGAAAAGAAGATTATCAGATTAGCCTACCGAGTTTTAATACTCACGACTATAGTTATTTTCTATTTTAAAACCTTGTGTAGGTTTCAACTTGAGTTCATTCTCCTTGAGAGATGGTTTATCATTGTGTTGGAGAGTGACCCATGATTTCACATGGATCTAGTGTATTCATCTGGTACATTTGGTTTTTCTTTTGTATAACTGTTGTATCGTATCATTTATTGTATAAAATGTTATGTCTAGTCTATTTATAAAGTGTATCATTTGTGCATCTTTCTGTTGTTTGGTCAATTTTTTATTTATGGGCAAAACTATTTCCTTTTTTACTCTGATGATGACCAACACTAGTTTTCAACTAGCGGGGATTAGGAACACCCTTCGTGCCATGCCATGGATTGGCTCGGGTGACCGGTTCAGGGTTGACTGGGTTGGTTCGTGACAAAATGGAATATGAGGCAGGTAGAAACTTAGAGGGACTTAATTTTTAAAGCACCCTTTGTTATTTGGGAATGTTAAGGTAGATGGATTAGGATTGTCAGGACTCAATAGGTTGGTGCGGGAAGAGCATCATGAAATATTTCTCATTCCGATCCTCATGTTTCCATGAGAATTCTAGTTTTATTAGTTTATTTGGTATTTAGGAATTGTTTGGATAATGGGATACCAAAATGGGAGTTGGAATAATAGTCTCTATGAACTCGCAGAGCCTGTAAATCCATGTAGAGCTAGGGCTTGGTCCTAAGAATGATCTCCATGTTGGTGGTGTGTTTGACATATGGACTCCAAGAATATGGTCAAGTCACCCACTAACACTAGTTCCCTTTTTTTTGGCCTCTTGGATCATTCTTGAATTCTGAAAATTATTTTGAAAATCCTTGTATGAGAATTGTGGAAATGAATTTTAAAGGAATGGTTGGTTTTTTAAAAGTGGAAAATGGTTTTTCAAAACTTGATATATGAATTGGTTTTGAAAATTGGTTTTTATAAATTTTTGTTTTTTTGAAAAGGGATTTAGCCTTTGTGGCTATAAAATTATGGAAAGAGGCTTTGATCGAATTTTGAGAATAGGAAAGGGTTGTTTGGAATAGAATGTTTGTTTTGGAAGTTGTTTAAAATGAAAAGGAGTAGGTATTAAGTGCGGTTTGTTGAGATGTTGGGAAATTTTTTGATAAAAATGAATATGATTTTTGATGGAAATCTATGGGGTTTCTTTTTCAAGCATTTTAGAATGGTTTGTTTTGGAAATTTGAAAATTATTTTTTATAATTAGTGGTTAATGTGACTTTTTAAGGTACATGATTTTTTTGAATTTAGTTGAGTGGTTTGTTTAAAAAAAATAAGGTAGTTTAGTTTTAGCCTTTTGTGTTTTCATGGGTGCTCACATGCATGGTTTTATATAGAAATGTGGATGGATTCATGATATGGAATGATTTATGGGTGCCAAGGGTGGAATGGAAATGTGCATGTGAGTGAGACTCAATGAAAAACCATTGGTGAGTGAAAATCCACCAAGTTTGTTTGTTTTTCAAAAGTGTTTTAAGTTGAAAAGTTGTGGTGTTTTTGTAAACTGATGAATATATGGTTTGAGTTTACTTGTCTTAGAAGTTTGGTTTATTCAGTATGATTTTTTGTGATTCGGATGTGATACTCCTGTTGTGTCCTGAGATTGAATACTTTTAGTGGATCAGTTTTGGAGGAACATTTAGTGGGTTTCAATTTTTTTTGGATGTTGTGGTACAAATACGAATGGTTCTCTATTGGAAATATTTCCAGTTGATCAACCTAAGGTATTTTTTTTTCTAATTTCAAAAGATAGATCCACCACTTTGAATGATTCCCTACCTATTATTGGGATAAATAACTCTTTGGGATCGATTTAAAGTGTTTTTCTATTATGATAATACTCTCAATAAAAGTAGTTGCGTTTAGTAATGCTTGATATGTTTTTCCAGGTCACTTGTTCATTCTGCTCCTCATTTTTAATGAGGGATAATGGTGATGTGTATCCTTAAGTCCTATCTAGGTGAACATGTGCTATTTAAGGAAGTGAGTTTCATGGTGTGTCACAATCCATTGTTTCTATATGGGATTATGATGTGGCCCCATGTGGAACCAAGGTAAAGAGTTCTAGTTAGGGATTAATAGCTCCTAACTGCGAGGTAGTAGATGCTTCAACAATCAGAGCTCCATCCATAGGTCTCAGAGTGAAGTTGGTGCGTAGTTAGGAATCCTGATGGTGTGGTATGTTTTTTTTAAGTTTGTTCCTGCATAGTTGCGGTGAGGCGACTTTGGAATTTCTATTGTGGTTTTCATCACTTTGAATTTTATCTTGTCAAAAAAAGTGTGGTGGACTTACCCCTAACGTAGTTTCTATGGTTATTCCTTCCTGGGTTCAAGTTCTCAGTCAATTTTCTTATGTGGACCGACCATGTGAATCAAGTGTGGTATTGGATTTCATCCATCCATAGATGAAGAGTGGTGTGTGGTTGTCAGTTTTAGTTTTAGTTGTCCAATCATTAGGCCCCTCCCTCCTCGCCCTGTGTGGTGGGGGTTCTGGGTCTATACGGGGAGTTTCAATTAAGTTCTTTTCCACTCCATTCAAGATTTATTAGTTTAAATTATTTTTTTCATTCTTATTGGCATGGTATTAAAGGTCATTGTAAGGAATTTTTGGGTTGGACTGTGTGGAAAAGGCTTGATTTTTGATTCGTGTTGAATTCTCGTTTAATCATTACTAGTGGGGACTTAATGGTGGGCAGACCCACCGTAGGTATTGTAGAGATTCCTTTTAAGGATTTTTCTATCTCTAGTTATTTTCTAATGGTGGGGATTCCATTCTCACCTCTCTTGAAATCATTGACCTTGGTGAGTTCTCTTTGGTTTGAGTGATTGTTGGGATCTTGGGAGAAGGACCAACAATCTTGTTCTTGTCTTGGTTATGGATGTAATGTATTGATCCTTACATTGATTCTAGGGAAGTGGTTGTGAGTTATTGTTTTGTCTTGGGAAAGAGGTTTTAGTTCCATTAAGGGTGGGTGAAATTTCCTTGGATTAAGAGGATGGATCATGTTGATGTGGAATCCTTATACGTTGATAAATTAACAGGAAAGTGTTGTGGCTTTTTGGGGGTGGAAAGCATTAATGGTGGGGAGGATTTTCACACTCAGTTTTTTAAGTTTTGGATTATGATCTGGTTCGATGGGAATCATGGTTTTTTCATAGCTTCCAGGTGTGGTAGGTGTTGAGTTTTGAAGTGTTTACTTTTCTAGTTTTGTCCTGTGTTTTTCCCTTGGTTTGTGTTGAGATAAAGTTACATGGTGGAGAGTTTGTGACACCCATGGTGTCACTACATTATGTTTAAATCATTCAAGGATCATTGGGTGGTTTTCTCTTAGTGTTTGGGGGTGTTATTTGAGGGTTCTTGGCCAATTTTGGGGTCACATAGTTTGATAATGGTTTTCTCAAACCATGAAACTTAAACTTGAAAAGTTGCATATTTTTCCTGTAGCATTCGCATGGTTTGTGCATGATTTAAAAAACCGTGCAGCAAAACCATGCATCCCATCACATAATTAATAAATTTTAATCTAAAAATAAATTTTATATGATTCCATCTCTCATTTTAATCCCTAGGTGTTGGATATCAATCATAGAGCGCCCCCTTTGTTCTTCTTCATTTTGGGCCACTTTTTGGGCGATTTCTCACCAAAGGTTAGTGGTTATTATTAATTTATTCATCAAATATTTATCCTTACTCTTCCCTATTCCTTATTATTTAATTTTTATTGGATTTATCTTCTCCCCTGGTCATTATAGACCTAGGTTTCTGTTTTCCCATGATTTTAATGGGTTTTTTTGTTTAGGGATGGTCTTCATAGATTTAGTGTTTTAAAACCCTCATGGAAGTTTTTTGGGTGTGTGTTTCCATTCTACCATGGTTTCGAGGTAGTTTCTCCCATGAAATTGCCTTTATAATTCAAGTTTCATCTGTTTCATGATGTTTTCACCTTTTTATATTCTGAATATTGTAATATAATCTTTGGATAATTTGTTTGGCATGCGAAGTAGCGGTTAAAATAGTGTTTTGTGAAAAGTGGGTTTGTTTTGTTCAAATGGTGCACACCACATGTTTTTTAAAATGATTTATTAGATTTTGCACATGGTTTGTGGAATTTTAAACATGATTCAGTATCTTGAATAAATTTATGTCATATAATTGGTGTTTTATTCCTTGTCGAGTGCTTAAAATGAATTGTTTTGTTAAAAAAGTGTATTTCATGTGTTTGATAAATTTCTTGGTTGGATTCTCTAGGTTGTTTATGATATAAAGTGATTTTTTGGATTTATAAATATATTTTAAGCATGTAAAATTTTATTATAAAACCCTTAAATGTTTTCCAAATTGGTTTCTATCTTTACAAGGTAATGAGTGTTGGTTTTGAAGGTGTTTTGACATGAGTTGCTGGTAAATGGCCTGTTCGGAATTTTTATGAAGGTGGTTGTGTTTTGAAAGTGTAACCAGAATGTTTTAAGGGTTTTATGTAAATTTTTAGATACTAAAAATGGTGTGTTTTTACCTATTTATAGAAAGTGGAATTTTTGGTTTTGACAAACATTGGTTTGGTAAAATGCTTAAAGGCCCATTTGGCAGTTTTTAAAAGGTTTTCATGTGTATTCCATGTTGTACCATTTGGGTTCATTTGATGATTCATGAAATTTATTTATTAAATTGTGTTTGGGATGCCAAATATGGTTTGATATGATATTTATGGGAATTTGGCCTTCAAAGAACATTTTTTAATGGATTTTATGTGCACAAACTTGTTATACTTCTTGAAATTGTTTTATGAAAATTTATGTGGTTTATTGAAATATGTAAAGGGTGTGAAATGTGTTTGGGTAGTCTTAGGTGTGTGTATGATTTAGAAATAGAAATTTTATGTTCAAATGATATTTTACAACATTTTTAACTTGTTTAAGCACAAAGAGGGAAGCCCAAGTATCTAGGTGGGCAGACTAGGATTAGTATGCTAGTGAACTAGTAGTGGCCTCATCCTTATTTCACTTAGTTAGATTGATGATGAAAACACTAACTAAAATATGATAATGTTTGGGGACTACTAGTCCATTTGGGTTTCCCCTCCTAGTGGATCATTCATGAGAAGGTTATTGGTTATGGTTACTTTTACACTGAGATACAATGTACATAGGTCCCCATAACTAACTAGTTCATAGGGGTATTCCCGTGACTAGTTCTAATTGGATATTTTGTAATCACGGTTAGCATATAGTGTGTTTGGTTGGTAAATTCTGCAGCATGTGTGTTTTCGTTAAAAGTGTTCATTCTTTAAAGTTTCCCCCTTGAAAATTTTTTCCATTTAAAGTTGCATCCTTTTAAAAATTATTTCTACCATTTCCTGTTTATTAAAGCTTGCAATAATTTTTTCTTATAATTTTTATAGCATAAGATCTTTTTAGGAAAACATAATTTTATATATTTTAGTTCAAAATTGAAAATGGATGTTTCTTTTACTTTAAAGGAAGTGTATTGGGAAGTATACTATCGGGATAGCCTACTGAGTTTTAATACTCACGCCTATAGTTCTTTTCTATTTTTAGCCCTTGTACAAGTTTCACCTTGAGTTTGTTCACCTTAGGCGATGGGTGATTATTGTGTTGGAGAGTGACCAATGAGGTCACATGAAGCTAGTGTATTCATCTAGTTCATTTGGTTTTTCTTTTTTATAACTGTTGTATCATATCATTTATTGTATAAAATTTTTAGTCTAGTTTATTTATAAATTGGACCATTTGTGCATATTTATGTTGTTTGGTTGATTGTTTATTTATGATATAAATCATTCCCTCGTTTACTCTGATGATTTCTGACACTAGTTTTTAGCCCGTGGTGATCGGGAATTCCCTTCAATCCATGCCACAGATTGGCTCGGGTGACCGATTCGGGTTTGAGTGAGTTGGTTTATGAAAAAATCTCCTATTTTCTTCCCAAAATCCACCTTAAATAGATCTTGGGAGTTCCTTTTTTCTACCCACACACTTCAAATTCGAACCATTAAATAGGATATGTTAAAAGGTGGTGGAGAATTATCTTTTCATTATTTTCAAGGAAACATGCATGCATTTTTTATCTCCTATTTGAATAACCATAACTACTTTCATGAAGACCAAATTAGGCTTTATTTTATAATAATGAAATGTATATATAAAAATATTCTAAAACATGTCAAAATTTTTTCCTAATTGGATAAACCATTTATGATCTATTCTCAAAATGGTGATATGTATTTGTTGGCCTTGGAATCTATCCTAGAATTTAATCTTCAACTTGATCCACCTAGAACTCCCTACAAATAACCAAATTAACCTCATATATAGTTTAATGAAATGATGTCCATGTATTAATCTATCTTCTTTTAAATTCACAGCTTCATTATACTTCACTTGAAGGATCCACATCTGTTTTAATGAGATGATTTCAAATCCACTTTCCCCATATTTTCCTACGTCGGAGGCACAATATAATCATCATCCAATGTGAATATATAATTTATAAAAGAATAAAAAATTCTCCTCAGGTAATGATATTAATGATATTGAAATTTAAAATTAAAACAATGAATATATAGTGTTCCAAAATTTTATGTAATAATGGTATGAGATTAATACATTTTAAACATGAATTGCACAAATGAAGAGAAATGAAGTTCAAATTGTAAAATTAATTAACCAAGGATTTTAGGAAAAATGAAGCACATGAAAATTCAGAAAAATATAATTACATTTATGAAATTTTAGTGTCTATTAAACAGTATTTATA
The DNA here is from genome assembly GCA_963277665.1 of Viscum album. Classification (NCBI taxonomy): domain Eukaryota; kingdom Viridiplantae; phylum Streptophyta; class Magnoliopsida; order Santalales; family Viscaceae; genus Viscum; species Viscum album. The sequence continues at coordinate 503,881,798 of OY728135.1, read as the reverse complement.
CCTATATCGATTATCATTGACTGAATTATGAAAGAGTGAAGAATTGCTACCATATTTTGTGAATTGATGATTTATTTGATCAACCAAAGGGATCTAGTTTGTTCTTGAATATCGGTATATAGTCAGGATATCATCAGATGCATGAAAAGGATAAAGAAATTATAAATATTTATTTTTGATGTCATTATGGGAATTATGAGTTCATTTTAATGTCATTTGGTGTGATGAACGCTCTAGCTATATTCATGGGACTAATGAATGTAGTGTTCTGAGAGTTTATAGACTGGTTTATGTCTATTTTCATCGAAGTTATATTTTTTTACTCTGTATCTAAGGAGGAGAACATAAATAATCTACAATAAGTTTTGAGATTTCATCATAATCAACAGCTATTTGGGAAGCTGTTTAAGTGTGTTTTCTAGGCCAGTGAAGTTCATTTATTATGGAATGCCATTTCCTAGTGTGTAGTAGTTGTGGATCCTTCAAATATTGAGGTGGTCATTTCTTAGGTATCCCCCAAGAATATTGTAGAGGGATATAGTTTCGTTGATATTGTAGGATAGTATAGGAGGTTCATACCTAGATTATCTCATATTGTGACTCCTATGAAAACTTTGAACAAAAAGCATTAGGAATTATAATGGACTGACTAGTGCAAGGATGCTTTCAATTATCTGAAGGAAAGTTTAGTCAGCACCACAGTTCTTCATTTACTAGTAGGAGGAGTTTAGTTTGAGGTTTATCTTAACACTTCATGTCCTATATTGGGAATTTTACAAATGCAGTAGAGGGTGGTAGATTCTTATGGGTCTCAACAGTTATGACACCACAAACATAACTATTCCACCCATGATCTCGAGTTGTTAGTAGTCATGTTTTCCTTGAATTTTTGGTGACACTATCTTATCAAAAAATTATTTTTTGTTTTCACCAATCCCAAGAGTCTAAGGTATGTATTCTCCTAGTATAGCCTAAAATTTTGACAATGATGATGGATAGAATTATTTCAAGACTACAACTACAAGATTTCTTATACACTGGAAAAAGGAATTTTTGTAGTTGATGTTCTTAGCAGGAAGTCACATAGTGATTATTTGAATGAGTTTGGGGACTCATGGAGATTGATGGAAGATATCTCTATAATACACCTTGATATGGGAGAGGTTGGTGGTAGAGGATGAATTTACTTGATGATAGTGAAATTATCTTTAGTGAAGTAGGTGAAGGAGTCCCAGATGGGGGATTCTAAAGTAGAAGTTTAGTGAGATAAAGTTTTCTATGATGATTCCCCCAATGGATGGTTTGAGGATGATCAATACTAGGTGTTTTTTTGGGGGAGGATTTTTGTTCCTTCATTTATGCACAAGGTGGTTTTTCACAAGTTCCATTGCTCAAACTTGGAAATATATTTTGGTGGGAAAAAGATGTACTATGTATTGAGAGGTCATCTTTGGTGTTTAGGGTTAAAGAATTCAATTACATAGTTTTTGTTTAGTTGTTCAGTCTTCCATAAGGTGAAGTATAAATAACATGTTCCTAGTAGTTTTCTTTATCTGTTAGATGCTTCTCCATAGAAGTGGCATCACATTTAAATAGAATTCATCACCTATTTTCCTCAATCTCTGGGAGATTATGATGCTATGTGGATAATTGTGGACCATTTGACAAAATTTTCACACTTCTTAGTGATTATGTAGTCAAGAAAAAGATAGTTTTTTTTCATGGTAGTGTCCGGATGAGGTGGTGAGGCTTCATGGATTTATGAGGACAATCATATTCGATCATGGTACTTGTTTCACCTATAGGGTCTGGAGAAGTATTCAACATTATTTTGGTTCTCAGTTATTCCTTAAAACTATTTTTCATCCACATATGGATAGTCATATCAAGAAGATTATCCAAACTCTTGAATACATGTTGTGTGCTCCCATCATAGATTTTAGAGTTTCATGGGTGAGGAAGATACCCTTGGTATAGTTTTATTCCAAACATACTTTTTACTCTACCATAGGTATGCCAACGTTTAAATATTTGTATAAATAAACCCATTGTTATTCATTATGCTTAACTATGGCCAGAGATTTACCATTATTAGGCTAGAACTAGTGTAGAGAACAAAAAAATAGTGCAGGAGATTATCAAGTGGATGAAGTTGGCGCAGGATCTTCAGAAGTTCAATGCTGACCATAGGAGGGGACCTATAAAGTTTGATGTTGGAGATCCTGTGTTCTTAAAGGAAACTCCTCATTATGGGCATCGAAGGTTTGGTTGTAACGACCTGAAACTTTTAATTATATTTTTTTCCTAAATTTGTGTGTTATTTTATTTTATACTCAACAAAACTATATCCTGTAATTAATGAAGTGGGTATAGTTAAAATGAGACAGTTGGGTTTCGACTGTTATATGAATGTTGGTCAATATGACCATTAGAAACTATAATATTAATGTTATGTTTTTATAAATACAGTTGTCTTGGTTAATTAATACAGAAAGAATATTGAATGGCCTCATCCAGTAGACTCGGGCCATATGAAGCCCATCTGTCGGAGCTTGAGAAGGAGGTGGAATCACTAGGCTTTTCTCTGGACCAAGCCCAAGCCGAACTTCAACATATGAAGCTTGAATGGAATCACCTAAGGAAGAAGTTCAAGCTGATAGAAATCACCACTCGGGCAATGTTGTCCGATCCACCCCAAGATTCTATCACCATAACACACCTTACACTTAGGTCCTATGCTGGTGTTATAAGGGGCTATGTAATGAGACCTTAGCTGCTTTGGGTAATCCTTTTATATAAATAAAATTATTATTTATTATTATGGAAAAGTTTGTGAATTTAAAATATATGGATAAATATAGGATGTGTATTATTGATGAATTAGAAAAAGGGGTATTTTAAAATATTTTTTGTATTCTTTAAATAATTAACAATGTGAAATGATTTTCAAAAAATGGTCTTCTACAGTTGTGATCAGTGAGAAATTTAGAGTCTAATAAGATCAACTTGAGTTTGTAGTGAATAGTAAAGTATGAATAGTAACATACCCATATGAATAGTAATGGATATTAAATTGGCCAAAAAATAGAAACTTCAACCATGAATGTATAAATACAATTTAAACATCTTAAAAGTGAAAAAAATCATAGTATAAGTTTTGGTATTTTTGTATGTCATAAATATTTTAATTACAATTTTATAATTAATTTAATAATTTAAAATGGAAATATTTTTTCATAAAACGTAATAATAAATTTTTACTTTATTGTATTATGGTTATACGATAATTTTATGGGACCTTGATTACTCTTTTAAGGTGTTACAAAATGAGTTATAGTTTTAAAGTTGTATTTTTGGAATAAATAATGATTTTATTTAAAAATTAAATTAAAAAATTTAGAAAATTATTTTCATAAAATGGAGTTCATTTTTGAATTCTGAGCATCGATATTAGGTTAGGTTGAATTTTTGTGATTTTTCTGAAACAGTTGAATTTTCAGTGAATAGTAAAAATACAATTTTGAGTTTCGGGTGTTTAATGACATCATTAATGATGTAATATTTTTGGTAGACTTATGAATAGTGAGATATTCTATGAGGTTTCCCAAGTGTCCAATACCATGGGAAAATACCATGGGCAAGCCCATGGTTTGGCAAATACCACCGTTGAGGTGTCCCTTGGAAATTAATAATTTATTCCCTCACTTTTCCAATAAATACCAAGCCATTTACCTCATTAATTTCATTCCAAAATCCTCCTCAACAAAGTTCTAGACTCCTCACATCCAAAGGAGTCCTCCCAAGGTTTCCTCAATCCTCCCAAGGTCCCGACCTTCAAGCTTTCGAAGTTACTCTTCAGGGTAAGGGATCCTTTCAACCTCCTCTTTTAAGTCATGAATTCCTTTATGTTATGTCGTATAGTTCCATTTTATTATGTTGGGGATTGTTATTATATATCTTTACTATTGTAAATTTTATTTCCAAATGATTATATACCCTTTCCACTCTCATCAAATTATTTTCTGAATCTTTAAGTGATGCCGTTAGGCTGCCGAATTTTCGTAAAAGAAATCGCATCTGTTCTTTTCCTCTGAGTTTCATTTTCATATGGTATTTCCTTAAAATATCCATACCATGATGTTATTTGTTTTTATTATGTACCTATAATTTATTATGAGTTATTTATGAGTGGGTTACCCTTTTCCCCTCTCTTTTTTATTATTTTCTAAAACCATGATATATAGCCATTATGATGCAGAAATTTCGCCTCAAAATTTATCTCTCTTTCTCTCATGAAATTATATTGTGAATAACCAGACCAATTTCATTTATATGGGTGTTCATAAATACACAAAAATTATATATTTTCTTCTATAATTTACATACATATAACCCTCACTTCCTTTCCATGGGTTATAAATGACATAATGATCTTCTTTTTAAGCTCTTTTTAAACGTCACGATTTTGACATGAAACCCACTTCTTTGATTCTATTTGGGTTATTTATGAAATGGTTGATTATGATATATGTGGATCACATGAAAGTAAATAATTATTAAGGGTGCACCCTGATAGCACTCTAATGTACTGGGTAAAGAAATTAATCTCTATAAATGACAAGTTTCACGATACTTTGGTGAATAACCTTGGTAATATTTATGACACCTCGAGGATAAACCCTGGTGATATGTTCATGAATGTACAAATGAAATGTTTTATCCACATATTCAAGTTATGATTCAAGTTTTTTTATTATGATGTTCCTATTCTTCCATTTATCATTCCTTTATGACTTTTATCATGTTCTTATTAATATTGCTCAAGATCACATGTCAACTATTTCACTTATTTTTCTTACTGAGCCTTCTTCTCACCATTTACTTTGATGTATGTCTCCAGGATATGAGATGAAGTAATTGTACATAGGATGAACCTATGATTAATCCTTATGAGTGGTTTAGAAGAATGTTTTATGTTGTTTTCATGTATTATGTTCCTGATTTCCAAGACACTATACTTTAAAGATCCTATGTATGTAAAATGTAATGAAAAGTTATGTAATAAAAAGGAAGGATGAAATAGTTGGTATCAAAGGATAGTTTAGTTATTTATGAAAATTAGGCTATGAAAAATTTATGAATAATCCTATAGAAAAGTTTAAATATTGGAAAAATTCCTGGTATTTTGGTGAGTATTGAGTAAGTGGTTTATCAAGCAAATACATCCCTGTCTGGATACGAGCAGGTAGAGGTGGCTCTGGCATAGAGGTACCTAGGAGTGAAAACTCCGAAAAGGAGTTTCGGGCTTGACCCGGGGTATCCTAGTACATAAAAATGGGATTTTCTACACTCTTGGTTATGAAACTCTTAGAGGGTATGGTTGGTTAATCATAAGCTTTTTATGAATCATTATGAAGGATTTATAGAGAAATGTAATTGTTTAAATAAGTTTTAAGACATAAAATCCTTTATTGTTAAAAGATTCGTAAAATGAAATAAGTTTATCACTAAGGTTTTATTCTCTTAGAAATGGCGGGAAATTGGAGGAACCATGCAAATGGTGACCGCAATGGACCATGTGCTGAAGACCCTCTGATGGAAGCTGGAATGGAAAAATTCATGCAAATGATGAACCAACTGACTCAAGTTATGGGAAATAAATTGAATCAATCCGAGAGACTGATCTCAATGCAAAGGTAACGACATTATGTTGAGTCCTTTATGCGTCAACAACCACCAACATTCAGTGGATCAACTGACCCATTGATTGATGAATAGTGGATCAGCTCTATAGAGAAGATCCTTTCTGTGCTCTGCTATTCAGAGCAAGAGAATGTCACCCTGGCTGTCTATCTTTTAGAGGGAGAAGTTGATCAGTGGGAACTGATTAAAAACACGAGGAAAAGAGTGGAGTTTGAAGCTATGGGGTGGGAAGAGTTTAGAGGGTTCTTCTTCAGTAAGTATTTCCCTCTTTCCATGAGAACAAGAATGGAGAAAGAGTTTCTTGAGCTGAAGCAGAAGAATAATGAATCTGTGGGATGCTACAAGATGAAATTTACAAGACTTTCCCATTATACCTAAATATTTTTCATGGGTCCTAATGGTAAGGTTGATAGATTCTTCGGTAGACTGAGACCTCATCTATGGAAGAATCTAGCCAACCAAGACTATGACAGCTATGAGGAGATCATAGGAGTGCAATGAAAGTAGAACTGGAGTTTGGTGAGACGCAGTGGTCTCATAAATCAAACGAAAAAAAGAGATCGATGAATCTCAGATTAGGGAGGAACATTGATCAATGGAGAGGAGGAAATCAAGTGAAATGTCCCACGTGTAATAAATGTGGGAAGAAGCATTCGGGGAACTACCTGCTCGGGATATGTAAATGCTACAAGTGTGGAAGAGATGTCCATATTATGAGGAATTGTCATAGTGAGGTGAAACCTCAACTTCCAAACACTAATGAAAAGGGGAAGATGGTGAAGGTCCTACCTGATGTCCAGTTCTTTAAGTGTGGACAACTTGGGCACTTTTCCAATCACTATCCAAATCTGAGGGCAGTGGAGGGGAACCGCCATCATCCCCAACAAAGTACAAGGGAGCAATGTCATGCTTTTTCTATCACAAAAGCTGAATTTTAAGATCAAAATGATGTAGTAGCAGGTACTCCTGCTGTTCTCTCAAATCTAGCAAGTACTTTGATTGATTCTAGTTCTATTCATTCCTTTATTTCCTCCAAGTTTGCAAAGAATTTAGAATCAACCCCTGACTTTCTAAAAGTAAAGTTATCAGTCAAGACTCCTGGTGGGATTATCCAAGCATCATCAATGTTTAGAAACTCTAGTATTTACTTTGGTGAGCACAACCTTATCGAAAATATAGTAGTCATTACCATGCTGGAATTTGACATTATACTAGGGATGGACTGGCTCTCAATGTATAATGCTAAGATCAAATGCATAAGTAAGGAAAGCTCAGTAGTCTTGAAGTAAAAACCTATAGTTATCTTCCAAGGAGAGATATATCAACCTGATATTTATCTAGAAGAACTTCCTATATCCTTCTTTATGGAATTGATCTGTGAAGAAGAAGGAAATGAGAGTTTGAGGATAGAAAATGTCCCCATCGTCCAGGAATACGTTGACGTATTTCTTGAGGAGTTTCCTGGACCTCCCCCAGAAAGAGAGGTAGAGTTCTCTATTGAACTCATACCTAGATATCATCAAATATCAAAGACCCTGTATATGATGGAAAATGTGGAGTTGGAGTAATTAAATAAACAAATCCAAGATCTTTTGGAGAAGGGGTTTATCCGACCGAGTGTGTCTCCTTAGGGAGCACCTGTTCTCTTTACGAAGAAGAAGGATGGATCGATGCGGCTATGCATTGATTATAGAGAACTGAACGGGATCACAGTAAAGAACAAATACCCTCTTCTAATAATTGATGACTTATTTGACCAACTTCGTGGGGCTCAATTCTTCTATAAGATTGATCTTCGATATGGTTATCATCAATTGAGGGTGAAGAAAGAAGATATTCCCAAAAATGGTTTCTGATCAAGATATGGGCATTATGAGTTTGTTGTTATGCCTTTTGGAATGTCTAATGCACCTGCTATTTTTATGGATTTGATGAATAGAGTCTTTAAGGAATACCTTGATAACTTTGTGGTAGTTTTATTGATGATATTCTGATATATTCCAAAAGTCATGAGGAGCCTGAGGATCATCTAAGGGTTATTTTGCAAACTCTATAAAAGGAGAGGCTTTTTGGAAAGTTCAGTAAATGTGAATTCTAGTTACAAGTTTCTTTCTTGGGGCACATTGTTACCAATGAAGGAATCACAGTTGACACTGAAAATACAAAAGTTGTATAGGAGTGGCCTTAGCCTACAACAATAACTGAGATTCATAGTTTCCTTGGATTAGCGGAATATTATAGGAGGTTTGTGAAAAAAATTTCATGACTTTATAATCAATTAACCAAGTTAACTCAAAAAGGGGTCAAGTTCATCTGGATAAAGGAGTGTGAGGAAAGTTTCCAAGAGCTGAAGAAGAGATTGGTTACTGAACCCGTGTTAAATCTACCCTCAAGAAGAGAAGGATTCATTATTTTTAGTGATGCATCTCTGAAAGGGCTTGGGTGATTCCTCATGAAAAATGAAAGGGTCATTACTTATGCATCTCGATAGTTGAAGAATCATGAGAATAAATATCCTACGCATGATCTGGAGATGGCTGTAGTCATTTTTGCTCTGAATATATGAAAGCACTATCTTTATGGGGAGAAATGTGATATATACATAGAGCATCAAAGTTTGAAGTATATTTTCACAAAAAAGGAATTGAACATGAGACAAATGAGATGGTTATAACTTCTTAAAGACTATTATTGTTAAATTCATTAATATATTGGAAGCGAAGAAAAAGTCACTGATGCATTAAGCAGGAAAGACCCAGTTGTTCTGTCCATTATGAGGATTCAAAGAGATACTTTGATCAATGAATTAGTAAAATTGGACATGGTAATTATAAAGGAAGGGACATCATCAACCCTAACCCAAATGATTTCTCAACCTTCATTACTAGAGAAGATCAAGAAAGCTTTAAAAGAAGATCCTTTGTTACAAATGAAGTTTGAGGTTGTGAAGAATTAGAAGTTTTCTAAGTTCAAAACTGATCAAGAAGGTGTACTAAAATTTCATACAAGACTATGTGTTCCATATATTCTATAAATAAAGAAGGAGCTGATGGATGAAGATCATATCTCTACTTTCTATATACATACTGGTAGCATGAAAATGTATAGGGATCTTCGTGATCATTATTGGTGGGATAATATGGAAATGGAGATTTCTGACTTCACGTCAAGGTTCCTGGTATGTCAATAAGTGAAGGTGGAGTGACAAATTCCTAAAGGGGTATTGCAACCACTACCCATACCAGCATGGAAGTGGGACAATATCACTATGGACTTTGTCACTGGTCTCCTGAGAACTTCCAAAGGAAACAATTAAATATGGGTTATTGTGGACCGTCTCACCAAGAATGCCCATTTTATCTTCATTAGGGAAGATTTCTATCTTGATCAACTTTCCAGGATTTACATGAAGGATGTGGTTAGGATTTATGGAGTTCCACTTTCTATCGTATTTGATCGTGATCCAAGGTTCACATCAAAATTCTGGAAAAGTCTTCAACAAGATCTGAGCACTGAATTGAATTTTATTAAGGACTATCACCCCCAAACTAATGGCCAATCTGAAAGGACTATTAAAACACTCGAGGACATGCTAAGAACATGTTCAATGGAATTTAAAGGTGGATGGGATCAACATCTCTCTTTAGTTGAGTTCTCTTACAACAACAACTTCCACTCAAGCATTCAAATGGAACCCTAAGAAGATCTATATGGGAAGTGATGTAGAACTCTTACTTGTTGGGATGAAGCTGGTGAGAGAAAGCTTCTTCGGCCTGATCTTGTGAAAGAGATGATAGAAAAGGTCCATGCCATCCAGAAACACGTTAAGGCTATTCATAGTTGGAAAAGGAGTTATGAAAACAACCATCGAAGGGACTTAGAGTTTGATGTTGGTGGCAAAGTATTTCTTCAGATTTCACCTTGGAAGAGAGTCATGAGGTTTGGAAAAAAGGGAAGCTCAACCCTAGGTACATTAGACCCTATGAAATCATTGATCATGTGGGAGCAGTGGCCTATCGGCTCGCACTTCCTCCAAATCTAGCACAAGTTCATGATGTCTTCCATGTATCCCTCTTGAGGAAGTACATACCAAACCCTTCATATGTACTAAATCTAGGGGTGGTACAACTAGAACATGACCTCTCTTTTGAGGAGAAATCGGTGGAGATCTTGAATCATAGAGAGAAGGTTCTACGCAACAAGACTACCCGCCTTGTTAAGGTGTTGTGGAGGAACCACAAATATGAATAAGCCACGTGGGAACTGGTGGAGTCTATGAGATAGAAGTACCCACACCTTTTCTCATCAGAGGGTATGAGATAAAATTTCAGGGATGAAATTTCTTAAGGGGGGAAGAATTTAACAACCTAATTTTTTTAATTATATTTGTTTTCTAAATTTGTGTGTTATTTTATTTTATACTCAAGAAAACTATATCCTTTAATTAAGGAAGTGGGTATAATTAAAATGAGACCGTTGGGTTTTAAATGTTATATGACCATTGGTCAACATGACTGTTGGTCAACATGACTGTTGGAAACTATAATCTTAACGTTATGTTTTTATAAATATAGTTGTCTTGGTTAATTAATACAGAAAGAAGATTGAATGGCCCTATCCAGTAGACTCAGGCCATATGAATCCTATCTGTTAGAGCTTGGGAAGGAGACATCATCACTGGGCTTTTCTCTGGACCAAGCCCAAGATGAACTTCAACATATGAATCTTGAATGGAATCACCTAAGGGAGAAGTTAAAGCTGATAGAAATCACCACTCGGGTAATTTTGTTCGATCCACCCCAAGATTCTATCACCATAAAACACCTTACACTTAGGTCCTATGCTGGTGTTATAAGGGGCTATGTAATGAGACCTTAGCTGCTTTGTGTAATCCTTTTATATAAATAAAATTTTTATTTCTTATTATGGAAAACTTTGTGAATTTCAAATATCTAGATAAATACAGGATGTGTATTATTGATGAATTTAATAAAAGGGGTATTTTAAAATATTTTTGTATTCTTTAAATAATTAATAATGTGAAATGATTTTCAAAAAATGGTCTTCTACAGTTGTGATCAGTGAGAAATATAGAGTCTAATAAGATCAACTTGAGTTTTTAGTGAATAGTAAAGTATGAATAGTAACATACCCGTATGAATAGTAATGAATATTAAATTGGCAAAAAAAATATAAAATTTACCCATGAAAGTATAAATACAATTTAAATATCTTAAAAGTGAAAAAAATCACTGTATAAGTTTTGGTAATTTTGTATGTCATAAATATTTTAATTACAATTTTATAATTAATTTAATAATTTAAAATGAAAATATACTTTCATAAAATGTAATCATAAATTGTTACTTTATTTTATTATGTTTATAGGATAATTTTATGGGACCTTGATTACTTTTTTAAGGTGTTACAAAATGAGTTATAGTTTTAAAGTTGTATTTTTGGAATAAATAATGACTTTATTTAAAAATTAAATTAAAAAAATTTAGATTTTTTTTTCATAAAATGGATTTCATTTTTGAATTCAGAAAATCTATATTTGGTTTGGTTTAATTTTTGGGATTTTTCTGAAATAGTTGAATTTTTGGTGAATAATAAAAATACAGTTTTGAGTTTTGGGTGTTTAATGACATCATTAATGACGTATTAATGATGTAAGATTTCTGGTAGACTTATGAATAGTTATATATGCTATGAGGTGTCCCAAGTGGCCAATACCATGGGAAAATACCATGGGAAATCCCATGGTTTTTCAAATACCACCGATGAGGTGTCCCTTTGAAATTAATAATTTATTCCCTCACTTTTCCTATAAATACCAAGACATTTCCCTCATTAATTTCATTCCAAAATCCTCTTAAACGGATTTATGGTCTCCTTACCTCTAAATGAGTCCTCCCAAGGTTCCCTCAAGCCTCCTAAGGTCCCAAACGTCAAGATTTAGAAGTTACTCTTCAAGGTAAGGGATCCTTTCACCCTCCTCTTTTAAGTCATGACTTCCTTTATGTTATGTCTTATAGTTACATTTTATTATGTGGGGTATTTTTATTATATATCTTAACTACTGTCCATTTCACGTCCAAATGATTATATACCCTTTCCTCACTTATCAAATGATTTTTTGAATCTTTAAGTGACGCTGTTAGGCTGCTGAAGTTTCATAAAAGAAATCACGTATTTTCTTTTCCTTCGGGTTTCATTTTCATATGGTTTTTCCTTCAAATATCCATAACATGATATTATTTCTTTTTATTATGTAACCATACTATATTATGAGTTATTTATGAGTTAGTGACCCTTATCCCATCTATTTTTTTTATTTTCTAAAACCATGATATTTAGCCGTTATGCTGCAGAAATTTTGCCTCAAATTTTTTCTCTCTTTCTCTCATGAAATTATCTTGTGAATACCCAGACCTATTTCATTTATAGGGGTGTTCATAAATAAAAAATGATATATTTTCTTCTGGAATTTAAATACATATAACCCTCACTCCTTTTCCATGGGTTATAAATGACATAATGATCTTATTTTTAAGCTCTTTCTAAACGTCACGATTTTGACATGAAACCCATTTCTTTGATTCTATTAGGGTTATTTATGAAATGTTTGATTATGATCTATGTGGATCACATGAAAGTAAATAAATATTAAGGGCGTTCCCTGATAGTTCTCCAATGCATTGGGTAAAGAAATTAATCTCTAGAGATGACAAGTTTCACGATACCTTGGTGAATAAACTTGGTAATTTTTATGACACCTCGGGGGTAAACCTTGGTGATATGTTCATGAATGTAAAAATGAAATGTTGTAGACACATATTCAAGTTATGATTCAAGTTTTTTTATTATGATATTACTATTATTCCATTACTCATGCCTTTATGACTTTTATCATGTTCTTATTAGTATTTCTCAAGATCACTTGTTAACTGTTTCACTTGTTTTCCTTACTAAGCCTTCTACTCACCCTTTCATTTGACGTATGTCTCCAGGATATGAGATGCAATAATTTTACATATTATGAACCTATGATGAAGCCTTATGAGTATTTTAAAAGAATGTTTTATATTTTTTTCATGTATTATGTTCCTGATTTCCCAGACACTAGACTTTAAAGATCCTCTGTATGTAAAATGTAATGAAAAGTTATGTAATAAAAAGGTAGGATGCCATATTGGTCATGGGAGTCAACTTTCTCCCTCGTTTATTGTTCCTTTTGAGGTATTGTCACAAATAGGATCCATTGGATACAAGACAACACTTCCCTCATATATGATCCAAATTCATGATGTATTTCATGTGATGTAGCTTTGTTACTGTGTTCATTATGACTCTCACATCATCTATTTGGGTGAGATTAATGTTAATGGTGATGTGACCTTCAAGGAGTATACCATAGAGATCCAATACTACTGAGATAAGGTGTTTTTTGGGATTTTTATTCCCTTGGTCAATATCCTTTGGTGGTATGTTAGTGTGGAGGATAAAACTTGGGAATGTTAGATTTAGATACATGATTATTTTCCTATGTTTTTTGATGGTTAGTTCTTATTTTGTAAATATTATTTATTGATGTTGACCTTTATATATCCTGTGATATAGTTCTCTCTTACTTGATGCCTTATTTATGGATTTTATACTATTTTAGAGGTATCTAACTCATGAGAGTTTTGCATAGTTTTTCTCCTTGTTCTTTTAATTGAGGAGGTTGTACTCTTATGATGGAGATATTCTTGAGAGGTATCTCACAAGATGGTTGTTTTTATGATATTTTTCCTTCCCTACTCTCTAAGTTTAGTTTTAAATTATTGAGGGTGAGAATTATTTTAGGGTAATATAATATGAGGGATCAAATCCTTATAACCTATTACTTTATGTGATTTAGGTGTTGGAGTTGTTGAGAGGAGGTTCAGAGGATGAAGGATGGGAGTTAATACCGCATAATAGGATTTCTTCATAGAGGATTATGCTATGCTATGGAGACTAATTGGGAGATGAGGCTGCAACATGGATTAAGATTTGTGTCATAGATTCTAGAGAGGGGATTTTTGATTTGTTCTTCTTGTTTCGGTACCTCTATGTTGTGGGGGGTAGGTTGCGATGTAGAATTTAGGGAGGTAAGTTTCAGTGGTTCTGACTTTTTTCAGGTTGCTACGCCATAGTGATGGGTTATTGTATAACCTTCTGCTCTGAAAATTAGAATTCTATAATATAGTGTCTCATTTTCATCATTTTCCTTCTCTAAAATTATAAGATATATGGCATAGAACATTCCATGTTTCTCAGACATGGATTTGACCAGGCATGATGAGGTGTGTTCTCTTTACTTACATTGTAGTTTTTTCTAATGACAACATCATTTGACTATGGTGTAGGGTACTGCACTGTGGTTTTATAATTTCTTATTTGATTATAAATTCACAAACCCTCTTTTAACTTTTATTTTTTCTAATTTATTCTCTCAAAACCTAAGAGTTTGGGAAAGATTTTTCAAATACCTTTGAATACCCTTTGATTGGATTTGACCCCCACCTTCTAGAGATCGATCCATAGTGATCTAAGGTGAGTTTTACCTATTTTTCTTATGGTTTCTTCTCAAATAGGTTATGTTTTCTCCCATTATATACTTCCATTCCATTTCATTTCATCTACTTTGTCTTTATAGTGTTATTTTGATGTTTAGTGGAATGTTCATGGTTCAATGTCCATAGGGACCTTTAATTCCTTGTAGTATATGTAATCAAAGATATGTATTTATTGGTCCATTCTCATTAAAAAAATGTTGAAACCTTTAGGTAGAGGATTCATCAATTTACCTTATTTTAAGTTCAATTGTGAAGTTATCATTCTTTATCACATTGAGTAATGGTAGAATTAACCTTAATAAAGATTAAACTGGAATTAAATAAAAAATTAGTGTTGGGTTGTAGTAATCACATGTATACCATGTTAAGGGTTTTCCTATTGATATTATAGATAGTGCTATATATTTTGTTTATGCTATGGTTTTTCAAGTTTTTATGTTTGGAAATTGGATAAATAACTTAAAGCTAGTAATATATGTTGGTTAAGTAACAAAGTGACATGTTTAATTATAATTTTAATTCTTTATTAATGATGAAAGTGGAATCTATGCTGGAATAATGTTTAAACAATTTTTTAGATACATATATCCACCACCTTAGGTTTACTTTTATTGTAACTTGTGTTAAATAAATTAGTTAATTCAAGATGATGCAAAATTGGCTATTTGATAAATAAAATTGTTTAGGGTTGAGCGAACCCATTTTCCTATAAAGGTTGAATGCCTTGGTTTTAGGGACTATATTCCCTATTGTATTTTTTATATTATTTCTTTGTGTAACAACTCTATATTTTAAAATAACACTATTTTCTATATCATATACAATATGCAACACCGAATCTAAATGAACCATGAAATATTATTATTTAAATATGAACTTTATAATCTATCCATTAAATTAGAATGTATGAATAGGATTAAAAAAATTATGAAATATATGTAAAAGAGAATATCAATACAAATTTATTTATTAATTCTTATAAAATAATCACTCAATTTTTAGTAAACTCATTTATCAAAAATACATTTTCTTCAAAATTGATTTTTATTAAATTTTGTGAGAAAAAAAAATTTAATTTACTCTAATTTTAGAAAATTTATTTTATAAAATGAAATTAATTTTTAAAATCAATATATCAAAATTGTACTATGGTTATTTTTTGGGTTTTTTCTAAAAATTTTATTTTTTTAAATGAATAGTGAAAATACTGATTTTTATTAAAAACTATATTTTTTATTTAAATAATTTACAAAGTTATATATTTTTTTAAAATGATTTCAAATAAAAATTAGTTAAATTATATTATTAATAATCTAATTATGATATTTTTAATGGATTTTCTTCTTGAATTTGGTATAAAAACATTTTTATACTTAAAAGACATTTTTCTAAAAAACATTTTTCATCGCATTTTGTGGGTTTAAATTTAAGTTAAATTATACCAATTCTATGAATTTAATTTGATAAAATATATTTCATGTTTGAAATTAGAATAATTACTAGCATTTAATATGTTCAACTTAATTTTTTCTCATAATGAATAATAAAAATAGTAAAAATACCTTACCATTATTATGCTTAAAACAGGTTTACCAAGGGTTAAAATAAAGAGATAAGGGATAAAATGGACTTTTTTTTTTCTAAATTTTTATTATATGAAAATACTTATAACTTATGTAATATAATATTCACTAATGGTCTATTTTGTAACCATTTTTATTGAGTATTACATCAATACATTTTATTATTTTTAAAAATTCCAAACGTGTCCACTCCCCCACTTATAAAAGGACACCTCCTCTCCTCTAATATACACACTTCAAGATCCTTATGTTTTAGATAATAAATACCCAAATAACTTAATTATATAACTCTAAAGTAACTAGATTCCCTTATTTTATCATAAATCCAACCTAGTAAGACTTTAGGTATAAACATAAAGAGGTTTTCCGAAGAAGAGTTATAGTTCTTAACCATGTATTTTTTTTATTTATTAGTATAACTCCTTAAAATATTCTTCAAACATGTTTAAATAATAAAACATTATATTAAATACACTTATATTTTATTATGTTAATTTAATAACCTATATCCATCTTATATTCCATTAAATGGGAAATGAAACTGTCGTTCTTGTGTACGATAGACTACAACCTCGCTAACTAATGTAATTTATTTTCCATAACCACCTCTAAGAGTTGGTTATAATTATGTATTTAATTTATATAAATTATCTTTATGAAATATTTATTATTATATAAAATTAATATATCATATATTTTCATACCTTTCAATCCATTTAAAATTTATAATGCCATTCATGCATATGTGCGGACTACCACTTCTACGAAGGGATTGATTCGTTTTTCACCACCGCATCACATGGATGGTATATATAAGTTTATTTAAATAAATATTATATTATTTATGATATAATTATAATTTTATAAATAAAATAATGCTTACCTTATTTTCATCATAATTTTTTAAAAATGGAAGTGTCACTCATGTGTATGTACGACCTACCGTCTCTATAATTTTAACAAAGTTCATTTTTCAAAACAATATTTATTGATTAGTTTTAAAAGTATAATTGATGTATAAATATGATAATTATTTCATGATAATTATTCTTTATATGATGGAACAATGAACTCTTTTACCATAGTTAACCTACGAAATTCATTTTGGATATATGAAATGAATATAAAAAAAACATCTAATGTGAAATTAATTGATTAAGTAATTAAATATAAAATGGTAATAAATAAAATAAAAGTAATAATAAACTTGAAAATTTTTCTTAATAAAGTAAAAAATTAACATAATTTTATTATTCCAAAAGATAAATAACGCACGTGATGATTTGGACCCGAGGTAAAATTTCCTTTCATTGGGTTATATCACTTAGCCATCAATTCTATTATGCCAAGATTATGTGTAAAATTAAATTTGATTATTTGATGCTATATTTATAATTATCTTGTGTGTATTTACATATGTTATAAATAAAACCTTCATTGACTAATTCTCATTTCAATGATATGATCTTTATAATGGATTTTGTCTCAATTTGAACTTCATTAAGTCATATTTCATATTTTGCACCTATTTAGTTTTATATAGGGTATATACTTCCATTTTGTAGTATTTAACAATAATATATTTTTATTCATGATGATTAATTGTTAAATTTAATTTAATATATCAATAATAATGTTTAAAATAAAAACTTATCTTATTTCTCTTTTGGATCAGGTATAGTTTTCTTCCATGTCCATATTTATCAAAAAAATTTATTAATGAGATGATTTATTAAGGAAATTTTATGTTATCCTTGATTTTTTACATGTTTTTAAAGAAATATTTCTAACATTTTCCCATAAAGGTTCATTTTAACCTTTTTTTTATAAAATGTAAATAGAAATTTTTTCTTTTAATGTATATGAAATTAACAAAATTTACCACCGCCATAACCATTTTACTCCCATTAACTTCTTCTATAAAATTTAAATGATTTTGAAAAGAAAAACTATGAAAAATTATTTTAAATATATCATTTAAATTTTATTATATTCTTTAAATGACTAAATTTTACTGCAAAATATAATTTTCTGATGGTTATCTCTCATCTCTTAATTAATTTTGTGAACATTAACTTTCTCTTAAAACATTCAATTTCTTGTTATCATTGAACATTATATTTATCTTAAATATCTCTATTATTTTTATCATGGATATGATTATTTCCCAAACCATATAACATTTATACATACAATGTTTTACTTTGAATGTTATTTGATTGAAAATGGAAATATTGATATTATGTATTATTTATTTAATATATACATTTATTGATATGGTATATTGTTTGCAAATTAAATTATTCGTGTAATATATGAGGAATGCATTGGACATATAGTTATGGGTGGGGTTCAGAATTATATATCCCCTTGATGCATCGATAGTATTATGAGATGAATTAGTTGTCCAAATTAAATGGGGTTTTTGTGTATACCTACTCGTTGATTAAAGTGCCTTAGCACAAGGTATTGATGGTATATATTTGATGATGTCTAAGATCATGAAATCTATTATTAACCATTTACATCATTGATAATTTAGTTATTATTATCCATGATATTATTTCATTTTATATTATCTATGAATGCATTTTGTGATCAAGTTATTTATTAAATGGCATGTGTTTTCAATTATTTACCTTTCCATATTGATTATGCATTATTGATTCATAATATCTTTTACTATATTAAACCCTTACTAATAATTTTAGATCAAAATTTATTTGTTTTATTTTCCCTAGTATATGATGATGAAATCTTTTAATGAGTTCAAGGATGGATCATAATTTCTATCACTGTGATTTATATTTTATTTCCAATGTAAAATGGGAATAATTTATATATATGTTTCTTCAAGACTAATAAAATATTTGGTCCTTTGGGATGTGATCACTTGTATCTTATGAAAATTTAATAAAGAAGACAAGGAATTTAGGTCACTAGATTTGGGGTTTCTATAGTTGGCATCAGAGAAAGTTTCATAGAAAACTTAGGAACTAGATTTTTAATGAACATAGATAATATGAGAATTATAATAACCCCTTATAGTATTTGAGAAATTTTACCATTAGTTTGATTTTTATTTTATTTCTCAATATTCCTGATTATTATAAGATAACTTATTGGGTGCCATTATTCAATGATGGAGATTAATACAAGAAAGGGAATCAACACCCATATAAAATGTGGATATTTTCCTGATAAGTAAGCCAATATAGCTGGTATTGGAACTGGGAAGATCATGGATAAATTAGGGAAGCTTACTCAGGTAATAATGAATAACCTTTCTCAAATGGATCATCCTATTGTTCCACAATGTGATTCTACTATGTTCGATTTATTAATGTGACAAAAGCCTCTATCTTTTAATGGAACTACTAATCCATTGGTATAAGAACAAGAAATTAAGTCCCTTGAAAAGATATTCCTAGATTTAGGATGTAATGAAAGTGAAAAAGTAATTATGATAGTTTATTATTTAAAAGGATATTTTGATCAATGGTGGTCATTGATCTAGAACACTAAAGCAGTTAATGAAATAGAAAGCATGGAATAGAGAAATTTTAAATTGATATTATTTAAGAAATAATTTCCTTGTGATTAAAGAGATGATATGAAAATGAAATTACTCAATCTAAGATAGAAGGAAGAGGAAAGTGTTGCTGATTATGATGAAAACATTAAAAGATTAAAAAGGTATTCTATAGACTACATATGTAATACAAAAAATAAGATTGATTGTTTTTTTTGATAGGCTTAATCCAAGCCTCTGAAGGGAATTGTTCTCTAATTTTTTTATCATATGATGATATGGTATCAAGTTCCATAAATATAGAGAAAGAACTATCCAAGTCATATAATTTAAAATTAAATCAAGAGATGAAAAGGATAGTTGAGCATAAAATAAAAATAAATGAAGATAACGAAAAGAAAGAAAGTATATAAATTCCCACTTGTGATAAATGTATAAAGAAACACCCATACACTTTATTAATGGGAGTATGGCTTTATTCCAAGTATGGATTAAGGGTCCACAAGGATCTTGAATGTAAGGAAAATAATAAAAGAACTACTATCCAATTATTCTACTATAAAGAGACGGTGAATTATTCAAACTAATATACCAATCATCAAGGAAAATAACCATGGAATAATCCAAGGGGATAAGGCCAATTTTATGCTATTACTAAAATCTAAGTTGAATAATTGAAGTGTTTGTGTATTAAGATTCGAGAATTATGTTACATAAGTGTTTTATCAATGATATTTTGGTTATGAGAATCATGAAACATATAAGTATTATATTGTAGTAGTTTTTATTTAATGATTTGAAATCATATGTGGAATGATATTTATAACCAAGGAAATTGATTTAGTGATATATTGATATTTTTGGAGAATAAATTAATAAGGGAAATATAAACTTTAATTTTTTCCTGATTTAGATTTAATAATGTTTAATTGGGATAATTAAATGATTGACATTGATAAAGTAAATGGGATATTATTTGTAACCTAGATATTGGTTTGTGATTTGATGAAAAAGTGATAAAGTTTATTGAATTTTTGGATTTATAGAATATATTTGACAATCTCTAAGTAATAAGTATAGAGTAAAGTTTTAGAAGCAGTTGTGTTTTCGTTGAGTTTTGATGGTGATTTAGGTTATTAGTATGTTTTAAGAATATATGATCAAGGAATTAACATGTATGGTATGTGAAATTTTAAGCTAATTTATGTTTTCTGGGGATAATTTTTTGATGAAATATTTTGGATTTTTGGGATTTGAATTTGGTTAGACATATTTTGTAGAAGTATTAAGGTTAACTATTCCTGGAATAGATAAAGTATAACTTTGGGAGTTATTTTTGATGTTATAGAAATTAATGAATTATATTGAATAAATTGTACCAACAATTTTGGTTTTGTTAAATTTTAGAAAAGGAATGAATTAATTGTAATTCTTTAACAGATCTTATGAATCATTAAAAGCTAATTTTAATGATTTAGGAATGAAAATAAATCCTAAATACTCATAATTTGGAGAAAGGGAGAAAGGAAAAATTATATTTTTCAATTATATTTAATTATGTTCTTATTCTATATAGTAATGGAACCACTAAAATCTTGTAAAAGTATATTGAAACAAAAATATTATCCTATTACGATCATTTCTGATGAATTTATGGTATTTTAACCCATTATAGATTTATGGTTTTATAGTCATTAAATTTCTCCAGAACATGTTCTCTATCACTCTATATTATCCCTTGGGTATTTTTTGTATTCTCTATGTCTATATTTTTACTTCCCACTAATGTTCACATAATTGGAAACCTCATTTTGTGTTATTCTGGATGACCTTCGTATTTCCCTTTCCCTCTTTTTAAGATGAAGTTTTATTAACTTTTTTTATGTGGGGTTTCCATAAAGAAAATTTCAAATTTCAAACCCTTGACTAATAATTAAAAGTTAAAATTGTGATGATGCAATTTATTGGGGTGGGGATGTAACACCTTGATATTTTAAAAGAACTCTATGTTTGATATCATATACGACACACAACACTGAGGCTAAACAAACCACAATATATTATTTAAATACTAATTTATAACCTATATGTTGAATAAGACTGTATGAATAGGACTAAAAAAATTATGAAATATTTATTAAGTAACTACTCAATACAAATTTACAAATTAATTATTATAAAATAAGCACTTAATTTTTTTTAAAGTCATTTATCAAAAATATGTTTTCTTTAAAAATAATTTTATTGCTTTTTGTGTGCAACTAATAGAATTACTTTTTTACACTTTTAGTAAAATTATTAGATAAAATTAAATTAATTTTTGAAATAATAATATAAAAATTATATTTGTGTGATTTTTTTGTATTTTTATGAAAATTTTTATCTTTCAATAAATAGTGAAAAATACTAATTTTTATTGAAAACTATCTTTTCATTTAATAATTTGAAAAGTTAAATTTTGTTTTAAAAAATTTTCAAAGATATATTTTTTCAATTATTTTAATAATAATATAATTATGGTATTTTTAATGAATTTTATCATTGAATTTTGTTATAAAAACTTTTTTATACTTAAAAATACTTTTTTTGGAAAACCGTTTTCATCACATTTTGTGGGTTTAACTTTAAATTAAATTATGCCACTTATTTTAATTTAATTTTATAAAATGGATTCCATATTTATAATTTTTATAATTAATATTAGGTAATAAGGCCAACTTTATTTTCGGTCATAATGAATAGTAAAAACTGTAAAAATCTATTACCACGGTTAAGGTTAAAATAGGATTACCGGGGGTTAAACTAAAGAGATAAGGGTTAAAATGAACTAAAAACTTGTATAATTTATATTAGATATCAATATTTTGACACTTTATCATATAATATTATTTAATGATCCATTTTGGGACGTTCTTCCTTGAATAATAAATTAATAAATTTTATTATTTTAAATAATTGCAAGTGAGTCCTCTCCCCCAATTATAAAAGGGAACCTCCTATACTCTTCTCTACAAAATTATAGACCCTTATGGTTCATAAATTACCAACCCAAATCCACCCCTTATATCCCTCCCCATGAAATGGATACCCTAGTTTGATAAAAAAACCATCATAGAAAGGCTTTAGGTATAAACCTAAATATGTTGTCTGAAGAAGAGGTATAGTTCTTAACCATTCATTTTCATTTTATTTATTGTTCTACCTCCTTTAAATATTCTTAAATCATGATGAAATGATAAAAAAAGTATATTACATATATTTATATGTAATTATGTTAATTTAATAATCTATATCCATCTCATCTTCCGTCAAATGGTAAACGAAACTGTCGTTCATGTGTACGACGGAGAACTACCACACGAACTGATGTAATTATTTTTCCATCACTGGATCTCATGGATGGTTATAATAATGGATTTAATGTATATATATATATTATATTAATCAAATATTTATCATTTTCTAAAATTAATATATCATATATTTTCTTACCTTTCTATTCATTGAAAAATGATAACGTCGTTCGTGTGTACGTGTGGACTACCAATTCTATTAAGAGATATGATTCGTTTTTCACCAACATATCACATGGATAGTATATATAAGTTTATTTAAATAAATAATACATGATTTATGATATAATTATCATTATATAAATATGAAATAATAATTTACTTCAATCCATCATGATCATTGAAAAATGATAACGTTACTCACGTGTATATACAACCTACTGTCTCCATGCTTATAACATAGTTAATTTTTCATAACCATATTTATTTATTGGTTTTAAAATTATAATTAATGTTTAAAAATGATAATTATTTTATTATTATTATTCTGTATATGATGTAACAATGAAGACTTTTACCATAGTCAACCTATCGAAGTCATTTTGGACATATGAAGTGAATATCATCAAAACATCCGAAGTGAAATTAATTGATTAAGTAATTAAATATAACATGGTAATAAATAAAATAAAATTAATAATAAAATTTAAAATTTATTATGAAATTAAATAATCAAAATAATTTTATTATTCAGTAAGACAAAGAACAAACATGACGAGTCGAACCTGAGGTAAGGGGTTCCTTAACTCAATTTCCTTTTATTAGGATATGTAACTTCCCTATTGATTATATTATGTAAATATTATGTGTGAAATGAACTTTGATTGTTTTATTTCTTATTTCCACTTATATTTTTTGGATTTACATTTGTTACAAACAATATTTTCATTGTATAATTCTCATTTAAATTTGTCTCAATTTCCACTCTATTAAGACATATTTGGTATTATGGACCTATTAAATTTTATGTGGTGTATATAGTTCCCCATTTAGGTATTTAAAAGGAATATATATTTATTCATGATGATTAAAGATTCAATTCAGGTTACTCTATAAATATTAATGTTTAAAATAAAATATGTTCTTATTTATCTTTTTGATTGGGTATATTTTTCTTCCATGTACATATTTTTCAAAATTATTTTTATTAATCAAATAATTTATTAAGGAAAATTTAAGTTATCCTTGAATTTTTACATTATTTAAAAGGAAAATTTCTAATGTTTTCCCATAAAGGGTCATTTTCATCCTTTAATATAAAAATTCAAAAGAAATGTTTTATTTTAACATATATGGAGTTAATATAATTTCTTGCTTCCATAACCATTTTACCCCTTTAACTTCATCTATAATATTTCAATAATTTTGAAAAGGAAACTATTTATGAAAAAATATTTTAAATGTTTAGTTTCTATTTTATTCTATTCTTTAAAAGACTTAATTTTACTACAAAATATACTTTTCTAATGGTTATCTCTCATATAATGATTAATTTTGTTAACATTAAATTTCTCTTGAAATATTCACTTTCTTGTGATCATTGGATATTAAATTTCCATTAAATATACATATTATTTGTATCATGGATTTTATTTTTTATTAAAACTTTTACCATTTCTACATGAGGTGTTTTACTTTGAAATTTATTTGATTTATTGGGTAAATATTAATATTCCATATTCTTTATTCAATATAAACATTTATTGAAAAGGCATATTGTTTGTGAATAAAATTGATCATTCAATATATGAGAAATGCATTGGATATTCCATGGTGGTTGGGGTTCATAATTATATATCCCCTCGATACATAAATATTAACATGAGAGAAATCTATTGGCCAAATTAAATTGGTTTTTGGTGTATATCTACCCATCGATTAAACTATTTTGGAATAAGGCCTTGATGATATAGATATAATGATGTATTAGATCATAACATCCAATATTAATAATTTCGTTCATTAATAATTCATTTATTATTATCCATGAGATTACAACATCTGATATTATCTACAAATCCATTTCATGCTCACATTATTGATTAAATGAATAGTGTGTTTAGATATTTACCTTTCCCTATCAATTATTCCTTATTGATTCATAATAGTTTCTACTATACATAACCCTTTTTGAGTGTCTGAGCTCACTCATTATTTGTTTTCCTATCCCCAGGATATATAGAAGGAATATTTTAATGTGTTTAAGGATTCATAATAATTTCTCTTACCATGTTTTATATTTTATTTCCAATGTAAAATAGAATTAATTTATGTATTTGGTTCTTTAAAACTACTAAACTATTCAGTCCTTTGGGATGAAATAACTTATATTTTATGCCAATGTAATAAGTAATACATTGGATTTAGTTTATTGGAGTTGGGTTTGTTATAACTTGTGTTTTCTATATATATAGAGCCTTATTATATAATGTAATGTGAGCCTAGTATAGATGATGGTTTTCAAGAATCAGGAGGGGATACCCATGTTTGTGGTAGAAGTTGGTGCTTGTTATAACATGATAGATGGTTATTCTCACAGTGGTGTTGGGGATGGGATCATGACTGATGGATCAAGTTGAATATGGACTTTCTCATTGTTTATTATGCAAAAGTTGGGTTTCCAATTTTTTTATTAAAATTACCTTGGAGGCAGGATGTTTGAGTTGCTTGTTTCTGCATTTATTTCCCTACTACTTGATGCAACTAGTTGTTCTTGGTTTACAAATATTATAGGGAATATTAGGATTTTTCCTAGAGTACTTATAATTATGGAATGATAATGAATAACAAATGGTTTAACCCGTGGGCTTGTTAACTCAATTATTAGATAAAGATAATTGGATTCTAATTAATGTAATATTATATGTTATAAGGATAAATTAAATAAATTATCTTGAAATGTTTGTGTGCTTATAAGATATCTTGTCCTTTGTGGTGGTAATCAAGTATCTGGGATATGATAGATATAATTCAGTTTAAGTCTAGTTAGTTTCCATTATTGTAGTTATGAGCTATATATATTACTATGTTATGTGGTTTTATATGCTACCCCACACATGTCAGTAGGGATACCAACAACCAGTGGACCTTGGAGGTTGTTTTCTCCAATATCCTAGTTGTTTAGAAAAGGATGGATGACTACCCCCTTTTCCATGATCTCTTCTCCTAGTAGTATTATGCATCGGTATGAACAATGATTACTTTACCATATATGTGTGTAGAGGTTTGTAATGGATTGTGGTTATTTTCACACACATGTATCTCCATATATAGTATTCTGTGGATTACTATTGGTATACTATGTATAGTACATAATGTACAGGTTATGGTGGATCTTGTTAAAATTATCAGATTCTATATGTAAATGGTGATGTTGATGAGATAAAGATATGTATTAGGTAAAGTAAATTATACTATTTCCTTTGATTCATACTAATTATTTAGAGAGAGATGGCTTTGGACATGTGATGTTGGGGGAAGAGTGAAAAACCAGTGGGGAATTGGTAGTGAGGTATATTAAATTTTATTATTATGTTTGATATTATATTATTACTTGTATTCAATACTTGGAGAGAGATCTATGGTGAGGCTGGGAACTTAGTATACCTAATTAGGTGATGAGTTAGTTTTAATTTCTTATTCACTGGGATTTTGTATGATTTATTTACTTTTTCACAAGATGATCTAGGGAGGATCCTACTGAGTATAATTTTTATTCTAACTCTATGTTTATATAAAATATTTTTTAGCACTGTGGGATCTGTTTGGTGATTGGGATATAAATTACTATTTCATGGAGTTTTTTAGGAGTTATTTGGCCTTTGAGGTTGATACCGAGGATTTCTTTTGATACTTGTATTTTTTTTTGTAGGTGTTTAGTTTGTATGAAATTACATGAATGTATTGATATCTTTTATTTATTATGATCATGAGTTGTTTTGTGCTCTTATCTTATCTCTTATTCCCCATATTCTTCTTATAGGGTAATGCCTCCCATTTGTGTGTATGATATACCCTCAGTGCTAGTCACCAATCTGTGACCTACTAGAGGTGGGCTTGAAGAATCATTACCTCTCTTAGCTCTTTTCCAATCTTGGAGTGGTACCTTTGGGGGGGGGGGGGTCATGAAATATAAAGCAGCATAGAGTGAAATTCCACTTTGGACTAGTGCAGACACCTGAGGGAGGGGGTGAAACAGGTGTTTCTAAATTCTTTTACCAAATTTTAATCAACCCTTATAATTTTAACCCCATTTTATATTTGAACTATACCACCTATTAGGATATAAATTGATCTATATATCTCTAACTAATCATATAAACCACATTCAATATAGGAAAACAATTATGACACAAGTGTTTTTTCAAGGTTCATTCCTAATATGGGAAACCTACTACTTTCTATGACCGGGTTGTTCTAAGTCAGATATTATCAACTATAATATTTTCATAAATTTCAAGTGGGTTTTGGGTAGTTATCATCCAAACCAAATCTCACCATATTACACTAGTGAGTCTTTACTGTATTAAAAAAGTGAAGATGAATTTCATCTCATGAGATCTTTATACTGATATCTCCTTAGTTGTTCATACCTTCCAAAATTCTTGAAGTAGATCACCACTAAGAAAAGTGTGATGCCTTGAGACCAAAACTCCCAAATACGATTCCAAAAGTAAATACTCTTTCACATAATGGATTTGAAACCAAAATAAATGATCCAATTATACCAATTTACAATTAAAACATCATCATTTAATATTGAGTCACTACATACCAGAGAATATTTTTAGGTCTATATCTCTAGAGAATTAGGAATTCTATTATATATCAAGCTCAAACTATTTTTTTTTAAATTGGAATTTTTTCCATTAATAAAATTTCTTCAAAATATATCCCAGCTTCACTGAATCTAATCAAGAACTGACTCAATAATTGCTCATACCCATCAACGAGTCCTTTGAAAAACATTTGAAAAAATGGGAGGAGTAAAAATAGCTTATCAAGAGTTCTTCAAAGGTAGGAATATATTAAAAATTTGAAAAACCTATAGAAAAAACTTTAATCAAATATTCCTTTAAAAAACTAAAAACATTAAAATTTTATAAATAATTTCTTTAAACATGAAATTACCTTTCCACCAAAAAAGGGTTCTCATAACCATTTTATATACTATCATAAAGAAATAAAGATAGTTTTGAAACATTCTAGAAACTGAAATGAAAATATTAAAGTAAAACCTTGTTTCTTGAAACACAATCCCATTAAACCATGTTTTTTTTCTTAAAACACAAAACCTATATCCATGAAATGAATAAAGCTACCTTTTTTCTCAAAATAAAATTATTTTTATAAAATTAATTATTTTTAAATAAAATTTATTTCATGTATAGAAAAATTATATTAGCATATTGAGGTACTAAATTCATTATCATTCATAATGTAATCACCTAATAAGATAATTACAAAATTCTCTTAAGAGTAACTTTTAACAAGTTATTACCATTTACTTCATTGGAGTAACTTATCACAAGTTAACACCATTCACTTCATAGGAGTAACTTAAAATTAATTAAATCTATCCACTTCATAATAGTAACTTAAAACTAGTTAACGTTGTTCAAATTTTCACACGTTAATCCCATAAAAATTACTCAATGCATTGTTGGGATTTAATGAACCCACCTATCACATAATGGACATAGTCCCTTAATGGTTTGGGTTCACTCTACACCCCCTCTTTCATAAATAATGATCAAGTATCATTTCTTAAAATCAAAACATTTATTATTTTTCAAATTTCTTCATATCATAAAATAAAAAAATTTAATAGATTGAATCATAAATCTCATAAAATAATCCATAAACAAGCATGCTTTAAAATAAATTCATGATATAAAATTATCTAAATAAATACCTAACATGTTTATGAAAATTTATTTAAACTTTATTCTCAAATACATAGAAAAAATCATCTAAAATCAATCCACAAGAGAAGAATTATTGCAGTAGAGACATAAAACTTTGATAAAACATTTAATGATCATTTTCAAGAAAAAAAATTCTTTAGAATATAAATTAATGGTTTCAAGGATAATCCACAATGCATTCATATTGAAATCTCTTTCAAATAGGTATTTTAAAACCAACCCCAAAAGAGGGTACTTCTAAAGAAAATAATGTTTTCATAAAATAACATCTAGAAATAGAATCATTGAATGAAACAATAATTTTTGGTATAAATTTTAATCCCCTTACTTTCGAAACACTACTATAGATAGTTCTTTTATCAGTGATAGAAAATGTTTTTAACAGTTCTAGAAAAGTGCTATTAATCTCAGTGAAGATTGGGGGGGGGGGGGGGTCCCTTTTTATAGAACTATTTTTAGCACTGATAAAGTTGAACTTTATCAGTGCTCTAAATAGTGATGATAAAGGGGGATTTTATCAGTGCTTGAAATAGATTTGATAAAGGCCTAGATGCTTGTGATGTGCTATTTATACAACCACACACCCACTAGTAGCACCTACACATATAAACAAAACAACCACTAGTAGCACCTGCACAAAACACACACACACTGCCTACACGAAACAACACCTACCCAACACACACAAGAATAAAGCAGCGCACACAGGGGTTTGTCAAACAATTCTATATACATTTCAAATAATGTTTTATATAATTACATTTAAAATTATTCAACAAACAGTTAAAAAAATTAATGTTTCATCCTTTGACATCTGTGATCCCCTCTCAAAAATGTCCACCCATGGTATTAGTTTCCAAAAAAATCATCCCAACTCAAGAAAATGGTTCCACCTATATAAGAAAACAAATATTATTTTAGTAATACTATAAATAAATAAATTAAACATTAATATGAAAGAATACATTAATAAAATGTCAATTTTTAATTAAAAAGACATATTTTTAGTTATACAGGTCACACTGTGTATCATATTGAGGTGGGATTGATCCCTATACGTAAAAAATGAGTTATGGATCATTTTTCTAAAATATCAAAACAATCCTAATGGATTTGATTGATTTTGATTATGTACCTTGTTTTTTTACTAAAATTAATATTAAATT
This sequence comes from Viscum album, assembly GCA_963277665.1. Classification (NCBI taxonomy): domain Eukaryota; kingdom Viridiplantae; phylum Streptophyta; class Magnoliopsida; order Santalales; family Viscaceae; genus Viscum; species Viscum album. Next base: position 503,851,928 of record OY728135.1, on the reverse strand, counting down.
TAAATGACATATTTAGATTTATACCGATCACATCATTCATCGGATTGAGGTATGGTTCATTCCTACACATCAAAAATGACTTATGGATCGTTGTTCTAAAGTATCAAAATGATCCAAATGGGTTTTCTTGGTTTTCAGTACGACAATTGTGTTTTTTTATTAAAATATCATTTCAAACTGAAAAAACACATTTTGAGTCATACTAGTTGTATCATGCATTAGTTTCAGGTGATAATGCTTCAAACACATCACAAAGGACTTATGAATCACTGTCCTAAATTATGAATACAATCGAAGGGTGTTTTATTGGTTTTCAATGAGTGAAATGTTTTGAGCTAAAATTTCAATTTTAAACTGATAATAAACACTTTTAGTCATACTGGTCACACCGTGCATCGTATTGAGGTGAATTTAATTATTACACATCAAAAATGAATCATGGATCATTTTCTTAAAGTATCAAAACAATCCGAATTCATTTTATCAGTTTTCACCATGTCACTTTTTCTTTTTTACTTAAATTAATGTCAATTTTAAATAAAAAAACATTTGGATATATAATGGTCACATCATTCTTTGGATTGAGGTGTGGTTGATTTATACACATCACAAATGACTAATGGATCATTTTTCTAAGGTATCAAAAAAATCCAAATGTATTTGCTCAGTTTTTAGTATGTTAGTTGTGTTTTTTAACTAAAATATCATTTCAAATCAGAAACACGTTTTTTGAGTCATACTAGTGACATCATGTGTCAATTTTATGTAATATTACTTTATACACATCAAAAAGCGCGTAAGAATCACTTTTCTAAATTATTAAGACAATCAGAAATCAATTTCTTGGTTTTTAGTGAGTGATACTTTTTAAGCTAAAATATAAATTTTAAACCGATAACAGACACTTTTAGTTATACCGGTCACAACGTGCATTGGATTGAGGTGTGGTTGATTCTTACACATAAAAAATGACTCATAGATCATTTTCCTAAATTATAAAAACTATCTTAATGCGTTTACTCAGTTTTTAGTATGTCAATTATTCTTTTTTACTTAAATTAATGTCAACTTTAAATAAAAAGACACATTTGAATTTATACCGATCACATAATGTGTTATATTGAGGTGGGGTTGATTCCTACATTTCAAAAATGACTCATGGATCATTTTCCTAAATTATCAAAACAATCTGAATGCGTTTTCTTGGTTTTCAGTATGCCAATTTTGTTTTTTTACTAAAATTAATGTCAATTTTAAATAAAAGGAGACACTTTGAGTCATACGGGTCGCACCATGCATCATATTGAAGTGTGGTTTATTCCTACACATAAAAAAGTACATATATATAGTTTTTATAAAGTATCAAAACAATCCAAAAGTGTTTACTCAGTTTTTATTATGTGATTTTTTTTACTAAAATATCATTTCAAACTGGAAACACACATTTTGAGTCATACTAGAAACATCATGCATCAGTTTGACATGATACTACTTCATAAAAATCACAAAGAACTTATTAATCATTTTCCTAAATTATGAAGACAATCGGATTGAGTTTTATTGGTTTTCTGTGAGTGACACATTTTGAGCTAAAATGTCAATTTTAAACTGACAATGGACACTTTTAGTCATATCTATCACACTGTTCATTAGATTGAGGTGTGATTGATTCCCACACATCAAAAATGATTTATGGTTTATTTTTACTAAATTATAAAAACAATATGAATGCATTTTTTTGGTTTTCAATACGTCACTTGTTCTTTTTTCTAAATTTATTGTTAATGTAATATAAAAAACACACACTTAAAGTCATAAAGATCACACTATGCATCAGATTTAGGTAAATTTTATTCATACACATCACCAATGACTTATGGATCATTGTACTCAAGTATCAAATTAATCCTATTGCATTTTCTAATTTTTCAGTATGTCAATTATTATTTTTACTAAAAATACTGATAATTTTAAATAAAAATAGACACTTCGAGTCATACCAGTCACATATTCTAGCCATTTGTGAACATTATTCCATCAAGTATGCTGCGCATTCATTTCTAAAAAAAAATATATCATCTTTTGAATAAGATTCTTTTTAAAAATCATGGTTGTACTAAAAATATATAAATAAACAATGAATTAATAAATATTTTAAATTAAATAGTAATTATCTTAAAAAATACCCCTTCAGAGATGCTGTATTGTTCATGGAATATGATATCGTTCATAAATTTACAAACATAGTAACCACATTATTTTCTGTTTGTTTGTTTTGGACACTATAGAAACATTGAGAAAAGTAATTAACTTTTTTATATGTGTTTGGATAGTGAAATCTTATTATATATACCCTGATTCTTATCTATTCATAGTACTTGTGATGTTCCTTTTCCTTTTCCCCTGGCCTCATTCCATCATGTAGACTATATTCATACACCGCCCTATCATAAGATAATCCTCATTAAAAGTTAATACAAATTATATAACTAGATGTTTAGTTCTAAAATATAGGATGTAGTGTATTGTAAATTGAAAAATTACATCATGTGTGGTCACTTTGTTGGATATCCATGCATTGAATCCATGAAATAAATATTTGGACTATCCAAATTGACCGTAATGAGCATCTAATAATGCCTAAAAACACAAAAAGGAATAATTAATGAAAGAAGTTAAAATATATTTGATATAATTAAATTGTAGATTTTTACACCTACATCATTGGTATTAAGAAGAGTCTGTCATTTGTAATTTTGTTGTTAAACGATTTGAGTAGGCCTGCCACTATTTCGCCCTCTTTCTCAGATCTAATTTCTTTTTTTTCTGTAGAGGTGAATTGAATAATAACAAGTCCAAATTTTTGTTCATGGGGTAATCAATTCAATTTTTTTTCATCTATATTCCTTCGAAAAATACGAAATGTATTTATTCATAATTATCATAGTATATCATATTTTGGAAAATCAAATCATGAAAACATACCTCATGTATACATTTATAACTAAGGTTCCTAGCCAATCATACTTCAGGATTTAACTTACATCATCAACACTAATGAAATATGGATCTTAAAATTTGTACATATTTTCATAAAAATTAATTTTGTGAGTGCCACCATCTTTCAACTTCGTATTCACATGAGCCTGCAATGATAATAAATACGGATATAGGATGGGTGGGTTTAAGGTGCTTTCGGTAGATTGTTTCAATCGGTTAATAGATCCATGAGATGATTTTGAGTCGTTCTTTATTTTTATCCCTTCTCTGTGTCCATATATAATAACATTCATCAATTCATATGTTTTTTTCATTAAATGTTAAAGGTTTATCTTGAAAAATAAATTATAAATTAATACCACCTTGTCAATATTGTTTTACAAGATGTGGTGGTCATGTGATGAATGTTCCAAGAGCCTTTTCTAACTTATTAATATCTTCATAATAAATTGGAACATGTAGATTGGTGCTTTAATCATGGGATATGTTAATCAACACTTTGAAATGACCTGTTGGAAGTGGTCTATTGTGTAGTATAGTATTCCGAATATTGAACACTATAACCCTTAATACAAGGCGATGGGTGGCTGTTGATAGATATAAATCACAGTCATTTTCACCCTGTACAATATCATTACAGGAAAGGTATCAGTGTATATCAGATTGAAAATTAATAGAAACAATTATTATAACATTGATTACCTCATCTAAGATAGGTTTATGAGGGGAATGGCTCGCCTCAAAGCTAGTGGGGGGTGGGGTGGGATCTTTATGCACTGGTTGTTCTTAACTTGTTTCTTCTCTCCCCCAATGCCATAAAATTTTCCATGAACTCTCTATATAGTTTCATATATTCTTCAAGGATAACTATTCTTTCTCTCATCATTTTTATTTCTTCACTTTGATCCCCCTCTTGTCTTTTTTTCTCAAAAAATGTTCATGGTGTCACCCCAAAACCCACACCTCTAAAACAGATATACTTTTTTCCTACTTCAAGGTCACCAGACGTATATATGCATCTAGTTTGGATGTTTCTGATTCATGTGACTATGTCAGATATAAAATATAGAAAAATAAGTAATCGTTGTTATGTAATATCAATTTAAAAAAATATTTATTATGTAATACTTACACATGCTTCAAATAATTTTTGTGTGTTTTCATCTATTAGTATCCCATCTTTATTTACACGCACCTTCTTCCATAGCACATGGCGTGGGATGGAAGTGGATTTGGATTTGGATTCATCAATATGCATATAAATAGAGTAACATAGTTATGGTGTTGTTTTATTTTACTTAAAAGTATTATGATAGATTTAAAATACGTACTAATTTATTTTTCAAGTGAATCGTACCCCATTATTACTTTATGGTAGGGGTGCGCCGTTTTTTCTTCTCATTCCTTATTTTCAACACTTAGTTTCTATTTTATGAATAAAAAACTATCAATCAAAGTGATAAATACACGTATCATCAAACAATGTATTATCAAACACAATGTACCTAAAAATAATGCTCTACATGATGGCTAGTAAACACATCCCACGCTCCATGGGTTATCAAGTGTGCATAAATTGGAGGTGGGTGTGAGTTTATTTTCCCTTCAACATATTTAAGCTAACATATCATTAAAATTGTGTGAAATACTTTGTGAATCCTTCTAGAAACCCTTAATACATAGTCCTTGTGTGAGTCATCCACTATAAATGCACTCTACAGGGGATGATTAAGAGTAAGTCAATGTTTCATTATTTTATTTTTTAGTAAATTAATGAAATGATATCATTATGTTTCCATAATATCTTCCTATATCAGTGTATTAAGCCCAGTGAAAACATGGTTCCATGAATTTACATCAATCGGTATGCGTTAACGAGTGAAGATTCCAATGTAACTATTGAACATGAACTTGTTGGGGTTAACATGCTAGCCTCGCTTATTCCATCCGACCTCATATTTTATGGCTTTCACTTTTTTCCTTAAGGATTTTTGCTAACATCTTCAAACTATGATGCTCTTATTTTTTCTGCTCCGCAAGTTTTTTGTTACCTACCATTTCCTCAGTTTCAACATCAACAATATGTTCCTTCAAAGCACTAGCATCAGAATTTTCAGAAGGTGGTTGCACCTATGCATTGGGAGAAACAATAGTAGTAGGTTGAGAAACCTGTTGGTCCTTAGCATTGTGAGAAACAGTAAGTTGGGAGACCTATTGTGCCTCAATATTGGGAGCATCATCACATGCAGAAGTCATTATCTACATAAGTGGTTTAACATTTGATTTAGATTACACAAAATCATCAATGAACAGATAAAAACATAAGGTAATATGATGTATATTATAAAAAAATATAACTTTATTATTGAACTCTCTCTTTTTTTAAAGGTAGAAAGAATTTGATCCCTCTATCTACTATCAAAATGCATTCATTATGGTCTACTATTACATAAAAAAAACCATCTACATTGGTAACACTGTTAAATGATTGTGGCATCCCAATTAAAGGGTCATCCTCCATTGAATTTTCATCTGAACCTTCAATGGTTTTGGTCAATAACAGAACAATTGACCACTTTCAGTTTGTGGGATCTATAATTTAAAATACTTGTACTACCTATTATGCCATTATAAATGGTTCATATTTGTACCCTTCCTTACTGAAATTAACTTTCACGAATCCCAACTCATCTATTTTAATAGTACTTCTGTTATAAACCCACTTTCATTGAAATTTTTTTACTTAGAAGTTTGTATAATCCAACTCCCATATTTTTTTGATGATACCAAAGTGTGAAATATTCACATAAATATGATTTCTGTGCTTAACACTTTAAACATTCATCGCTTCAGCCACAAGTGTAACTCCACTATTCTTCATGGTACTGTATTCATCAAGTCCATTAGTATAGAATGTACAACCATTAATTACATAAGCATTATACGATAATATATACACACTTGGTCCTCCGACTAGCCATCAAAGTTGTTCTGAAATTAAGTCTGGATTTTCAACTGACTTATTAAATATATGGTTCTGAAAGCATCCTAGAAACCGTCGATTATGTGTATTTGATATCCATTTTTCATCCCTTTATGGATTCAAATTCCTAATAATTTTTTTTGTGGGTTTCAACATATGGGTCAACCTCCAAACTGTTTTTCAAAATGTAAAAGTGAGCCTGCACCTGATCTATAATATTGATTGTGACAAACTCTCTTCTAGAAATTCCTTCACCCACAATCTTCCTAGTGTGACAAGATTTTGGAAGAACAATGATTTCTATACTGGATAGGTATTCGTTATAGAATTCAACAGCTTCCTCCAAAATATATCACTTCACAATACTAACATTTGGATGACTTCAATTTTTTTACATACCCTTTCAAAATATTCATATACCATTCAATAGGGTACATCCATCTATAGTGTAGAAGACCACATAGTCAAATATCTCTCACCAAGTGAACCATAAAATGAACCATCATATCAAATAATTTTGGTGGGAAGAACATTTCCAATTCACATAATATGACGACAATTTATCTTTCCATACTCAGTAATTTCATTGGATCTATAACTTTTCTGAACATAGATTTGAAGAAGAAATAAAACTTCATTAATGTATAATGGACATTCTTAGAAAAAATTCAATGTAAATCTATAAGAATTAGATCTTCCATCAAAATGTGGCTGTCATGTGATTTCAGACCCTTTAACTTTAAATCGGTCATTGAAATGATGTTCTTGATATTCAATGAATACCCCTCTAAAACCTTTATGTCATTCAAGAAGTTAAAAAAATGATATCTCTTCTGTCTAGAAAGAGTGTAAGCTACTGGAAAAAGAAAATATCATTTTTCACCCTTCACTGGCACCAAATATTCTCATATTCCTATGTCAACCATGTCCAACCTAGCCTTAATTCTATCCTTTTGTTTTGCTGGGTGCATTTAGAAACATAATGATGACACTGTCACATATTTGTTTTCAATATGCATAACATCAAGAAATTGTCTGATGTACAGAAAATTCCAGTATGGTAATTCAAAAAAAAAACTGATCACTTATTCCAACTAGTTTTCATAAGGTTTTTTGAAAATGGTTTACTAAAAGAAGTGTCCACATCTTTTATTTTCTCAAATAGTTTATCACCTATTATTGGATACGGTGCTGTATATTATTATGAAATTCCCATGAATGATGTCGTCCAAGATCGATACTTATGTTATCAGGGTAGAAATCTGGGATGTCCTAGAAACATGGTTTTTGATGAATTTTTCAACCTAATTGACTGTGTAACTTGTTCACAGATGGAACACCCAGGACTTACTTTAATGCTATATCCTGAAAATTTTCTACAAATAGTAAAGTCATTTATCATCTTGCACAACATGGATATCAACATGAAATATTCATTTCTATAAGCATCATACAATGTAACATTTGAATCCTATAATAATTTCAAATTCTCGATCAATAGATCCAAATAAACATCAATATTATTACCCGGTTTTTTTGGTCCTGATATATGCATATATAGCATGATGTGTTTTTGTTTCATACAAAACGAAAGTAGAAAGTTATAATTTACCAACATAACTGGACATGTACTGTGAGTGCTTATTTGAAAACCAAAAGGATTCACTCCATCTATAGATAATACAAGATAAAGGTTTCTTGAATCATTTCCAAAATCAGGATACTCATTATTGATTCTCTTACACTTAGGGGAGTCTACCAAGTGACATAGTTTAACATATTTGTTTCTTCTATCTGTGTGTCACGTAAATTTCCTTATAGTATTTTCACTTCTATATAGGCACCTAAACCTTGTAATGATTGGAATGTACCACACAAATTTTGTAGGACTGGATTCATCTTTCTTGTATTGAGAAGAACCACACTTTGGTTATTATCTAAGTGATTTTTGGTCCTTGAAAAATAGTATACAGTGATTAGGACAGGCGTGTATTCACTCATAGATTATACCCCTCAAATGTAACATTCATTTGGAGTCATATTTTTGTCTTGGGAGATCATTATATTCTGGGAGAATTTCATTCAAGAGAGAAAGTAATTTTGTAAAACTGGAATCACTCCATCCGTTGTCTGCTTTCAAATTATACAGCTTTAGTATGGTTTAAAATGCTATATATTTAGTGAAAACCACCATAAAAGGTATCTTTGCACAAATCTTTAACTTATCAAACAATTTTGGGAAATCATGAAGTTCATCTTCAACTATCCTTGTCATTTACTCAATACGATCTTCATCATCATTAAAATATGTAATCACATCCTCGATGTGGTCTTCTTTATTTTCCACACTTGTAATCATATCATATGATCTATAAAACACACTGTTATATCATCCACTAGATACATTATCTTTTCCCCCGTGTTTATTCCAACATTTATAACTTCAATCTATTCTGTGACAGATCAAGTGTTCTTCCAACTCATCTGGACTAACTTTTATTGAATAAAAACAGCATAAACACAGACAAAGGATTTGATAAGGGTTATATGAATGATCTTTTGCAAACATGATGAACTCTTTCACTCCATCTCCATACTCTCTTTTCAAACAATTTAAATCCATCCATTATTTATTCATATCTATCCTATTTGATTTTTTGATATTAGTTTTTAACAAAATAAACAAAAAAAATATTGATATAATGTAATGGTTTTTCTAATTCTATAGAAATCAAAACTTAAAATATTAATAAAAAACAACAGTTCAAATGTCCTTTGAAAACTATTTAAAAAATCACACTTGAAATCCTATTAAAAAACCCAATCATTTACACAAATTCCTCTTTAAAATAACACACCATTTTTAAAATAAATCAATCAGTTCCAAACACTCTTTCAAAAAACCACAATTCATTTTTTTTAAACATTCAAGGAAGCTTCATGTCCCAAAAATCTTAATAATTTAAAATGAGAAACAAACATATAAGAAATTTTTAAAAACACTTGAATCATTTTAAAAGAGTAACTTAGGAATTTTCACAAAAACATAGATCCCAAGAGAGAAAATTTATAAAAGATACATTGAAAACACCTTGATTCAATGCAAATCAATCAATGTTGTATGATTCCATCACATTATTCTAAAGGTTGGTGTCATAATAATAATTTCCATAAGAATTTGATATTATTTTTCCCACCATTGGATATCACATATACATTCTTCCATTATACAATTATATAAATTATCCTTAACCACAACACTAGAGTCTTAATGGATATGTTCCATAGTTAGTGACCACACTCATAACCATGAAACACTCATGTTCCAGTTTACTACAAACACTGCATTATCCCAATGATCATTGGATCATACCAAAGTAATTAGTTTTACACTCCAAGAACAATGTATATGTCTCTTAAATGAAATAATATTAGTTCCATAATTTATAAATACACCTAAGAAAATATATAATCATGGAACCATTACATAATAAAAATTTTCTCAAGTGTCATTCCTTTAACACAAATAATTTCCCTATGTCACTCGTCACTAGATTAAGTGGCTTGTTATTATTTCACAATCGAAGCCTCCTATTATATACTGGATAGTGCGCCCTTCCCAGGGGTATAATTAATAAACCTTATGGGTTATAATTTTATATTTTTTTACCTCCTACACCCAAATTTGAACCCCATGTTCCTATTTCAAATTATAGATCTCCCCTAGTCTCTAAAGATCTCCCATCCATCACCCATTGCTCCATAAAACTTTAACCAATATGGAGGAATTTGAGTGGTAAGTTCTTCTTAGATTCATTATATTTCTCTCTTTTTATTTTTTAAATGAGTATAGATATATATTGGATCTATGTTTTCCTTGATGATATGATGATGAATTCCTCCTTTATTTATATATCGGTAGAGAATCTAGAATGTTGTCATAATTTCTTGATCAAAAAGGGATCTACCATTAAAAACGAGCATTCAATGGGTAATTTTTATTGAATCATATTACTAGAGCTTTTATCATTGGAGGATTGATGATATAACCTTAATACATTGATGATATAACCTTAATCCATTGAGATGCACATGAGGTCTTATGACTATTCAGATTGAACCTGATGGTTTGCATTGAGGCATTATGGGTAACATAATCCTTAATATCCAACCAAATAAATAAAAATAATTCAACTTCCATAATTTACACAAAATAAATAAAATTTTCAAAACCCCTAACTCAATATTATATTTTATCAACCATTGTGCAAGTACAATGAAATAGATAATCACGAATCCAAGATCATGTAAGATAATCCTCAAAAAACTTGAACCCAAAAATTTCTATAAACTACTCATCCCAATATTCCTTGAACCAACCAATGTCATCACCTATGCCTTATCTGGATTATGATCATAGAGGAAACCAAGGAGAAAATAAGAGAAACTTGTCATGGATCACCATCGATTGAACTCTTGATGCCAATAGATAAATCAAACAAATAGGGGGTGAAGGGTCTCTGAATATGAAATAAATATCACCAAAGGATTGGGGTAAATGAAGGAATAATTAAGGATTCATATTGGATTTTAAGTTAATAATTTAACTTGAATTTAAAGGCTTCATAGTGTGATAAGTCAGGGTCATGTCACGTGGAAGCTATCTCTAGCAGATTTATGAGATCCACATCGCGATCTTCTATATCCCTCCCCATTTAAATATTATTCAATATTATAATCTAATATGACCCAAGAGGGGATATAGAGAAATAAGAGGCTCTCACCAGGATCATCTAATGTGGCACGGTAGATAGGAATATCATTCCATAATAAAATAGGTTTATGGATAGAATGGTTTCTCATTTCATGACCTCTAACAACATTTAATTCATTTTTCATGGTAGGAAAAGTTTCATAAATGGATTAAATATGATTATGGAATCCTAAAAAACTAGAGGAGAAAATGAATAAATCAAGGAAAAATAATTGTTTACAAGTAAACAACCATATAAGATATTCTTGGAAGTCAATGGTGAAACCTGCCTATAGAGTATATCAGAAAATCCATTTAAAATGGTAAAGTAAGGATATTATTCATTATTTATATCAATGGGAACAAATCTAACTAGAATATCTTCTTTCTAACATTCAGGGGAAGGAAAAAAATATTTGAATATTTTACTAACATCAATTCCAATGAAAACCCTCTCACTAATCTAGGAACCTAAGGGAACCATGAATGATAATGAAAAAATCATAAAGGAATTCATCTAGGATGATAACTGGGGGGGGGATTCCACTATGATTCTTATAAGATAATTCTGAATGTGATAAAGGAAGGGGTATTCATTTAAGAAGTTTTTTTTTGAAAACATTAAGAGAATGCATGTGAGGCTAGAATGGGACATTATAAAAGTGAAATCTTTATATGTGAGATTTATAAATAATAAATATAGAGATTAATAGAGTTTCTATATTGCTCAAACCTAGATTATTTCTATCCTTTCATGTATCATGATCAAGAATATAAATTTTATGAAGGTGAAGGTGTGTTGTGTGCTGGTTTGAGACGATATCAGCTACTAGAATCATAAATAGGCTAGTGATGACCTATCATTTTTAGGGTTCCAATTTAATAATATCTACTTCATAGAATCCAACATGTATCCTAGATTCATAAACACAACACTTAGGTAATAGGATACGATCCTTCACTAGAAAATCAACAAAGTTGATGTGCATGATACCTATTTTTTTGAGTCATTAACCAAATGATTCAGTGGGAAATACTACTAGTTGATGATTCATTATAACCATGAATATGATGAGTGGATGTGAAAGATATGATGAAAATAGATAAATAAGATGAAGAACTTGTTGGATTGGAAGTTGAAGAACATGGTGATACCAAATAGATGATAATGTTTAGATGAAGGATATTTTTAGGCATTATATTGTATGTGTTCTTACTTCCCTGGATATCAATAATCTTGGAATCTCCGTATTAAAGGATAATGGGAGAGTACCATTTTGGGAAGTGTCGGGAAGAGCCTAGAGAATATATTGAATGAGGAACTACCTTATGAGTTTATTACGAACTAGTTTTTGAGGGCGGGGTAGCATGTTACTATGATAAAAATATGTTACGAGGTTTATGATATGGTGTGTTGGGTTCTTTGGGAGGAAATAAGCAATGTGAGATAATGAAGGCCTATCTCTCAAATACATATTCAGGTTTTCTTGAAATCAATTATGGAAAACCATGGTGTTGTCACCCGAGGAAGGGTTTCATCAAACTCATTTAAGAGGATGCTCTTGAAGATTGAACATGACCCATAGAGGGGAGGTAACCTAACCAAGGGTGATGGGTTAGATGTAGGACACCTAGTATAGGTTTGAAACTAAATGTGGAATGATCTTTTATTCTTTGAATGATGGTGGTCATTTTGTAGGATGAAAGGGATAGGTGATCTTTGAATTCCAATCTTAAAATAAGGATTTTGACACTATACTATAATACATGATTATTACTTGTGGTTATTTTATTGTGATTCATACTCTTTATTAAATTAATATATCCCTTATCCATGATGAACCTTACCTGCTTATGTATGCGAATAATATCCACCAATACTATCACTCTGTGAAACACTATCTTTACTTCATATAAATTATCTACAAACCTTTTAATATCAAGGCGTCGCATGCATGAACATGCCTGACTACACATAATGACTCACAATATCTAGCTAAGATCTTGACTATGTTGACTTTCTGGTATTACCCATTTTATAATCTATAATCCTTCTAATGTGTATCTTTCATGGAGGTAAATCCCTCATCATCTTAAGGGATAATTTGGAAACTATTTTGAGTGCAAGCGGGTTGATAAAATCAGGTTTTATAAATGCTATTTTTCTCAATCGTGCTGCGTTCTACTCATGTATGTCGATGGAATGTGATTTATGGTTTTGATAATTACATGTATTTTTTTAATATGTTTTATGATTTTTTAAAAAATAATAATTTATTTTTTTAAAAAATATGCCTTAAAGGAGGCATTGTCGATGCCGCCTTCCCTCCCCCGTATCATCTTTGGCAATGATTGATGACATGCAAAAGGCAGTGGGGGGGATGCTGCCTTTCCCTTAGCTCCCTATAAAAGGGCACCCACCCCCTTCTCCTCACTTCAATTTTCCCCCATCTCTCCTCAATCCACAAATTATCTCTCTAAAAAAACTTCTTTTCCATACGGTGGAGTCGGAGGTCCAAAAGAAGGCCTGGTTTTTTTGAAAATCATCATTTGGAGGTATTTTTTTATTTAATTTAATGTTTTCTATTTATTTAATTGAATTATTTTTAGTTCTAAATATTTCATTTTTTAAGTAGTTTAGTTTGTTCTAAATATTTTTTTATCAAGTATTTTAATTATTTATATATAGTTTGGAATAATAATAATTATTAGTAATGATTAAGTATAGATTAAGTATCGATTATGTATAAAATAACTTAGGATTAAATATTTCAAAATTTTGTTATCATAAAGATTATGTGGTTATCTAATCAATCAAATCCCTATCTGGATAAAAACAAGTGGATGCAGCTCTGTCACATATGTACCTAGGGGTAAAACCCAAAAACACCACTTTGTGCTAGACTCGAATGAGAACTGGTGCACGACAATGAGCCTTGATGCACTCCTCATTTGACACTCTTAAGGGATATACTTATGATGAACTACTAAAATACCAAAAAAAAAGAAAAATCAAATCAATATATTTATCATTGATAAAATTATAATTATGATGATATAGAATGAAATGGATAAGGACAATGGAATTAATGAATGAAAGTTATTATTAGTAATTAATTTTTTTAGTCAATTTTAAAGATGTTATTTATTAAGTAGTTTAATTAGTTATATATAGTTTAGAAATAATACTTATTATTACTAATAATTAATTTTAGATTAATTAATGATAACTTAGGATTAAAAATGAATACGTATGATTAGTTAATTATAATTAACTAATGAATATCATTTGATTAATGATTAAAGAATAAATAATTAAAGAATAACTTAATAATGATTAACTAGTGAGTAAAGAAGGATTGATTAGTTAACAAATATACTAAGAAGCATTAATATCATTGTTTTGTATATAACAAGATGTTCTAAATTTTTAGTATCATAAAAACTATATAGTTTAGAAATAATAGTTTTTATTATTAATTATTAATTATAGATTAATTACTGAATAACTTAGGATTAAAAGATGAATACATATAATGATTAACTAATAATATTTATCATTGATAAAATAGAAATTATTATTATATAAAATGAAATGGATAAGAAAAAACACATTAAATTACACATGAATGTTTTACAACATACAATAAATACCTTGACATTTTTCTATTAAACATGGTTTGGATGAGATGAGCGTGACTTTAGAAGTGAGGTAAAATCTAGTTTATTTTAATTTGGTAGATTAATGAAATAATCTAAAGATTTGTACTTAATAATTTAAGTACATACTTGTAGAATATGTTATTAAACTATCAAATAAAAATCAGTTAGATTTTACCTCACTTCCAAAGATAGGCTCATATCATCCAAACCATGTTTTGTTGAAAAATGTTGGTATTTATTATATGTTGTAAAACATTCATGTGATATTTTATGTGTTTTTTCTTCTCTATTATAGAGTGATCGAAGAATGATTAACTAATGATTAACTAATTATTAACTTAGTAATGATTAAATAGTGATTAAAGAATGATTAAATTAGTAAAAACTGTACTAAGAAACATTAGTATCATAGTTTAGAATATAAGAAAATGTTTTAAAATTTTAGTATCATAAAGATTATATAGTTTAGAAATAATAATAATTATTATCAATAAATATTATAGACTAATTAATGAATAACATAGGATTAAAAAATGAATCCATATAATGATTAACTAACGATACTTATGATCATATAAAGTGAAATGAAGAAGAACAAACACATTAAATAACACATGAATTCTTTATAACATACAATAAATTCATTGAAAATTTTCAATAGAATGTGGTTTGGATATGATGAGTATCAATTCATACATGAGGTAAAATCCATATTATTTTGAATTTTTATCTTAATAACATCTTCGAAGGATATTCACTTCACTTTTGAACTTTCAAAAGTATTTGGCCTTCTAATGACATCTAAGATGAAATCTAAGATATGTCATTAGAAGGTCAAAAGCTTTTGAAAGTTGAAAAGTGAAGTCCATATCTTTTGAAGATATTATTAAGCTACCAATTGAAAATAATCTGGATTTTAACTCATATATGAAGTGAGACTCATCTCATCCAAACCACATTTTATTGAAAAATGTCATTGAATTTATTGTATGTTATAAAGAATTAATGTGTTATTTAATTTGTTTGTTCTTCTTTATTTCAATTTATATGATCATAAATGTCATTTTATCAATGGTAAATAAACTAATTTTATGTTTCCTCTTCTTTTTACCTCAGTTTACAAAACATTATGCGACTTATATCCTAATAAACCTTTATATAATGAAACATTACTAGAATAATTTAGGGTATAAAAAGGCATCCTAAAATTACATTCTTATAAATATTATATGGTCAAAAATCATTGTTAATATTTGTTATACTATCATAATTTTGATCAAAGAAACTTTTTTTGACATGGAGAGTTATGTTTTCCTGCATGTAATGCTATGGGGAGGTTATTAAAACTAATCAAGGAGCTTTTTAAAGCACACAACCAATAAAAGTGGTTAGTACAGTTGATTGTGTAACCCTAAGTGACCTTCAATAAATAATTATTGGTTTCTTAAATTTGGGACCCGATCAAGAGATAAAGTCAATGAGATATATACATTTTCAATTCCCAGCAACACTGTGGCATCTAGCTTGTCCATTGGTTGCTGATGCGCAGTGGGTCCAAGCAATAAATTTATTTTCTCAACAGTCAAATGGTACCATGAAGGGGTTATATGTTGATATTTCTACTATACAACAACAACGTCCAGTTGTATAAAGACATAGAATTAAAAGAGTGGTTAAAGATAGTATGCCCCATGAAATTGATCATATTCCAAAAAATGTAAAAGAGGAAAACCTAGATGATCTACCAGATATATATATCAATCCGAATTCTAATGATAAGTTTAGTAAAGATGAAATAGATGGAGAAAACAGTGCTGATGAGGAGGGACCAAAGGAATTTAGGGAGTATGTTTCGAGAAATGAATTGGTTGTACAACAAACTATACCTATAACAAATCATCCACCACTATTTACATAATGGTCAGAAGAAATGACATGTGTGCCTGAATTCAACAATAATGTTCTTGTAACACCATGAGCCCATTTACCTAGAGTCAGTGCATTATTACATAACATTTTCATGATACAAGGAATCATGTCTCGAAAGACCAATCAGTATAGTAGCCTTGGAAGTACTAGATACATACATAGGTTTTACATTACATCATAAAATAAAGAAAAACAATTTTTTGTCCCCTTTGAACACAATCATATCCTTGGACTATCCCTACAGGTTAATCATAATATACTTCTTCACATCCTAGGAAAATGAAAACACAAGAAAGGGGTGAGCTCAGATTCTCAGTAAGGATAACAATATAACAGAAACTATCATAAATAAGCATAAACATTTAAGGCAATTTATAAGACTAAAAAAAATCCTTTTAAACTTAAACTTTAACATAATATGGAAAATATAAATCAAATAATTCCATTTACTTATTTACATGGATATTCTACTAGTTGAATAATCACATGAAATATCAATATCCAATTTCATAATGATGGAATGCATAAATATGTACATCATAAACATATATTCAAGGCCTCATTCCATGACTACAAATAAGATTTTTTCAAGGCCTTGTGCCAAGACAATAGTTTGTTTCATGAGACCTATTGATGCATCAAGGAGCTATAGTGGGCTCCACCCATCACTTACTAAGTCCAATGTATTCCTCATACACTACTAGAAATTTAAGCTATAGCCATATACCTATAGCCACAGTTTTATAGGTCCATGGCTATAGGTTTTTTATAGCCATGATTTAATTAACCATCCATGGATAAACATCTTGGTTCTTATTTTTTTTTTGCGATCCACATCGGGATCTCATCTCCTCATCCCCTAATCTACCGCGACCCTCCTCTCCTATCTATTTACATCTCTTACCACGGTTCCCTCCTCCTGATTCTTCCAATCAATTACCTCTATGATGCTATCAACCTTTCTCATTGCGAACCTCCTCTCCGAACCGTCGACCTCTATCATGCTGTTCACCGCTAAATCCTCACCGTGGAGTCCTCCCCCAACGCTGCTACCCAATGCTGCCACCCCATAGATGCTACCCCAAAAAAGCCGCCCCACCTCCTCCTCTAGCATGCCTCTGATGTGGCTACCCCACCTCCAAGGATCATCATACTCCTCGGCCAGTCAGAGCTCCTGATTACCCACCAAAGGTATTTAGGGTTTTAACCCCTCAAATTTCACTCATGTGTATTTTCTCCAATGGTTGGATATTAGTATGTACACAGGTTGTATGCATGTAGAACACCTGTACAGTGAAACCCAAGTCACCAAGGGTGTTGTTTTCCATTATAAATTTACACCGTTATCATTGATATATTTATTCAAGTATTATTTTTGGGTTGAGATTTTTATTTTTTGTTAGACTCTTGGCATGGGGTGGAAATAGAATTTGAGTTCTTGAATCATACTTGAAATATATGGATTTTTCTACATGTTCATGACTACTTGTCTATGAAAAATGGTTTTAAAAAATGAAAGTTTGTTTAGAAAGTGTGTTTGAGAAAGTAATATTTATGGTCATGTTTTTTGGAAAATTAATTTTAAAGTGGGTTTGATTAATTAAAACATCAATAATATATGAATTGGTGTTTTCAAGAATAACCTATTGATGGTGTATTAATTAATAGAATCTAAAATAGTGGGTTTCACATGTTTTTGTTTGATTTATTATATCCTAATAATGTTTATATGGTAGATGAAAACCTTTAGTTATCTTGTTAGGATATTATATTCCTATTAGTTTGGAGTATGATGGTTATGTATTGGGTATGGTTTGGATTTGTCTTTGGGGCTTTGAGTTGGTGGTAATCCCTCAAGTTGGTGGATCTTGTTGGAGTTTTTCTTGATGTTTTGATGTAAAAATCTCGATATAGGAAATTTTGTTGATTTTTAGGTGATTTGATTGTGTATTTTTATTAGGAATTTGCTTGTTAGATCAGTTAAGGGGGTGGATGGTTTCTTATTATCAGGGGTGAATGTGTGGGTTTTGGTTGTTATGCTTGGTTTGTAGGAGAGTAACCATTAAATTATTATGATAAACCTTAGGATTTGGTGTTTTGGAAATGATATTTTGTTATTAAGTAAGGATTAAAGGTAGTTTCATGATTTTGTGGTAATAATACATGCTTAGGATTGTGGCGCAATGGGTTTCTAATTATTAATTCTGTTATTACTGGATTATGTTGAGTCAAAATTCATCAACAAAGTGTCTAATTAGGATGGAATTGTGTTCTCATGGGAAATATGATCAAGTGGGTTTTCCCTCATATTGTGCTACAACTACTCTGATCCATTGACCAAGGCATTTGAAAAGAAAAATAAATGGTTTTCTAAGTTATCCATGAGTTCCAAGAGTAGCATTATCTAATTTTAACTAGTGACATATGATCATTGGATGTTTAGAATATGTTGAAGAAAGTTTAGTTCCTATTTGAAAGTATTGGAACTCTAGTGGATATATGGGTGAAACTAGAAGTTTCTAAATTCAAAGTAGATGAATCAGAATGGATAAATACATTTGATCATAAAATAAGGAATGATGAGGTTTTATAGATCGAGTTTCATTACCTATTCTATGAGAGGCTATGGTATATTTACAGAATAAGAGCATGTTTTGAAAATTCATGGTGCTATATCATTATGGGAATCCATAATAGAGCATGCCACTAAATTTTAAAGGTTTATTCATTTCATTCCATCCTTCAAATACAATTTATTCATAAAGGAATTCTATTTTTTAAATGGTCTTATGTACTCATTATGAGTATGAGTAGCTTCATTTTATCTAGACACATACTAGGATATATTTAAGAAATATTGATCTATCTATGGAGATACTTCCATTGTATAGGAAGGTGCATGGATAAGGATGGAATCTTGGTAGAAATGAATATTGGTTGGTGAGCCTCACTATGAGGGTGATAGAGTAAATTGAAGGAGTAATATCTCAGCTCAATATTAGAAAAATAAATAAACCCTGGTTTATTTCTCATGTATCAAGAATGCGCATGCATTCTTTTAGTATTGGGATGGGAAAAATAGGTTTCATGTATGTGTCAAGATGTGGGTTTCTATAGAGATTATTCTATTTGGATAATCCATCCTAGGTGAAGGGGATTTTAGTACCATACTTTTTGAGGTATTCCTAAAGTTATTTTTTTCTATAATTTGGATTTATCTATCTAATATCTTTTAACGTATTATTTTTGTTGGATATAATGTGTTTTTTGAAAGATGATAGTTTTTAAATGAAGAAATTTTGTTGAGATTATTGGTCTAGGATCTTCTATAGTGATCATAATGTGATATGAGGCACTAGACATGTGTATGTAGGATCAATGATGGTACTGATAATACTACAGCGGGGAGATTCATACTCATTTTTTTTGAGTGAAATACATATCAAGTGATGGTGGTCATTATCAAGGTTGTGAAATGTATGAACTTAGATAGTAAATGGATTAATTTAGTGTCTGGAGATGGATGTTGGATGAATCATATTTGGTTCCAATACCGCACCAAAATTAATGATTTACCTATAGTGGTTGGTATAGTTAGTGTGTTCAGTTAATTATGAGGAGTTTATATTGGTAAAAAGGATATTTAGAGCTTCTGTATTTCTAAGATGTCATTCAGATCAATGTGTTGGGTTATGTATCAATATTTGATATTGTAGTGGGCTAGTTCTTGAAAATTCTAGTGTGGAGTTTGAAAGGGAGCCTAAAAAGGGTACTCTAAAGGTGGTTGAAAGTATGTGTGGAAGGGAAACCAAGTAGTCCAAATTGTTAAGAATTTATGACATAGATTCCATAACAATTATAATTATTGAAAAATAAAAGGAAATAACCAATTATCACATGTTCAAAAATAGTTTCTATAAATAAGGAATATACAATCAAGAAGAAGTAAGATGATGCACCAAAATATTGTCTAATCATTTTAGAAAACTAGTTTGAAAAATCCAACTGGATTGAGTAAGAATAAAAGAAGGAAAATTCTCTACTTTATAAAATTGATAAACCTATATAAAATAAGAATAAATGTGAATTCTAAAAGAATGACATGCTTAAAAATGAGGTTTCAATCTAGAAAATTAAGAAGGATATAGGCATGAAGAGTTTTAGGTATTTTATACATTCAAGGAATGGATTTTCTAGGTTAATAACAATGTCTAATCCCTATTTATCACTTTTAAGTGCCGATGGATGTTTACTTTATTCCCATATTTTGGTGATTTTTGATTTTTGAATAGGCAATTGAAGGTGATTTTTGAAAAATAAAGATATTTAATAATGATCATGTTATTTAGTATTGGGATGTACATATCAATCTGAATATTATTTGTTCAATATTTTTTATGGATTCATCTATCATTTATCATGTATAGTTGACACACTGATCACATATATATAAGAAGTCATTATATCTCATTTCTTTTTCCACTATTTTCTTATAGGTGGTTTCTTATAATAAATCCAGTTCTATCCACCACCATCGAAGACAGTTATTTCAACATCATATTTGGGTAAGGTTTATCCTATTTTCATTTATTGACACAATTTTAATTAGAGTTTTTTTGATTTTTGGGTTCCTTATATTTTTGTAGTGTGTTTTGGACTTTGTTGAGGTGGATTCGAGTCGCTATTGACGAAGGCTTACATGTGTAATCATAGGTAGGCATATACATATATCAGTTCCCACTTTATATATATATATATATATTCACTCATAGTAGTATGAATATATGTATTGGGGATACATGTGTAAGTGTAAAGGGGTATATGCAAGTATAAACATATATCTAAAGACCCCCTTATGCACATTTGGCCATGAAAATCTATACATAGGGGCTAGGTGTCCTTATATATATGTGAAGTTTCATATGCGTGCAAGTGGAAAAAAATAATATTCGAGTTGTCATCATCCAAAGAAACACTTCTTGAGGTTGAGGTAGGTTCCCTCTGCCTAAACCTTTAATTTGAATTCTATAATTGCCTAATTGTTTTAAAAACTTTTTTCCATAATTTCTTTATTGTTTTAAAAAATGGTTTTCTAATAACCACTAGCTTTGTCAAGGAAGAATATAAATATATCCCTTGAACTTATTTATATACCTCATTCAAAGAGGTTAAAAAATGCTAGTCGTTTATATATACTAGAACAAGAGATCTAAAAACCAAACATTGATCATCCTTAGATACATTCATGACCCCATTCAACTTCCCATTAAATTCATTATAAAAAATCACTACTAAATTTAATGATCTATTAGTTCCAATACCAAGATTCCTTACATCTTCTCTGGTATCATGTAACTCACCAATAATATTCCTCTTGAAATATTTCATAAGGAATGGTGAGAACATATCACACTATATGGACTGAATCTGTAAGGATACATAATTCAATTTTGAGCCACTCCTTCTCAACTAACTAGCTTCAAGAAATTTTAGTTGGTATCTTAGAAGTACCCAATGGTCTTCAAAAGAATTGTAGATAAGGTATTACTCTTATAGAATCTCTCCGCATCTCCATCATTCAAATCTACTTCCATCTTCATTAAAACTAGTGAGATCAGCCTACTATAAGGATAATAATTTAGATTAGCTTTCCCTTTGCAGCAGTGATCCATGAAACAAATCATTTACCTTGGTAGGTTGAACTTTATATTATTAATGAAAATATATAACACATACATATCTTGAAAAAGTACTTTATCCATCTCTCATACTCTTTTGGATATCCTAGTTTGAAAAAACTTACAGAGAACCTTCCACTTAGGTTATAAGTCCTTTACTGGTGTGACGGGTTCCTTTGCAAGGGCAGGGGGAGGGTGCCCTATTTTTATTAAAATAGTTTTTTGAACCAAAACACCCTTTAAGTGCCGTTAGAATTTTAAGATGGAATTTCCCAAGTAGGAATATATTGTAATAACCAAGTCACCCTAAGTGAATAGCACGATTTGGATGGAATGACTTGTCATGGAGAAAAGCCTTTCCTTGAGTGTTTAAATTGAGAGGACCTTGTTAGAATAAAATGAATAGTTATGATTGTATTAAGTGACATGTATCTAAGTGCTTTTCTATGCTTTTACTTGCATTAAGTGGTTGAAGTGGAATTTTTATGGGGTGGGAAGGGGGGTGTGGGGTGGGTAGGGGAGGTGGGCAGGGGGCTGTGTAGGGGGAAGGGGGGTGCTGGGGGTGTGTAGGGGGGTGTGCATGGGGTAGGGGGTTGTTCTGGGTGTGTGTGTGTGTGGGGGGGGGGGGTGTTGGGGGCATGGGGTGGGTAGGGGGGGTGTAGGGTCGGGGGGGGGGGGGTGCAGGTGGTGGCAGGAAAGTGTGGAAAGGATATTACCAAAATTTAGGGGGGTGTGCAGGGGGAATGGGGGGATGGGAAGGGGGTGGGGGTGATGGGGGGGGGGGGTGCTGGGGGTGTGCGGGGGGGGGGGGGGGGTTGTGCTGGGGGTGGGAAGGGGAGGTGGGAAGGGGGTGGGGGTGGTGGGGGGTGTAGGGGGTTGTGCCGGGGGTGGGCAGGGGAGGTGGGAAGGGGGGGTGTGCAGGGGGAAGGGTGGGTGCTGGGGGTGTGAAAGGGGCGGGGGGTTATGTTGGGGGTGTGCAGGGGGGCATGGGGTGGGTAGGGGGGTGTGTAGGGGGGTGGGAAGGGGGGGGGGGTGTGCAGGGGGTGGAAAGAAAGTGCGAAAAGGCTATTACCAAATTTTAGGCATACAAATTACATTGTTTCAGTATAACATATTATAAAACTAATCACTTTATGTGTTATAAATAGGTTTGGAAAGGTGCATTTCTAATACTGGGTCACAACCACTTATTTTTTGACACTATATTTCTGAGTCTCACTTTAGACTTTAGTGAAGACGTCCACTATTTCATTACTCAATATGATACATAAACCACCTTTGAAGTCTTGTGGTACTAACCTATACGAAAACCACTAGTTCTTGAATACTTCTTGGTTCCACCTCTCACTAGGTTCTTATTTCCCCATCACAGAACCACTTTGTACTAGCATTGAGTTCCTCATTCACCACCCAATGCTAGTTGTAGTTGATAAGGCTCCTGATATATGACCATGAGAGTTATCTTCTTCTTCTCTACTATCTCTGTATTTTTCTAGAGAAAATCTTTTTTTAGTTATTTTGAATAGATTTCACATACATAAATCAAGAAATCAAATACATTATTGTAACAATTGAAATGAAAATCTTCTTGGAAACTATTTTTTAACCTACAGTTCTATCAACATTGGAGTGTTCATTGAGAGATAAGATGTGTCAAATAAATTTAGGATATGAACAATTCAATTAGTTGATGTTTAAGAATATGTAAGTCATCAGTTCCAATAGAGACACATCATCAGCCCCAACCTACTCTCATCTGGTAGGAAAACAACATTTAAATACCATTTACAATAATTTCTTAGCAGTTATTAGACACTCACCTACCCCCAGTGCAACATCACCCCACAATATTCTCTAAATCTACAACCCAATCCCATGTTCCCATAATTACTACTCTCTTGAAATTATAACTTTTACTAAAGGTTGAAATACTAAATAATTAAAATAGAACTACCACCTTGTCATAGATTATAAATTGATTGATATAGTTATATCTTCCTCTTTAGAACATCACAAAGCCTAACCTACTCCATTGATTTTTTATTATATTTCAACATTATTGTATTCCTCTTCACATTTCATTCCAAGATAGAGGAAACAAGTACTCAATGAGAATCTGAATTTTAAGAAATGTTCTATTTGTCATACCTATTGAAGCCTAACATTGGAAGTGTTGTTCTTAATCAATAATTTTAGAAGATATCTCATCTTCTTATAATTTTCTTCTTCCTCAAATAGCTTATAAAACATCAACCAATTCCACAATAATCCCCTATTTTTATTTCATTTCAAATTTCCCCTTGACATCTAAACCAGTCCCACAACCAAACATGCACATCTATAGTGTTTTTACAGGAAAAAATAAAGCAAAAAAACAATTCAATAAGTTTTTTATTTGACATAGAGAAAAGGATTAGAAACATTAGTAGGTATGATATCTATAATTATTAGAGAAACCATAACATCCATGTTTAAATTATACATTTTCCTCATCAAGAATTGCATATTAATTCCAAAATTTGTCAACTTATAGGCATATAAAGTGATCTTTCTAGAATATTTCTCTTATTTTTTTCTCAGAGCGAGTTATCTCTTAAACTATTAGAGATTTCCAATATGTATGCACCGTGTTATTTTTCAAAATAGAATTCGCAATGAGGCATATTATATTTTGAATTTCCTACCTTTCTTGAAAGCTCCGTGGTTTCCCAAATCTAAAAAACTAGACTGGCCTGTTCTGAATCACTTACCTTAATAAACTTATGTTTAGAATGGATATTCACTTTCTTTTATTTATTGTTGAAATCACCACTACAATCAAACAAATTTACATCTGTATTCTCAGAGTAGTTACTACCGCACTACCACACCTCCAAATCTCTTAATTAGACACTACTATGAAGTGAATCCAGGTAGGCCCATTGTTTTTCAGTTTAAAAAATAAATAACAACCCCAAGGAATTTTATGCATAATTAATTCTTCTATTAATAACTTCATCATTTCCTGTGTTTTTCAGTTTGAGAAATTTTCCTCTGTTCTTCCAATCAAGTTAAACCACACAGAGACACCATTTCTGAATGGATTGTTGATTTCATCTATTGTGTGAGTTGATAAATACTCCAACTATTGTGACCATTATACCACTGTTAATTCTCATCCAACACTATATGGATGAGATCCTGAATCTACTAGGGGGAGGGGGGGGTCTTTCTAGGGGGTGGTCTATCCAGGAGTGGGGGGGGGGGATGTGTAGTGGGGGTGTCCATCAGGGTTGGTACAAGGGGGGTCTAGTAGTGGTGGTGTAAGGGGGGTGTGCAAGGGGACATGGGTGTGTAGTGGGGGTGTCCAGTAGGGGTGGTGTGTGTGTGTGGGGGGGGGGGGGTAGGGGGTGTGCAAGGGGATGAGGGGGGGGGGTGCAGAAGGTGTGGAAGGGGATGAGGGGGGGGGGGGGGGTGCAAGGGGGGTTGTGCAGGGGGGTGTCCAACAGGGGTGTGTGTGTAGAGGGGTGTCCAGAAAGGGTGGTGAAAGGGGGTCCAGTAGGGGTGGTTCAAGGGGTGTCCAGCAGGGGTGTGTGTGAAAGGGGACAAGGGGGTGTCCAGTAGGGGTGGTGTAAGGGGGGTGTCCAGCAGGGGTGTGTAGGGTGGTAGGGGGGTGTGTGCAAGGGGACAGGGGGTGATAGGGGGGCTGTGTAGGGGGTGTCTAATAGGGGTAGTGTAGGGGGGGTCCAACAGTGGTGGGGTGAGGTGGGGGGGGGGGGGGTGTCCAGCAGGGGTGCTGAAAGGGGTGTCTAGTAGGGGTGGTGCAAGGGGGGTCCAGTAGGGGTGCTACGGGGGGGGGGGGGGGGGGGTCCAACAAGGGGGCGTGGAGGGGGGGGGGGGTGTCCAACAGGGGTGTGCAGGTGTGCATGGGGTGTGTGCAAGGGGTCGGGGGGGCGGGGGGTGCAAGGGGGGCTGTGTAGGGGGGGGGGGTATCTAGCAGGGGTGGTGTAGGGGGGTGTCCAGTAGGGGTGTCCATCAGGGGTGTGCAGGGGTGTGTGAGCAAGGGGACATGGGGGTGGGGGGTGAAAGGGGGGATGTGTAGGGGGGCTTCTGTCCGGGGGGGGGGGGGGTGTCTGTCTAGGGGTGGGGGGGGGGTGTCCAGGGGCATGGGGGTGCTATCTGGGGGGGGGGGTGGGGGGTATGTACAGGGGATGTGGTGGTATCTGTTCGGGGGGGGGGGTGTCCAGTAGGGGTGGTGAAAGGGGGGGTCCAACAGGGGGGAAAGGGGTGTACAAGGGGACCAGGGGGGGGTGCAGGGGGTGAAAGGGATGTGTAAGGGGTGTGGGGGGGGGGTGGAAGGGGGGATGGGCAAGGGGTGGGGGGGATACTGTCCAGGGGGTGTCTGTATAGAGGGGTGTCTGTCCAGGAGGGGGCTGCTATTTGGGGGGGTGTCTGTCGAGGGGGGAGGGGGGGGGGGGGGGTGCAGTGGGGGTGTCTAGAAGGGGTGTGAAAATGTTCAAGGGGACAAGGTGGGTGGGTGGGTGGGTGGGGAAGGGGGGGTGCTAAGGGCCAACACCGGCTGAACGATGCTGTTTTTTTAGGAAATGTGAAGACCTAGAGCCATGGTTTTAAAATGTGGATATAGGTCTATAGCCATGGTTTTAAACAGTGGATATATGTCTATGCCCATGGTTTAAACTGTGATTGTATATGATTACTGATTTTATCCTCTACCATGGTTTTAAAACCTGGCTATAGGGTTTTAGCCATGGTTTGAACTATGGATATAACCCTATAGCCATGGTCTGAACCGTGGATACATGCCTATATCCATTCCAATACTATCCAAGGTTTATTAAATTGTGTAAATAACCTATATCGAAGGTTTTTGGGTGTATAGCCACAGTTTTAAACCATGTCTATAACCTTATTTTCTAGTAGTGGTATGAAAATGTTGAAACATAATATAAATATTCAGTTTAAAACTAGCATACAAAATGTTAACAATTTAACTATAAACCATAAATGGTATAAAAATAACACATCCATAGTCAAACATATCACAAATACTTCAATAAAATATGGAATATTTTATCATAATAAATCAACTTAAAATAAGTGTAAAATCCATCAAAGGATGTTGGCATAGATGAAATCAAAACTATTTGAGAGAAATATCTCTTTCTATTTTGAAATCATTTAAAAGTCACATAATTATAAAAGAAAACATTTATTTTAAAAATATTATTATATTATTTTATGGGAATATTTGAAGGTGTTATAACGGCGAAAAATAGGCGCACCCGCTGTATAAGTTAAAAAAACATTCTTACATTAATTTGTCAAAAAGTTCATAAAGTACTTTTTTTTGAAAACGACTGAAAGATTCATTTTAAACCATTTCATCAAAAGTCAAAAAAGGGTATAAATGACTTTAACCCATAGTATATTAAATAATAAAAATCTTTTGAAATACATTTGTATGAAACATGGATGTGGACGATAAAGAGGTCCCAGTAGATACTTACATATTAACAACCTTAGATAATAAAGAGATTGTAAAATTAACCCTTACCTTGTAATTTTCCTTGGTAAAGGGTAAGTTAAACTTATATATAATAGTTAAATCATTGTTATTAAATTATACAATAACCACATACATAAATATGATATCATATATGATCTTCTAATATTTCTTTGTTAATAATATTTTAGTACTATCATCGTTTCGAGTGTTAACTGATTTATTTTCATTTATATGTTTTGTTACATAAGTCTTGTTTTTTATGGATAGGATGTATTTGATTCATATCCATAATGATATTAAGTTCTTAAACATTATTTTTTAATCATAAAATAAAATTTATTCTTGAATGGTTACGATGGGGAATGAATCTCATCGCGTTTGTAGAGACGATAATTCGTACGTACACACGAGCGACAATATCACTATTTTGAAGGTAAAATCATATATAATTGGATAGTATATCATATATAAAGAATAATTAACATGTTATATTTATTATTAACATCAATTATACTCATTATTATATACATCCAAATAATGAAGTGTTGAATAACAAATTACACCACGACGTGGAGATGGTAAGTCGACGTACGCATGTATGGTGACTTTGTCATTCATAGGATGGATATAATAATTAATATGTTTGTACCATATTTATAATAACATCAAAATATGTATAAGGTACTGGATTTATTATTTTTTTATGGAAACAAAAAATAAATAGGATGTGGAAGAAGAAAATAACTTTGAAAGTGGTGATGAAATTATTACCTCTTTTTCAGGTGCTTCCTTTTGATTTGATAAAAAGGGCTCCTTAGGTTGGATTTCTGATAAAATTAATGCCTCTAGGTTGAAGTTAAGATAGTTGGGAGGATATTTGGGAGGGTTTTGGATGAGGCAAATGTCTTTGGAGGTGTGATTTTAAGAGATGGGGAAGTACCCTTTTATAAGAGAGGTGAAGGTCACTTTAGGAAAAGCTTGATATATTACTTTATTATACAATATTATTCAGTTTATAATGTATCAAATGGATTAATTTTGAGGAAAAGGTGGGTATGTGTCTAATTAATCTCAACCAATATGTTTTATACAGGTTTAGGTCACCATATTAAACTTATCCTTTAGATTTAACTCTGAGCTAAATAGTTTAACTTTTACCATGTATTCTTGTTTTATTATAATAAATGGTTAATAAACATACTATAAGAATCCAAGATAACCCCAAGTGGTTAATTATAGAAATATATAACCTTATCTAAGTCTTTTTTCTAAACCTTAGATTTTTAGGAATATTATATCATCTAATAATATAGTATTTGTTTTAAAAACTCATTTATGTCAATGTTGACACTATTTAATAATTGATTTTTTTTAAAGTCATAAAAACTTTATTAATTAGAAAAAAGTTTATTTAATCAACCCTAACATGTAATCTTAACCTATAAAATTCGTGGATGTCATCAAAAATTTAAAATTATATTTATTTTAATATTTATAATATCATTTATTTGATTCTTTCATTAATAAGGAAAATACTGCATCATTATTGTTTCCTTAATAAATATATTTCTTTTATGTATAAAAATTATAAATAAAATATCATGATTTATTAAATATTTATATATTTCTAATTACTATTTATAGTCAAAGATATAAATTATATAACCTCATATAAAAATTGTTTTACTAAAAGATACATGCTTTTGTTATTTTTGTCTTTACTTTAAATTAATTAATATAAAATGTCATTATCACTCCCAAGTGGCTCCATTAGGTCCCAAAATTGAACCAAGGATGCCCATGGTTGGAAATTTATCAGAAAATAGGGTTAGGACTGGTGTTAGGGTAATTTAATATTATTATAATATTATATTTTTACCCTTATTTACCGGATTTACCCTTTAACCATGGTAAATAAAATATCTACTGAATTAACTATTCATAATGCCTAAAAATAAAAGTTAACTATTTACAAATTTTTAACCTCCTGATTCAAAATATGTAATCCATTTTTCAAAATTGAAAACAAAGAATTTTCAGATATTAATTTAAAATTAATTCCCGTTGTCAAAACCAAAAAGCGAGTTTTTAAGAAGTAAAAACTATCAAAAGATTGACATGTGTTTATGTAAAATTTAAATGTAAAATTACATAAAATGACCTAAATTATATTAAATTAAAAAAATATAATCTAATTATACTTTAAAACCACTCAAATATATAATTTAACACTATTAATTATTTCGAATAAAAAAGTTGTCTTTAATTAAAATTTAGTATTTTTCACTATTCATCAAAATATGAAAGTTATTAGAAAAGTGCCAAAAATTTACCTTAATCTAGTTTTGATATTTAAAATCCAAAATAAAGTCCAAATTTAAAAATAAAATTTATAAACTTTTAAAAGTTGGTATTACTATTCATAACTACTTTTAAAACGGCTAGTTTGATTTGTCGTGGTGTTCCAGAATTCGAAGTTGCATACAATGCAAGCTATTATATTATTCAAAGAGGAGCGTACCATGGAAGATTGGGGTGTTAAATTCTTCCCTCCTTAAAATAATTTTTTCCTCTAAATTTCTAGAATACTACTACGTAAAATAATTCGGGTGGTTCTTCATCATAAGTTCATCAGGTTCCCACGTTGCCTCTTCCATCTTATGGTTTCTCTATAGAACATTTACCAGATGAGTCATCCAGTTTATCAGCACTTGTTCTTTGGTATCAAGAATATTGAAAAGCTCTTCACAATAAGACATATCAGGTTCCAGTAGGTGAGTACATGCGTTGGGTCATACTTGTATTTTCTCAATAGTGATATGTGAAATACATCATGAAATTTGGAGATAATTGGCAGAATTTCCAAATGATAAGATACAACTCCAATTAGTTCTAGAATTTTGAAAGGTCTGATGTACCTAGGACTCAATTTACCCTTCTTACCGAATCATATAACACCCTTCCATGGAGATAACTTCAAGAAAACATGATCTCCAACTTGAAATTCCAAATCCTTCATTTGATTATCAGTACAACTATTTTTCCTACTTTGAGATGCTTTGATGTGGGTCTGTATAATCTTAACCTTTTAAATTGCATCCTCAACAAGTTCTGAGCCTACGAGTTTTCTTTCACCAACATCATCTCAACAAGTTGGTGTGTGAAATTTATTTCCATATAACACTTCATATGGTGCCATCTGAATTCTTTACTGAAAGATATTATTATAGAAAAATTCTACTAGAGGTAAATACTGATCCCACATACCTTGAAAGTCAAGTGAGAAAGATCTCAAAATGTCTTCTAAGGTTTGAATAGTCTATTCGGATTGTCCATCAGTTTGTGGGTGGTAGGCAGTGCCCAAACGAAGTTTAGTATCTAAGGATTTCTGAAGAATTTTCTAGATACTTTATGTAAAATGGGGATCACGATCAGAAACAATCTATAGAGGTACTCCATGAAGTCTTAAAACTTCATTAATATATAGTCTTTCTAAACATTCAAGTGGTAAATCTTCTCTTATAGCAAGAAAATGTGCCAACTTTGTAAGACGATCAACAATGACCCATATTGCATCATTTATTCTAAGTGTCTTTGGTAGTCCAATGATAAAGTCCATCATAATATCATCACATTTCCACTTAGGTATGGGAAGAGGTTGCATGAATCCTCTATAATATTTCCTTATAGCTTTCACTTGTTGACAAACCATACATCTTGACACATAATCAGCAATCTATCTCTTCATATTATCCCACAAAAAATGTTCCTTCAAATATCTATACATCTTAGTGATACCAGGGTGTATAGAGAAATTGGAGTTATGACAATCATCCAATAATTACCTTTTTAGATCAAGTATATCATGAACACAAAGTATTTTTTGCAAATTTTAAAATTCCATCCTCACATACGAAGTCAATCAATCTCCCATCATTCACAACTTTAATTTTATTTTGAAACTCCTCGTCATCAGTCAGAGAACTTTTTATTCTTTCTAGTAAATATGGTTTGGAAACCATTTGAAAAAGTATTGATGTTTCACCTTCCATGATTATTCCCATATCCATCTTTACTAGATCCATGAACATAGGATCCCTTTAAACTCTCATATTGTTCAGAACTCCATGATTTTTTTTCTCAAAGCATCTTCCACCTTATTTGCCTTTCTTGGGTGGTAGTGTATTGTGAAATCAAAATCCTTGAGTAGTTAAAGGCATTGCCTTTGCCTCATGTTGAGTTCTCTCTGTGAGAAAATATACTTCAAACTCTTATGATCAGTATATATCTCACATTTTTCACCATAGAGATATTGTCTCCATTTCTTCGGAGCAAATATTGCAGCTTCTAATTCAATATCATGAGTAGGATAGTTTTGTTCATGAATTTTTAGCTGTAATGATGCATAGGAAATAAATCTATCATTCTTCATAAGGACACAACCAAGTCCTTTCTTTGAAGCATCACTATAAATAACAAACCCATCATTCCCCAATGGTAGAGTCAATATAGGAGCATTAAATAATCTTCTCTTCAGTTCTTCAAAACATTCTTCACACTCTTTTTTCCAAAAAAATTTAACCCCTTTACATGTGAGCTTAGTTAATGGGTATAATGATGAGATCAGTAAATTAGTCAGTCCAAAAGGCATTACTGTAAACTCGTAATTCCCGTACCTGGTTCAAAATGATGTCTTTGGAATGTCTTTCTTCTTCACACACAACTGATGATATCCAGATCGAAGTTCAATGTTTGAAAAATATTTAGCTCCATGAATTTGATCAAATAAATAATCAATGTGAGGTAGGGGATACTTGTTATCTATTTTTATAACATTGATCTCCCTGTAGTCAATGCACAACCTCATAGATCCATCTTTCTTCTTAATAAAAAGAACATGGGATCCCCATGGAGAAACACTATGGAGAATAAATCCTTTATTACTAAATTCCTCTAATTGTTTCTTTAGATCCACTAATTACAAAGTGGCCATTCTATAAGGGGTGTTCGATATGGGCCTTGAACCAGGAATTAAATCAATGGAAAACTCAATTTCTCATTCTGGAGTATGTCCAGGTAAATCCTATGGAAACACATCAACATATTATTTCACAATAGGTACGTCCTCTATTTGAACATTACATTCCTCACCCACAATTATTTGATTTTATTCCTCCACAATAATTGAATTTAGTAGAGCTACTAGGGGTGGATCTAGATAAGAATCAGATGGCGACGTTTCTTCTCTAAAGATAAGATACTCATTATCATCATCGAAAATTGTAAGCTCCTTATTCTTACAATAAATTTTCACATCATGGTCCAAAATCCAATCCATATCGAGGATTATATCAAATTAAATAATGGGTATAATGATGAGATCAGTAAATAAAGAATGTTTATATGCCCTAATGGGAACTGATTGACAAAACTTTGTTGTAATGATACTTCCCTTATGAGTTTTGAATGAAAAATACCTTGTTAAATAAAATTGGAAATATATAATTTTCTTAGAAAATAGGGATGATATGAAACAATGCAATGATCCAGAATCCAATAAAGCATTGGCTAAATTTGAGGAAACCATTAAATTACCTACCACCATGTCATTCAGAGCTTCAAACTCAGTAGTAGTGATCGCATAAGCTTGGCCTTGCTCCCTTGGACTTTTCTGAGGTAAGTTTCCTTGTCACTTAGGACATTCATTTTCATAATGCCCCATTTCTCTACAATTTTAGCATTCTACATTAAAATCCTCTTTCTTCCCTTTGTATTCACAAGCTTGGTGACCTTTTTATCCATACTTGTAACATACTCCCATTACCTTCAGGAAAGTACCAGGGTGTTCCTTCCCACATTTACTATAGGATGGAAATTCAAATTTTCCCTTATTCACCTTATTTCCATTTCTAGAGTATTCAAAAGATCTATTCTTCTCTTACTTTGCTTTAAAGTCGTAAGACTTAGAGAATTACTTTTCTGTCTTGATAGCACATGAGACTATATCTTCGTATGTCGAGATGGATTGTGAGACTAATTCTCAACGATTAAATGGTTTTAACCCATCAATTAATCGACCAATATTACTCCTTGGGTTTTATATATAATCTGCAGCATGCCTTGCTAACCTTGTAAAGTTAGCCTCATACTTTGTGAAATTATCATCCTCCTTTGCCTCAAACTCAGAAATTGACTTTCCATTTTCACTCGATGGTCACAAGGAAAGTATTTTTTAATAAAATATATTTAAAATCCCTCCATTCCATATTTTATACTTCTTCATCCTATTTTGTGTTTTGAATTAATGACCACCATTGATCTGCATCTCCCATGAGGCGATAAACTGCCATGCCAGCCTTTTCCCTTTCGCTACTCCCCAAAGCATGAAATATTTTCTCTAAGGAACTTATCCAATGCTCAGCTACAAGTGGATTTGTATTACCACTGAATGTTGGTGGTTGTTGCTTCATGAAGTAGTATAACATTGATCCTCCATGTTGTGGATCAGGGTGGTCCATACGGGTAAGTTTATTATTTATAACCTGAGTGAGTTGTCCCAGTACGGTGATAAGATGACCAGAACCAGATGCGTCACTAGCTCCACTATAATTATCTTGAGTAATAGGAAAATCTCTACATGGATTACATGCATTAATACAATTTCCAATCCTTCCACTATGTTCTATTTCTAAACAATGGCATACACTAGATTAGTTTATGAATCACAATACATAATTCCAAACTTATAAAACACTTAACATAAATTGAACAGTTTATGGATATAATCCATAATATTAAAAATGTTTTCTTTGAGGATGTATATACTCATAAATTCTTCATAACGTCTTGTAAAGAAAATGTGAATTATACTAAACATATCCCCTGGGAGTGTTGTAACCAAGAGTACAACAAGGCTCATTGTCGTGTACTAGAATACCCCAAGTCAAGCCCAAAACTCCTTGTCAGAGTTTTCACTCCTACGTACATCTATGATAGAGCTGCCTCTACCTAATAATATATAGTCAGAGATGTATTACTTGGAAAACTCACAAAATTTCTACATTACCAAAATTCTTAGAAGTTTTTCAATACTAATCCTCAAATTTTATCTTAGGGTAATGTTCCCTAATCAAAGATTTTTCTAAATCTAGTTTCCAAGGTTTTTACTAAACTTCCTATGATACCAACTGTAATTCCCCAACCCCAATTTCCTAGATTCGGTGCATTATTACATAAAATTGTCACGATACAAAGAATCATGTCTCTAAATACTGACCAGTTTAGTATCTTTGTAGGTACAAGATACATATATAAGTTTTACATTACATCATGAAATAAAAAAACATTATGTTCCCTTTTAACACACTCATATCGTTGGAATATCCCTATAAGTTAATCACAATATACTTCTTCACATCTTGGTAAAAAGAAAACATAAGAAAGGGGTGAGCCTAGATGCTCAGTAAAGATAAGAATATAACGGAAACTATCATAAATAAGCATAAACATTTAATGCAATGTATACGACTAAAACAAAAGTTTTTTAAAATTAAAATTCAGTATAATATGGAAAATCTAAATCAAATAATTCCATTTACTTATTCACATGGATATTCTACTAGTCGAATAATCACATACGATATCAATAGAAAATTTCATATTGATGGAATGCATAATGTCGAACATCATAACCACATAGTCAAGGCCTCATTCCAAGACTATAAATAAGATTTTGTCAAGGAATTATTCTAGGACACTAGTTTGTATCATGAGACCTACTGATGCATCGAGGATCTATATAGGGCTCCACCCTTCACTTGATAAGTTCAATTAATTCCTCATATGAAAATTTTGAAACATAATATAAACATTTGTATTGAAACTAGCATACGAAATGTTAATAATTTAACTATAAACCATGAATGGTATAAAAAATAAAACATCCATAGTCAAACATACCAGAAAACGTTAAATACAATATGGAAGATTGTATCATAATAAATCAAATTCAAACAAGTGTAAAATCCATGAAAGGATGTTTATATAGATGAAATAAAAACAATTTGAAAGAAATATATCTTTTTATTTTGAAATCATTTAAAAGTCACATTATTATAAAAGAACAAATTTATTTCGAAAATATTATTATAAGCTTGTAATGGAAGATTTTAAGGTGTTATAACATCTGAAAATAGCCACACTCTCCATATAAGTTAAAAAAACATTCTTACCTTAATTTGTCGAAAGGGTCGTAAAATAACTTGTTTTGAAAACGATGGAAATATTCCATTCAAACCATTTTATAAAAATTAAAAAAAGGATATAAATGAATTTAACCCATATTCTAGTAAATAGTAAAAATGTTTTGAAATACATTTTTAAGAAATATGGATGTGGACGATAAAGAGGTCCTAGTAGATACTTACGTATTAACAACCTCGAATAATAAAGAGATTGTAAAATTAACCCTTACCTTGTACTTATACTTGGTTGAGGGTACTTTAACCTCCTTTATAATAGTTAAATCATTATTATTATAATATAAAAGAACCACATACATAAATATGATATCATATATGATCTTCTAATATTTATTTGTTAATAATATTTTAGTAGTATCATTGTTTCGGGTGTTAACTAATTCGTTTTCCTTTATATGTTTTGTTATATTAGTCATGTTTGTTATGGATAGGATGTATTTGATTCATATCCATAATGATATTAAGTTCTTAAACATTATTTTTTAATCACAAAATGAAATTTATTCTTGAATGGTTACGATGGGGAATGAATCTCATCATGTTCGTGGAGACGGTAATCCGTACGTACGCACGAGCAACATTATCACTATTTTGATGGTAAAATCGTATATAATTGGATGGTATATCATATATAAAGAATAATTAACATGATATATTTATTATTAACATCAATTATACTCATTATTATTCCCATCCAAATAATGAAGCATTGAATAATAAACTACACCACGACGTGGAGACAGTAAGCCGTACGTACGAACATATAGTGACTTTGTCATTCATAGGATTGATTTAATACTAAATATGGTTGTACCATATTTATAATAACATCAAATTATGTATATACTATAGTTATTATTTTTTTATGTAAAAAATAAATAAAGAGTAAGTGGAAGAAGAAAAGAACTTTGAAAGAGGTGATGAAATTATTAACTCTTCTTCGGGTGCTTCCTTTTGATTTGATCAAAAGGGATCATTGGGTGGGATTTATGATCAAATTAAGGCCTCTAGGATGAAGTGATGTTAGTTTATAGGATATTTGAGTAAGTTTTTTCTAAGAAAAATGGATTTGGAGGTGTGATTTTGAGATAAGGGTAAGTACCCTTTTATAAGAGAGGTGAATGTCACTTTAGGAAAAGCTTGAAATATTACTTTATTATACCATAATATTCTATTTATAATGGATACAAATGGATTTATTTCTAGGATAAGGTGGGTATGGGGAGAAATAATATCAAAAAATAGGTTTTATACAAGTTTATGTCACCATATTAACCTTATCTTTTAGATTTAACTCTTAGTTAAATAGTTTAACTTTTACCATGTATTCTTGTATTATTATAATAAATGGTTAATAAAATCAATATAAGAAGACAAGAGAACACAAAGTAGTTAATTATTGACATATATAACCTTATATAAGTCCTTTGGCTGAATCTTATATTTTTTGAAATATTATATCATTTAATAATGTAGTATTTGTTTTAAAAACTCATTTATGTCAATTTTGACACTATTTAATAATTTATTTTTGTTAGTCATAAAAGCTTTATTACTTCAATAAAATTTATTTAATAAACCCTAAAATGTAAGATTAACCTAGAAAATTCATGTATGTCATAAAAACTTTCAAATTATATTTATTGTAATATTTTTAATATCATTTATTTGATTCTTTCATTATTATGGAAAATAATACATCATTATTATGTCATAAATAAATATATTTATTTTATGTATAAAAATTGTAAATAAAATATCATGATGTATGAAATAGTTTTATCTTTCTAATAACTATTTATAGTCGAAGAGATCAATTATATAACCTCATATAAAAATTGTTTTACTAAAAGATACATACTTTTGTTATTTTTGTCTTTACTTTAAATTAATTAATATAAAATGTCATTATCACTCCCAAGTGGCTCCATGGGGTCCCCAAATCAACCCAAGGATGCAAATGGGCGTACATGTGTCATAAAATAGTGTCAGGACACATGTTTGGTTAATTTAATATCATTATAATATTATATTCTTACCCTTATTTACAGGATTTACCTTTTAACCATGGTAAATAAAATATTTACTAATGTAACTATTCATAATGTATAAAAATAAAAGTTAAAATTTTACACATTTTGGACCTCCTAATTCCAAATATAGAATCCATTTTTCCAAATTCAAAACACAGAAGTTTCAGAAATTAATTTAAAAATAATTCCCGTTGTGAAAACTA
Source organism: Viscum album (assembly GCA_963277665.1). Taxonomy (NCBI): domain Eukaryota; kingdom Viridiplantae; phylum Streptophyta; class Magnoliopsida; order Santalales; family Viscaceae; genus Viscum; species Viscum album. The sequence goes on along the minus strand of OY728135.1, from coordinate 503,813,919 downwards.
AAAAGTGGGTTTTTCAGAAGTAAAAACTATCAAAAGATTTACATGTGTTTATGTACAATTTAAATTTGAAATTATATCCAATGTCCTATATTATATTAAATGATAAAAATATAATCTAATGATACTTTAAAACCACTCAAATGTATAATTTATTATTTTTCACTATTCATTAAAATATGAAAGTTATCAGAAAAGTGATAAACATTAACCTAAGATAATTTTGATATTCCGAAACAAAAAATGAAGTCCAAATTAAAAAATAAACTTATAAAATTTCAAAAAGTGGGTATTACTATTCATAACTACTTTTAAAACGACTATTTTGATTTTTTGTGGTGTGCTAGAATTCGATGTTGCATATAGTGCAAGATATTGTATTATTCAAAGAGGATCGTACCGTGGAGGCTTGGGGGGTTACAGTTCTTACACCAGAAACTGAGTTTCCCAGAGTTGTACCAGATAGGTTTAGTGAGCTGTAAAAAACCTTATATGTTGGTAAAAATAACTTTATAAAACAATGTGAATAAACATGGCATGTCTTTCATTCTACAAGTCACAACATTCTGCTAACCATAACATTATATTTAAATTTTACACTTACGACTCATTTCATTTGTTTATATGCAGATGGATGATACCATACTACTCACTCAGCAGGATATCCATATTTCTTAGGTTGTTTTATATGGTGGTGAGGATTGATCAATCAAGGTACGTTGAGTGCACTATTTTCATCACGGGGTGTCTCTACATGCCATTAGACCATACTTGCATTGTGATGGCTTTTATGGTATTATTGTATCAAATTTCACATTTGTCGATCATCACCTACTTGATGCCCTCATAGAGAGGTGGAGACCAGAGACACACACATTCCACCTGCCTAAGGAAGAGATGACCATCACCCTCCAGGATGTGACAATGCTTCTCAGAATTCCTATCCAGGGGAGAGCTGTTATTGGACCCACTCATGAATCTCGGACCAACCTTGCTCAGATATTGTTAGGCATCAACATTTTTTCGACCGTAGGGCTATAGATAGAGCATCGATATATATGCCTTGGTTGGAGGCATAGATTCCACATTTATTCGATGATGCTGATGAGCAAAATATCATGAATTATACCCATGTATATATATTATGGCTCATTGGAGGGACCTTGTGTATTGATCACTCAGGGATGCACGTGCACATGATGTATCTACCCTTACTTGTGAAATTTGATTAGGCCAGAACATACAACTAGGGGTCATACTTCTTGGATTACACATATAGAGAATTATTTAGGCTATCACATAGGGAGCACCCAGGTCTCAGGGGATGCGTCATCCTTCTTCAGATGTGGGAATGAGAGTGTATCCCCACATTCTACCCTAAGCTTGCTAGTCTATGGATCGAGATGGAGGTCCTACATGATTATCTACATGGGCATTGGTATGATCACTCATTTATATTTTTTTCTGTTTCTACTAGGATTTATTGACAATAATTTATTATTATTTGTCATCATCGATGCTGAATTTTACAGGTGGTGTTAATGACACAATTTCCACGTGGTTCCAAGACCCCATTTGGGAATATATCGGCTCCAGTTGGACCATCTCTTACTTGACCAGGTATGCATATACAATCTATCACTGTATAAAAAAAATTTAATAATAGCATCAATTTTGGTTTTTAGTATTGATATTTTTTGACAAAGGTAACATGTCATTTCAGTTTTCATGGATTCTATAATGGAATATTATGGACCAGTTTCCACCATAATTCACTATTGGGATTGAGGATGCTATGATTATAGTGCCCCTCATTAAATTCTATATTTTTAAGTGGTAGTAGCTAGACAGAGTCATGAGCTAGTTTTGCAGTGCTCAGACGATTCCATTACCGCTGAGATAGACAGAACATCTTCATGAGGTGGAGCTGATAGGGAGGCAGGATAAGGACTGGCACCGAGTACATGCCCGATTTCTCGACTGTGGGTGTATACATATAAAGTTTCATATCTAGGGTGTAACTATGAATTGATTATTTCTTTCAGAGAAGGTTGAGTATGAGCCATGGTATAGAATGAAGTCTATACTGTATCTTACCTGACATGTCAGAGAGATTCATAAGATTTTAAGTCAATTAATTTCTATTAGTTTTTTTATTCAACTATTTTCTAATTCATTTTGAATCTATTTATAGGAATGTCACTTAGAGAATCTTGTTCACTTGAGTGATTAAGAGGAGGAGGGGGTGTTTATATAGGTAGCCTTCCATGCTAAATCATTAGAGTTGAGGTCATCTTATCGTGCACTTTTAGAGAGTATCTTCGCGCATCCATCTTGGAGAGAGGAGGTTCCTGCCCTAGAGGAACATCCTAAAAAAATTTCTAGTACTGAGGTGCCGTAATGGAGGAAGCGTAGATAACATCATGCTACATGTGAGGCCTCACCTGTTCCACAGGCATAGGTTGGCCCTTTAGTAGTCCAACCTCATCCGATTTAGGATGTGCCTCAGGTGGCATGTGATCTTTCTTTCTTGACAAGATATACGAATCTCTCTCCATCTTGGTGTCCAAATCCATCGCAACCTTGGGTTCTAGATCCATCACAGGCTTGGGGTCTAGATCCATATTAACCTTGGTGTATATCTTTATCACAGGCGTGGTTCCCCACTACGATGATGACAAGTTCTTCTACCGCCCTAGTGGAAGATGGATTAGAAGCACAATACAAATTTCAGTTGACAACTCCTCCCACTGACACATAGGTGTAGGATGCAACAATAAATATCCCATTGCCTGAGGATCATCCCTTTCCAGGTCATCAGACTCCACAACGAACTCGAAGCAGATGTCCTGTTCGTAGACCACTATGTGGGATGGAATCTCCTCACCATAGACATAGACATTGATTATACATGTTCATTTTTATGTTTTATGTCTATTGAAATAAATTTACTATTATTACTATCATCTCTACTTATATGTTTATCCAGTGTTTTAGTTTTTATTAATATTTTAGGCACAATTTATATTTGATATCTTTCAAATTCAACTATTTGAAACATAAAAATAATTATTAACTTTCAAGTAGATAACTTTAAAATATTATAAAATATACAGTATAAAAAATTTAAATAAAATTTAAAATATAACCTCAAAATCTATTTTTTTTAAAATAAATATTTTCATAAATAAAATTAATAAATGAAAATAAAAGGAATGTAAGAAAAGTTACTCGGAAGTGAGAGAGAAAAGGAATGTCAAGGAGGATCCAAACCCACCTACTTGACTTTTAAATCCTATAAAATATAAACTATAAGACCCATATAAATAAAAAATAAAAATTAGACTATTTATTATATGCTTAATCTATGTTTTAATTTTCATTTATATAGGTCTAATAGTTTATATTTTATAGGCTATAAAATTCACGTACTTAAAACATTTTTAAGTTTTAAGTTGGTGGACTAGAAATCTTATAATTTATTTTTCATCAAATTTTTTTCTGAAATTATTTTATTTTAGACTATATCTTATATGTTTAATCCATATTTTAATTTTAATTTAAATTGGACGTATAGTTTATATTTTATAGGCTAGCAAGGTCACGTAGTTGAAACATTTTTATGTTTCAAGTTGGTGGCTTTGAAAGATTATAAATTATTTTTCACCAATATTTTTTATGAAATAATTTTTATTTTAGACTATTTATTATATGTTTAATCCATGTTTTAATTTTCATTTATATTGGTCTTATAGTTTATATTTTATAGACATTTAAAGTCACGTACTTGAAATATTTTTAAGTTTCAAGTTGGTGGATTAGAAAGATTATAAATTATTTTTCATCAAAGTTTTTTATGAAATAATTTTTACCTTTCAAATATTCCTTATATGTTTAATCCATTTTTTAATTTTTATTTATATTTGTATTATAGTTTATATTTTATAGGAATTCAAAGTCACATACTAGAAACATTTTTAAGTTTCAAGTTGGTGGACTAGAAAGTTTATAAATTATTTTTCATCAACATTTTTTAATAATTTATTTTTATTTTCGACTAATTATTATATGTTTAGTCCCTATTTTAATTTTTATTTATATTGGTATTCTAATTTATATTTTATAGGCTAGCAATGTCACGTGCCCGAATAAGAGATAAATTATGATGAAACATTATATATATATAAATATAAACATAATAAAATAATAATAAAAAATTAAAAATTTAAATATATAAAAAATAATATTTAAGATAGAAAAAAAATTTAGGGAAAAGGCGGCATCGACGATTCCATCTTTAAGGCATATTTTTTTTAAAAAAATTAACCTATTATTTTAATTTTTATTTTCAGAAAAAATATTAAAAAATCCTAATTCGATGGGACATGATTTATAAATGTGATATATATATGTCTCTAAAACTATTTCAAACATGAGGAGGAAGATGACAAGCAATGTTTAAAACAAACCGAACATGTGCATATTAAATACCATGAACAAAATATATTTAAATCACATCCCACATCAGTTTCTTGGTCTAAATCAATATCCTTCATATATGTGGATGAAACTTAACCAAACTGTAAAGTCTGTTAGTTTCTAGTGCTTACCTATGAACCACCTTGCTAACTTGCATGTTTGTGTACATTAAGCACCTTTTCCCCTACATACTAACATATGCACATTATGCTTGACCCAAGATTGTGGCTTGCCTCACCCTGTGCCTTCCAACACTCTATGCCATCGACCCTAACCTATGTGTAATGATTTGATAGACACCTTTCTGGCCTGATATCTTCATGGGCTTGGACAACTGATTCATTTTTTAAATAGTAAATAAATATAAATTCCGTTTCCAGAAATAAACTTATAGAAAATTAATTTTATTAAATACCAATTTTATAATTCAATGTAACTTTTAACCTCTATATATTTAATCTTATACTGAAAAAATATTATAACTCTTATAATATAATAATTACATTTTTAATAATTTATTATTTACTACAATCAATTATCAATTAATCTTAAATATAATACACACAATTTTATACACAAAATTCCCTTTTAGAATTTTAATTATCTTATATATCCATTTAAAATTAATATTTTTTCATAATAGATTATATTTATCAATCAATATTATTTATCATTAAATAATTTCTAATAGATTTTCCATTTTTTAAATAGTAAATATATATAAATTCCCTTTCCAAAAATAAACTTATAGAAAATTAGTTTTTTAAATACTAATTTTATAATCCAATGTAACTTTTAACTTCTATATATTTAATCTCATACTCCAAAAAATACTATAACTCTTATAATATTATAATAACATTTTGAATAATTTATTATTTACTACAATCACTTATTAATTATTCTTAAATATAATACACACAATTTTATACACATAATTCCCTTTTAATTTATAATTATATTATATATCCATTTAAAATTAATATTTTATATAATAGATTATATTTATCAATTAGTATTATTTATCATTTAAAAATTTCACGTTATTAATTAATTTTATTAATATATTACCCATATGCCCGTACTTGGTTCAAAATGATGTCTTTGGAATGTCTTCCTTCTTCACACACAACTGATGATATCCAGATCGAAGTTCAATGTTTGAAAAATATTTAGCTCCATGAATTTGATCAAATAAATAATCAATGTGAGGTAGGGGATACTTGTTCTCTATTTTTATAACATTGATCTCCCTGTAGTCAATGCACAACCTCATAGATCCATCTTTCTTCTTAATAAAAAGAACATGGGATCCCCATGGAGAAACACTATGGAGAATAAATCCTTTATTACTAAATTCCTCTAATTGTTTCTTTAGATCCACTAATTACAAAGTGGCCATTCTATAAGGTGTCTTCGATATGGGCCTTGAACCAGGAATTAAATCAATGGAAAACTTAATTTCTTATTCTGGAGTATGTCCAGGTAAATCCTATGGAAACACATCAACATATTATTTCACAATAGGTACGTCCTCTATTTGAACATTACATTCCTCACCCACAGTTATTTGATTTTATTCCTCCCCAATAATTGAATTTAGTAGAGCTACTAGGGGTGGATCTAGATAAGAATCAGATGGCGACGTTTCTTCTCTAAAGATAAGATACTCATTATCATCATCGAAAATTGTAAGCTCCTTATTCTTACAATAAATTTTCACATCATGGTCCAAAATCCAATCCATATCGAGGATTATATCAAATTAAATAATGGGTATAATGATGAGATCAGTAAATAAAGAATGTTTATATGCCCTAATGGGAACTGATTGACAAAAATTTGTTGTAATGATACTTCCCTTATGAGTTTTTAATGAAAAATACCTTGTTAAATAAAATTGGAAATATATAATTTTCTTAGAAAACAGGGACGATATGAAACAATGCAATGATCCAGAATCAAATAAAGCATTGGCTACATTTGAGGAAACCATTTAATTACCTACCACCATGTCATTCAGAGCTTCAAACTCAGTAGTAGTGATCGCATAAGCTTGGCCTTTCTCCCTTGGACTTTTCTGAGGTAAGTTTCCTTGTCACTTAGGACATTCATTTTCATAATGCCCCATTTCTCTTCAATTTTAGCATTCTACATTGAAATCCTCTTTCTTCCCTTTGTATTCACAAGCTTGGTGACCTCTTTATCCATACTTGTAACATACTCCCATTACCTTCAGGAAAGTACCAGGGTGTTTCTTACCACATTTACTATAGGATGGAAATTCAAATTTTCCCTTATTCACCTTATTTCCATTTCTAGAGTATTCAACAGATCTCTTCTTCTCTTACTTTGCTTTAAAGTCGTAAGACTTAGAGAATTACTTTTCTGTCTTGATAGCACATAAGACTATATCTTCGTATGTCGAGATGGATTGTGAGACTAATTCTCAACGATTAAATGGTTTTAACCCATCAATTAATCGACCAATCTTACTCCTTGGGTTTTATATATAATCTGCAGCATGCCTTGCTAACCTTGTAAAGTTAGCCTCATACTTTGTGAAATTATCATCCTCCTTTGCCTCAGACTCAGAAATTGACTTTCCATTTCCACTCGATGGTCACAAGGAAAGTATTTTTTAATAAAATATCTTTAAAATCCCTCCATTACATATTTTATACTTCTTCATCCTATTTTGTGTTTTGAATTAATGACCACCATTGATCTGCATCTCCCATGAGGTGATAAACTTCCATGCCAGCCTTTTCACTTTCGCTACTCCCCAAAGCATGAAATATTTTCTCTAAGGAACTTATCCAATGCTCAGCTACAAGTGGATTTGTATTACCACTGAATGTTGGTGGTTGTTGCTTCATGAAGTAGTATAACATTGATCCTCCATGTTGTGGATCAGGGTGGTCCATACGGGTAAGTTTATTATTCATAACCTGAGTGAGTTGTCCCAGTACGGTGATAAGATGATCAGAACCAGATGCATCACTAGCTCCACTATAATTATCTTGAGTAAAAGGAAAATCTCTACATGGATTACATGCATTAATACAATTTCCAATCCTTCCACTATGTTCTATTTCTAAACAATGGAATACACTAGATTAGTTTATGAATCACAATACATAATTCCAAACTTATAAAACACTTAACATAAATTGAACAGTTTATGGATATAATCCATAATATTAAAAATGTTTTCTTTGAGGATGTATATACTCATAAATTCTTCATAACTTCTTGTAAAGAAAATGTGAATTATACTAAACATATCCCCTGGGAGTGTTGTAACCAAGAGTACAACAAGGCCCGTTGTCGTGTACTAGAATACCCCAAGTCAAGCCCAAAACTCCTTGTCAGAGTTTTCACTCCTACGTACATCTATGATAGAGCTGCCTCTACCTAATAATATATAGACAGAGATGTATTACTTGGAAAACTCACAAAATTTCTACATTACCAAAATTATTAGAAGTTTTTCTATATTAATCCTCAAATTTTATCTTAGGGTAATGTTCCCTAATCGAACATTTTTCTAAATCTATTTTCCAAGGTTTTTAATAAACTTCCTATATTACCAACTGTAATTCCCAAACCCCAGTTTCCTAGATTCGGTACATTATTACATAAAATTGTCACGATACAAAGAATCATGTCTCTAAATACCGACCAGTTTAGTATCTTTGGAGGTACAAGATACATACATAAGTTTTACATTACATCATGAAATAAAAAAACATTATGTTCCCTTTTAACACACTCATATCGTTGGACTATCCCTATAAGTTAATCACAATATACTTCTTCACATCTTGGTAAAAAGAAAACATAAGAAAGGGGTGAGCCTAGATGCTCAGTAAAGATAAGAATATAGCGGAAACTATCATAAATAAGCATAAACATTTAAGGCAATGTATACGACTAAAACAAAAGCCTTTTAAAATTAAAATTCAGTATAATATGGAAAATATAAATCAAATAATTCCATTTACTTATTCACATGGATATTCTACTAGTCGAATAATCACATACAATATCAATAGAAAATTTCATATTGATGGAATGCATAATGCCGAACATCATAACCACATAATCAAGGCCTCGTTCCAAGACTATAAATAAGATTTTTTCAAGGACTTTTTCCAGGACACTAGTTTGTATCATGAGACCTACTGATGCATCGAGGATCTATATAGGGATCCACCCTTCACTTGATAAGTCCAATTAATTCCTCATATGAAAATTTTGAAACATAATATAAACATTTGTATTGAAACTAGCATACGAAATGTTAATACTTTAACTATAAACCATGAATGGTATAAAAAATAAAACATCCATAGTCAAACATACCACAAAACCTTAAATACAATATGGAAGATTGTATCATAATAAATCAAATTCAAACAAGTGTAAAATCCATCAAAGGATGTTGACATAGATGAAATAAAAACAATTTGAAAGAAATATATCTTTTTATTTTGAAATAATTTAAAAGTCACATTATTATAAAAGAATAAATTTATTTCGAAAATATTATTATAAGCTTGTAATGGAAGATTTGAAGGTGTTATAACATCTGAAAATAGCCACACTCTCCATATAAGTTAAAAAAACATTCTTACCTTAATTTGTCGAAAAGGTCATAAAATACCTTGTTTTGAAAACGACGGAAAGATTCCTTTCAAACCATTTTATAAAAATTAAAAAAAGGATATAAATGAATTTAACCCATATTCTAGTAAATAGTAAAAATGTTTTGAAATACATTTTTAAGAAATGTGGATGTGGACGATAAAGAGGTCCTAGTAGATACTTACGTATTAACAACCTCGAATAATAAAGAGATTGTAAAATTAACCCTTACCTTGTACTTATCCTTGGTTAAGGGTAATTTAACCTCCTTTATAATAGTTAAATCATTGTTATTATAATATAAAATAACCACATACATAAATATGATATCATATATTATCTTCTAATATTTCTTTGTTAATAATATTTTAGTAGTATCATTGTTTCGGGTGTTAACTGATTAGTTTTCCTTTATATGTTTTGTTATATTAGTCATGTTTGTTATAGATAGGATGTATTTGATTCATATCCATAATGATATTAAGTTCTTAAACATTATTTTTTAATCGCAAAATGAAATTTATTCTTGAATGGTTACGATGGGGGAATGAATCTCATCGTGTTCATGGAGACGGTAATCCGTACGTACGCACGAGCAACATTATCACTATTTTGATGGTAAAATCGTATATAATTGGATGGTATATCATATATAAAGAATAATTAACATGATATATTTATTATTAACATCAATTATACTCATTATTATTCCCATACAAATAATGAAGCATGGAATAATAAACTACACCACGGCGTGGAGACGGTAAGCCGTACGTACGAACGTATAGTGACTTTGTCATTCATAGGATTGATTTAATACTAAATATGGTTGTACCATATTTATAATAACATCTAATTATATATAAGTTACTATAGTTATTATTTTTTTATGTAAAAAATAAATAAAGAGGAAGTGGAAGAAGAAAAGAACTTTGAAAGAGGTGATGAAATTATTACCTCTTCTTCGGGTGCTTCCTTTTGATTTGATCAAAAGGGATCATTGGGTTGGATTTATGATCAAATTAAGGCCTCTAGGTTGAAGTGATGTTAGTTTAGAGGATATTTGAGTAAGTTTTTTCTAAGAAAAAAGGATTTGGAGGTGTGATTTTGAGAGAAGGGTAAGTACCCTTTTATAAGAGAGGTGAATGTCACTTTAGGAAAAGCTTGAAATATTACTTTATTATACCATAATATTATATTTATAATGGATAAAAATGGATTTATTTCTAGGATAAGGTGGGTATGGGGAGAAATAATATCAAAAAATAGGTTTTATACAAGTTTATGTCACCATATTAACCTTATCTTTTAGATTTAACTCTTAGTTAAATAGTTTAACTTTTACCATGTCTTCTTGTATTATTATAATAAATGGTTAATAAAATCAATATAATAAGACAAGAGAACACAAAGTAGTTAATTATTGACATATATAACCTTAAATAAGTCCTTTGGCTGAATCTTATATTTTTAGAAATATTATATCATTTAATAATGTAGTATTTGTTTTAAAAACTCATTTATGTCAACTTTGACACTATTTAATAATTTATTTTTGTTAGTCATACAAACTTTATTACTTCAATAAAATTTATTTAATAAACCCTAAAATGTAATATTAACCTAGAAAATTCTTTTATGTCATAAAAACTTTCAAATTATATTTATTGTAATATTTTTAATATCATTTATTTGATTCTTTCATTATTATGGAAAATAATACATCATTATTATGTCATAAATAAATATATTTATTTTATGAATAAAAATTATAAATAAAATATCATGATGTAGGAAATAGTTTTATCTTTCTAATAACTATTTATAGTCGAAGAGATCAATTATATAACCTCATATAAAAATTGTTTTACTAAAAGATACATACTTTTTTTTATTTTTGTCTTTACTTTAAATTAATTAATATAAAATGTCATTATCACTCCCAAGTGGCTCCATGGGGTCCCCAAATCAACCCAAGGATGAAAATGGGCGTACATGTGTCATAAAATAGTGTTAGGACACATGTTTGGTTAATTTAATATCATTATAATATTATATTCTTACCCTTATTTACAGGATTTACCTTTTAACCATGGTAAATAAAATATTTACTAAAGTAACTATTCATAATGTATAAAAATAAAAGTTAAAATTTTAAAAAATTTGGACCTCCTAATTCCAAATATAGAATCCATTTTTCCAAATTCAAAACACAGAAGTTTCAGAAATTAATTTAAAAATAATTCCCGTTGTCAAAACTAAAAAGTGGGTTTTTCAGAAGTAAAAACTATCAAAAGATTTACATGTGTTTATGTACAATTTAAATTTGAAATTATATCCAATGTCCTATATTATATTAAATGATAAAAATATAATCTAATGATACTTTAAAACCACTCAAATGTATAATTTATTATTTTTCACTATTCATTAAAATATGAAAGTTATCAGAAAAGTGCTAAACATTAACCAAAGATAATTTTGATATTCCGAAACAAAAAATAAAGTCCAAATTAAAAAATAAACTCATAAAATTTCAAAAAGTGGGTATTACTATTCATAACTACTTTTAAAACGACTATTTGGATTTTTTGTGGTGTGCTAGAATTCGATGTTGCGTATAGCGCAAGATATTGTATTATTCAAAGAGGAGCGTACCGTGGAGGCTTGGGGGGTTACAGTTCTTACACCGGAAACTGAGTTTCCCAGAGTTGTACCAGATAGGTTTAGTGAGCTGTAAAAAACCTTATATGTTGGTAAAAATAACTTTATAAAACAATGTGAATAAACATGGCATGTCTTTCATTCTACAATTCACAACATTCTGCTAACCATAACATGATATTTACATTTTATACTTACGACTCATTTCATTTGTTTATATGAAGATGGATGATACCATATTACTCACTCAGCAGGATATCCATATTTCTTAGGTTGTGTTAGATGGTGGTGAGGATTGATCAATCAAGGTACGTTGAGTGCACTATTTTCATCACGGGTGTCTCTACATGCCATTAGACCATACTTGCATTGTGATGGCTTCTATGGTATTATTGTATCAAATTTCACATTTGTCGACCATCACCTACTTGATGCCCTCATAGAGAGGTGGAGACCAGAGACACACACACTCCACCTGCCTAAGGAAGAGATGACCATCACCCTCCAGGATGTGACAGTGCTTCTCAGAATTCCTATCCAGGGGAGAGCCGTTATTGGACCCACTCATGAATCTTGGCCCAACCTTGCTCAGCGATTGTTAGGCATCAACATTTTTTCGACCGTAGGGCTATAGATAGAGCATTGATATATATGCCTTGGTTGGAGGCATAGATTCCACATTTATTCAATGATGCTGATGAGAAAACTATCATGAATTATGCCCATGTATATATATTATGGCTCATTGGAGGGACCTTGTGTATTGATCACTCGGGGATGCATGTGCACATGATGTATCTACCCTTACTTGTGGAATTTGATCAGGCCAGAACATACAACTAGGGGTCATACTTCTTGGATTACACATATAGAGAATTATTTAGGCTATCGCATAGGGAGCACCCAGGTCTCAGGGGATGCGTCATCCTTCTTCAGATGTGGGAATGAGAGTGCATCCCCGCATTCTACCCTAAGCTTGCTAGTCTACCGATCGAGATGGAGGTCCTAAATGATTATCTACATGGGAATTGGTATGATCACTCATTTATATTGGTTTCTATTTCTACTAGGATCTATTGACTATAATTTATTATTATTTGTCATCATCGATGCTGTATTTTACAGGTGGTGTTAACGACACAATTTCCACATGGTTCCAAGACCCCATTTGGGAATATATCGGCTCCAGTTGGACCATCTCTTACTTGACCAGGTATGCATATACAATCTATCACTATATAAAAAAATTTAATAATAGCATCAATTTTGGTTTTTAGTATTGATATTTTTTGACAAAGGTAACACGTCATTTTAGTTTTCATGGATTCTATAATGGAATATTATGGACCAGTTTCCACCATAATTAACTATTGGGATTGAGGATGCTATGATTATAGTGCCCCTCATTAAATTCTATATTTTTAAGTGGTAGTAGCTAGACAGGGTCATGAGCTAGTTTTGCAGTGCTCAGATGATTCCATTACCGCTGAGATAGACAGAACATCTTCATGAGGTGGAGCTGATAGGGAGGAAGGATAAGGACTGGCACCGAGTACATGCCCGATTTCTCGACTGTGGGTGTATACATATAGATTTTAATATCTAGGGTGTAACTATGAATTGATTATTTCTTTCAGATAAGGTTGAGTATGATCCATGGTATAGAATGAAGTCTATACTGTATCTTACCTGACATGTCAGAGAGATTCATAAGATTTTAAGTCAATTAATTTCTATTAGTTTTTTTATTCAACTATTTTCTAATTCATTTTGAATCTATTTATAGGAAATTCACTTAGAGAATCTTGTTCACTTGAGTGATTAAGAGGAGGAGGGGGTGTTTATATAGGCAGCCTTCCATGCTAAATCATTAGAGTTGAGGTCATCTTATCGTGCACTTTTAGAGAGCATCTTCGCGCATCCAGCTTGGAGAGAGGAGGTTCCTGCCCTAGAGGAACATCCTACAAAAATTTCTAGTGCTGAGGAGCCATAATAGAGGAAGCGTAGATAGCATCATGCTACATGTGAGGCCTCACCTGTTCCACAGGCAGAGGTTGCCCCTTTAGTAGTCCAACCTCAGCCGATTTAGGATGTCCCTTAGGTGGCATGTGATCTTTCTTTCTTGACAAGATATACGAATCTCTCTCCATCTTGGTGTCCAAATCCATCGCAACCATGGGTTCTAGATCCATCACAGGCTTGGGGTCTAGATTCATATTAACATTGGTGTATATCTTTATCACATGCATGGTTCCCCACTACGATGATAACAAGTTCTCTTACCGCCCTAGTGGAAGATGGATTAGAAGCACAATACAAATTTCAGTTGACAACTCCTCCCACTGACACATAGGTGTAGGATGCAACAATAAACATCCCATTGCCTGAGGATCATCCCTTTCCAGGTCATCAGACTCCACAAAGAACTCGAAGCGGATGTCCTGTTCGTAGACCACTATATGGGATGGAATCTCCTCACCATAGACATAGACATTGATTATACATGTTCATTTTTATGTTTTATGTCTATTGAAATAAATTTACTATTATTACTATCATCTATAATTATATGTTTATCCAGTGTTTTAGTTTTTATTAATATTTTAGGCACAATTTATATTTGATAGCTTTCAAAGTCAACTATTTGAAACATAAAAATAATTATTAACTTTCAAGTAGATAACTTTAAAATATTATAAAATATACAGTATAAAAAATTTAAATAAAATTTAAAATATAACCTCAAAATCTATTTTTTTTAAAATAAATATTTTCATAAATAAAATTAATAAATGAAAATAAAAGGAATGTAAGAAAAGTTACTCGGAAGTGAGAGCGAAAAGAAGGAATGTCGAGGAGGATCCAAAGCCACCTACTTGACTTTTAAATCCTATAAAATATAAACTATAAGACCCATATAAATAAAAATTAAAAATTAGACTATTTATTATATGCTTAATCTATGTTTTAATTTTCATTTATATAGGTCTAATAGTTTATATTTTATAGGCTATAAAATTCACGTACTTAAAACATTTTTAAGTTTTAAGTTGGTGGACTAGAAATCTTATAAATTATTTTCATCAAATTTTTTTTCTGAAATTATTTTATTTTAGACTATATCTTATATGTTTAATCCATATTTTAATTTTAATTTATATTGGACATATAGTTTATATTTTATAGGCTAGCAAGGTCACGTAGTTGAAACATTTTTATGTTTCAAGTTGGTGTCTTTG
This sequence comes from Viscum album, assembly GCA_963277665.1. Lineage (NCBI taxonomy): Eukaryota > Viridiplantae > Streptophyta > Magnoliopsida > Santalales > Viscaceae > Viscum > Viscum album. The sequence continues at coordinate 503,798,890 of OY728135.1, read as the reverse complement.
AAAGCTTATAAATTAATTTTCACCAATATTTTTTATGAAATAATTTTTATTTTAGACTATTTATTATAGGTTTAATCCATGTTTTAATTTTAATTTATATTGGTCTTATAGTTTATATTTTATAGACTTTTAAAGTCACGTACTTGAAATATTTTTAAGTTTCAAGTTGGTGGATTAGAAAGATTATAAATTATTTTTCATCAAATTTTTTTATGAAATTATTTTTACCTTTCAAATATTCCTTATATGTTTAATCCATTTTTTAATTTTTATTTATATTGGTATTATAGTTTATATTTTATAAGAATTCAAAGTCACATACTAGAAACATTTTTAAGTTTCAAGTTGGTGGACTAGAAAGTTTATAAATTATTTTTAATCAAAATTTTTTAATAATTTTTTTTTTATTTTCGACTAATTATTATATGTTTAATCCCTGTTTTAATTTTTATTTATATTGGTATTCTAATTTATATTTTATAGGCTAGCAATGTCACGTGCCCGAATAAGAGATAAATTATGATGAAACATTATATATATATAAATATAAACATAATAAAATAATAATAAAAAATTAAAATTTTAAATATATAAAAAATAATATTTAAGATAGAAAAAAAATTTAGGGAAAAGGCGGCATCGACGATTCCATCTTTAAGGCATATTTTTTTTAAAAAAATTAACCTATTATTTTAATTTTTATTTTCAGAAAAAATATTAAAAAATCCTAATTCCATGGGACATGATTTATAAATGTGATATATATATGTCTCTAAAACTATTTCAAACATGAGGAGGAAGATGACAAGCAATGTTTAAAACAAACCGAACATGCGCATATTAAATACCATGAACAAAATCTATTTAAATCACATCCCACATCAGTTTCTTGGTCTAAATCAATATCCTTCATATATGTGGATGAAACTTAACCAAACTGTAAAGTCTGTTAGTTTCTAGTGCTTACCTATGAACCACCTTGCTAACTTGCATGTTTGTGTACATTAAGCACCTTTTCCCCTACATACTGACATATGCGCATTATGCTTGACCCAAGATTGTGGCTTGCCTCACCCTGTGCCTTCCAACACTCTATGCCATCGACCCTAACCTATGTGTAATGATTTGATAGACACCTTGCTGGCCTGATATCTTCATGGGCTAGGAAAACTGATTCATTTTTTAAATAGTAAATAAATATAAATTCCCTTTTCAGAAATAAACTTATAGAAAATTAATTTTATTAAATACCAATTTTATAATTCAATGTAACTTTTAACCTCTATATATTTAATATCATACTGAAAAAATATTATAACTCTTATAATATAATAATTACATTTTGAATAATTTATTATTTACTACAATCAATTATCAATTAATCTTAAATATAATACACACAATTTTATACACAAAATTCCCTTTTAAAATTTTAATTATCTTATATATCCATTTAAAATTAATATTTTTTCATAATAGATTATATTTATCAATCAATATTATTTATCATTAAATAATTTCTAATAGATTTTCCATTTTTAAATAGTAAATATATATAAATTCCCTTTCCAAAAATAAACTTATAGAAAATTAGATTTTTAAATACTAATTTTATAATCCAATGTAACTTTTAACTTATATATATTTAATCTCATACTCCAAAAAATATTATAACTCTTATAATATTATAATAACATTTTGAATAATTTATTATTTACTACAATCACTTATTAATTATTCTTAAATATAATACACACAATTTTATACACATAATTCTCTTTTAAATTTATAATTATATTATATATCCATTTAAAATTAATATTTTATATAATAGATTATATTTATCAATTAGTATTATTTATCATTTAAAAATTTCACGTTATTAATTAATTATATTAATATATTACCCATATGTTATAAACATACTATCATTTTGATTACAAAATAAATAAAAACATGGTTAAAATAATTTTTTTTAATGTGATCATATTAAATATGAATTCATGTTTTAATTAAATTCTATATTCATATTATTATTTTGGATGGTAATAACACATAAAATAATTAAAGTTTTACTTTTATAAATGAAAACACAATGTTTTATACATCAATATAAAAATAAAAACTATAAATTTTATACCAAAATAAAAGTCCTATTATGTGATTAAAAATCACTTACACTTGAATTAAAATTATATTAAGATTAACCTATAATAACTTCAAGATAGATCCTTATTTACCTTTATAAATATTTCTATAGAAATATTTCAATAACTCTTTAAATATTGATCAATCAGAAAATATCTATTCAATTTTATTTTATTTTATTTTAAGGATAGTAAAATAAATTTTTACTCTCAATAACTACCTCCCATGCAAAAATTATAGTCTCATTATTTTAAATACCCACATGTATTATCCTCTTATTTTACACACAAAATGGTTCCCATATTTTCTCTATTATTCATTCTCTCTATCATTTTACTTAGAGAGGTTATTTTCATGGATAATCATGATGAGAAATTATTCAATATTATTATTATTGTTTTTATTTTAATTTACCATCCTAATATTATTTTATCTATTATTATCACCAATATATTTCTATATCCTATGTAATGAAAGATGTGGAATTTCATGCTTGAATCTGGGTGGTCATGTTATCTTAAAATGCATTTTATATTTTTTAATTCATTAATATGGTTTAATTATATCATTTATTGAAAGGAAATATATATTAAAATTTTGGGATATTATATTCTACCCTACTTATAAGAATTGTTTCATCACAATTTTTTCATCTTGAATTCATAACTCATGATGTTTTGCTTTGCTCAATCCAATCTTCAGTACCTCAAAACTCTTCTTTCATATATTATAACAACGTTTTTTCAAAATAAGTATAATAATGAATTTTCTTAAATAAAAGTTTCTCATACCTTCATTGAGGCCTTTATTTTACTTGGTTTTATTATTTTTAAGAGCATGTTCCTGAAAAATAATGGTACATACATTAGGGAAATATTTTAAAACATTTTCAAAATATTCTAATTCTCTAGTCTAAATATATTTTGCACTGTCAGGTTTGAGTTGATGAAAAAAATTGCATAGCTTTGGAAAATACTTATATTGAACATATAATGTTAAAAAATCCGAGTGGATCCAATTTATATAAAAAAATCTGATAGGATAAAATTTTAATCTTTCAATGTAGAGGCCTGAAGCTTGACGTACATTGACATTACATTACATTTGCGGAATACTTAGTACATAACAAAAACACACACACAAGGATCGAAATAGTTTAGTGTCTTTGGAAACTCGGAATATAATCTTCTAATCCTGGTGAAAGATCTTCAACATCTCCCATAAAGATCTTCCTTTTTTTTATACCTAAAACCTTTCCTTATATCCTGGGGAAAAGAAAACATGAAAGGGTGAGCTCAAATGCTCAGTAAGGGTAAACAAAAAAAATATCAATCACATCATATACATAAGCACATAACTTTTGGAAATCTTAACCTGTAAAAGAGATCATAATTTCATAACCTGGAATAACTCATGGGAGTGAAATGTAATCACAATAATCATAACATAAAACATTAAACTTTTTGGAATACACACATAATCATATAGAATCATTTCTTATTAGTCAAGACTCATTTCCAAGACTATCTTAGCGGACAAAGTCCCTTTCTGAACCGAGTCACCCTCATTTCAGTCCTGTTTCACTGAACCGGTATAACCTACCGTTCCAGCCATGTCTATCTCATGAGATATAAAATCTTTACCCAATGCATTGGAGGGATATATAGGTCCCACCCATCTCATAATTATACCATTCTTATGTGTGCCACAAAATCATAAATCATACATCATTGCATAACCCATGTAATACAAATGGGAATCTTAAACATCATGACATCATGAAACGGTTCATATAAGATAAAATAATTCATAAAAATAATTCCATCACAACATAATCAAATCAATGTAATAATAGGGATAAAAACAGAACCCTTTATTGTCTTAGATGGAAAATAATTTTGATAAAACACTTGAACTCCATTCTTGAGGAAAATATCCTTTATTCTTCAAAAACACTTTTCCTTTCATAACATGTCATACAATTATAAACTAAAAAAAGTTGATTAAAAATAAACTTGAAAACTTATAAAGGAAGATTCTTGGAAATAATGTTTTAAAAATCCATTTATTTCCGTATAAGTTAAAAAAACATTCTTCGTACTTTTGTCGGAAAAGTCAAAAAAGTACCTCGTACGAAAAACGACAAAAGATTCCTTTAATATCTTTTACTAAAAACTCACCGAAGGGTAAAATTGGATTTAAACAATAGTAGGTGTATGGAAATAATATTACATATTTAGGAAACATGGATGTGGATGATAAAATACACCCCAGTAAATACCAAAGTATAAACAATCTCGGATAAAAATGAGATTGTGATATTTCCCTTAACTTAGGTCCGACTTGCTTTGTACGTGTCCGAACCTCCTGTATAATGATTTAAATCATGTTATTGACTTATTACAGAATCATATTCATTGTTATTATATCATATATGGTCCACTTATGACTTTATATTACCCGTTCTTTTGTAAATTCATGTTAAAGAAGCGTTTTGGGTAAAATCGTTTCATTTATCGTAGGTGTTTGGACTTGTTGTTCTTGAAATTATTATTACTTATATCATGATTTACTTACTTCCAGAATATAAAGTATGATTTATATATCATATATATTCAGTATATATATATATATATAATAGATAGATAAATGAAATGAAACACACTGTTCATGGAGATGGTAGTCCGTACGTACGCATGAACGCTGCTTTCCTTTCCTTATTGTCTTGAATGGAAGTAAGTAGATGACATATATATATATATACATAAATACAGTAGATTTACCATGTCATATATTCCATTATTATTCATTATATATACTTTATAATCATTCTGGAATGGTTAACATGGATAATGAATCTCATCGCGTCGTGGAGACGGTAGTCCGTACGTACGCACGAGCGATGATATCGTTCTCATGGTCGTGGAATTGTGTTGAAGTGTATGTATACTATTTCATTGTCAATATCAATTTATAATAATCATATATAGTTACTCATTACACCATTATACCCATCCTATTAAGGTGGTGGCGGAAAATAGATTACACCACGGCGTGGAGATGGTATTCCGTACGTACGCACGCGCGATGATTTCATTTTCCGTAGGATGGATAGATGGTTAAATAGGGTTGTTTCATACTTATAATAACATATCAGTATATGAGTGATACCAATGTTATTACTTCATAATGAAACAACTAAAGAATAAGAAGTTGAAGAAGAAATAAATTGGAAAGGATCGGTAATGGATATTACCTCTTCTTTGAAGTGCTTCTTTGAGACCTCCTTTTAGGGAACTAAAATTGGTCTTTAAAGAAAACCAGGACCTCTAGGATGATACTAGGGAAGTGGAGAAGAGATTTTGGCAGGGGTTGGACGAGAATTAATGCTAAAATTGGTGTGAGGAGGAGAGGGAGGAGGTGCCCTTTTATAAGGGAGGAGAGGGGCACCTTTGGAATAACTAAAAATATTATTTTATTATAAAGCCAAATTCGGTTTTAAATAGCTCCAAATTGATTTATTTAGAAGATAAGGTGGGTAGGGGTCGAAATACTCTCATACAATAGAATTTAGACAAGTTTAGGTTCCTATTTTAACCTTATCATTTAGATTTAACATTAAGTTAAATAATTTTACTTTTACCGTGTCTTCTTGTGTTCTTAAACTATAAGGTTAATAAACTTACTATAAGAAGCCAAACGAACCCCAAATTGTTTATTATTAATATATATAACCTTATCTAAGTCATTTGGCCGAACCTTATATTTTTAGGACTAAAATATCAATTAATAATATAATATTTGTTTTAAAAACTATTTTATGTCAATTTTGACACTATTTAGTAATTGATTTTTGTGAAAATCATAACAGAATGATAAGTTAGAAAGAAGTTAATTAAATCAATACTAACATGTCATATTAACCTAGAAAATTAGTGGAATTCATAAAAAGTCTCAAATTATATTTATTTGGGTATTTATAACATCAATTATGTCAATATTTCATTAATAAGATAATTACTGCATCATCGTTGTGTCATAAATAAATTAAATTATTTAATGTCTAAAAATTACAAATAAAATACCATTATGTAGGAAATCTTTTTATATTTCTAATTAATATTTATAGTAGAATTTATCTTATGTATAACCCTATATTAAAAATGTTTTATTAAATAAACTTTGATTTTAACTCTTTTAACTCTTCTTTGAATTAAATAATAATAAATGTCCTAATCTAATTCAAGTGAGCCTAAATGGTCATATTTTATTCCTAAGTTTGTTTTTGGTCGAAATACACTTGTCCAATAGGATTAGGACAAGTGTTAGGGTAATATTAATATCATTTTTACCCTTAATTACCCTATTTACTTTTAACCGTGGTAAATAAAAGTAAAAAGTTACTATTTACCAAAAATTATTTTCATCTCATTGAACCAAATTTTACTTACTGACATCAACCGTGTCTCTCGGATTTTTGAAATTCCATTCATAGAAGCGGTAAAATTAAGATTTATGAAAAAATTAATTTTTTTAACTACCACTTAGTAGTTTCACTATTCATCAAAAATTGAAGTTTTTTAGAAAAATGCCAAAATTTCACCCTAAGCTATAATTGATATTCTGAATTCAAAAATGATTTCTATTTTACAAAATTACCAACAAATAAGTTGCATTAATTAATTTTATAATTATTTTCCGTTGTCACAACAAATAGTGTGTTTTTAAGAGATAATAACTATCAAAAGATTAACACTTGTTTATGTCTGGTGTAAATGTGAAATTACATCCAATGACCAACATTGTATTGAATTGTAAAAATATATTCTAAATATAATTTAAAACCACTCAAATTAATAATTTATCACTATTAATTATTTCGATTAAAAAAGTTGTTTTTAATTATAATTTAGTAATTTTCACTATTCATCAAAATATGAAAGTTATCCGAAAAGTACCAAAATTTCACCTTAGGCTAAATTCGATACTCCGAATCCAAAAATGAAGTCCATTTTGAGAGCTAAAATTTCTAAAATTTTAAAAGGTGGTTATTACTATTCTTAACGGCTAGTTTTAATAATATTTTTATAGCATATCGTTGTTTAGTGAAACTCAGTATTACGTACTACACACGCTATCGAGGAAGGTCGCGATTGCGTGTAATGCAAGGAAAGTAAAGGATGTGTGTTGTGCAAGCTCCTTTTGGTGTAGCGTACAACACAAGACATTAATAAAATTAAAAATAATATTTTTCATAAAATCTCAGGCTGTTACATTCAAACAGAGGTTTTTTCAAAGTAGAAGATGTATTTCCCAAATTGAAACCATTTAAATATAAGTACATATATGCTGTGTGAAAATATCTTACATTCATAGATTCCTTAAAGTCATTATATTACCTGATTTTTTATTCTAAATTATAGTATTTATAAATTCCCAGATGATATAAACTAAGTTAAGGTGAATAATAAAGTTGGTATTGTAGAATTAATTCAAACAAAACTTATAAAACATTGATATTATGGTGTATATAGCTGGTTTTTTATTTATCAAATATCATTTTTCATGTGTCTTTGATGTTGGAAAATATTCCAAACTCACTAGCACATGTTTTTAAAATAATAAACAAAATTATTTCATCCATATGTGACAAAAGAGTCATTTCAGATCTCCCTCCTTCCATCTTGAAACCAGCCTTTAATCTAAAACATGATAAATTATTATTTAGTATAAAGTAAATATTTCTCTTAATATATCTTATATAATCACTATGAAAAAGACATTATTGTTTTCCTTTATTCAATATTAAAAACAATGAACCCTATAAATCTTATATAATTCTCCCAATATTAGAAAAATTAGAATATCAAGATCCCTCCTTAACAAAAAAACATCTTCAATCACTTAAAATATTATCTCCAAAATATTATGAAAGATAAAATATCCTCAATAGATAACATCATAACCTCTAAAGCTATCTAAACATTTTCTTTGATACGAACTATGACACCCCAGAACTCACATTACCAGATCTGGTGTCCCAAGTACATCTTATTTTACATAATGGTTTTGACACCAAAATAAGACACCCAATTTTAATAATTAACAATTACAACATCATTATATAATTTTTATTCACCACATACCCAAGAATATTTTTAGATTTAGTGTCTGAGAGAATTATGAATTCTATTACATATCAAACTCATACCATTTCATTTAAATGGGGAATTTTTTCTATTAATACAAACTCTTTAAAAACTACCACAGATTCACTCAAAATGATAAAGACCTGATACAAAATAGATCCTACTCATCAATGAGTCCAATAATGTTTTTTGAAAATGTGGGCTGAGCACAAATATATCAGTAAGGGGTTTTTAAAAAAAGTAGTAATCTATTAAACATTTGAAAAACATATGAAAAACCCTTTAATCAAATATTCCTTTTAAATACTAAAAACTTTGAACTTTTATAAATCATTTCTTTAGACCTAAAATCACCTTATCACACAAAAATGGTTCTTAGAATAGTTTCATAAACTATTATAAAAGAAGAATAGTTTGTAAAATATCTTTAAAGTGAAATGAAAATCTTGAAGTAAAACTTTCTTTCTTTAATTACTGACCCTTTGAACCATTTATTTTTATTAAGTCACAAAACCTTTATCCATGTAAGAAATAAATCAACATTTTTTTGTAAAAATATTATTATTTTCATAAAATACATTATTTTTCAATAAAACTATTTTCTAGCATATAAAAATAATAATAGCATCTTGAGGTACTAAATTCATCCTCATTCAAAATAGAATCATCTAACCAGACAATTTGGATATTCTATTAGGAGTAACTTATACGAGTTAACACCTTCACTTCATAGGAGTATATTTTAACAAGTTATCCCCATTATCTTAATATAAGTAACTTATCACAAGTTAACCCCATCTAATTCAAAGGAGTAACATAAAATTAGTTAACTCTATCCTCTTCACATGAGTAACTTATCACAAGTTAACTCCATCAACTTCATAGGTGTAACTTATCATAAGTTAACTCCTTCCATAATAATCAATTTATTGGAGGGATTTAATAGAACCATCCATCAAATAATAGTCATAAACCCTTAAGGGTTTGGGTTTAATCTGTATTACAATTTTTTTCAATAGTTTCCAAGTATCATGTATTAAAATCAAAAAAACTATTATCTTACACTTTTATTCATATCTTAAAATCAAAACATTTAATATCTTGAATAAAAAAACTCATAAAATCTACCATAAACATGAGGGTTTTAAAATAAATATATAAAAGTAAATAATATCAACAAATGATTAGCATGTTTATGAAAATTTATTCAAAATTTCATTTAAATTCATAGATAACATTATCTAAAATCAATACACAAGAGAAAAATTATTTCAGTAACAACATGGAACTTTGATAAAAATCATAAAGAATATTTTCAGGTAGGGAATGCTTTAGAATATAAATTAATGGTTTCAAAGATAAAATGTCATGTGTTTTTATTGAAATATATTTTTAAAAAATATTCTAAAACTAACCCACAATGATATTTCATCCAAATAAAATAAGGTTTTTATAAAAGAAAATCATCAAATAGAATACTTTAATAAAAAATAATTTTTGAAATAAATTTTAATCCCCTTAACTTTGAAAAGTTTATTTTAAACTCTTTAAGAACTGAAAAAAATTTCTTAAGAGGAAATTGTATTTGAAATATACCATGTAACAACATGAGTTTTTCTTTTGGAAATAATTTTAAAAGATGCAGAGAAATTCTTAAAACTTTTAAAACATAAACTAAAAAAAATCCCTTAACTTAAAAACCTAAAAAAAATATGCAGTTCCATTATTCAGAGATAAATTTTCAAACAATATAATCTCTCTTCATATCACTAATTTTATTGTAATTGAAGCTAAAAAAATAAGGTATCTCAATGGATTTAAGAAACACTTGGATATATCCCATCACAAAGGGAAGGCTCACCTTTATATAGCTGATCTTAAATAGTATATTCATATTACTAAATAATTGATACATAATATATTGGTCATGAAATGGCATGAAAAAAATTCACATCTCTTACTACTTTAGTTAGATGATCTGATAAGATCTTATATACAAGGATATTTTTGTTCTATTTATAGGATATTTTATAAAATATTAAGAAAATTATTTTCAATATCACACTATTCTGCAATAATATATGGTAAGGATTTTAAAAATATTCAACAACAAACAATTATAACTTATGGTTGTTTTAATAGGATGCATAATCTTTATAAAATTAATCCACCCCTTATTCATGATGCACCTTACCCTTTTATGCCTATAAATGAGATCCATAGTTACTCACACTCTATATTTAACTATCTATACTATATATAAATTATCTCAAAAACTTTTAATATCTAGCCATCATATGAATGAACATGCACAACTACACATAACAAAGCTCAATATTAAGCTGATCACTTGTTTATGAGACTTTCCATCGGGGCGTGTAGCCCGAGCGTGTTTGAAATTCTCTTGGATTTTTATTGTACCTCGTATTTCTGCTTTCCAAAGGCGGGTGGAATTCATCACCTCTTCAGTGATGTCTTCTCCTCGATCGAAATTAGATAATGGTATGACGATCCCTTCTTCCGTGGATTCCTCATCGGAACTCATCACCTAGTCTGGGTATCCCTTAAAGATTAAGATGTTGTTCATGAAACCCTTCCCAGTTCCATCCCTTTGTGTATGCTGGTTCATTACACTGCTTCTATCAGGACATTCCAAAGGGTCAAGCCAGGGAAGCAACCTTCGGCTAGGGAAGTAGTCCCATTGGGCATAGCTGGCATGTATGGATTCTGGAACCTTGTAATACTTGAATTATACCTTATTTGAGGGCTTCTTGATGGCATGGAAGACTGAGGTATCCCATTTATAATGTGGGGAATCTTATGCCAGAGGCATGTCTCTGAGGTTTTCCTCGAATTCCCATGTTTAACACATAGTATTCCATGAGTTTAACATCTAGAAAAGATGGATCAGACTGATCAGAACACTGACAAGAGTGGATCAGATGGATACATCCCTAGGAGGGAGCACCTAGAAGGTTTATCGGGTGGATCGGTCAAAACTTTTTTGAGGAAAAAACCTAGATAGTGTGTCCCAAAAAGGGAAGGTTTCACACCGTGAAGGCTGACCAAAACATCACGAAGAGCGGATCAGAGAAGGTGGGTCCCGGAAAATGGGACACCAAGGTTTACTATTGGATGATATTGAACCTTAGTGAGGATTCCTTCGTACCCTGTCTAGGAGACAGTGATAAAAAACCATGTAGTTCTAAGGGGTGATTTGGGGATTACACATGGTTAGCAGCCCAAGCGATGAAAAAAGTGGAGAAGATGTGACCTTATCATGAAAAGGGTAAGGTAATGAAGAAAATGGATAGGGATTTTTCATGGTTTTCTGTCGGTATGAATGGAATGAGTTCACTAGGACATGAAATCCTAGGTAAAATCAGGATGGATGTGGAGAAAGTTTCGAATGATGAGGGTGAATGAAGTGGAATCGATGCGAAGATGATAGTGTTGGGATTTAACCTCAAGGAGGTCTCCTACACACCCCAAGTTGAAGGTAGGGATCAAATTCAACGTAGTTCTAGTGGTGGTGATGAGACACATGAGGAGGTAGATCATGAGAATAGAGCACATGGATAGGGGCTTAGAGGAATTAGAACCCCTTGGTTGGGGCATGATATTCTTGAGACATAAAGGATTGAAGGAAAGACCAGGATGCGACATGGATAATGGGCTCGAACCCTTAAAGATGATTACTACATATCATAGTGGATGGGAATCAAAGTCCACGTTGTTTAGGAATGGGTTATAAAATCAGGGTGTACATAAAGGAAAACAACCCAAATACATGCTAGGGGGTTACACATGGTTAAAAACCCATCGCAAGAGGGGCACTCTTGGTTGGAGGAGTATGGGTTGTGTGGGGTATTATGCATGGTTATATTCCCATGAGGATGATAACACCTCAGAGAGGTGGATCTGGGAGATGCATCCCAAAAAGGGAAATTATCACATCAGAGGGGTACATCCTTTAGGAAGGAGTACTGAAGTTTTCCATAGGTTGGGGTTGGACCTCAAATAGGATTCCTATATATCCCAGTGGATGGGAATCGAAACCCATATAGTTCATAGGAAGTATATGGTCTAACATCATGCAGGATAAAGGTGAGCTGATGTGAAATGCATGGAACATTTGGATTGTGGGGATTGAGGGGATTTAACTTCAGAGAGGCTTCCTACATACCCTATGTTGAAGTCTGGGATCAAAGTACACATAGTTTTGGTGGATGCAATTTAATGTCATGCAAGATAAGAGGCATGGGACTTACACATGGTTAGTGGACCAAAGAAGTTTCATGGCCACTTTTAAACTCTAAGACCACATGAGTCATTCTTGCTGTGAGAAACAAGAGATATCAGTAGATCATATGGATGTGTCATGAAGGGTGCATCCATAAAGGATAGTGTGAGGATTAAGTGTGGATAATGGCCCACGGAGATAGAGATTGTGACTTACTCAAAGAGGGAAGCCCAAGGAGGGTGTGCAGATTTGTGAGGAGGATATGACCATTATACAGAGAAAACCCTATTAGAGTGCGCCAGGGATTACATGAAGACTTCCTCAGACTCACATGTGGACAAAGTGAAAAGGTATAAAGGTGTAGGAGAGATATAATTATAATTCTCCTTTGAGTCCACCCAATCATACCACACATGGAACAACTCGCAGTTTAACGTCATGTGTTGGGGAAGAGGGTGATTGGCAGTTTAACATCCTACATCTCAAGAAAATGAGAACTCACTCCTCATCCCTTGTACTTACATAAACTATACCAACCCATACTTAGGTGAGGGAATTCACAAGAAATTCCTTATGAGAGTGAGGTGGAGGAGTGGTCACTTGAGTGGTTAATGTTAGTTTGGCTATGAAAAGAAGAAATAATCGTTAGTGTGACCATGTGAAGAAGCAGAAGGCAAGGAAACACAACATGAAACACCACTTGAGGAGACATGAAATCACTTCCGTACAATCCTAGAGTGATTCACGGGAGAGAGTTTTGTGAAGTAGAAGGACTCGCTAATAAGGGATTCAAGAAGCTCTGGTTCTTTGTGAAGAGAAGGACCTTCGCAAAGGAGGGTGCTTTTTGAAGCATGGTAAAAGGGTTCTCTACAAAGGTAGAAGATTCACGAAGCATGGAGACCTATCCAAGGCATGGATTCTACATCTTCTTTGAGGGTGATTCATGAAGTATGAATGATTCATGAAGTTCCAAGTTCTCAAAAGGGACTCCTACCTTCATGATTCCCCTGGAGATTTGTGAAGGGAAACCCCACTTTAAGTAGAGGTAAATTGAAACAAAGGGAAAGGTGGTTAATGATTCTCAAATACCTTGGGTGATTTATTCTCTTACTGTTTAATGGAGAAAGGGTTTCTTCACGAAATGGGACCTCAGAAGGAGAAAGGCCAGGGTAGTGATATTTTGGGGGTGTGGGTGACTCAACTATTTATAGGCATAGGGGATCATGATTATCTAAGGTACACTGCGAATGAGATGGAACTTCGTGATCATAGGTGGATCCATCAGACTCATAGAGGCTTCTGTCACTACTCCACGGTGGTCTCGGTGCTTGTCGCACTCATAGAGGTGACCGTTACTACTTTTTGGCAGTCAAAGAGAAGTCTTTATACTGGATTCACATCATTTGCGGTGATGGAGGGATTCGTGATGGGGCTTCACAAGGTAGGACCTTTGATGATTTTTTACCTTGTGAGGTTAACACATTATACCAAATGGTTTTGGCCACACTTTATCCATATTTGGAATAGATTTTGACACTAAAAAAATTCACCCCTCAGAATAGGAGCTGAGGAAAAAAGGAGGGTTGGATTTTGATGGTAGATAGTCTAAAAACTGTGGATCACAAAGTAGTTTCATGATGAGGGTGCAAGGATTGCACAGTGAGGTCACCATGAAGCTCGGGGTAGCTAGGAGTGCCATGATGCTTGTAAGGTCACCACATATATATTCTTTGTGAGGGACCACTTTGTCCTCATCCTATCTCTTCTAACCATGTGCTCGAGCTCTCGGATTGAAGAGCTCTAGCACCCCCACAAATGCCCTCTGAGAACCAGTTTCCTCGGTTCAGTGCTCCATGAACGCTGCTTAGATTATTAATGCATCACGATCCCTTGTTTCTCTATGAAGCGTGCCAAGACCTTTGAGGCTCTGTGAATGTGATCTGTGAATGAAGTCTTTGAACATGCTCTATAAAAAGAGAAGGAAAAATTCCAAAGTCTTGGAACAAATGGACAATCAGGAAGATTCTCGAGAGGTCTTTGTGGATTGTTCTTGATGGTAGGACATGATGAATAATACTGAGGTTGGGGAATGTGTGTGATTTAATTATGACCAGAAGTCATTGATGGAGTTCCTGAATAAAGGGAAAAAGTATTACCCCCTCTGCAAGAGATTTCTGTTGTATGTATTTAGTTTGAGGGATGATGTTTCTATCCCCAAAGAAAGTAGGGATGAGCCGACTTACTAGTTCAGGGGCACACTATGTCAATACCAATGGTTCAGAGCTATCGATGTCCACACCTAGAAGGATCATAGACATGTCACTACTGAATGCCTTTATAACCATGTCAAAAAAATTTATGGGAATACCTTTCAACCTAAGTTATCTCCACTGAAATACCACACTATTCTCAAGGTGGGCTTAGGGAACCTGGAGAAAGGGTGGACCGATAATTGGGACCTACACTAGGGTAACAATTTCATGGACTAGTGGGATTGGACCTACTGGGTATGAACATATTGCGATAAATTTGGAGCAAAGCTAAGGTGGGTAGGCCTGTATGAGGCTACATGGGATTATCAATTCCACATACACAAACTAAAACAAATAATTCTAGAAATGGTGAGTAGGTGGTCATCAAGGACCAACATTTTCCATCTTCATCATAGAGAGGTCAGAATTAACCTCTGGGATCACCACCATATTTTAGAAATTCCAATCCTGGGGCAATATATGATGAATTCCTCCCTATGAAGTGAATTCATGGGAGGACCTAGAGCAGATACCATGGCTGGAAAGGCATTGATGGACCTGGTGGTGGGTGATGATAAGCAGTCAGTAAGGGACGTCCAATTCAAGTGGTGGTTTAGAAATTTCCTGAATTTCCCACCGGGGCATCCTATTGAGGGAGAGGAGGCACCTAGAAAGCTGATTGTGAGTCTGTGTACCTTCCCAAGAGGGGATAAATGCAACAAGGAAGGTTATTACTAGAGAATCATAGAGGAAAACCAATGGAAGTTATGGGGGTTCAACATCAAAACTGAGAAAAAACCAATGGTTAGTTTGGTTGGGTTTGTTTTCATAATCATATGCAGATGGATGTTTCCAATCAGATATACACACATGGGTTCACGATTGATCACATTCATTATGAAGTCCATGATAGAAATGGGGAAACACGTCAATCTTGGGGTCTCTGTGTAGGTAAAGCTGTACAAGGTGTTTTGGAACATCAATGAGGGGAAGAATCCACAACATGTATGTGGACCATTTCACTTTCTATATGAATGGATAGTAGCACAAATGAGGGCATACGAATATTTGAACCCCATTTCCCCTCCCGAGTTAGAATTTCGACCAAACATTCTGAATGAAACAGGGAGTTTCCCAATTAAGATGACCTTGCCGACAGTGATGAACGAAGTCTGGAGAGCTAATGAATTAAATTTCCATCTATTCCCACTGCCAACAGGATTATTCATCAATGATGGAATAGGGAATGGGAAGTATTTATTGTATCTCATATCCCTTTGAGGTGGAGTTATAATAGCATGGATAGATTACAAGCCTATATATGAGCCATATACCCCACATATCTTTGTGAGGTAATTCTAGTGTATTTGGAGGCTAACCCTAAGAGTTTACCTATGGATACACCATAAGGATCACTAGTGAGTGATGAGTAAATTTTGGCTCGTGTTCACACGGGAAGACAAGAAGATGTAGAATGAGATGCCTCTACCTACCCTACCTATGGGATTATTGAGGAGTATGAAAAAATATGAGAGGAATCCTACCCAAGAGTGATTCTTAAGCAAAGGACCACCAGAGTTGATGATGGGGTGCCCCCTCAACCCTAAGGTTGGGGTTAGATAATGGAAAGAGCATGCCATGGTGGTAGGCCTGAAGTGGTAGTAGGGCCAATAATTCCAAAGTTTATTTTGACTAGAAATGAAAGAGGAGTAGTAGAAGGAGACCCAGTGGATCCAACTGGGAAGAACCTGGAGGAAGGGAGGCCACCAAGAGGATTTTACAGAATACCTACCCAAGTTCCTGGGAAGCAGCTACACTAGGTGGAAACCGATGTGCATCCTATGGAATATTTGGATCTCCCAACCATATATGGCGGGACATGTCCTGGGGTCTCAACAACAACAACCCAAGGGCGTGGGAAATTATTGGATCGTTGTAAGTCTTCTTCCTTAAAAAGTCATAACTATGGTCCACACTACTAGGTAAAATGACATTTTCATTATCTGAATATTCCTTCAAGTTGTGGGAATACTAGTAGTGAGGATGAGTGGGGGTCCTAGAGCTCCTTTCTTGATGGGAATTCCAATCGACATGGAATCGAAGGCCCAAGCTGAAAAGACCACAATGATCATGGATTTCTGTAAAAACACTGGTAGGGAGGAACCAGAACTTATTGAGGTGGAATCCAGTGATGGAGACCAACCACATTATATGGAAATCATCCCATCTTATATCATACCATAGGAAGATCCAAATACTGAGCTCTTATATGCATTCCCAAACATGGACATGATGATCCATAGGAGTTGGATGAGTCCACCTCTGATGTGGAGGATAACCGAGCTGTCTTTCATCAGTCATGGAAACTAATTAAGCACTTCATTTAAAAAATCAAAAAATTAGAGTAGATAATCTAGATTGGATCACTTCATCTCTGGATATGAAAACTATGCACTGGAGGGGTAGATGCATGAGCTCCACATATGATCATTTGTGACTACCTTGATGAGAAGGTACATGAGAGTGACCAAAACTTCAGAATTTATTGACAAAAAAAGAATTATATCAACATTCAGAAGCCTCAAGAGTATAAATAGGAGATCCAACACTTAGAAACACAGATGAATAAATACTCATCTTCCACCAACACCCTATCACAACTCATATCACAAATACATGTCTATTTGGAGGAAGCTGAAGAACATATGAAGCGAGCATCTCATAAAGTGGCCAACATTTGAGCTGATAAGAATCGAGTATATACTAGGGATAATAAAATCCAACCCTTGAACAGTTAGGAAGTAAGGGAGATCAAGTGATGAAAACAAATCTTGGATGCCACATGAAAAAAAGTGGCAGAGCCGAGACACCCTATCTATGGGGAAAATTCATAGGGACTGTGTTTTTCCAAACTCACAAACATTTTTCTATGCTTGCTTGTTTATTTTGAATGATTTCATGGAAATATTATTACTTTATTTGTTTATTTCACCTCAGTTATATATGTGAAACAACTAATAATGAACCCCTAATTTCATGTTGGTTATACCCAATGTGAGAATCATGGAACCACCACATAATCGTTCACTTTGTATATGAGAGCACCGACCTATCATCGAATACTCAGGGTCTTCTATTTACTTAATGACCACCCGACTTATTCGGGATGAGAGATAGGGGGCTGTGACTAGAGAATAAGGTTCTCCAAGCAGCCAACTTTCTTTTCCCAATGTGTTTCTAGTACATGAGTGGGATAACACCCGAGGTCTTATAACCAATCCTAACAAAGGGTAATGAGAAGTGTGAACCAAGACACCCAAAATTTGAAACATAGTGATGGTGGTACGAAAATAGAGGATAACTATTGACCGTTTTTAAAACATAGTATCCATATCGTATTAGATTGAAATGGGGATAAAAAATGAGGCCCAATCACTGTCCGAGTTTGAAAACATTGGTCCTAACTCAAGATGTCATCTGATGTCATCCAGAATGTTGGCCCAAGGTAGTAGGTGATCCAAAATGACATGGGACCAGGCTGTTAGGGAGTTCCTTAGGATGTGAAAGGGGATGGGGATCCAAATAAAAGGAACACAAAGCGTGGGGATAGAGTGACGATCTGTTAAAATGGAGTCCAACACTCTTGAAATTACACCACCACATTGAAGGTACATTGGGTGGGCATATTGGTATGAACGAAGATCAAACCTACTTCTAGGAAGAACCTCTCAGGTGAGGTCCTATAATTCCTTACAATGTTATATGATTCCAATGAAGATATTAAGTACATAGTTTATCATCGTAAAGTAAGGAAGAAGATGCATAAGATAATTTAACGTCATATGAACAATATGCTGCACATAGTTTAAGGTTGTATTGCCCAGACTCTGGATAATAGTTTAAATTCATGTTACATAGACTAGGGGATACTAGTTTAATGTTATAGATTTAGGATTGTAATTGGGGCCAAAGGGTTAGGGAGGTTAACGAAAATGGGGATCAAACCAAATACAAAAATGTCTGGGTGTTCCTATGTATCCTGTGAGGGAAGGAATGAATCCATATGTAGTTCTTGAAGTACAACATGGTTAGAGAACAACACTGGTAGTGAAATCCTCTCTATCGAGGAAGCTAAATCATCTTGTAATTATCATGGGGCATCCTGAACTTGTTTAAGTTAGGGTCACAATTTAATGTCATATGTCGAGGAAATCAGTTCTTAGTTTAAGGTCATAGAGTTTGGAACATAGAGTTTGTAGCTGGGATCAAAGAAAAAATTTCTAAGCTTCACTACATATCCTACAAGGAAAGGAATAAAGTCATATGTAGTTATTGAATGTCATGTATCTTAACATCATATAGTGAGGATGTGGGTTGTGATGTAGTTTATTTTCATATATCTAGGACATGTGCACCCCAAAAGAGACATGTTTGGTGCGGTATATAACCCAATGTGAATGAGGGTAGAAGAAGTCCACACCATATCACACATTCTCAAAAGGGAACCCATTACAAAAGGGGTGGAAAGGGAAAATAATGGTGAGGCTGGGCCCGGGATCAATGATTCAGGTGTCACTACATATCCCATAATAATGGGAATCAATCCACATGTAGTTCTTGGGGTGCAGGGTGCGTAGGTCTGAACCACACATAGAGAAAAGAGGCATTAAATATATCTTATTTGTTCTTTTTTCGATTTATTTTCTTGAATGACTAGCCCAGGATGAAAATTCCAGGTGTTGATATAGGAATCAAGCTATATTTAGGCCTTGACAAATGACACAATGGATAACCAATTCCCATAGTGATTCCCTCTCAAGTGAGAAAATCACAATGCTGTGCCGTTTTTCATTTTACGGCCAGGATGATAGTGTCACAATTTAAGGTCATATGATAGGACTGTCCCATGATCGACCCATGAATTTTAATGTCATATGGTAAGTAATCTATATTATAAATTCATCTGGGAGAAGGAGTCATAGTTTAACGTCATATGGCTTGGATGTAAGAGATATTAGTTTAAGGTCATAGAGGTTAGACCATAGTGTGTGAAACTCCTCCATGCAAGTATAAACCTTATCAAGAACCCCTAATCCCATGTGATCCATAATCGGTGTGGGAAACAAGGGGTGATGTTAGGATTTACCCATCACATGAGAGTGCATAACAATGAAAGAGAAATTTCGGGTGGGAAAATCCCAACCATTCCAACATTCTTATTCGACACATGCAGGTGTATGGAGGGATAACACCAGAGGTGTTGGAGAATAAAGGGGTAGGAAAATATGAATCATTAAACCCAATATTTGGGACATAATGGGATTGGTATAATGATTTAGGATAACTTTTGACCATATTTGAAACACAATATCCATATCGTGTGACTTGGGATGGGAACAAACAACTAAGGGTTGTCTTCTGACCATATTTAAAACATGGGAAAAACCTATCTCAAGATACAGTTTAAGATCCTCCAAGATGTGGTCTTAGAATGGTTGGAGAGCCTTAAGTCTAAGAATACATAATGTTTTGGGTTTTTTTGGATGAGGAAGGCATTAGAGACCTATGTAAAGGGGACGTGTGAATGTGGATGGTACTCATGTAGTTTAACATCATGCGATAAGGATGAATGCTGGGAGGAGTACTCTAAAGGTTGGTACATGGAGTGGATATTGTAAACCCAATGTGAATGAGGAAAAAAAGGCTTAATCATAGCCATGTACTCCTTGAATAACCCAGAACAAGAGGAAAACCGATCAAAGGGTTGGAGGCTGGACCACATATGAAAAGTCCGCTCATTCCTACATATCTCATAAGGATGAGAATCAAGCCACACATAGTTCTTGAAGGAGGGCGTGGAAAATAGTCAACGCCAAAGGGGGTGAAATCCTATGAAATGAGAGGGTTGTCAGGTAGTTTAATGTAATGTGAAATTGGATTCTAAAGATATTAGTTTAAAGTCATAGAGTTCAGACTATGAGAATGAGCCTTTTGAAGTGGAAAAATGTAACATGGTGTCAGAAAGAAACCTGATGTGAATGAGGAACAAAGAGGTCCGCATCGCATTAAAAATTACCTAGAGAACACGTACATAGTTTAAAGTCATGATGCTTGGACTTTGGGACCTAAAATACTAGTTTAAGGTCATAGAGTTTAGATCGTAGGGTATGATATTATTCTAAGCAAGTAAAAACCTTATCAAGAAACCCTAAGCCCACATGATCCATGCTCGGTCCGAGAAATAATGGTCAGATAATGTATTTACAACATGCGGAAGCACACAATAAGGGAATAGAGGTATGGAGTCAAGGACAACCCCACAAAAATCATCCTCCCACTCAATGTGTATAGGTTCATGTATGGATGGAACTAAGAGTATTGTAATTCCATCTAGACATAAGGATGTGAGAAGGAATGTAAATCAAAAGACCAATATTTGGGACACAATGTAATTGGTATAAAGATGGAGGATTACTATTGACCATATTCAAAACATAGTATCTATATAGTGTAACCAAGAATGGGAACAAAAAAATGAGGGTCAAATGATGAACCTATCCGAAACATGGGTAGAACCTGTCTTAATATTTCATTCAAGATCCTCCAGGACATGGGCCTAGAATGGTAGGCGATCCTTAAGGCTGAGCATCCATACCATTTGGGGGTCCTTTTGGATGTGAAAGATGATGAAGACCCAAACAACGGGCATGAAAAGAATGGAAGTGGAATGAGAGAATTACTATATAGAATCCAACACCCCAAGTCCCATCCACGGTGCATCTGAGCATGTTAATGAGGAGAGACAGAGGTCAATGGATTCAACTAGGGGTAAATCACTCAAGAAGACGAGTGGGGAAAAGGGGAAAAATTGGTTGATGAACTCGGGGCTGGACCTGAAGAAAAAATGATCAGGTGTTCCTACGTATCCCATTAGGATAGGAATCAAGACACATATAGTTCTTGAAGACCCATGCGGTTTGACATCATGTGGTAATGAAGTAGGTAAAAGTGAAGTGTTCCTAAAGGGGGAACATGGTGCGACTATTACAAACTCGTTGTGAATAAGGGAAGAATCCCACACCACACCATGTGCTCATAGAGGTAACCACAAGCTGAGGGGGAGAAAGGGATGAACATGGGGATGAACCCAAAGAAAAAATGTCTAGGCATTCCTATGTATCCCATAAGGGTGAGAATCAAGCCACATGTAGTTCTTGAATGTTGTGTAGTTTAACATAATGAGGTAAGGATGTAACAGTAGTTTAATGTCATGTAGAATAAAGGGGGTAGTTTCCTTTTTAAGGTCATATAGAAAGGACCATAAATGATATGTAATTTAATTTCTTTTAGTTACAACACAAAAATTTAACGTCATATGGGATGGAAGGGATCTTAGTTTAAGGTCAAAGAACTTAGACCTTGTAAGGACAAAAGGGCTGGAAAGGTCAAGAAACCTTGGGCTCAACCCAAAGTAAAAATGTTTGGGAATTATTATTCATCCTATGATGGTAAGAGTCAATCTATATATAGTTCTTGAATGTTGTGCAGTTTGACATCATGTGGTAAGGACACAAGATAAGGGGGAGGCCCCTGAAGGGGATACATGATGCAGTAATTGAAAAACCAATGTAAATGAGGACCAAAGAATTCCACACCACACCACATGATCCTGAGATACTATACTCAGGACAAGATTCCATAGAGATTTTTGGATTTATGGTACCTAGGGTTGGACCCGAGGATTAAATTTCTAGGCGTTTCAACATATCCCATAAGGATGAGAATCAATCCATTCATATTTCTTGAATACCATTCAGTTTAACATAATGTAGTAAAAATTATTGGGGGAGAGGTATCCCAAAAAAGGTAGGATGTGTATGGAATGGAGAAATAACCTAATGTAAATGAGGACCAAATAAGTACACCCCACACCATTCACAATCCAAGGAGAGAACTCAGGCCAAGGGGAAAGAATAGGAATTGAAGAACCTACAGCTAGACCCTAAGATGAAATGTTTAAGAATTCCTACGTATATCATAAGGTAGGTAATCAAGACATACATAGTTATTGAATTCCGTACAGTTTAACTTCTTGTGCTAAGTACGTAGTAGTAGTTTAATGTCATGGGGGATGGTGATGCTGGGTAGTTTTACATCTTACATCTCAGACGAAGAAAAGGGTGGTAAATATACCCGAGGCTAGACTCGAAGAAAAAAAATCTGGGTGTTGTTATGTATCCTTATAGGGAAAGAATCAATCCACATGTAGTTCTTGAATTCCATGTAGTTTAACTTCATGAAGTAAAGATGTATTAGCTATTTAATGTCATGCTGGACAAGGGGAAGAGGCACTCACAGTTCAACATCATGTAGGATATAACCAAAGGAAATGTGGATTTTTTAATGGGTATATATAGCATGGAGATGTAACAAAACTAATGTGAATGAGGACCAAAGAGGTATCATACCACACCACATATACCCCCAATAGAATGAGGGTATTGAACCTGGGTTGGGCTAGAAGAAAAAATGTCTGGTAATTCCTACATATCCCGCGAGGGCACGGATCAAGCCATATGTAGTTCTTGAATAACATGATGTTTAATGTCATGAGGTAAGGATTAAGGGGTAGTTTAACGTCATAGGGGATGGTGATGCTGGATATTTTTACGTCTTGAATATCCGATGAAGAAAAGGGAGGTCAATGGACCTAGGACTGGATCTGGAGACAAAACATGTGGGTGTCTCTACATATCCTTCTAGGGATGGAATCAAGCCACAAATAGTTTTTGAATGCTGTGCAGTTTAACATTTTGGGGTAAGGAATAGGGTACAATTTAATTTCATGTTGGATGGTGATATTGAGTAGTTTTATTTTTTGTATTCTAGATGAAGAAAAATTAAGTCGAGACCTAAGGCTGGACCTTAAGACAAAACATCCAGGTGTCTCTACGTATCCTGCTAGGACAGGAATCAAGACACATGTAGTTCTTAAATTTCATGTAGTTTAACATAATGTGGTAAGGATGAGGGTATATTTTAACATCATGTGGGATAGGGATGCTGGGATGTTTTATGCCTTGCATCCCAGATGAAGGAAGGGGAGGTCAATGGACTTGGGGCTAGACTCGAAGACAAAAATTCCATGTATCACAACATATCCAACTAGGGAAGGAATCAAACCACATGTAGTTATTGAATGCCTTCTATTTTAACATCATGTGGTATGTAAGATGGTATAGTTTAACATCATATGGGATGGTAATGATGGTCACTTTTACTTCTTAAATCCTAGACAAAGAAAATGAAGGTCCTCATGCGAAGTACTGCTTGAGGAATTTGGCATTGGTGGGAGGAGTAGTACACTCACTTGGTGACCAAAGAGTATGTACCATTGTGTTAAACCTTGTGAATTATATAAGGTCCCTCCCATTTGGGTTACAACTATGGTGTCTTCCTATTGGGTATCATTGGCATCCTTAGAGCTAATATCGTGTCACCTTGGATGAAGGAATTAAGATAAACCTTTTTATTGAAAGCTCTAGCTATCTTGTTCTGGTGCCTCTCCAGATTGTGCAAGGACTAAAGCCTATTCTCATCAAGGGATTCTATCTCATATAGATGGAATTATTCTATCTTGTTTAATGTCTTCTTATCATAAAAAACTGGGTGGAATTGTTAGTCATTGTCCGGTAAGCCCAGAGAGAATTGGGGAACATGTCTAGCCAACTCCACTTGTTATGACCAACCATATTATACAAAATGTTAGAGAGATTCTTATTGAATACCTTAATCTGCCCATTTTTTTTCATGTGATAGAGAGAAGTGTGGTTAGACTATATTTTTTACGTAGCATATAGTTTCTTTATCTTGGATGCTCGAAAGTTGGTGTCATTATTAGTGAGAATAGCACGAGGGACTCTGAATCAGTGAATGATGTTGGAGATCAAAAACTCAATGATAGAATGGGCACTAAATTCCTTGAGCTATATCACTTCCTCCCACTTGGAAAGGAAATATATGGAGGTTAGGATACACCTACACCAATGAGATTTTCTAAGTGGATATGGTCCCATGATATCAAGTCCCCAGACCACAAAGGGACAGGAGTAATTGGTAGTATGGAGTGGTTTCGATGGCTGATGCACAAAGTTGGCATAAATCTAGCATGTGTGAAACCTCTTGGAAAGCTCGATACAGTCATAGAATATGGTGAGCTAGAAGTATCCCAATCTTAGAATCTAGTGGGAGATTTTCAACCATGCCTGATGAGCCCTATTGGAACTAGCATGGACTTATTGCATGAAATTGGAAATATCATCTCCTTGAATGAAATGCAGGAGAACCCTATCAAACCAATGTTTGTAGAAGATCTGCTCAAGGCTGGGACCACTCTGGATGGTAAAATTTACTACACGTCGATGGATTCACTCACGCTCAGCTCTTTTTCTTTCAGGAGATGACCGTGTTGGAGGTACTCAACAAAAGAAGTTTTCCAACTAGGGGTCTCTTTTGCTACATCATGGGCCATGGAGGCCTTGGTGTGGAGGCATAGTTGGTAAGGTGACTTACCAGATGGCTATTATTATATTCTGAACTAATGAAAGAAATGAACCTTCGATGCACCACATGGATAATTAGATCTTCATGGTTAGAATCTGCAAGAGATGTGAAAATAATAGACACGACATCAGCTCTACCATTATACGACCAAGGAACATGAGTGACCTTTTGTAAATAAGGGAACTCAGCCATCTTCTAGTGAGTGAGCTCTAAGAGGGGAATTAGCTCTGGTTTCCTGATGACGTAGTCACTATTGATCTACTTGATAACCAACTCAAAGTCCCCCTTCACATGTAGGTGGGGAGAATCAATCTCAATGGCCAACTCGAGACCAGTGATGAGGGCCTAATAATATGCCTCATTTTTGGTGCAGCCTTTTGAAAATAAGAATGAGTAAGAAAAAATAGACTATGTAGGCCTGATGAAGATGATTCTCATGACTACTCAGTAGAGTCTAGGATCACTAATACTTCTACCAATGGGACTTTAGGAAGCACCATCGAAGTGAATCAGAAAACATGGAATGGTTTGGTATAATGATAGAATGGAATCAAAACCAGAGGATATAGAAAGTACTGCTTGATCTTCTGAAAAGTGTTTTTACATTCTTCATCCCATTGGTAGACGACACCTTTATTCATGAGTTAGGAGAAGGGATTACACTTTGCAGCCAAGTTATCAATGAATCCGTGTATCTACGATAAGTGGCCTTGAAATCCTTGGAGATATCAAAGGATACTAGGAGGAGGCATCTAAATGATGGTATTGAACTTATTTGGATTAATCTTGATGCTTCTGTATCTAATGACAAAGAAAGGGAACTTTCCAGAGGTAATACCGAAGGCACACTTTAAGGGGTTCATCTTTAGATGGAGGGAGCGAAGGAAGCTGATCAATTTCTCATGATATTTAATATGGTACTTAAGTGGGTGATATTTGACCACAAAATAATACATGTATTATTCCACAATATCCTGAGGATCAGTTTGAATATACGGTTCATAACACGCTGATAGGTAGCTCCTACATTCTTTAGACTAAAAGGCATTACTAGATAACAAAAGGTAACTTGAATTGCTCTGAAGGTGGTGGACTCTTCATCCTCTGGGGCTATTCAGATCAGATTATATCTGTAATACTCATCCATGAAGGAGAGATCTTGGAATTTTGCAGTGGTTTCGATCAACAGATCTATCATAGGAAGGGGGAAATCATCATTTGGACATCAGTGGTTGAGATACCGGAAGTCAATGTAGACTCTGATATGTCCTTTCTTCTTCCTGATAATAAATATGTTAGCTAACCATATGGTGTATTGGTCTTCCTTGATGAATTTGGATTTGATGTGTTTATTTTTAGGTTCTGGGGCCCGCAGTGGAAGCCGGTGGGCTGTGGATTTTAAAATTTTTCATCAGTGGAATGACGAAACTTGTTGCCACCGACGATCCGAGCCCCAGAGAGGTCTGAGAATCTCGTGTAAATTATTAAGAGCACAAAACTAAAATGAAAATGTACCCATTTCAAATCCGAAGCCATGGTCAACAGAAACTAGTCTATGACAATCGTTGCTTGAATGATCCAAACCAGGATCCTTCTAGATCATCCACACACACTCCAAAAATCTGATGGAATGTCGATCGTCGAATTCCAGATGCTAGCACGATGATCCGACGATGCTTTCGACGTCTCGACGATCACCACATTGATATCTATTCGATGTTAGAGGAAGAACTTGATCCGAAATCTTGGATCATCCGCTTCTATCTCTAGGAAGTGGGAGGAGAGAGAGGATCTCAATTTTCATTCCATACAAATGAATGAATAGTTAATTGACCAACATAAGAGAGAGCCTCCACTTATATTTATAGTAGACTTTAGAAATACCCAGTTGGGTTCCCCGACCCTCATTTATTTCAATGTCCACTAAATAAATAATTTTGATGAACTAAACTATGCAAATATTATTTATTATTTTATCACATACTTGTAATATATATATAATATATTACGTGATAAAACCAAGTCATTTAACTCGACTCGCTATCCCGCTTAATATTAAATGAATCTTGAATATTAAAATAATATTCTTTCGATGAATATTTTCCCGTATTTACTAATCTTGTAAATACATTAAATAAATTCAGGCCCAATTATTCATAACTTGAATAATAATGAATTTATTTAAGTCATTGGTGATTGATAACTTGGACAACACTCAGAACCTATAGTGGGGCCCACTATGTCCGTATACCTATTCGACTGAATAGGATAGATTCTTGAATACACTATTGTGTGTGACCGTCTAGGCCCTTATCTCGATAGAAGTGAATAAAATACACAGACCAAGAGAGGAGTCTAGAAACCCATCATGGACCCTAAAGAGATAAGGATAGTCATAACAACGACTACCATCTTACAAACACTGACTGTGTACTATAATCTCTTTATCATTGAATATCTCATAAAGTAGGATGCACTCTTGTGTCATCGTCCTTATCTTGCTTTATTATTTGTCGATCTATCTAGATGGATTTACCTTTGTACAACTTTGGCCAAAGACTTACGAAGGTAACACCATCTTGATCAACTAGTCCTGAGATATACAACTTCCTAAACTTGGAAGCGACAAATCCTTTCTTGACCATTCAGCTAATATCATACCACCAACAACACACACGACACAAACTACCTCACCATGACATCATTCACATGGGTTTCCTCTTGTATTAAAGTACGTAATAAAATGGTATGCATTGGTAATTGTCTCAAGTCAAGAGACCAATACATATTTCCATAGATAGGAATGACCAATGACACTCAAAACATGTGGTGTTCCTATTGGCGGGTCTATCCTCATGATCTCATTACTAGAGATCACCAAGTGAGAACTTCATGAGAATAAGTCTCAATGATTATGATCCCCCAACACCTGATAGTCAGACATCTACTGTGTCCAGTCGGTAAAATGTAACTAGACCATAGAACATTTATTTAAGATTAATGTCATAGTGTCTTGAGGTTCTCATTATAGTCTGGGATCTTCTATAACCTATCGACATGAAAATTAACCTTTGGACATTACCATTATAATAGTGGACGTAGAAAAGTCTATAGTATAATGGTAAGATAACATCATGCATATCTAACTGTACACATGATATGGTAATCAGAAGTACTGCATAGTTGGGTCTAGGGCACCCACTATTTCAACACTCCCACTTGCACTAGAGAAAACTTGCTAACCAAACTTGTTAGCTACTCACATGATAAATACCATGCTTCTACTGAGTAATGTATTTAACTACTGGGCCTACCACGTTTTCACCGTGTGGCATATATGCTATATGTGACCTCATCTTCTTGAGTAAAACTTCTCAAGATAAGGTATCCCCGAGTATATCATTTTGTCCATTGTTATAACTTGAAAACTTGTCTAGTAAGAATAATTTTCTCACTAGGTACGAATCCAAGAATTTGAAAAAATCGTTGCAATTTATAACTGCTTCTTAGTTTCCTAAGAAGGTGCAACGTACTCGGTATTGGTAGGTATGGCTACAACTAGCTTTTATGAGCTTGACTCTCTCATCTCCATTGCTTAATTATGAAATTAGATCAAATTTATCTAAGGATTACTAGTTTGTGTCCCATAAAAACTATTATACCTTCCCCTCTATATTCCAGGCACATATCATTTGTACTTGCCGAATTACAAGATGATAGTTCTGACTGCTTCACTTGTAGTGCTCCAAGATGTAATTTATATCTGCCTACATTAATGTATATTATGGAAATATCAATTATTGTATATATTATGGAATAAGAAATTGATCCATTGCTGAAGCATATGGAACTCAACTCACAACATTAATCTATGCCCATGCTTTGAACATGTTAACCTAAAGAGATTAATCCATGTGACATTGGCAAAAATTCTGAACTTGAATTGTTCCAACTTGTAGTTTTCGATACAATGTAACTATATGTACGATTGAATAGGACCAATCAACCTATGGATCTACCTCAGTAGATCCTATTACCTAGAACTTATGTTTCTACTTTAAGTCAATCATTAGAGAATTTATTTTATTCTAATCTTATCTAACTGTAAGATCAAGATCTGTTTTTCATATTTTTCCGATCATATTTCACTTGGAAAACATTGACGCTACCCATAAACTTTGGTGGACACAAGGAAATTATTGATTTATAATTAATTCTCTAAGATATTATTGCTTAATTTAATATAGAATTGGATCTTAGTAACTTGAAACCCTTATTAGCATCATATGATGTCATCATCTCTTTCTGGTTGCGTTGTATAGACACCTTCCACGAAAGATGATCTTGACATCCATTGACCAATAGAATGATCTTAGAATTTAGATATGACAAGTAAAATTCTAATAGATTTAGGCATACCTACTTGGTATAACCAATCGAGCCTTATTGGTACTAGGATTGTACCATCCATGTGTCTTATCATTTGAATACCCACCGCATTATTCAATTTATAACCCCCTTTTCAATTTGATACATGGAATCCATTATTGAATTTTAATTAATCTTGTCAATATTAGCTTATTTCCATATACAAATTACTTGTAGGAATTATTATTCTTAATGAATAACTTATTACTGACAGCGGTGAATATAAAACCATCACTATGGTTTCATTATTCCTACGTAGTATGTGTCTCTGGAACATGCCTATTACATATGTACATGTGGAACTTGTTCCCATGACAACCATTTGTGCATCTCAAGCATTGACTAAGTCTAATTCAATTCAGCTCCCACTATCTCTAATAGAGATGTGCACCCTTGTATATAATTGTAGTCTAATACTTGACTACATCTTTTCTATCTTAAGTATTTATGTAATATCAAAAGAAACTGTTAGGATAATTACCTAAGATGCACAATGTGTTTAACTTGATGCATGTTTGTTTGTTTTTTTCATAACAAACACTTTGCATCCTAAACACATGTCCTATTACATAATGGATTTTCATCATGATATGACTCATATGATATCCATTTGTCATTTTAGTTGTCATATTGGTTATGGGTTTATGCTGTTATTTTTCAAAAACACATCTTGAAATATATTGGATGTTACTGCAGGTTGTAACATTAATACAAATTACATCATAAATATGATGTATAAAATGTGTGTTTAGGAATTTCTCCATGCAACATTTTGTTGATCAATGTAAAGATGTAAGAAATTATCATCAATCCTCCTTATGAACATCAAAATGATGATGTAGATAAGGTAACATGCGTTTAGAAATTACTCCACACTACATTACCATGATCGATGATTGCATAGCCAAGATATTCTTCGACATGCCGATCCGAAGCAACTCATATCTTCTTACCATGCATATACTTCACAAGAAAATTCCTTAATAACTTAAAGGAATCTTATGAAGTATCTTCATTTCTTTATTTATTTGCAATAGTTCATACTCTATTGTTGAACTAACCTCAGAAGCTTTGTGGAATACCTTTATTTCTAAAGGTTTCTTTGCCTAAACTAAAGGCGTTAGCAATACCATAGGTGTTTATCTGTGCCGAGCCTAAATACCATACTGGGTATATTCTTAACGTCCACTTTTAGTTTTACTTGACAAAGAATTATATTGCCACAACTGGGTAGGTATTACATTTTATATTCATCATGTATTGTATTTGATTCAAGTATGTTTGAACTATTTTTTGAGTATGTTACCACAAAAAACATTCATTCCAAAACATGGAATAATGTGTCATCATGTCCAAAAGGACATTTGAGATAACTGTTTTGGTTATACTCAACAACTTTTTCAATTTGAATCAATCACTTGGAAAATAGAAGTCATGGGTTTCTCAGCACTAACTTAGAAATGACCCTTTCTAAACTGCTTAGAGAAGACACATTACTACTAGTAATGTTTCTCTACTTACTTGGTTACTGTATTTCAATACATATATGTGAAAATAATAATGTATTTAATACCCAAGAGGAATGTGAAAAAACAATACTTTTATTTGATGAATATTAACTGAACAAGAAGCAGGTACTTGCTTCTAGTATTTCAGTTTTTTTGCACATTTAACTTCCATAAATTTATTTCAATATGTGATGAAAATAACCTCCTATTAAATAACCAACCAATTTTCATTGAAGTACATGATGAAGGTTCCTTTGGAATAGCTTTCCATAGGACTTTCCTCATTGTCTTTCAATATATTTTCTATAAGAACAAAAGGTGGTACTTTCTTTAATATTCTTGTTACTTGGAAAATATTACCTTAAAGGTAAGGAAGATCTTACCCTATATAATTCTTTTGTATCCTTAAACAAAACAAGAGTAGTTGGGTGTAAAAGGTATAAGAATGGGATGACATGGAAGATTGTGAACTATCTTTCACTTTACACAATCCGATTATTATCACCCCATTCATATGTTGTTTAGCTTTCTCCTCAAAAATTTCTTGGAGATGAGACTTCATGTGATCATCATCCAAGTCATGATGTAGCGACCACAAATAACATCAGACATTGATGATAGAATTATGAAAGATCCATAATATGATTTGTTCATGAGTCTCCTATATGAAATTTTACACCCTTGCTTCCTAAGGCGGTTTAACAGGTTGGGACACAAGCACCTTGAATTTCCATTATAGTATACTACACTTGGAATTTCGTGCTTGTTTGGACATCAACTATGTCCAATATTTATCGCAATTTTTATTATGGTATTACTTTCTATTCTCTACAAATAGACTTTAGCAGATTGTACTTTTATGTGATTACCTAATGTGACATTACTGATTATTTAATCATTAAATGTCTCCCACTAATTTTTCAAATTCTAGGAACCCTATGTACTAGAATCAGAATACTCTTGAGTATTCTAGTGGAAAGGATCCCTGAACCTCCCTCATAGTCTACAAGTTATGGATACGCCACTACTCGGAGGGTCCAAGGTAGGCTTTTAGATGGCCAACCACATTAACTCGCGGTTCCTTGATTTGTTAAGTGAAGTCCCATCTTTAAAATCATTTACTGATTTACTCAACACCTGCCTCTAAAATTACAACAAGCTAGCTATGAATATTTAATTTCGTCAATTTTAGTTAAGTCGATCCACCACACAAATAAGAACTCTCTGGTAGTAAGAGGCACCCTTAGCTAAGGCATGAACGACACCTCGAACACCCGGTTTTGTTCAAACCTGAATGAAGGAAGTTTTTTTTGTGACTTAATATTTTTTGTGAGGGTTTTATTGGTTTTCTCTCTCGACGACTGTAATCCATTTCTATTAAACTTGTTCATCTATGTTGTCACACTCACAACTAAATTTTAATAGAAAAACATATGCCTCTTCTTTATGAATTTTATTATCTATTATTTTATGTATTTTCCCACTGTTCTAAAATGAATAAAATAATAAATAAATGCATAAAGGTTAAAATACTACCCAGCTGGTCTTGAGCATCTAAACGACCTAAGGGAATCATACCGATTCGAAGCTTTACTCATGATGCAGCTTGCCCTCTATCCTGTATGTTCACTTCTCATCTGGAATATCGTCCTATCTTGGTGGGGTCCACGTCACATCTTGGAGTATCACCTTGTCTTGGCGGGGTCTACGTCGTTCACCGTCTTCATACAAAGTACAACAATACTCACGCACAGGTGAGGGGGACTAGTGGGATAAATGTAAATCAGGTAAAAATTGGGCGTGTAGGCCCTTATAAATTTTAACCGAAAAATAAAGATGATTCAAAAACCATCTATTTAATTAATTACAATCATCACACATAGTTAAAATAATTAATTAAATAAAAGGCAACATACACGGGTCGATGCTCAAGACCAGTAGGCGGGTAAAATAAAGCGCGATAAAATTAAAATGAATTAAATTAGTATGAGGGTTTATTTAATTAAATTAAATGAATTAATAAATTCAAATAATTTAATTAATCATCGGTTTATAAATTAATTTCATTTTTATGCAAAAATTAAATTAATTAAAAAATTTAATTTTATTACATAATTAAATTAATTTATATCTTTGGGTATTTCAAGTTATTATTGGTTAAACCATATATTAATATTTTAATTAATTAATTATATTAATTATGGAAAAACCAGCCATCACAACACTGAAGCAGGGGTCTGCTCGGACCCCTAAAAAACCTAACCTTTTTTCCTTTCTTATCCATGCGCTAGCCCCCCCCCCCCTCCACTTTGTTTTTTTGTTTTCCTTTCTTTCTCCATAAACCGGTCCATCTTCCCTTTTATTGTTTTTTTGATTTAAGACTTCATCTTCTTCCACTATCCTTTTTTATGAGTCAAGTATCCTCCTAATTTTTGTAAGTCAAGGTCTTCTCAAAAAAAATTTCCAACGTCTTAATGATTGCCGTTTAAATTTAATAATAATAAAATTATTATAATAAAATAATAATTTATTATTATTATACTATTATAATAATAAAATAGTAATTATTATAATAATAAAATTATTGTATAAAATTATTTAATTGTCAAAATAAAAATTGCACATTATTGAAACTAATTCCAATTAACCAAAACCGATCAAGACTTGATCAGTTTTTCCGATACGAATTAATTTAATTTTAATGTGAATTTAATTTTCTAGGCTCAGAAAATTTATGCCGTAAGAACTCGGTTCTTATTCCTGAGGCACGAGTTTCTTCTTTTCCTTTTTTCTTAAGTGTTTTTGAGAAAATAAGGAAAATGGGAAAAAATTTCAAAAATTTGTGGGTACACACCGTGTAATTTTCCACACGCCGTGTACTTAGGCCATATGGGATGAGTACATAGGGCATGTAGGCCTGTCTATGATGAAGGGTATAAAAACTGACTACATGCCATGTACTTTGTATATACAGTCCATGTAATCAGTCAGCAGGTGAACAGTAAGGTGGTGGGGGTAGCTACTAGTGGAGCGATATTACACACCGTGTACTTAGAAATACATGCCATCTAATCATGTCGACAGATAAATAGTGAGGCGGTGGAAAGTGGCCGCTAGAGGAAAAATTTAAAAAATGAAAAGTACACGTCGTGTACTTGAGATTACATGCTGTGTAGTTATGTTTTTTCACTTAAAACATGAAGTATCCTCCTCTTTCGACAGAGGGAGCTTAGAACTCGACGAGAGCCATGGGAGAGAGGGCCGGAGCTTGGAGGAGCTCCCAATCATACACCAGGACTTCGATTCCTTCACCGATGATCTCGTTTGAACTACGTGGGTGAGTTCTTATCTCTTCTTGAACCACTCCTTCCAATTATTTACCTAAGGAAAGTTATTTGAGTTTTAATGGGTTTATGTTTATCCCAGATCTACATCGTTCTTGGGTGTTTCGGGAGGCCTTGTTCATGTATATTGATCAGAGGAGATCAAGGTAGGTGGTCTGGTGTTTATTTCCAACTGTCAAGTTGTTTTTGTGTACCATTGTGCTACGCGACCATGTTTGGGGTGTCGTATGGATGAGGCCTTGACTTATAAAACACCTATAATTAAAAAGGTAATTTAATAAATATGTATAAACTACTGTTTGGGATCGTTTCTTTGATCCAGGGCCACCCCATGGGTGTTTTTACCTTGTTTACCCGTTTTTCCAGGATACCCATGGGTATGCCATGATTATAGCATGCTTTGAGTTTTCTTGAGAGAAAATATATAAATAATTTCTTGCTTATGTGATGGGCTCGGCCCAATTACTTGCTTAGCCATAGGGAAGTGTTTTCCTTAGCCTGAGGGCAGTGTTTCATTTATCATGAGGGAAACTTTTCTTATGCTTGTGGGCAGTAGCTTTCATGCCTAAGGGTAATATCTCATATGACTGAGGGCAATATTCATTATGCCTATGGGCAATCACCTAAGGGTTTTGATTCTGATTTCCTGAGGGTAAGGTTTTGCATGTCTGAGGACTCTGTTTACTTCGTATATTCACTGTGGTGATTTTACATGTCATACCTACCAAGATAAAGGCTATACTTGGTATTGTTTTACCTTCCACTTGTTAGATAACTGTTGTGTTTTTAGCTGTGGCACTGCTTAGGATATTGTCGGTTGAGGCTGAGTCTCAAGAACTCATAATTAAATTATATTGAATTGTTAAATAATAATTAAATGAAAATGGAATTGGTAGTATTAGCTGCTTTTGAGTACTACCTTGCTTACTGCATTTCATTTCTGCACACTGCTGTTGCACATTTTAACTGATAGTTGGGCACTGGCCTTTGGTGGTTGCTTACTGGGATTTATTTCTCACACCCTGTTTGGGTCATGTCTTGGGCCCAAACAGATTATGTTGCTGTGGGTTTTGATAAGGGAAAGAGTCCCTATACGTACTTGATTGTTGCAGAGGAGTAGAAGAGCATGATACGAGCTTAGGCTTGCGATGCTGCTGAGTTCCTGCTGCACTGTGTTGATTTGTTTTGCTGTATTTTTACCTTGTACTTTATTGTTTCATATTGGAGTGTATCCTGTTTTGGCTTCTTTCTTAGACCTAGGGACATATTTCATCATATATATATGACTTTTGGTCATTTATTTTACTTTCATACTATTGTCCATTTCAACATTGTTATTATTTACTATTTTGACTTTTGTATGTTTATATTTCTCCGCTGCACTACACTTTGACAAATGAGGGAATATTTTCCCCAATATTAGACCTGGGCCCTCATTGCTAGTCGGTAGCCTCTGGCGTTTGGGGAAATTCACTTGAGGTCATGTGACCAACCGAGTTCGGGGAACCCATTGAGTGGAACCCGGATCCAGGATTTTACAATGTGGTATCAGAGGGATTTTCTTTTCTCTGAGTTATTTTATTATTTGGTGATGACAGAAAGAGATTTTTTAAAGGTTGGGGCCGAAGCCTCATTTATTATTAAATCAAAGAAAATACCTCTTTAACTGGGTAGAGGGAGATCCATTACATAGCCCAAAGGCCCAATGGGCATTTAGCCCATTACATGGCCCATAGGCCCAATTTTTTGGCCCAAGGCCCATTCTATGAATAGTACTGCTACAGTACTCGTGCTGCTACAGTACTGCATAGTACCCACCACTGCTACAGTACTCTTCCACCACTACAATGTCCACCATTACTACAGTGCCTCCGCTGCTACAGTACGCTACAGTACTGCTATAGAACCTGCGCCCAATGGGTTTTGAACCCCCCATTTTTCTTGTAGGATCAAGGGGTGCTTACCACTAAGACAAAACCCAACTACACGATGTAAAGAGATATATTTTCATAGGATTCGATAATAACTATACCCGGGAGTATCTACCCCGTGTACAGGTAAAGGCCGAATTGCCTTGAGTTAAATTGTGATTTTCTATTTATGATTATTACTGTTTATTTGATTTTCACCGTTGGGTGACGCAATTGTGGTGATCTATTTATATTTTTATACTAGGGTTCTATTTAGTTGAAACCTGATGAGATGAGGGTATTCCAACTCATGAATCCTTTAGGAAAATGTTAG
The DNA here is from genome assembly GCA_963277665.1 of Viscum album. Classification (NCBI taxonomy): domain Eukaryota; kingdom Viridiplantae; phylum Streptophyta; class Magnoliopsida; order Santalales; family Viscaceae; genus Viscum; species Viscum album. Next base: position 503,762,011 of record OY728135.1, on the reverse strand, counting down.
AATCACATGCCATGCATAGTTTCCATGCCATGTAGGTGCATTAGAAAATTGCATACTGGTGTGATAGATGTTGTGCTAGAAAATGCATGCTGTTATGATAGATATCTTGATAAATACCTTCTATTTGATAGGGTATTGTTATGTATGGTTTTGAGAATGAATGACAAACTTTGTTTCTTGAGGAGTATGATCCCTCATCAAGTAGAATTTGGTGGATCATTGACTTGTTTTCTTGTTTATAACATGTATAAGATGCCAAGATTTGATTTGTGGGGAGTATTCCCCTCACGGATCAGAATTTGGCACTTAGGTGTTGGTTTCAATGTTTTTCTAGGCTCCAGATTAGTTTCTAAGGCTTACTATCCAAAAAAACCCAGAATACATGCCATGTAATTTTGACTACACACCATATACTCTTCTGTTCGGGAAGAAAAGAATTTTTTTAAGTACATGTCGTGTATTGTATGTACACGTCGTGTAGTTCCTAACCATGTCATAGGCCGTGTAGGCAAAAACACAGGAATTGGAAAACTCTAGAAGGAACACGCCGTGTACCGGCTGTACAAGCTGTGTTGTGTTGACCCTATGTCTACTGTGTAACTAACAACACGGGCAAATAAATCTTCGCTTTAACACGCCGTGTCACTTATGAACACTCCATGTAGTGTAATATAGGTATTTGGCTGTATAACTAACAACACAAGTCAGTTTTATCCTTATAGTACACGCCATGTCCATACGGAACACTCCGTGTAGTGTGATCCATGTATCCGACCGTGTATCGAACAACACGGGTCAGTGAAGCTCATCTAGTACACGTCGTGTACCTGAGGGACACATTGTGTAGTCTTGATCGGTAAAAGTCCATGTGGACTTGGCCATGTGGTTGGGGAAATAGGGTGTTGTACACGCTGTGTGTGGGTGTAACACACCGTGTAGTGTTAGCCGAGTAGCTGGCCGTGTCACTAACGACACAGGTAGTTGGAATCTAAGCCATACATGCCGTGTACATCTGGAACACACCGTGTATTTTGAGCTGTGTTATCGGCCGTGCTGCAGACAACACAGGTCGGTGAAGCTTGTCTAGTACATGCTGTGTAGACTTTATACACGCTGTGTAGTCTTGTTCAAAAGAGAGTTGTGTGGCTAAGGCATGTATAAGGACTCAGGCAGGGGAAGAAAATTCAAGTACACATTGTGTGTAAGGAAAACACGCTGTGTGTTTGGGGTGTTACATGACCAGTGCTGATAGAGTACATGACCATGTAAAATATTTAAGGGAACATGCCGTGTAGTTATTATACACACTGTGTAGTCTTGTTTTGTAAACTTGAATGTTTTCTTTATCCTATTACCTTCTTAAGCTTCCTATTCTTAGTCCTTGATGATCTTAATCTAAGGTGTGCGTCAGTGCAAGGAGTTACCCCTAGAGTTCGGTGGGTGTCACTTTCTATGGGACCTCTATGTATTAGAGATGACGAGCTATGATGTCATTCTTAGGATGGACTGGTTGGTACCCTTTCGATCCTTTGTAGATTTCTATTGTCATAGGGTGAGTTTCACATCACTATAGGATGAAGAGTTTATATACAAGGGAAAGTGGGATGTCCAAGCGAGCGGAGCTGGACCTGAGCATCGTGGGAGTGGTGGAGTGACAGGCCAGATTGTGAGTTTATATCTAGATGACCAAGGAACTTTTCAGAAATATTTCCCTCCAGTAGTTGATTGTTTTAGGTATGTCTTCCCAGATGACTTTTCAGGTCTACCTCTAGAGTGAGAGGTGTATTTCTCTATTGATCTTGTGCCAAGAGCAGCACCGGTGTCCATTTCTCCTGACAGGATGGCTACAACAGAGTTGTAGGAGCTCAAGAGGCAGTTGGAGGAGTTGTAGGAAAAGAGTTTCATCTGAACCAGTACTTCTCCTTAGGGTTTTCCTATCCTATTTGCGAAGAAGGCGGATGGTACCCTCAGACTTTGTGTGGATTATCAGAAGCTGAACCAGTTGACAGTCAAGAAATGATATCACTTACCAAGGATTGATGATATTTTTGATCAACTTGGAGGAGCACGAGTGTTCTTGAAGATTGAATTGAGATACAGATATCATCAGTTTCATGTTAGACCATCAGACGTACCACTTACATCTTTTCGGAGAAGATATGGTCTATACAAGTATTTGTTCATGCCGTTCGGACTCATTAATGCGCCAAAAATATTCATGGATCTGATGAATCGTGTGTTCGACCCATATATAGATTCTTTTGTGGTAGTATTTGTGGATAATATCTTGGTGTACTCTCACACTCGACACGACCATGCCACCTATCTTGAGATCGTACTGAGTACACTGAGAGAGAATCAGTTATACACTATGCTCTCAAAGTTCCACTTTTGGATGGACCAGATATACTTCCTGGGTCATATTATCTTCGAGGAAGGAGTTGCGGTAGACCCAAAGAAAGTGAGAGTAGTAGTTTACTGGGAGCAGCCTAAGAACGTGTCTGAAAAATAGAGTTTCTTGGGGATGACTGGTTACTACAGGCGCTTTATACAGGACTTCTCCTGCTTAGCAGCGCCATTGATAGGTTTGACTAAGAAGGGTGTGAAGTTCGTTTGGTCAGAATCTTGTGAGATAGCCTTTTTGGAGCTGAATGGAAGGTTGATATCAGCACCAGACCTGATACTTCCAGAGCAAGGGAAGAGTTATACAGTTTATTAGGATGCATTAGGTATTGGGTTGGGATATGTATTGATTCAGGGCGATAAAGTAGTTGCGTATGGGTCTCGGCAGTTGAGGCCACATGAGAGGAATTACCCGACGCATGATCTCGAGTTGGCTGCAGTTGTTCATGCATTACGCTATTGGAGAGATTATCTCTTGGGAGAACATTTTGTGGTGTTCACAGACCACAAAAGTCTCAAATATATCTTTACTCAGTGTGACCTGAATCTGAGACAGTGAAGGTGGGTTGAATACCTTCTGTCCTTCAACATTGAGCTTGCTTATACACCTGGTAAGGGTAACACAGTTGCCGATGCACTAAGTAGGAGGACTCATATATAGGTAGTGTAGGAGGTTAGTGGTGAGTGGCAGCTTATGACTTTGTTCTCTGAGATGCATTTGGAGGTGCACGATAGTCAAGGACCAACCTATCTTTTATCCTTAGCTGTGACTTATAAACTCCTGGATAGAGAGAGGATGAGACAAATATTGGATTCAGAAGTCTTAGTTCTATGGGAGTCGGTGGCAAGTGAGGACCCTCCTCCCGGTTGGACGATAGACAATGGTGAGGTACTGCATATCCATGGATGAGTGTGGGTTCTAGGGGATATACGTGAGGAGTTGATGCGGTAGTTTCATGCTTCATCTTGGGCAGTGCATCCCAGAGTTACCCAAATGTACCGTGACTTGAGACGTCAATATTGGTGGCTGGGTATGAAGAGGGAGGTAACTGGTTTTGTTACAAGATGTTCCACCTGTTAGTAGGTGAAGGCGGAGCATCAGAGGACAGCCAGACTATTACAACAGTTACCCATTCCAAAGTGGAAATGGGATGATGTCACGATGGATTTTGTGACTAGGTTACCGAGGTCACCTCGGGGCAGTGATTCTGTGTGGGTTGTTGTGGATAGACTTATGAAGGTAGCTCATTTTTTGCTGATCAAGGAGACCTTCAGTGCTGATGATCTCGGGAAGTTGTATATCCGAGAGGTAGTACATCTTCATTGGGTCCCTCGTTCTATCGTTTCAGATAGGGACACCTGCTTTATGTCCCGTTTCTAGAAGATTTTTCAAAGGGCACTAGTTACACAGGTGCTTCTGAGCACAACTTATCATCCTAAGACCGATGGCCAGTCAGAGCATACAATACAGGTGCTTGAGGACATGCTGTGTGCATGCGTCCTGAACTTTTGGGGATCTTGCGAGAAACACATACCTCTGGTCAAGTTTGCCTACAATAATAGTTTTCAAGAAACCATTGAGATGGCACCTTACGAGGCTTTATATGGTAGGCCATGCCGATCACCCCTATGCTGGTTGGAGGCAGGTGAGGTAGCTTTACTGGGACCACGTCTTATGAAGGTGACTTTAGAGCAGTTCCAGTTGATATAGAAGTGGATGTCTACTGCACAGTCTCATCAGAAATCTTATGTTGATCACCGCGGACGACCCTTGGAGTTCGTGGTCGGGGATCATGTTTTCTTACGTGTTTCACCGAGGTTGGGACACAGGCGGATCAGGAGACAGGGTAAACTTTCACCGAGGTATGTAGGGCCGTTTGAGATTCTGGAGTGAGTCAGGTAGGTGGCCTATCGGTTTTAGTTACCACAGAGGTACCGGGCCATGCACGACGTCTTCCATGTATCTCTGCTGTGCCGTTATCACTCAGACCCATCTCATGTTTTTCAGCCCGAGGAGGTTGAACTTCAGGCCGATGCATCCTTTGAGGAGCATCAGATTTGTATTGTTGATAGGAGCATAATGGTTCTCTGAGGCTAGTCAGTTGCTCTCATATGGGTGCAATGGTAGCATGGCCGAGTTCAGGATGAAACCTGGGAGCAGGATACTGACGTACATGCTCAGTGGCTAGAGTTGTTCTCAGATTTATCTTCACCACCCTTGGAAGGGAAATTCGGGGACGAATTGCTTTAAGGGGGAAGTTTGTAAGAACCCAATTCTTATTCCTGAGGTATGGGTTTCTTCTTTTCCTTTTTTCCTTAATTGTTTTTGAGAAAATAAGGAAAATGGGGAAAAATTCCAAAAATTTGTGGGTACACGCCATGTACTTTTCCACACGCTGTGTACTTTGGCCGTGTGGGATGAGTACACAGGGCGTATAGGTCTGTCATCGATGAAGGGTATAAAAAATGACTACACATCATGTACTTAGTATATACACGTCGTGTAATCAGTCGGTAGGTGAATAGTAAGGCCTTGGGAGTAGCCGCCAGTGGAGTGATAGTACACACCGTGTACTCATAAATACACGCCATGTAATCATGTCGACAGATGAATAATGAGGTGGTGGAAAGTGGCCGCCATAGGAACAATTTAAAAAAATGAAAATTACATGACATGTACTTGAGTGTACATTCTGTGTAGTTATGTTTTTTCACTTAAAATAGGAAATAGCCTCCTCTTTCGACATAGTAATCTTAGAACTCGATGAGAGCCGTGGGAGAGAGGGCCAGAGCTTGGAGGAGCTCCAAATCGTACACCAAGACTCTGATTCCTTCGTCGACGATCTCGTTTGAACCACACGAGTGAGTTATTCTCTCTTCTTGAACCTCTACATCCAATTATTTACCGAAGGGAAGTTATTTGAGTTTGAATGGGTGAATTTTTATCCCATATATATACCTTTCTTAGGTGTTTCAGGAGGAATCATTCATGTATATTGATCAGAGGAGATCAAGGTAGGTGGTCTGGTATTTATTTCCAACTGTCAAGTTGTTTTTGGGTACCGTTGTACTACACACCCATGTTTGGGGTGTTGTATGGATGAGGCCTTGATTTATAAAATAACTATAATTGCCTATGCAATTTAGTAAATAGGTATAAACTACTGTTTGAGATCATTTCCTTGATCCAGGGCCACCCCGTGGGTGCATTTCCCTTGTTTAGCCGTTTGGCCAGGATACCCATGGGTATGCCATGATTAGAGAATTCTTTGAGTTTTCTTGAGAGAAAATGTATAAATAATTGCTTGATTATATGTTGGGCTTGGCCCGATTACTTTCTTAGCCTAAGGGCAGTGTTTTGATTAGCCTGGGGGCAGTGTTTTGTTTAGCTTGAGGGCAACTTTTCTTATGCATGTGGGCAGTAGCTTCCATGCCTGAGAAAATATCTCGTGCACCTGAGGGAAATATTCATTATGCATGTGGGAAATCACCTAAGGGTTTCAATTCTGATTACCTGAGGGTAAGGTTTTTCATGTCTGAGGACTCTGTGTACTTTGTATATTCACTATAGTGATTTTACATGTTATACCTGCCAAGCTAAAGCACAGACTTGGTATTGTTTTACCTTCCACTTGTTAGATAGCTGTTGTGGTTTTAACTATGGCACTACTTAGGAGATTTTCGGCTGAGGCTGAGTCTCAAGAACTCATAATTAAATTATATTGAATTGTTAAATAATAATTAAATGGAAATGGAACTGGTAGGAGTAGCTGCTTTTGATTACTACCTAGCTTACTACATTTCATTTCCGCACACTGCTGTTGCACATTTTCACTGATAGCTAGGCAGAGGCCTTTGGTGGTTGCTTACTGGGATTTATTTCTCACACCCTGTTTGGTTCATGTCTTGGGCCCAAATAGATTATGTTGCTGTAGGTGTTGATAAGAGAAAGAGTCCCTATACAGGTACTAGATTGTTGCAGAGGAATATGAGAGCATGGGACCGGGCTTAGGCTTGTGATGCTGCTGAGTTCTTTCCGCATTGTGTTGATTTGTTTTGCTGTATTTTTACCTTGTACTATATTGTTTTAGATTGCAATGTATCCTTTTTTGGCTGCTTTCTTAGACCTAAGGACATATTGCATCATATATATATGACTTTTGGTCATTTATTTTACTTTAGTACTATTTTCCATTTCAGCATTGGTATTATTTACTGCTTCCACTTTGGTATGTTTATATTTCTCCACTGTGCTACACTTTAAAAAATGAGGGCATAGTTTCCCCACTATGAGACTTGGGCCCTCGCTGCTAGTCGGCAGCGTCTGGCGTTTGGGGAAATGCCCTTGAGGTAATGTGACCAATCGGGTTCGGGGCACCCGTTGAGTGGCACCTAGATCCGGGATGTTACATATGTGATCCCTCTGATACCACTGTGAGGTTTCGGGGCTCGCATCGGAAGCCGGTGGGCCAGGGATTTTAAAACTTTTCATCGACGGGATGAAAGAACTTATCATCGCCGACGATCTGAGCCCCGGAGAGGTCTGAGGATCTTGCATAAATTGTTAAGAGCACAAAAAATAAAATGAAAATGCACCCATTTCAAATATGAAGCCACGGTCGACTGCAACTAGTTGATGGAGATCATTTCTTGAAGGATCCAAAGTCAGATCCCTCTAGATCATCTACACGCAATCCAAAAATCTTCTAGAACATCAATTGTCAAATTATAGGTGCTTGCATGGTGATATGACGATGCTTTCAACGTCCCGACGATCACCGCATCGAGATCTCTTCAAAGCTTGAGTAAGAACTTGATCTGAACTCTTGGATCATCAGCTTATCTCTTGAGGAAGTAGGAGGAGAGAGAGGCTCTCAATTTTCATTTTATACAAATGAATGAATAGTTAATTGCCCAATATAAGAGAGAGCCTCCTCTTATATTTATAGTGGACTTGAGAAATACCCAGTTGGGTTCCCCAACCCCTGTTTATTTCAACGTCCACTAAATAAATAATTTTGTCGAACTAAACTGCACCAATATTGTTTATTATTTTATCACATAATTGTAATATGTATATAATATATTACATGACAAAACAGAGTCATTTAACTCGGCTCTATATCCCGCTTAATATTAAACTAACCTTGAATATTAAAATAATATTCTTTCGATTAATATTTTCCTGTATTTGCTAATCTTGTAAATACATTAAATAAATTAAATCCCAATTATTCATAACTTGAATAATAATTAATTTATTTAATTCATCGGTGATCGATAACTTGGACAACACTCGGACCCCATAGCGGGGACCACTATGTCCATATACCTATTTGACTGAATATGGCAGATTATTGAATACACTATTGTGTGTGACCCTCTAGGACCTTATCTCGATAGCAGTGAATAAAATCCATAGACCAAGAGCAGAGTCTAGCAACCCATCATGGACCCTAAAGAGATAACGATAGTCATTTCAATGACTACCATCTTATGAACACTGACTGTGTACAATAATCTCTTTGTCATTAAATATCTCATAAAGTAGAACGCACTCTTGGGTCATCGTCCTTATCTTGCTTTATTATTTGTTGATCTATCCGGATGTATTTACCTTTGTACTACTTTGGCCAAATACTTATGAAGGAAGCACCATCCTGATCATCCATGGCTGAGATATACAACTTCTTGAACTTTGAAGTGAAATTTTTTTTCTTGACCATTCAGCCAATGTCATACCACCAACGATTCACCCAACACAATCTACGTCACCAAGAAATCATTGCCATGGTTTTTATCTTGTATTAAAGTACGTAATCAAATGGTATACATTAGTAATGGTCTCAAGTCAAGATACCAACACACATGTCCATAGATAAGAATGACCAATGACACTCAAAACATGTGGTGTTCCTATTGGCATGTCTGTCCTCATGATCTCATTACTAGAGATCACCAAGTGAGAAATTCATGAGAAGAAGTCTCAATGCTTATGATCCCCCAACACTTGATAGTCAAACATCTACTATTTCTAGTTAGTAAGATGTAACTAGACCATAGAACATTTATTTAAGATTAATGTCATAGCGTCTTGAGGTTCTCATTATAGCCTGGGATCTTCTATATACTATCGACATGAAAATTCACCTTTGGAAATTACCATTATAATAGTGGATACAGAAAATTTTACACTATAATAGTAATATAACATCATTCATATCTAACTATACACATGATATGGCAATAAAAAGTACTACATAGTTGGGTATAGGGCACCCACTATCTCAACACTGATCAAATTTGACCTCGACCATGACACTATGAGAGGGGTGCATCTTTTTGGGAGGCTGTTTGAACCCGCGATGTCCTGCTGGGAGACTCTAGTGGTGGATGGAGATATGAGGATATAATCCTAGAATTAAATAATAGATCCAAGAAAATACATCTCAATGATCCTTTAAAAAATCTATATACTGTTGTTTCCCTTCTGCCAGAATAGCTATGTTGATCAGTATTGGTGTCAGATCTCCCTCAGTAACAAGGTTCACTTATAAAAACTCATTTATGGTGGTGGAGACACCTTATTTAAAAATGAGAGTGGAGTATCCCAAATCCTCTTCATCGACCACAGTGAGAGGATTATCTATAAGAGGAAACCATTCTAAATCACCTTACCCTAGAGGAATGATTGTGCCGACCTGACCTATAGGAGAATCTTCATTGGGAGACTTCTACACTACAGAAACCATGGTGACAAAAGGTGTTGATCTGATTCCAATAGGAATTCAACCGAGGGGGCCACACTTGATAATATCAAATCAGTAGTGGCACGTTGGATTGAGTCGGTTCTGTCCAGACTGATGAAACAAGAAGTATGACGTATTTCTATTACCATGGGGTAAACATCCCAATACCTTACAAGGGTAAAGGGATTTGGTATGACTCAATCCTGGTTCATGTAGGAGTATGAAGTGATCTTCCAATGCTCCTTCTACCTGGGAACACACTTCTAACTCATTCTGGAGACAACGAAGCAGTATACCATGTTTGGAGTCATGGTCTCTAACTGGTGAGTTAAGAGGATAAAGGAATCATTCAGATCTATCCCTGGTCCAGCGACAATGGCAGCGTGCTCGACCTCATGGGTCTGAACCTGCTCATCCTAGAACCTATAATAGTTGACATCTAGGTAGCATGATTCAAAAGAGGTAAAGGGAGATGAATCACCTTAGAGCATTCCCACTTGACCATTGAGGGAGTACTTGAGACATTGATGATATGAGGAAGGAACTCTTCCATGTATATGGAGTCAAGGTCTACCCATCAGTGCATTGTAAGTAGTGTCCTTTGAGACGACCATGAATTTAGTGCTGGCAATAAAGCCAATGAACAGGGTCTTCTGTTGGATCTTTCCATAGGGCCTCTACTCAGTCTAGTCATAACCTCAAATATTCAGGTCAGAGGGATCCAAATCTGCTTCAGAGAGCCCCAATTTGTGGAGAATTCAGGTTGGGATGATATTGATCATAGAACCTGTGTTAATAAGACAAAAATGGAATTACACACCATTAAACTGGCCAGCAATGTATAATTGGAAAACGTGCCTCTATATGGGAGAACCTTCATCTTCTCCAGATAATGAGATAATGGACTGACATTCTGCATACTCAGATTCCTCAACATGGAAATCATCTATGACCGCTACCTTAGTTTCAAAATATAGGGGGCTTCTCAAATACTCCATGAGAGATTCATGATTATATTCAGATAGGAGAAGATACTCAAGGGTTGAGATCTTTGTAGGAATTCTGGAAAGGTTCTTAAACATATCCTAATTTCGTGCTAGTTACACGTTTATTCCAACAGGGAATTGCTCTGTGGCTGGTGGTATGACGAATACTACTGGTTAAACTAGTGGATTCTAGAAAGTATTAGGAATATCCCATTTCTCACTAGCTGAAACATGCAAAATTACTACCGGTCTCTTACCAGATGGATGAGGTGTGGCCATAGCTAGATGTGGATGATCATATTGGGGTCATGGAATCTCTACCTGATCAAGGAGTAAAAATAGAGGTGGCCATGAATCTGATGAGACAAGATAAGAGGACTATCCTTGATGAGCTCTATACTGAACCTACTTTCTGGTTTCGATAGCATACATGGCTTGTCTTGAGGCACTAGCTGGTGCATTCTGAAGATTCATGTCTCCATGGCTTTGTCAATGATGGCGTTAACTGGGGACATTAAGATGATCTTCCTGGTTCTCCTCGTCATTGGGAACCATGTTAGTTTCCACCGACTCGATGGTATTTACCAATTCATGCTCCTGATCATCACTTGAAGAATCCTCCATTGTTGGGAAGATCCTGGGGGTGATTCCCATCTTTGGGGAATGAAGTCTCCAAGCATATGAGACAGATTTGGCCCCAGTGGCGGGGGGGGGGGGGGGTACTTTCACTTACACCATTGGTGCCTCCCCTTCTAGGTAGTAGAAGGATGATATATGGATGTAGTGCAACTGCTAGTGGAGGTGCAGCTACTTCAGAAGGTTTAGTCTGATTCAGATGGGAACAAATGATACTGTGATCATAAGTGAACACCTTGAGATCTATCCAATAATATTATTTTTGAGACCCATGGTTGGAGACTTGATTCCATTCCCCCTCACTATCACTATTAGGACTCATAGAAAAACACACCACCTACACTTGGGAAGGTCCCAATATGACTATATTGTTATCAACCTGGTCCTAGAGCCAATCCTTCAACACATAACACTACTTGAGAGTATGTGTAAGGAAAAAGTGGTATGGGTAGTAATTGGGGAGATCAATGAGATCAGCCTTGTGTGGTCTACTTCATTATGGAAACTGCAGGATTCCCTGATCCAAGGAACTCTAGAAATAACCAGGAACCTAAGATTCATCAAATGAGTAGAACAAATTTCTCTTGTTTGTTAAAGGGACTCAGGGAGCCTGACCCTAATGAGGAGTTAGATCCAGATGAGGAGGTGGAACTTTATTTTCTCACCTCGGTGGTGGTGGTGCATTAGGTGGTGACGCCTGTTGATTCTGAGGAGGGAGATGCGGAACCTGAGGCTGGGGACCTCAGAAAGTCCATGGAGAAGGCTCTTCCAACAAAAAATCTAGTGTCTTGGGGGCCTCTACTTGTACAATGACAATGTTCTTAGCCTTGGATTCTATTCTTAAAGGACCTATGTGAGGTAACAAGCATTCCTTATTAGCTTATTGTAAGGATTCCTCTAAGAAATGAGCCTTGTTAGAAAAATCTCAGAATCCACCTGGAAAGTTTTGAGTGATAAGAGAGGGGACCAGTTTAGTCTTCACATTCCCCACACACATTTTCAATAGCTGATCTCGAGTTAGCAGCATGCTGAGATAATAAGTGAGGCCCTTAGAACTAGACATGAAGTTTGAAACTTTAATTTGGACTTTTCTTGCACTTGAAGTGGTCATCTATACTAGTCTTCTTTGTGGTGGAGTTGAACTAATACAAAAACTACATGTAAAGATCCTCCCAATCAGATACAAACCCAATGGGTAGCTGGATGTACTAGAAGAATGCAGAACCTTTCAATGTCTGTATGAAGCATCAATGCTTGGCAGCCTCTTACTGCACTAGAGTTCCTAGATTGGGTCCACACCTTAAGATAAAGTGGGCTAGATTATATAGGGGGTTTTCTATCCCATTAAAGGGGTAGAAAGTTATATTTTCGAATCTCGGGGGAACTAACATATCATCCAACCACGCCAGATATATCTTTCCATCAGGTGGGATTGCCACCTATCGGGTTTCAAGGGCCTTAAAGTGAGTGATGAGACGGACCATCGAATCATCCTAGTATGGGTTCCTGTCTTGGAAAGGATCCTTGACCACCAGTGAGTTTTCAGGTTCTTTAACATGATAGGAGATCCCAACAACTTGTGGAGTGTCTGGTGGAACGAACTGAGGATATGTTAAAGGGATAACCCTAAGAGAGCTTGAGGGACCGTTGGATGAGTGGCCTGAGGAGCTGGGTCTAGTAGAGGATTCTCATGCAGCTCTAGCGGATTTGGGGATGTATACTATGGCCATTATCAATAAGCTTTAGCCTCTATCCTATCAAGATATATAGGGTTATTGAGATCAACAGGTGGAAACTCTCCCGAGGGAACCTGTACCTGCCCCTTCTTCCCTAGTGGGAGATGGTTGGGATTATACTGGGGATCACCATAGTCTAGAAAATGTTCTTATATGCACTCAATAAGTATATAATCAATAAATTTCTTCTATTTTGCAAGCTGTTGGAGTAACACAAACTTTTTGGGACCATACTATGCCTTTCACATCGAGCTTGACAGGTCAGATGGATTAACAATCCCAATGTTTCCTTTTCCTTTATTGGGGTCCCAACCAAGGGTAAATGACTTGGTGGGGTCTGTAAGGACAAGTAATTGTCTTTGATGGTGAGTGAAAATGACTGGGGGATCCAATCGAAGCGACACTACCCTAGGGGTTAGGTTCTCCTCAATGAGTCATGCCTCAATGTCCTTCTCTGTGAGGTTAGCCATATTTACTGTGACTGTGCCTAGGGGAATGTCCTCAATATCACCTAGAAAATTAGGTTGAAGTAGGATATGAATGAAGTTAAGATAATCATACTTCCCCCAACCACATATCTGAATGTGTGGAGATGCCTCTTCAATAACTTAGCAGATCATAGTGAAGCTCTAAATGCATCATTTCTGAAGCATCTAGTGATAATCAGGTGATGCTGAGTACTGTGCCATGGGAAGAATGGCTCACTCGACCATGAGACATTAATAGCCAATGTCTTCATAATGTTCCTGCATTTTTGTATAAGCCAACCGATGATGATGAAGATAGAAGTGAGCCATCCCCAAGGTTTGATGGAAACACATGACTTCATCCAGGGTGAGAAGCTCTAAAATTTTGATGTCTGAAGTAGTGATCGACCAAAGAATCTCCAGAAGATGGTCCATTGTGAGAATGTACCACAAAATCCTTCATTTGTAATCAGGATACGACCCATGGTTTCCCCATTATTCAACTGGAGGATGCTAAGGAACGAACAATGATACTGATATGAACCACTGTGTTGGAGGAATGTTCAGTGGAGATAACACTACGTAGGATAACAAGATGCTACAAACAATCTCATCTTCCATAGGTGGTACTGTCTTCATCATAATGTCCCTATAAGATGGAGTGCTTACCATTGCTTCATGTGTGAAGGCGGTGACTGATGGTGATGAATCTAGGTGGTTCTCATTGTCTACTACCCCCAGAACAACTCTCTGTAATATATTGTCAATTTAGAGAATGATCCTGATGATGATAAAGAGGATTTTAAGGCAATCCCCTAAAAAGGAGCCAAATCTTCCTTCTCCTTTATGTACCTACGAAGGGCCTTAGGGATCTGGTGTCTTTCACTTTCTAGAAGAACAAAGATGATACACATGGTTCCTTCCCTAGACTCTGATGCAGAGGACCAAGGCGAAGCCTCCATCATCAAATCATACTCTACTTCAGAATATGAAAAGAATACCAGATTGAAAATGATCTGAAATTGTGTAGGATTCTTACTTTAGTGGAGATAGTTCACCCTTTTTCCCCGGGATGATACCTCAGGGAATGGTAAATCTTCAACAGAGAGAGGAAATCTATGCTGGATGGTTCTAGAGAGGGGAGGGCCTCCATCGGAGTTGGTAGGAACATGGGGAGGACCTCCATGTTGGGTGTCATTGAAGAAATGATGACCTCCACTTGGGTGAGCTAGGGTGCAAGGAGCACCTGGGCAGATATCGAATGGAATGCGGGGAGGAACTCTATGTGGGAAAGCTTGGGTATGGGGAGTACGTCTATGATTAGTGTGGGATGCACGGGGAGGAACTCTATGGTTATCAATGATGGATAAGGGAGGTCATCTGTTAGATCTAGTAAGGACATGGGGAGGGACTCTATGCCATCTACCTGTGGAACGAGAAGGACCCTTGTGCTAGTTGGTAGTGATGGTATTAGGAGGGAATCCGTATAGATGAAAATGAAAATAAGAAGGAACTCCATGATGATGGGTGATAGGGTGAGGAGGATCCTTTCATTGATAACTTAAATATAGGAAAAATCTCCATACCTGGGAGCATGGGCATGGGGAGGACCTCTACGATGGACATCAAGAAGATAGGGGTGACATCTTCTTGGACTGACGTTAGTATTGGGAGGACCTCTATAATGGATATGAGAGCAAGGAGGAACTTTGCACAGGATGCAGGAGTGGGTAGGATCTCCACTCTGATTGGAGATGGTATGGGGAGGACCTCTATACTGGACTTGGATATCAATGGTTTCCCCGTAGAAACTGCTACTTATGCCGAAAACTCGAAGAGTAAGCCCAACCTACCCATGGGGTGGCTGGGGTCTCAATCTAGATCGAACATAGTGGTGTGCTTAATCTGTAATTATAGGGAGATGATAGTATGCGTTAATGGGAGAATGGGACAATGGAGCTATAAAAGATGATGTCCCCTAACGAGAATCTTCCTGAGCTTGCACCTAGTATTGAAGTTAGGTCATCCAAATCAGGGCCAGTGATATAGGGGTAGAGACCACCTATTCCATAGCCCTAGGGACTAGTTTGAGGTATTGAAATGACCTGGTGGGATCCCTCCTTGGAAGCTCTCAGGTGATAGCTGAAGTTGGGATGACTCAAACATCCCTTAACTCATCGGGGTAGGGGATTGAATCATGGGAGTGTTCTAGGGAGAGGCTCTTGAAACAGTTGAATGTTTGAGTGGGGAGAAGTGGCTCCCTTTGCAACCCTTGGGGGTGACAGTGTCAGTGAGGCACATAAGCCTCTAGATATTGGTGGGCCATATCCCTCATTAGGATGACCCCTTCATGTTCATATCGTCGAATAAGAGTATCAATCACCCTTATATGGCTAAACTCTATGGGTGATATGGGGTGTGGGTTCCTGGTAGCCATGGTTGTGGATATCATTGTGACATAGGTGGAGCTGTGCAAGATTTCCGCATTAGCACTTCCCCTTCCCCTGAATTTGTGGGTGGGAGGTGACTGGGTTCCTGTAGCTAGGGTCCTACAAAGCATAAAGATTCAGCTATTAGAAAAAATAGGAGGAAAGCAGTGTCCAGTTCCTCAGTTCCATTCATCCTTCCATGGATAGATAAAAAGATCTACAGTAATGATGTTGAATACCAGAATGACCAATGATTAACTACCCCAAATTCAGGTGAGTTCTATGCTAGACCCATTATTTGTTTGGTGGGACGTGGCACCAGATGGCAAGATCTGATGACATGCTTATCTCCCGATGTCTCGAATGATACTAATACCTATGGTTAGAGGAAAAAAGATTCATTCAAGGTTCACCATTTCTATTTCTGATGCTTTCTACTGGGATGTGATTCTCGAGCACGTTTGACATTTTCTTGGATGCACATTGTACCCCGAATTATCACTTTTCTAGGGTGGGTTAAATTCACCACCTCTTCAGAAATGTATACTCCTTGATCAAAATGGGATTATAGGATGTCGGTACCTCATTCCGTGTATTCCTCCTTGGAACTCATCACCTAGTCTGGGAATCCATTAAATATTAAGATATTGTTCATGAAACACTTCCTGGTGCCATATATTTCTGGATACCTATTAATTACACTGTTTCTGTCAGTATATTCCAAAGGGTCAAGTCAGGGTAGCAACCTTCATCCAAGGAAGGAGTCACGTTGGGAATAACTAGAATGTATGGACATTGGAACCTTGGTACTCTTAAATCATCCCTTATTAGAGGTCATCTCGAGGGAACATAATCTTGAGGAATCCCATGTAGAATGTAGGGAATCTTATTATAGAGGCATGTATATGAGGTTTTCCTCATCTTACCATGTTTAACACGGGGTATGCCATGATTTTAACATCAAACGTAGATGGATAGGACTAATTAGAAAACTGATGAGAGTGGATCAGATGGATACATCCCTTAGAGGGAGCAACTGAAGGTTTACTGGGTGGATGGTTCAAAATGGCCATGAGGACAGACCTTGGATAGCGTGTCCCCAAAAGGGAAGGTTTTACACCATGAAGGCTGATTGGAACACTACAAAGGGTAGATTAGAGAAGGTGGGTATCATAAAATGGGACACCAAGGTTTACCAGTGGATGAGATTGAACCTCAGGGAGGATTCTTACATACCTTCTCTAGAAGATAGGGATCAAAACCCACACAGTTCAAAGAGGTGATTTGGGGATTACACATGGTTAGCGGCCCGGGAGCTGTAAAAAGTGGAGAATATGAGACCTTACCATGATAAGGGTATGGTAATGGAGAAAATGACTGGGGCTTAGGCATGGTTAGCTATCCATATGAATGTAATGAGTTCACCGGGATGTGGCAGAGTAGGTAAAATTAGGATGGATGTGGAGGAAGTGTCGAATGATGAGGGTAAATGAGCTAGAACCGACATGAAGATGATAATGTTGGGATTGATACTCAAGGAGGTCTCCTACATACCCTAAATTGAAGGCAAGGATCATAGTTCATGTAGTTCTGATAGGAGAGATGAGACACCTAAGTAGGCAGCTTGTGAGAATGGAGCTCATGGACAAGGGCCTAAAGGAAGTAGAACCCCCAGGTTGGGGTATGATCTTCATGAGAAACAAAGGCTCAAAGGAAAGACCAGGATGGGACATGGATAATAGGTTTAAACCTTTAAATAGTCTTCCTACATATCTAAGAGGCTGGGAATAAAATTCCATGTAGTTTAGGAATGGGGCATAGAATCAGGGTGTACATAAAGGATAATGACCCAAAGACATGCCAGGGGATTACACATGTTTAGAAGCCCATTTCAAGAGGGGTACTCTTGGTTGGAGGAGAATGGGTTGTGTGGGGGATTATGCATGGTTAGGAAACCATGGGGATCAAAACACATCAGAGAGGTGGATCAGGGAGATGTTTCCCAAAAAGGGAAAGTATTACATCAGGAGGGTACACCCCTTAGGAGGGAGTACCAAAGTTTAACATAGGTTGGGGTTAGACATCAAAGAGGCTTCCTACGTATCCTAGTGGCTGGGAATCAAAAACTGAAGTGTTCATAGAGGGAATAGAGTTCAATATCATGCAGGATAAAGGTGAACCAACGTGAAACACAAAAAATAGTTGGATTTTGGGGATTAAGGGGCTTGAAACTCAGAGAGGCTTCCTACGTACCCTGTGTTGAAGGTAGGGATCCAAGTCCACATTGTTTTGGTGGATATATTTTAACAACATCTTGGATGAGGGGAATGTGAATTACACATGATTAGCAGCCCAAATAAGTGTCATGGTCACTATTAAACTCTTATCCCATGTGAGTCATACTCGGTGTGAGAAATAAGAGATAACAGTAGAACCGACAAACGTGTCATGAAGGGTACATCCACAAAAGATGGTGGGGGCTTAATAATGGATAGAGGCCCATGGAGATGGATATTTGGACTTACTCTAGGAGGGAATCCTAAGGAGGATGTCTAGATGTGCGATGAGGATATGGCCATCATACAGGGAACACCCTATCAGTGTGTGTTGAGGATTACGTGAAGACTTCCTGAAGCACACATGGTGATAAAGCATAAAGGGAGAGAGGGGAAGGAGAGATCCAATGCTCATTCTACTTTGAGTCCACCCAGGCTTTCGAAACATGAAGAAACTCACAGTTTAACACCGTGTGTTAGGGATGGTGATGCTTCTATTTTAACATCCTAATGACCCGATGATGAGGAATCATTCCCCATCCCTTGGACTTACATAACTTTTACCCACCCACACTTGAGGTGGAGGAGTGGTCACTTAAGGAGATCAAGTTAGCATGTCTATTAAAATAAGCAATAGTCGTTAGGTTGACTAGGCGAAGAAGCATATGGTAGGTCAAAAAAACATGAAACACCACTTGAGGTGACATGAAATAACTTCGTACAAGCCTAGAGGGCCACACAGGGGAGGGATTTGTAAAGAAGAAGGCCTCACTAATAAGGGATTTGTGAAGCTCTGGTGCTTTGTGAAGAGGACTTTATAAATGGAGGGCTATTTACAAAGCATGGTAAAAGGGGTCTCTATGAAGGGATGAGCTTCGTGAATCATAGATACCCATCCGAGGCATGGAGTCTATATGTTCTTGGAGGGTTCTTCGTGAAGGATGAATTCTCTGTGAAGTCCCAAGTTCCCAAAAGAGACTCCTACCTTCGTGATACCCATGGGGATTCTTGAAGGGAATCCCCAATTGAAGCGGAGGTAAATCAGAACAAAGGTAAAGTTGGTTTGCGATGCTCAAATACCTTAGGTAATGCATTTTCTCACTGGTTTGCGGAGTAAGGGGTGATTCTCTAAATGGGATCTTGTAAAGCGAAAGGTCAGGGTAGATATCCTTTGGGGTGGGGGTGACTCACCTATTTGTAGACATAGGGGATCATGATGCTTGAAGGAACTCTAGGAAATATATGGCCCTTTGCGAGCAAAGGCAGCCCCATCGTACTCGCAGAGGCGACTGTCACTGCTTCGCATCGATTATAAAGTGGTCTATCTACCGACTTTTCATCTTTCAAAGTGATTAAGGTCTTCACGATGGGGATTAATGAGGAAGGCCCTTTGGTGTTTTTTTGTGCCTCGTGAGGGTAAAAAATTATCCCAAATGATGTTGGCCATACTTCATCCATCTTCATAATAGATTTCAGTTCCAACAATACTTACCTTTGTTAAATTTCTAGTATTACCCATTTAATAATCTAAAATTCTCCAAAAGTGAGACTTTCTTGGAGCTCGATCTCTCATTAGGTTAGAAACTATTATAGTGCATGCATATTGATAAAATTGGGTTTCATAAATATTTTTGTCCTCGATCGTGTGGTGTTTTATTACCATGTCAACAAAATCTATATGTATGTCCACAAAATGTTATTTATAGTTGTGATATATATATATATATATATATATTCATATCTGAAAATATTATAAACCCAGGGTGGAATATGATGAGTGAAATTTAAAATGAACCATACATGCCCTTATAAAATATCATGGACAATGTTTGTTTAAATCATGCACCACATCAATTTCTCAGTCAAATCATGATTCTTCATATATGTGGATAAGGTGTAATCAGCTAGTAAAGTCTGTCAAGTTCTAGTGATCTCCAGTGATCCACCCTTCCAACCTACATGTATGGATTCTAAGCATCTCTTTCCCTATGTTCCGACAAATGTGCATCATTCTTGACCTATATTTGTTCCCTACCTAACCTATTTTCTGCCTATACTCTATGTCACAAACCCTAACCTATAAATGATGATTATCCGTCCACTTGGATATCCCAATGTACTCATGAGCTAAGTTGGATGGATCATTTTTTAAATTAATATATATATATATATATATATATTCCATTTCTAAAAATAAACTTATATAAAATTTATTACTTAAATATTAATTTGATAATTCGATCTAACTTTTAAATTCTATACATTTAATCTCTGTAGCACCTTGAACCCATAAAACTTGATATGGGGATAAAATCATACCATTTACATTTTGGATTTGATACAAACTAAAGTATAGGACCCCATAGCACCCTGAGAGGGGAGGGGTGAATTAGGGTGTCAACGTTTTCTTTTGAAGTGACAGATCTTGGTCCCATGTTAGTTGAAACTTGTTAAACTTATATGATGGAATTGTGCAGAAATTAAACATTCACACGAATAGATAAAACACACTAGTTATACTTGGTTAAAAACTAAGGTCTAGTCCCAGGATCATACACTGACAGTGATTCGGTCATACCTAAATCCACTAATCTCCACCAATTATTTTTGGAATAAAAAATTTAAGTCATCATTATTCTGTTCCATAAACACTACCTTTAAAATATTTTAGGGAAAACACACTGTCTCTCTTGGAAAATATCCGTCAATTCCCCCTAACTATCTTATTTGGGTGAATTATTATTCAATTTAATGACTTCAAGGTCATTTTAGTATATTTTAATTTAAGTCTTTCTCCCTAATTATCACAAGAATCTATTTTCATCGTAGTCCTAAGGTGATGTACTCTAAAGAACTATTCACTTAAACCAGATGTTCATCCCTACTATTCATGAAGCTACTTTATGAAGCTCCTAAGTGAATATCAAAACCTTCATGAAGAAATATACCTTCATAGAGAACTAATTCAATACATAATACCCTATTTTCATGAAATTCCTTTTTCCAAGATACCTAAGCATCATTCAAGACTAGAATAGTCTTTTTGAAATTCTTAGGATCACAATTAATACTTGATTCATGAAGCTCTAGACCTTAGATAATTCAGAACAATTCAACCTTTTATCCAATTATTTTCATGTCAAATGAAGTGTGGGTATATGCCTATTTATAGGCTCAACCTTTCATGATTATCCCATTACCCCAGTGTATTTTCATGAAACTCTTTAGTCATGCTTGAGAAGATCCTCTATTTGTGAAGCTACAATGAAATTTAAACTATTTGTGAAGATTCTTATTGTCAAGAATATTTACCATCATCTCATTGCTCATTCGTGATGCTCAACATATTTTTGAATCTCATCCTTTGCGAAACCCAGTCTTCATGAAAATCATGACTTTACCATATTTATAATGAGTCAAACCCAGAAAACCCCCTTTCATGAAGCTTTCACCTTCTTCCTGATTTTGAGAACAAAAATTTGGAAAACACTAGGAAAAGAAGACACCTTCAACACTATAGCCATCTTGTAATGTAAGATCACTTGACTTGCAAACTTCTTGATAAAAAAATTATGGATTGACAAAAAAAGACTGTGCTTACAGCTATGAAAGGCCTTGGTTCCAACAATTTCCCCCTTTGGGTTTTCTAGAAATATGTAGAAAAATTCATTAAAACACCAACCTCAAACAAGAAACTTATAGATGTGAAATTACTCATCCATAACTCTAACTCTACATGATCAATGGTGTAGAAAACAAGAGTGGAAATAGAGAATTTCATGCTTCCAAAGACCACTGACCAAACCTTTCATGCCAAACACTTACTTAATTTCACTTATCCCCCCCTTTGGAAATAAACCCAAAGAACCTATATTTTTACTTTTAGTGCTCGAAAAAAACTCCCTCTAGATCATATCTCCCCTATAAACCTACATCAATACAACAAAAAGATTAAAATGGTTAACATAAATGGGGAAATGGGATTATCCATAAACTCCTCATGCACTGGGAGATAGATGAACACTGAGGTTAAAAAGATGTTTCTCAAATATTTTTTCTGTCAACGACTTAGTCATAATTTTAGACACTTGGTTATTAGTTATGACATTCTCCATTTTAATCACTCATTGTTCAAATTTTTTATTTAATGAAGTGATATCTAATCTCAATATATTAGGTATGAGAGTGTTGAACCATATTCTTTATAAGATTGATCTCACTCTTGTTGTCACAATGAATCACAGTTAACTATTTCACCTTATCTCCCATATCAGTCAATTTTTGCTTTATCTATAATAGTTGAGTGAATTCCTTTATAGAATATATATACCTTTCTTCAGTTATAATAAGAGATTTAATTTCATTTTTCTTACCCAAAAATCCCATTCATTGTTTTAAATGAAAAATTCACTGCTACTAGTGGAATTTCAACCCACCACATCTCCAACCTAGTCAACATCAGAAAATTATGCTAATTCATTATCTATTCCTTCTAAAAAGTATAATCCAAAATTAAGAGTACCATGAATAAAACTCATGATTATTTTAACTGTTGACAAATGATCTTCCTTTGGATTACATTGAATGTGAGCTGCTAAGCATGATGAAAACATGATATAGGCCATGTCACCATCAAGTATAATAATATTAGAATTATTATACTATACATTGAGGGATCCATAGATGTACCATCCACATGGTTTCATGGTATTTTCCCAACCACAATCAGAGTCAACATTGGATTTGACTCATGCATGTTGAATTTATTCATCAGCTCTGTTGCATATTTTTCATGATAAATTAAGTTATAATTCATATTTTGAACAACTTTCATCCCGAAAAATTATGTGAGTTCATCAATAATAGACATTTAAAATTAATATTTCATGTGATTAAAAAATTATTCCACTAATCCCCTCCCTCTTATTCCAAAGATAATATCATCCATATACACAAGAACCATAAATTGAGCTTTCTGACAATTATTCACATAGAGATTATGGCCCACACCACCTTATTTAAATTCAATCTTCTTTAGGTAATCACCCAGTCAAGAATACCATGATCATGGTGCCTATTTCAGACTATAGAGAACCATTTTTATTATAAAAACATTAGCCTCATCATTTCCAATTATAAATCCCACTAGTTGTTAAATTTTGACTTATTATTCAAGAACTCCATTTAAGAATTCCATTTTGACATCCATACGATAAAATTTGTACCCTATTTTAATTTACATGGAAATGAAAAGTATGATCGAATCTATTTTAGATATTGGAGAACATGTTTCATTAAAATCAATGCCTTCAATCTATGCATAGCCTATACACACCAAACATGCCTTATTTCTAATCAAATTTCCATGATCATCAAATTTGTTTCTAACAATCCACTTTATTCCAGTGACATTGTGATTTTTGGGTCTCTTAACAAGATAACATGTATGGTTCTTCTCAATCTAATATAGTTCTTAATTATTGGCCTTAACCCATGATTTATACTTTAGTACTTCTTCAAATAAGGTTGGTTAAAAAATTGATAGAAAGGAAGAATGCACTTCATTCCTCATTATCCTTGTATGTGTAGGTGCGGTACCATGCCTAATGATGTTGTATCTATATATTTATAATACTCTATTTCTCCTATGAGGTTTCTTAAGTAATGGTTTCTTATTATTCTTCTTGTTTTGAATCATCATCATTTTGTGATCCCTGGATGTTTTTCAATATTTCCAAAATTTATTTATTTGAATCTATCCTTTGTTTATTTTCTTCTTTAGCTTCAATCATATCGACATATGAGATATTTGAGGTATTACTAGTTTTATTCTCAATGATCTTTACATAATTTCTTTCCATAATTTTTCCAAGATGATTATTGAAAAAAAATTGGCTTTAATTTTCATTAAATATACAAGGAAAATTTCCTCATCTGTAGAATCACCATACTTTACTTGATTTCCTTCCTTATTTTGGATGAAAAATTTACTCACAAAAATAAAAAAAATATTTCAAAGAGTTATTATTTCCATACCATATCTCATATGGTGTCTTGGTTTCTCCTATAAAAATCCCCATTCAATTTTTAGTGTTCAAAACTACTTGAATAACCTCTTTCCAGTAATGATGAGAAACACGACTCCCAATCAGAATAGTTCTAGCTATATAATTCACCAATCGATTTATATGTTCAAAAACCCCATTTTATTGAGGGGTTATCACTAAAGACACCTCATTCCTTATCCTATGTTTTTATAGGTACTTTTTAAATTTAATGGATGTGTATTATCCTCCATTGTTAGGTAGTATAATCTTGATTTTTTCATCCAATATCATTCACAGCTATTTGATGATAACACTTTATGCAATGAATCACTTTCCATTTCCTATGAATAGTTATTAAACAAGACATTATACTATAATCATCAACAAAAATAATGAAGCAACTCTCTCCATATGTGCCAACCACATTTATTGGACCAATTACATCTGTGTGGATGATATCAAGCACATTTGATGCCTTTTTATTCTTTGGCTGATATGAACTCCCAAACTTCTTTCCTTGCATGAAAGAATCATATTTTTTTCTCATTAATTCTTTATATTTATAATTTCAATAAATATTTTCAATTTAGATATATGTTCCATGATCTGTTTATTAATGTGACCCAACCTACGATGCCACAAGTTGTTTTCTTCTAAAATTTCATTGTAAATAGAGTTCTATTTACTATCAAACTAGTATAAATTTCCATTTTTATTCCTAATTTCAATAGAGAATTACCTATATTTTCCTTTACAGTTCAAATATTCTAATTAAATATCACTATCAGTCCTGATTTAGAGAGTTGACTCACACTCAGGAGATTGTGATGCAAACATTCAATATAGAGAACTTTAGTTTTTTCAGCTCTTCATTTTAAAATTATATATTTCAACTACCTTTGATATTTAAATAACTATAATTTTTGAACCTCACTATTCTATCAAACCTTTTCTTAACATCCTTAAAAAGATATATATTTCCTATCATATGGGATAGGAATATACAATCAAGAATATAGGTGAAACTTTTATTTGAAGCATTGATATCTATTTATGTAAGGTTGAATTTATCGATTTTATTCTTTTCATTCCATGAGATACTTGATTGAGTGGAGGAAAATTATTTACTTTCCAATTTAATTTCCATATTCATGAGTTCATCATACTCATATTGTTATTCTATAGGATTATACCTATTCTAAAGAGTAACTCTTCTTGGTTGGCGGGAAATGATATATCTTTGAGTTCTCTAGGTATCGTTACCACCTTTCCTATGCCTATAATGAATAGATTTATGACCATAATTATAATAGTAAAAACAATATCCATAGAAACCATTTCTTCTATATGATAAAGGATGTGGTCTCAATCTTATTTGTTAACTTACAAGTGCTTCCCCATTCAGATATCTCGTTGAATATTTATACTGATACATGGTATGGCATAGAAAGACATAGAATTGACATTTCATAAGAGTAAATTTCTTCCCACTTTCATTCCTCTTTATGTACACTTCTTTTGTAAAGTAATTTTACTAAAGATACATTCTGTAATCTTAATGATAATTTTCATATCTATTTTCTATTTGATTTGAAACTTTATTTGTTAGTATATCAAGTTCTTTTTTGATATGCGCAACTTTATGTTTCCATTTATTTTATCTCATCTTGTTTCTAGCCTTTTATATTTCAACAACATAGTTAATTCCAAATTTTCCTATAATTATGGATCTATGATTATTCATTTCCTTCTCTACTCCCTAAAAACCACATTTATCTATTTTTATCAACATTGTATCTTAATATTTTCCTAACTATAATATCTTCTTTGTTTCCCTTTATTTTGATTCAGTTTCCAATTAACTCCTTAGAGTAACAACTTCTTCTTCAAGTCCATCAACTACATTATCCTTTTCCTTCAGTCTTGATTTAAGGCCATTGATGATTTTTTCCTACTATTAAATCCTAAGTTTAAAATTTTTCAACCTCTTATGAGCTTTCAAGAATTGTTATATTCTATTCTTCCTCCCTTTACAGCCGATCGAGTTCTTCTTCATGATGATAAACATACTACGATGAATCTTTTAGCACAACTATCATTTTTTTTCTCTTTATTTGATTGTCAATCTCATCAAGTGAACCTTTAAGTTCCAACTTGATATCAAAAAAACAAATAAACTAATTATTTTTTATCTTTTTTAGGTCCTTCCTTTTCAAATATATCCATCATTAATCCTGGAGGTTTATATTTAAACTCTGGTTCAACATCCTCTAAAAATTCATTATCATCTTGTTCTTCTTTGTTGATGAAGATATTTTTCTGAAATTTATTTCCTGATTTGAAGTATCCTCTATTTGAGAACCTCTTATGAGGATTATAGATGATTTTTATTCACTTTATAAACCATAAAAGTTCCTTATACATCGAGAGGTGATGTTACCTACTTCACCACACCAAAAACAAGATAACAGAATCTTTCCATAAAATATCCCTTTTCCTCTCTTGGATTTATTAGAAAATAGAGAAATAATTTATTCTTTTTCATCATCACAAACTATGGAAATATGATTTTTTTCCATGGAGTTTAATTAAATTTCATTCATAAACCAATTTATTTCATCTTCTAGTTTGAATCTCATTTAATAAGACACTAGACTACTTAGTAGATCATCAAGAGAAAGATTAGACAAATCTATTTCCTCAAGGGTTGAGGCTTTTGGATTATACATTGGTGGGAGCCTTCTTAGGATTTTCTTTAGAATGTCAATATCCTTAATTTCCTCACAAAATCCTCGAATATCTTCAATAACTTTAGTTCTATGATTAAAGAAATTATCATCATATTTATTTGAATGCATTTTCAGACCATCGAACTGATTGTTTAAGACTAGAATTTTGGACCCATTTATTTTTTTATCACTTTAATATATATTATATAGTTTCTCCCATATAAATTTGGCTGAAGTGAAACTCATCGCCTTCAAATATATTTGATCAGATAGAGCTATATTAATGTATTTTGTGATTTTTCATCAGTATCAAACATTTTACTTTCTGTTTAATTCATAGAAAGACCTATCACATCAGTAACCTGAATCCCCTATGTAGTGGAAAAAATATTCCATCCCAAGGTATATTAAATTAGATCTCATAATATTCTTAAAAATATTGAAGTTTCTTCCATCAAAGAGGGAGAAGCTCCTAACATTCACTGAATTATCCATGAAAAAATAGGGGACAAATTTAACTCCAATAACCTATACCCTTTGATACAACTTGTAGGACTTTGGAATACCCTGAGAGGGGAGGGGTGAATCAAGGTGTAAATTTTTTATTTTAAAGCGATGAATATTTTTACCATTTTTGTAGTAACTTTTTTAACCAGTCTATTGGAATCAAGCAGTTATTAAACATTCACATGCATAGAGACAACACAACTATTTTACTTAGTTCACCACTAAGGGATAGTCTAAGGAGAATACATCAATAGTGTGCCAGTCATACCTAAATACAATAATATTCACTAGTTTTTGTTGAATAAAGATGTTCAAAAATAGTCACTCTATTCCTGGAACATAGCCTTTAAAATATTTTAGAAACAACACACTGCCTCCCCCAGAACACATTCACCAACTCTCCAAGCTCACTACTTTGGGTGAAGTCTTACTCAATTTAATGACTGTAAGGTCAATTCAATAAATTTAAATTTAAGTCTTTATCCTTGATTATCTCAAGATTTTTATTGCACCGTAGTCTTAATTTTATGCACTTTAAAGCATGATTTGCTTAAACTAGATGTTCAACACTATTTGTAATACCCTGTAATTTTATGAGATAGATTCTTTTAAATTTCTTTGATGTGTTGTGTTGTATACTGCCCCAAGATAGGATTACGCTATACACAACACTGGATTAACTTGAGGTATATGCACCACTATTCTTGGTTTGTGTTACACAAAATTTAAAGTTATTTTGAAATAATTCATTTCACGTAATACTGAATATAATTTAAAAACTAAATATTATAACCTAGTCATTATAATGGCAGGTATGAATAGTATTAACTTTATTCTAAAAAACCATTTTAAAGGAAAATAATTGAATATATAAAATAATAAAACCAAACTTGATGAATTTTATATATAAGATACTCAAACATATGTTTAAAATTCATCTTATATGTTTTTTAGACATGATATAAGAACAAATTCAATTTTTTAGATAAAAGAAGTATTTTTGAAAAAATTCAGTATTGCCGCCTTTTGATGGAACAACCATTTTAAATATAGTTTTTGAAAATTTTATATATTCTAGTTAACAAAACAAACTTATTATTTGGAAGTGGGATATAAAAATTTTCTTTGAATGAATTTTTGATATTTTTCTGATAAGTTTTAAATTTTGATGAATACTAAAATCATACTAAATTTTAATTAAAAGCAACTTTTTTCATCAAAATAATTTATGTAATTAAATTATATTATTTAATGGTTTTAAATTATTAGTAGAATATATTTTTATCATTATATATAATTTATGTCGTTAATATTAATTTTTCACTGAATTCAAATGTAAAAACATTTCAATATTTAGTAATATTTTAAATTTTAAAAACTCATTCTCTCTTTCCAAAAACCGGAATAATTTTAAATTAATTATTGAAAATTTTGTTTCGTGAATTTTAAAAAATGGATTCCATATTTGGAATCAGTAGTCCCAAATTATGTAAATAAATTATTATTTTTGGGCATTATGAATAATAACTTTGATAATTTTTATTAATACGGTATAAGGGTAAAACAATTAATTAAACGTAAGAATACTATTATAAAATTAACCTAAAACTTGTCTTAATATCATTGGATGAGTTTTTTTTGATATAAATCTTCTTTGGGTTAAAATGGTGTCCTTTTGAAGCCACTTGGATGAGATTCAAACATTTAATTTATTTTTTTTAAAGAAAAGTTAAATATATATCACTCAAATTTTAATAACTAAAATATATTTTTATATAAAGTTATAATGAAGATAAATTAAATTATAAATAATTATTTTAAATATAAAATGTTTTCATTTATCATGTTAATTTATTTTTAATTTTTAGGAAATATATAATTACCTTAAAGACTTATACTTTGGCGGTGTACAAATTAATTAATTGATGTGAAATCAATAAAACAATTATTATTAAAATTATAATAACCATAAGAAGACCCAAAAACATTCCAAATTATTATTGGTAGAGTATATATCAATCATAATTATCCAAGTATTGATTTATTGACCTTTTGAATTCAAATAGAAGAGATTGCGACACTTATATTATTTTATTTAAAGTGATGTTAAAGTTGTCACATTCATAATTTAATAAGTATATCATTTTTAATGTTAAAGTTTCCATAATATAAATTATAATAAAAGTATTATTATGAATTATAGTATATTTATCTTAATTATAGTAGTTTATATTTAAATTTTACCCAAAAAATAAGTATATTAAATATTTAGATAAAGCTCATGTAGTAATTATTTTATTAATGGAAATATAAAATTAATGTTTTTAAAAATATAACAATAAATATAATTTAAGCTAATTAATATGAAAAATTATTTTTATAGATGACCTAGACCCCATAGAGATATAATAAAATAATTTTTTTGATGATAATATCTTATCTTGATATTTTTAAAAATCCATGAATTGAATAGTATCAAAATAGACACTATTATTGTTTTGTCAAAACAATGTATTATTAAATTACTTGAAAATCATAACACATTTTTAAAAAATATAAAATAATTATTATATGTTCTAAAATTATCTAAGTTAATTATGTATGGTTTAATTTACATTAAAAAAATAAATATTTTACCCTTTAATATTCAAATATTTGTTATCCTAATTAAAATTAAATAGAATAACTAAGTGTTAATTAAAGAGATAAGGTTTAAATTGACATAAAAACTTATCTAAATATTTATAGTTGATGATATTAAAATATTATTATATCTTATCTTCTAATATATATATCATATTTTAGGTATTTGGATATATTTTTAAATTATTATAAATTAATAGTTTCAGAAATTCCAAAAGTGCCCCTCACCTGAATTATAAAAGGGCACATCCTATCTCACAATTTCAATTCACTCTGAGCCTTAAATCTGGACCATACCCTACCCTTTTACATTATAAACTTACTTATTCATATTATAGAGATTATTTTATTCTAAAAATACCAACTATAGTGCCTTAATGTGGAGATCTATAGGGAACTCATCGAAGAAGAGGTAATATCCTCTACTGATTATTTCAAATTACTTATTCTTATACTTCCTCTTAATAATTCATTTCATTATAAAGTAATAAATCTAGTATCAAATATATACTGAGATTTTATTATAATAATGAAACAACCATATTCCACCTTCTATCTATTCTACAAAAAATTAAATCACCACGCGTGCATATGCACGACTTTCCGTCTCCACGCCGTTTTGTAATCTGTTTTTCACCACCACTCGACTTGGATGGGTATATTTATGGAAATAATAACTATATATTATTATTATAAAAATTTATTTATTTTTAAAAATATATATACCATACACTTTGGTACCCTTTCATAATTAAAGGAATGATATTATCGCTCATGCGTACATACGACCTACCGTCTTCACAATGTGATGTGATTCGTTCTACATGATATCCATTAAATCACACCTATATAAATGTAAATAATAAATAAATATGATATATGTTATTTTAATATCACTTTGGAATTATATAAATATAACCTAAGAATAAGAACTTGAACTTATTCGACAAAACATGCATGAGAAAATGTACTAGTTAATACCCAAATAACATGTAATAATGAAATATTATTTCCAAATGGATGATAACATGATCATATATGATATCCTAAATATAAATAGTTTATAGAATAAGTCAATGAAATTTTTAAATCATTAAAAAATACATTCAGATACATATAACAGATAGTGGGACTAAGATAAGGGATAATTTTGCAATCTCATTATTATCCGAGATTGTTTATACGTAATTATTTACTGGGGTATATTTATAATCAATGTACACGTTTTCTAAAAACAATATCTTCATAAAATATTTAATATTATCCTATAGATATTTAGAGGAATTTTTACCCATTTTTACTTTTACTACATGGTTTGGAAAGAATCTTTATTTAGTTTTCCATACGAGGTACTTTTTGACTTTTCTGGAAAAAGTATGAGAAGAATGTTTTTTTAATTTATATACCATGAATCAATTTTTACATCTTCATAAATCCTTATTTACGTGAATCTTACTATATATTATTTCAAGTTTATTTTTAAATAAATTATTTTCTTTTAAAATTCCATGGTGTTTTAATAAAATAAAAAAAATTGTAGAAGAAAGGATATTTTCCTCAAGAATTAATTTCAATCATTTTATCAAAATTATTTTTCATATAATATTAAGGATATTTTTTCAATTATTCTATCCATAATATTATTTTCATTTATTATGTTTATGATGGAATTCTATTTATGAAATCCATTTGGTTTACATGGATTATGTTATGATGGAATGATGTTTAAGAAACCCTTTTTATTCTTTAGGTTATGTTATGGTGATTGATTTATGTTTTTGTGAAACATATATATATGGTTTTCATTATGTGATATTTGGGACCTATATCTCCATAAAATTAATTGGGTAAATATTTATATCTCATGAGATATACATGACTGGAACGACAAGTAAATTCGGTTCAGTGATACAGTGCTCGAATGAAATGTAAACCCAGTTCAATAATGGACATTGTCTGCTATAATGGTCTTGGTAATAAGACTTGAATAATATGAAATTATTTTCTATTCTTATGTTCATTCTAAAAAACTTCATGACTTATATTTGGAATTTTGGGATTATTTCCATTAATTATTATGAACTTTTATCCCATGAGATGATATCACAATCTTTCATATCCATGATAAAACTTCAAAATGTTATGTTCTTAAGTATTATGATTTTGATATGATTGATATTTCCCTTGTTTAACCTTACAGAGAATTTGAGTTCACCCTTTCATGTGTTTCTTTTTCCCAGGTCATGAAGAAGGGTATTAAGTAATATATGTCAAAAAGGAGTCTAGTTATAAGGATATAAGCAGAAGACAATGTAGATGTTTTATAAACCTATTGTTTATGTTTCCTAGTTTCTAAATACACTATACCTATATGGTCCTATCATGGATTTATTATATGTTGTAATGAATATAAAAATATTGAAGTAATATCAATGTATGTAAAGTATGGGTCCTTACTGTTGGTATTAGATCGAAGGTTTAGTTAACCTTTAGAAACTAGGATGTGAAAAATTTAGTGATATCCCTAGAGATATTTCTAAGGATATCTCTAGGGATGTGCCTAATGATAAGTCTAAATATAGGTTAATATCCTAGAATTATGTTAATGATCATGAATAACCAAGGACTGAACCTAATAAGTTAGAGATTGAAAGTACTCCCCCTTGATTATGTTTTTTTCCTAGTGAGATTTTTTCCGCTCACACTAATCTTTTTGGGTTTTAGAAAATGGATAGAAACAGGAGGATTCATGTTAATGGATAATATGATGGAAAATAGAATGACATTACTCATGAGAAACCAAATTAAATGGTATTTGGAAGGCCAAAAATCATTATTATGCCTAATTAGAAATCTCATAATATGATCAATAATCTCAACTCTGGTGTGTTTCCTAACCCACTTAATAAGATAAAGATGGAGTTTCATGGTGATCATAGAGGAAATAAAGATCAATTTTCCTCATGTAAATCATGTGGGAAGAGGAAACAAATAGAATGTTTCAAATAAATTGGAAGATGCTTTGGGTGTGGAAAAGAAGGACCCAAAGCCAATAATTTCAAAGGAAAAGGTTCAGTTAACATAATGGATATAAATAATGGTATTGCTAATACATCAATAATGGTTAAATGTTTTAAATGTGGGGTGTATGGTAATTATGAAAATCAATTCCATAAGGGAAAATCTCATGAAGATAATCAACATGGTCATATGGGTTGTATTTATGTTACTGACGATAAAGAGAGTACAAATGATATATGAGATTAAAGAAGTGTTAAAGAACAAAACGATGAAGCTCAGTCAATAGTTTAAGAAGATAGTGGAATGATTTCATGTTTATCAAGAATAATTTTGTATAAGTAATTTTATGGTACTATGGAATAAACAAATCATCTAAGTATTGTTATACTATTGTTTTTCCTTAAGTATTTGAAAGTATATGTTGAACGGTGCCAGTAACCATGAAAACTTATTCATATATTTTTGGAAAAAACATGATATGTCGATAATGATGGGTTAAAAAGATAATGATATGTTTTATAGTATTAATAACCTCATGAATTAAACAAGTACAAAGTGATATCATGGTTTGAGTATATATAATTTTTTGGATTTTTGGTAAGAGTTTTTTTTTGACAGCATGCATGTTTTCACTAAGGTTCTATGGTAATTCAAGTTATTACCATGTTTCAAGAGAATACATGATTAAGTTATTCAAATGTTTGGAATGTGACAACCAAGAACTTACCTATGAGACATGGTAGATAAATTATAATCCAATTTAATTCACCTCTTTCTAAATTTTTATATTTTCAGTTTTTCAAAGGATTGTAATGTTATCCATTTAGGGATAGTATAAGTTATACAACAGTTGAAGTTTATTAAATTAAAGTATTTTCTCAATATAGGTGGATTTATTCATATTTGATAACAAATTCTAACCTTTTTATTGAGATGTATGGAATGACCTATCATTCTATTTATGGAATGCATGATCCGCTAACACTTTAGGAATGAGAAATTCAACTTCATTTCATTGAATAATAGATGAAGTGGAATTTTTTCAAGGAAATAATAATAGTGGTATTGTACTAAAATCAAGTAAGTATTTCTTGTCATTATCTTCAACTTTAGGGAAATGATATTTAAAACCAACAAATTTATCTTAATACCTTCTTATCCAGTGAATCAGATGGTCCCTTAAATCACCACATATTTATGGCTTTCTACTTATTAACTTTCTCTAATCCTTGTTCTCTATAATTATCCTTCAGAACTTGATAGCTAGATTTTTCTTCCATATCCATGTTTTTTCTTCCCACATATGATCTTCTATATGGAAACCCAGTGATAAGTCACTTTGGGTAACCATTATGTTTCTAACTTTACTTTTTAAAATGAAGTTTTAATATTCCTTTTTACAATGTGGGTTTCTATGAAAGAAACTTTCAAGTATTAAACCTTTTATAACCCTGATTAATTTTGAGGGATAAATTCATTTTTAAGGGGGTATAATGTTGCACCTTTAAATTTTAGGAGATAGATTCTTTTTAATTTATTTGATGTCTTGTGTTGTATGCTACACTAAGATAAGCTTGCACTATACGCAACACCGACATAGATTGTGGTATAAGAAACAATATTTTTGGTTTGTGTTACAAAAAATTTCAAGTTATTATGAAATAATTCATTTCACGTAAGAACGAGTATAATTTTACAACTAAATAGTCTAACCTAGTCATTATAATGAAAGATATGAATAGTATTAACTTTCTTATGAAAAACTATTTGAAATAAAAATAATTGAATCTATAAAATAATAAAATCACTCTTGATAGATTTTATATAAAATATATTCTATATAATGTTTAAAATTCATATTATATGTTCTCTATACATTATATAAGAACAAATTAAATTTTTTGGATAAAAGAAGTATTTTTAAAAAAATGTAGTATTGTAGCCTTTTGATGTCGCACCCATTTTAAATATAGTTTTTGAAACTTTTATATATTATATTTAAATAAATAAACTTCTTCTTTGTAAGAGGGATATAAATATTTTCTTTGGATGATTTTTTGATATTTTTCCGATAAATTTTAAATTTTTATGAATAGTAAAATTATATTAAATTTTAATTGAAAAAAACTTTTTTCATCAAAATAATTTATGTAATTGAATTAAATTATTCAATTTTTTAAATTATAAATTGAATATATTTTTATCATTAAATATAATGTATGTCATTAGAATTAATTTTACATTGAATTCACATGTAAAAACATTTCCATCTTTTGCAATGTTTTAACTTTTAAAAAACCCGTTCTCCCTTTATAACAATGAGAATAATTTTAAATTAATTTCTAAATATTATTTGTATTGAATTTTTTAAAATTAATTCCATATTTGGAATCAGTATGCCCAAATTATGTAAATCTCTTTATTTTATATTTGGGCATTATGAATAGTTTATTTGGTAATTTTTATTAATACGGTAAAAGGGTAAAACATGTAATTAAGGGTAATAATACCATTATAAATTACCCTATAACTTTTCTTAATATCATTATATGAAGGTTTTTAGACATAAATCATCCTTGGGTAAAACTTGGGTCCTTTTGAATCCACTTGGATGAGATTAGAAGATTTAATTTATTTTATTTAAAGAAAAGTTAAATACAGCTCACTCAAATTTTAATAACTAAACCATTTTTATATAAGGTTATACTGAAGATAAATTAGATTATTAATACTTATTTTAAATATAAAATGTTTTTTTATCATGGTAATTTATTTTTAATTTTTTTGGAAATATATAATTACCTTAAAGACTTATACTTTGATGGTGTACAAATTAATTAATTGATGATAAATCAATAAAGAAATTATTATTAAAATGTTAATAACCATAAAAAGACACAAAAACATTCCCGATTCTTATTTTTAGAGTATATATCAACCATAATCATCCAATGGTTGAGTTATTGACCATTTTTATCTATATGAAAGAGATTATAACACTTATATTATTTTATTTAAAGTGATGTTAAAGTTGTCACATTCATAATTTAATAAGTATATAATTTTTAATGATAAATTTTAAAAAATAAAAATTATACTAAAAGTATTATTATGAAACATAGTATATTTATCTTCATCATAGTATTTTATTTTTAATTTTTACCTGAGAAATAAGTATATTAAATAATTACATAAAGTAGATATAGTAATAATTTTAATAATGGAAATATTAAATTAATGTTATTAAAAATATTAAAATAATTATACTTTGAGCGAAATAATATGTAAAATGATTTTTATAGATTACCTAGACCCCATAGGGATATAATAAAATATTTTTTTTATGATAATATCTTCTCTTTATACTTTTAAAGATCCATGAATTGAATTGTGTCAAAATTGACACTGTTGTTGTTTGGTCAAAACAATGTTTTATTAAATTATTTAAAAATCATAAAACGTTTTAAAAAAATATATAATAATTATTATATGGTCTAAAGTGTTATAAGGTAATTATTAATGGTTTAACTTACATAAAATAAATAAATATTTTACCATTTTAATATTGAAATATTTGTTATCTTAAGTAAAATTAAATAGAATAACTAAATGTTAATTAAAAAGATAAGGTTTAAATTGACATAAAAATAGCTATAAATTTTATTGGCTGAAGAGATTACAATATTATCATATTTTGGATTCTAATATATCTTATTTTCAAGATATATGGATGGATTTTGAAATTATTATAAATTAAGAGTTTTAGAAATTCCAAAAGTACCCCTCACCATAATTATAAAATGGCACATCCTCCCTCAAAATTTCAATTAACATTGAGAATTAAAGATCAAACACACCCTAAAAATTTCAATTCTAAAATTCTTATGTCACATTATATAGGTTCTGGTATTTTCAAAAGACCAAATCTAGAGCCTTAGAGTGGAGATCTAGAGGGATCTCATCAAAGAAGATGTAATATACTCTACCGATTATTTCAAATTATTTATTCTTCTACATCATCCTCATAAGTTTTTTAATTATAAATTAATAACTCCAATATCAATGTTATTATTATATATTATTATAATTATGAAACAACCATATTCCACCTTTTATCCATCCTACGAAAAATGAAATCACCATGCCTGCGTACGTACGACTTACCATCTCCACGCTGTGGTGTAATCAATTTTTCACCACCAATCAACTTGGAAGAGTATAATGATGTAAATAATAACTATATATAATTATTATAACAATTAATTTATTCTGAAACAATACATATTCCATCCACTTTGGTATAATTTAATAATTAAAGGAATGATATCTTCGCTTGTGCGTACGTACGACTTACCATCTCCATGATGTGATGCGATTTGTTCTACATGATATCCATTAAATCATGAATATATAAATGTAAAGAATAAATAAATATTATATATATTATGTTAATATAAAATTTTAATGATATAACGATGACCTAATAAGGAGAAACTGAACTTATTTTAAAAACATGAATGAGAGAATGAAGCAGTTAATACGTGAATAAAGAGTAATAATGAAATATTATTACCAAATAGATGATAACATGATCATATATGATATCCTAAATATAACTATGATTCTATAATATGTCAATTACATTATTTAAATCATTATACAGGATGTTCGGATATATACAATGGACAACGGACCTAAGGTAAAAGATAATTTTGCAATCTCATTATCTTCCAAGATTGTTTATATGCAATTATTTACTGGGGTATATTTATCATCCATGTCCATTTTTCTAAAAAAATGTTTTCATAAAATCTTTACTATTCTTATATGTATTTTAAATTCATTTTTACCCATTTTTTACTTTTACTACATGGTTTGGAATGAATACTTATTTCATTTTTCCTATGAGGTACTTTTTGAATTTTATAGAAAAGTATGTGAAAAATATTTTTTTAACTTATACAACATGAATGGATTTTTATGCATTCATAAAGCCTTATTTATATGACACTTACTCTACATGATTTAAATTTTATTTTCAACTAAATTATTTTCTTTTAAAAATTCACTATGTTTTAAGAAATAAAATATTTTAAAGAAGAAAGGATATTTTCCTCAAGAAATAATTTCAAGTGTTTTATCAAAATTCTTTTCCATATAAGATTAAAGATATGTTTTCATTTATAATATCCATATTATTCTTATGATTGATTATGTTTATTATGGAATTCTATTTATGAGATCTATTTGTTTTACATGGATTATGTTATGATGGAATGATGTTTAAGAAAACCATTTTATTCTTTGGGTTATGTTATGATGAATGATTTATGTTTTTTTGGCACACATATGTATGGTTTTAATTATGTGATGATTGGGACCTATATATCCCTCTAATTCATTGAGTAAAGACTTATACCTCATGAGATAGACATGAATGGAACAAAAATTATATATGGTTCAGTAATACAGGGACGTAACGACAAGTAAACCCGATTCAGTAATGGACATTGTTCGCTATGATGGTCCTGGAAATGAGAATTGACTAATATGAAATGATTTTCTTTGATTATGTGTATGCCACCAAACTTCATCTTTTATGTAATGAATTTTTGGATTATAACCATTAATTATTATGAACTTTTACCCCAGTACATGATATCATGATCTTTCATTTGCAGGATAAAAATTCCAAATGTCATGTTCTTATGTCTTATGATTTTGATATGACTGATATTGCCCTTTCTTACCCTTACTAATAATTTGAGCTCACACTTTCATATTTTTATTTTCCCTAGGTCATGAATAAAGGTATTAAGTCAGATATTTCAAAAATGAGTCTAGTTATGAAGATATAAGTGGGAGACAACCTAGATGTTTTAAGAACCAGTTGTTTATGTTTCATAGTTTCTAAAGATACTATACCTATACTGTCATATCATGGATTTATTATATATTATAATTAATATAATTAAATATTTAAGTAATATCAATTTATATAAATTATGGGTTGTAACACTATTGTTCGTGAATCTCATTCATGAAGCTCCTTCACAAATCCCATTCATGAATCTCCTTCCTGAAGATCACAACCATCACAAATAAAACTACCTTCATAGAGCACTAAGTCAATGCAGAATACCCTGTCACAATGAAACTATTTTTTCCAAGATAACTAATCATAAATCAAGACTATAACAATCTTTTCATGATTCATAGGCTCATAATGAATACCTGATTCACAAAGCTACCAACCTTTGAGAATTCCGAATGATTCAACCATTTCTCCAATTATTTTTGTTTTTGATGAAGCGGGGGTAGTTTCTTATTTATATTCTCAGCCTTTCATGAAGATTCCACACTCACAATGGTCTTTTCATGAACCAATTCAGTCTTTCTCATGAATCTCCTTTATTTGTGAATCTCTAATGAATTTTATCCTATTCTAAAAGCTTCTCATTGTCATGAATATTTACCTTCATCTCATCATGGATTGGTGATGCTTATTTGCGATGCTCCCCATCTTAGTGAATCTCAACCTTCACAAAACCCAGTATTCATGAAACTCATTTTTTTACCATATTTATGAATATTGAAACCTATAAAACCACATTTTTTAAATATTTCTCCTTCCACATGATTTTGATCCCAAATATTTGGAAAACACTGAGAAAATATGCCACCTTAAACCCTGTCGCCATCTTGTTCTATAAGATAAATTTTCTTGCAAACTCCCTAATCAAACTATTATAGATTGACAAAAAACACAAAATAGTTGACCTAAACTGTCGTTGAAGCCGGTAAAAGTTTAAAATTTAAATTCATACTAACTACTATATATGTGGAAAGCAGGGTTAAACCCACAGGGAAGGCTATTCTGACCACTATTCTTCAAAAATCTTTGGAAAACTCCACTGTTGTTAGTAGCGAAATG
Source organism: Viscum album (assembly GCA_963277665.1). NCBI lineage: Eukaryota > Viridiplantae > Streptophyta > Magnoliopsida > Santalales > Viscaceae > Viscum > Viscum album. The sequence continues at coordinate 503,722,448 of OY728135.1, read as the reverse complement.
AATTTTCTATTTTTTTGACTTTTTATATATATGTTTTTTGTAAATTTTGTCTATTAAAGCATAAAAGTAACAATTTTTTTATTTTTATGATCTAGACTAAGATGAAACATGAAACAAATTGAAAAGTATGAACAACTAAAATATAGAGTGCTGGAAAACAAATTATCAGTGTAAACGCTCGGGGAAAAATATCCATTCTACTGGTTTTAGAGGTATTTAAATTCACTTAAAAGATATTACAGAATACCACTATAAGAGTATGAATTATCTCCCTCACCAGGAGTTAAGTCACACAATCCAATCTATTCTAAAGTTCACCACTCCATAAATAAATCAACTGAAAACAATTTGAAATTAACAACAGGATAAACTCACCACAAATGCTGATGTCTTTTAGAATTTATTATGTTTTGAAAAAAGTGTTTCCACAATCAATATCACCAATTAATTATGAAATTTTAAAATTAAATTCTGATGGTACAAGAAACTAAAAAAATTCAGTGTTGATCTCGCCAATCGTTACTGAATTTGTTGAAATGATTAAGTGAAAAGAAAATTAATAGATAACAAGTGGATCTTTAATTCATCCCCAAACTAAAAGATTTAGATAAACATAATATCTATTACAAATACCAAAATCATTCAATTAAAAAAGAAGAGAATTAAAAGATAACAGAGGAAGAAAACTCGCTCTGCTAGCTTGAATTGCTACTGCTCCAGGTCCTCAGATCTCTAAGGAATGGTTATCTGAGAACTGCTCTAGAATTCGCCCCTAGGGTTCTTACTCTTCTTCCGAGTGAATAATAAAATGTACCGAATGAAATCCCCCACTATTTTTGTTTGTTATGTTATCTTCTGGTTGTCATCAGTCAGTTTCCACCGACATAAAGTGTCCTTCATGAGTGCACCGCACACATGCATTTTTTTGCGACTGGTATATTGCACTATTTTTTCTCACATAACTAACTCCGAATGAGTTAGTTGTCAGCACCTGAACGTAATTTCAACTCCTGTGTGAATCTGCAAAGCTAAAAAAATGAAATAGTTAAATCACAAAGAAATTTAAATAATTTTTTAAAGTCTAATGTTATAGTACTTATTAAAAAATAATTTAACATTTAATATTAAATACTTTAGTTGATAGATACTATTTGATTTTATATATTTTTAAATTAATTATTTAAAATTATTAATATATTAAGTTTATTAAAAGGTTATAATTTAAATTAGGTAAATTATTATGTTAATTAGTTTAATAAGTTAATGAATTTAAACTAGAATATTAAAATTAAAATAAAACATTATAAGTTAATTAAGTAGTTAAATATTTTATGAATTAAAATGAATGAATGAATTAATTTTTTTAATTATAATTATCATATTAATTAAAAAGTTAAATTATTATATTTATTACCATATATAAATTTATTAGCCAGATTATTTTTTTAATAAGAATTAATATTTTATTTTTAAATATATATTCTTATAACTATATTATTTTTAAGTTTATTTAATTTTAAATATTGGTTATTTATTTGTTAATTTATCAAGATTTTTAAATTGTTTTAAAAAAAATAGGTTTTCACCCTCCCCAAATCGGCGCTACAGGAGGGGGAGGGGGAGGGGGATGGTTCTACTGCTTAAGAAAGAGAAAAGAGGGATCGATGTGTGCATGACACATCGATATGAGAGAGTGAGGGTCACCGTTGGTCTAAAATGAAGATCATCGGTAGTTAAAAAAATAGAGAAGCAATAACATGGGGGTTGAGATAGAGTTGTGAAATGGTGAGGTGCAGGGGAACGGTGAGAAATAACTCACCGTTATAAGAATATAAATAGGTAATCTCAACACGGGGTTCACCGATAGAATAAAAAAAGAGGTCACCGATAGAACAAAAAGAGACCTCACCGATAGTTTTAAATGGGAAAGGTCACCGTTAGAAAGAAAATAAAAAGGGTCACTGATAGTTTAAAAACAAAGAGGAGCAGCGACATGGGGTTTGAGATTGAAATAAAATTAAAAATAAAAACTCACTATTTGTATAAAATAGAATAGGTCACCGGTAGAACAAAATAGTCATCGATGGAACAATGGGTCACCATTAGCACTATATAAAATAAGGTTACCGGTACTTAACAATCACCAATATAACAAAATTAAATACTACAATTAATTTAAAAAGGGCACCGATGCAGTTAAATAGAAAACTACCAATGCCTAATAAAAATAAAAGGGGCAAGAAATACAAATAAAATTAAAGGCTCACCGTTGGGCTTAAATGTCACCGGTATAAAAACTCACCGATAATTAAAATAAAATGTCCCAGGTGTAGTTAAAGGTTACCGATACAAATAAAATAAGAGGCTCACTATTAGAATAAAGATAAATAACTAACGGTGACCTTCTAAAATTAAAAACTTAGGAATTTATCTTAAAATTAAAACTCAAGTAAACTAAATAAAAATATTGAAAATTAAAAGTTAAAAGAAGACAAAACATTAAAAACAAAATAATTATTAAACCTTAAACTTTAAAGTTACAATAAATATTATTAATTGATAACACTGAAATTAAAAACTGAATATTTGATAAACTAAATTGATAAGTGACTTAAATTAAAATTACTATATAAATTAATTACGAGGTAAGCACTGAATGATAAAGGATAGCATTAGTGACACAATTGGTTACCAATAGCTCTTTTCTACTGCACCATTAGACTAAAAACAAAATTTAATGAATGAATAATCAAACTACATACATAAGATTAAATGATTAATGTTTTAAAACTCTTAGTTAATTATTTAAACAACTATTTGAGTACATAAAATTAAAAGCGAACTATTTATTTAATTTAAACTAAAATTCTTATCTTAATTAATTAGCAGGATGACTAAAAAAGTTATTTAACAATGTTAATTAATTATAATAAATCTATATTAGAGAATAAAATATTAAAATAATTTTCTAAGTTAATTAAAACACAAATAAGGATGTTAAATGACTTTTTAAATTCAAATTATTAAAAGGTGAGCAGATTATAATTAACATAACTACTTAAACAAATAATTTAATTAGAAAAGAAAAGTAAGATTAAAATTATTAGTTTAAAGACTAAAAATACTTTATTAATTATAAAAAACAATTAATTAACAATTTTAATTATAAAAATACAAAAGTACAATTATTTAGTATAAAGTGCTTAAATAATTAATTAAATCACTAAAAATTAAGTAAAAAGATGTGAAAAAACTATGTAAAAATATAGCCACATAAAATTACCCCACAATTAAGCATTGTTTGTCTTTAAATAATACATTTTTTATTTTCTTGAAAAATATATTGTAATATTTACGATTTAGCTCAATCTATAACATGTCCAGCACCTAAAAAGAGAGGATTGAAGTGTCAATAGGCTTTTAGAAAATGAACCACTCAAATGAATCCTTTCCAATAATAAAATTATCATTGGTAGTCAGGAGAGAAATGAATCATCATGCAATGAAAGTGCCATGCCTCATAAGTGATACTACTTAGCGACTAATTTCAATCCAAATTTAAGTCCAAATTCTGAGGGTGACAAGAGGTAAAATTTATGTGGAATTAAATCTTAACCCAAGGAACCATGTACTTTGACTCAATATTAAGGTCCAAAAATAAATATTTTTTATGTGAATCACCTTAATAAAACAACCTAAATGACTCCCATATAAACCAGTTGATCCCTTCTTTATTTGGCGCTCATCATTCCCCTCACCTTAATGAACTTGTTTTTGACCCTAGACACTTTATTTATTTTCCCCCCAGCCATGTATCATTGTGCTAAGCACTATGAAATGAACTAATTCAAGGTGAAAAGAGGGCTTAAAGTTAACAGAAACACACCCAGCATCTAGGGTCTTAGAGACTCACCATGGGATCCCAGATGCCCAAATTACTCAAGTTCCAAAAGATTTATATAAAAAATCATTTACAATATCTCGTTAAGGCAATTGCTTTAATAATTAAAAGATAGCAGGTTCCATAGAATCAAGATCAAACTTCGAGTTCCAAGGGTTATGATCATAAATCCACAAATAGATCACCCAAATCAATCTCAAAGTAGTTCCTAAACCATATATCCATGAAACCACTAATCAAGACCACTCAACAATCATCCAAACTCATTAATTTCAGACTCAATGCACAACTTAACTAACAGAGAAATATTGTCCATAGGCAAAACACATTGGAATGAAATTATAAAGCCTAAAATTGTGTAAGAATTTTGAAAACATTTAACCATTTATTGACAAAAATATTGATGTGAAATAGGAATTAATAACCTTTCATTTAAGCATAGTTTAGCACAGTCATGAATTGACCCCCTCCCCCACACTTAAAACCCAACTTTGTCCCCAAAGATGACTTCCAAGTATAAAGAAGAACAATTTAAATAACTAAGGTTCAAATCTGATTTTAAATTTAGTAGATTGATGACATGTATAAAGGGTCTCTTTAAAGTTCAAAATTATTTTTTTCCACAAAAAAAACTTATCAGCAGGTTCATTAGCAAGTACAAACATTAATATTTAAGTCCAATGACACAAAGTTTCCATTAAAATTCAAACCAAGCATGTAACTTATGGGTACAGAGTGAATTGGGTGTAAGGAAATTCAGAAAATATGATTCAATTATATGTTCAATAACACATAAGGAAAGCCTTCCTAACACCCCTTAGTAAAGAACATTCAACAAAAAAACACAACAACAAGCAAGCATGTACCCCCCACACTTAATTTCATATAGTGAAATATTATTTTAATATTTAGTAATGAATTCAAATTTAAGCAAGAGGCATATGTAGAATTTTTTTAATTCAACTTAGTGACATGAAACCAAAGTTTTTTAGTATGCAAGATATGTAGTAGATTTTAAGCAAATATGTAGCAGAATTTTTATACAAGAAGAATTTTTTCAACCAGATTTTTTTTCATTTAAGAAAAGATGAAGATTTTTAAAGTTGTAAGGTATAGAAAAATGAAATAGAAGATAATGAATAGAATACATCCCTAAATAGGTTTAACAATAGTCCTCATCTTGTGAATTCTTCTCTCTTAATTACACAATATCATCATCATTTAATCCTGAAATGGAACCAAGAGACAAAGAACAAGCAGGAACAAGAATTTTAAAAAACAGAGCACAGAAGAAACACTTTATTAAAGGTTAAAAAGAAACAAAGTAAAGACAAAAATAACTATGGGTTTCCTCCCATGCAGTGCAAAGTTTTAAAGTCTTCCTCTAGACTTTATTCTAGATCAGTTTTCAAGCAGAGTGAAGGCAGCCAAGCCCTTCAGCTGTCCCTCAAAATAATGTTTCACTTTCGTCCCATTAACCAACATAGGTTTTTTTCTTCACCTATAATTTATACAGCTCCATTCTTCAGCACTCTAACTACATTAAAGGGTCTAGACCACTTGGACTTCAACTTTCCAGGAAAGATTTTAAGTCTAGAGTTAAAGAGAAGGACCTTCTATCCAGGTTTACACTCTTTAGTTTGTATGATAGAATCATGAAAGATTTTAGTCTTATCTTTATAAATCCTTAAATTATCATAACTATATATCCTAATCTCATCTAACTCACTCAACTCAAGTAATATCCTCTCACCAGCACTCTTAAAATCAATGTTCAGAGCCTTAACTGCCCAATAAGACTTTTGTTGCAACTCCACAAGTAAATGACAACATTTCCTAAACAACAGCCTGTAAGGAGACATACCTATTGGGGTATTAAAAGCATTTATATATGACCATAAAGCTTCATTCAATTTAAGATACCAGTCTTTCCTATAATTTGACACAGTTTTCTCAAGTATCTGTTTCAGTTCCCTATTTTAAATCTCCACCTCTATACTAGACTATGGATGATAAGGGGTACCCGTTTTATGAACAAAACCATATTTCTCCATCAAATATTTAAATTTATAATTCTTAAAATGTGTTCCATAATCAGTGATAAAATCTCTTGGGACTCCAAATCTTGTAAAGATATTCTTCTTGAAAAACTTAATTATAGAATTGGCTTGATTGTTGGGCAGTGCCACTGCCTCAACCCATTTCGAAACATAGTCAACAACAAGAAGAATATATTCATTCACATGAGATGATGGAAATGGACCAATGAAATATAAACCCCAAACATCAAAAATTTTAACTTCCAGAATTCCTTTTTGGGGTAACTCCTGCTTCCTACCAACATTACCTAGCCTATGACATATATCACACCCAACCACAAAGCTCTTAGCTGTAGGACCTCGGGACACCCTGAGAGGGGAGGAGTGAATCAGGGTGGCAACTTTTTCTTATAAACTGATGGATCTTGTTCCCACATTGGTAGTAACTAGTTTAACCTATATGATGGATATGATAAGAAATAAAACATTCACATGCAAAGAGATGAACCAACATTTTTTAATTGGTTCACCACTAAGGGCTACGTAGAAGGAGCATACGCTGACAGGTTGTCAGTCATACCAAATTCCACTATTCTTCACTAGTTGTGGATTAAAAAGGTTTGGGAACAATCAATCTATCCTAGGGTCACTTCCTTTACAACTATTCAGGGATATCCCACTGCGTCCCTCAGGTCACTCCTGTTGACTCCCCCTGGCTCACAGTTTTTGGTGAAGTCCCAGTCAATTTATAGACGTGAAGGTCTCTTCAATAGATTTGTATTTGAGTCTTTGCCTCTGCTTAGCATGAGACTATGCTTTCATCGAATTCCAGAAATGATGCACTTGAATGCGCTGAACCACTGAACTAGATAAACAGAAACGAGCAAACATGTTTCAATGAAAATTTTGCGCAACTTTAAGTTTTACGCACAACCTCAAGTTTTTCTCCCAACTTCAACTTTTTTTTGCAAGCCAGAATTTTTCTCGAAACTTGGAATTTTTCGCTCAAGCTGGAGTATTTCGCGAAAATCTAAATTTTTCCGCGTGAGCCATAATTTTTCACACAAGTCCAAAATTTTTTGCGCCGCTCTAAAGTTTTCCATGAGAGCTGGAATTTTCCACATAGGCTTAAATTTTTCATGCAACTCCCTTTACATGAATATTTTACATGCATTAGACCTCCGATCTTCTCTGAGTCTTCAACCATACATAATGAGAAGAGTCACCTCTTATTTATAGGTGTATCAGACCCCCGCGTGCAAAACCCCCTGTGGTGTGAAAAACATCTCATTTGGCTTGAAATATTTCATGCAAGAAACATTTTTTGCGCACATCTCTAGATTTTTCACACAGCCCATGCACTTTCCATTTTTTGACGTTCTGATTCTGAAACACTATTTGAGTGAAAAAACTCACTCCACTATTTCTTGCACCACACTATTTTCCACGTACAACTCAATTTTTTCATGCACAACCCATATTTTTCGCACATCACTTCCTATTTGCACGCACCTCCTTTTACCAACAATCCATGTCATCATTTTCTAATTTTTAGGCCAAAAAATTTGGCAAACACTAGGAAACGACACCACCTTCAATATTGTTGTCTGCTTAAACTGTATGATCACTTAACTCACACACATTCTGAACATCCACTGAGGATTGACAACAAACAAAAAACATACTCCAATTCATGCATAGAATAGCCATGGTTCCAACATTAACATCCTTAAAAATAGAAATCCAATAAAAACCAAGTTGTAAGACTTTTTGAGCAGTTCTTTCACCACTATGGTGACCTCCCCAAGGTGAGGAGTGAAAACCTTCTAAAATAGGAAACATCTCTTACTCAGGGACACACCTTCTAAGGATACCATCAGAACATCTCTTAAACAGTAGGGGATCATCCGAAAGAGAGTACTTAAGATCAAAAATGAATTTATTTCTTTGGTTATTTGACATATTTTTGGAAAAAACACCTGCTTCCAGGAAGCTAGAAAAATCTGTAAACCAAGTAGATTTCCTGATTGACACAGTAAGAATCATTTCATCAGGAAAAGAAGAGTTTATCTCCCTTGGATTTTCAGATTCAGATTGAGTAAGAGGAAGCCTAGAAAGGTGGTCAACAACTAAATTTTCATCTCCCTACTTATCCCTAATCTCTAAATCAAATTATTTTAGTAATAGAATCCATCTAATCAGCCTAGGTTTAGTTTTCTTCTTTGACAACAAGTATTTTAATGCAGAAAGATTAGTGAAAATGATGACTTTTGAACCTAACAAATACTATCTAAACTTCTCTAGAGCAAACACAACAACTAGAAACTCTTTTTCAGTAGTGGTATAATTGTTTTGAGCATCATCTAGCAGTCTATTAGCATAATACACCACATGTAACTTCCTATATTTCCTCTATCCAAGGACAACACCTATAGAAATGTCACTAGAATCACACATAAGTTCAAAAGGTAGCTTCCAATCAGGTGCAGTGATGATAAGTGATGTTGTGAGTTTCTCTTTAAGAATATTAAATGATTTCAAACAGTTTTCATCAAAATTGAAAGGTGCATCCTTGAACAGTAAAGAACACAATGGATTAGTTATTTTAGAATAATCTTTTATGAATCTTTGGTGAAAACCAGCATGCCCTATAAAACTTCTAATACCTTTAACATTTACAGGAGGTGACAATTTTTGAATAACATAAATCATAGAAGTATCAACTTATAAACCTCTTTTGGACACTTTATGACCAATCACTATACCTTATGTAACCATAAATGGACATTTCAACCAATTAAGAACAAGGTTGGTTTAAATACATCTCTCTAAGACTAACTCTACATTTCCAAGACAAGTATCAAAAGTACTACCCACAATGGATAAATCATCCATAAAAAGCTCAATTATTCTCTCAATCATATTTGAAAATATAGCCATCATACATCATTGAAAGGTGCCTAGAGATCCACACAACCTAAAGGGAATACGCCTGTAAGCCAATGTAGCAAAGGGGCATGTGAAGGTGGTCTTTTCCTGATCCTCTAGAGCAACAAGAATCTGGTTGTAACTAGAATACCCATTCAAGAAACAGAAAAACTCATTTCCAGTGAACCTCTCAATCATTTGGTCCAAAAAGGGCATTGGAAAATGATACTTCCTAGTGGTTTCATTAAGTTTCCTATAATCTATATAGACTCTCCATTTTGTGGCTTTCCTAACTTGGAATTCTTCATTCTTTTCAATTTTAAGTACATTGAAACCTCCCTTCTTGGGGACAACCTAAACAGGGCTGACCCAAACACTATCAGAAAAGGGATATATCATTCTAGTGTCTAGAAATTTGATCACTTTCTCTCTCACAACTTCTTTCATTTTTTGATTCAATCTTCTTTGACACTCTACCCTAGGATTATGGTCAAGCTCCATAGGTATTTTATCCGTAAAAAATGAGGGACTAATACCCTTGATATCAGCTATTGTCCAACCTATGGAAGATTCAAACTTATTTAAAATATTTAACAATATTTCATATTTTTTTATTAAGTTCAGCAGAAATTATAACATGAAAAGTGGAGTTCTCACCCAGAAATGAATATTTAAGATGGGAAGGGATTGGTTTCAGTTCAAGAGTGGGTGGTTCTACAGTAGAAGGAAGAATCTTAGGCCTATAAGGACCAAGATCTTAAACATAAATCTTATAAAGAGTTTAAAATTATGAAAGATTTTCAATTTCATGCTTAGATTTAGAAGTAACAGTTCTGCTATCTAAAGTGGGCAGTACACTATCCAGATTTTCTAGCTCATATTTTAACAAGTTTATCAAAGAAGAATCATCTAGTTTTCTTATAATTTCTCCCCCTACATCATCATAATTTTCATCAAGGTTGGTTTTAACATCAACACCCTCAAATTCTATCAAAAATATCCTAAGTTTAGAAATAGAGGACCCTTCTATAGTAGAAACTGAACAGTTTTCCAGTTCTGGGAAATTTTCTAGATTTAGTGTTTGAGAAGAATTTTCAATTTCTAAGACATATTCAATGGGATTTTCAGCTTCACAATTATTTTCTTCAACAGAGGATTGATTTTGAGATTTATCTATTTTTTCAAGTTGATTTTTATAAGAAACTTCAGCTTCAAGGAACTCAATTTTTGAACAGCTTTCAGAATAAGTTGTTCCTTAATATTCTTAAACACATTGATCTGTTCTTCTTGTTCTCCAATTTTGAAAGTTAATTGACCCTTATAAACATTAATAATAGCAACACATGTGGACAGTAAGGGACTACCCAAGATTATTTGCACCTCTTGATCACACTCCATATCTAAAACTAAAAAGTCTACACGAAGAAACAGTTTCTCAATCCCAACTAGAAGATCATCTATCCGACCCTCATGATGAGTGAAATATCTATCAGCTAACTGCAGTATGACTGTGGTGGGATGAAGGTCACCCAACCTCAACTTTTGAAATTGTGTTTATAGGAGAAAATTAATTCTAACACCTAAATCACACAAACATTTAAGCTGATCAGAGTTTCCTAGTGTGCAAGGTATGAAAAAACTACCCGGGTCTTTCAGTTTAGGTGGGATTTTCTTTTGACGTACAACACTGCACTCTTCAGTGAGGCTGTGAGTAGAAAATTATTCTATAGTTTTTTTGTTTGAAACATTTTTTAAAGAGATTTCAAGTAAGATGGAATTTTAATTAATGATTAAATGAATGGAATGTTCACTTGAAGTTTGGAAAGAAGACCAAGGAACTGAAGATGTTTAGCCTTGGAGTTACTTTGAGGTTTAAGCTTCTCAGGGAAAGGGATGGGAGGGGAAATTTTTTTAATGATAGTAGGTATATCCCTCACCTATTCCTCAAATTTTTTTGTTTTCCTTTATTCTTTTGATTTTTATATGAAGTTTCATCTTGAGTTTTAGGTGACAACTTCAAATTTTGATCATTTTCAAGACTTTTCTGTGAATTCCCACCATGTGAACAAAACAAATTTTTATTACCAGATTGATTCATATTTTCATTTTGGGCATTTTGAAGGTATTTTTCAGAAACAATTTGGGTATTAATCCCACTTCTAGTGACTAAATCTATATTATTCTCTCTAGTTTTAAGCTTATTGGTACTAGGAAGTCTACATTTTTCCCTAGATGAAAAATACATATCAAGTTGACTATGTTTTGTTTCCATGTTCTTCATTCTAACATCAATTTTCATTTTGTCTGACTCATATTGATTTTGATGTTTAGAAAGATGAGTCATGTATCTTTCCTCTTGGGAGTTGATTTTGTTCAAAATTAGATCAAGCTTAGAAGACAAGTGACTATCATTGTTTCCTTGAATATTAGAAGACTTACCCCTTTGTTGATTCTGAAAATTTGGTCTTGGCTGATTAGAGTAATTAGGGGCAGTGGATTTTTTAATTAATACTTGATCTTTCTAGGACAGATTAGGGTGGTTCCTATAGCCATGATTGTAATTATTTGAAAATGGATCTTCTATATGAGGCATTCTAGGACCATAGTTAAAAAATTTTGAGCTTTCTTATTGTTGGGATGACATATCAAAATTAAGAAATAAGTTTTCAGTATGCCCAAAAATACCACATTGGACACACTGTTCCCTTAAATATTGGTTGGTATTTTGAAATCCAATTTGGTTAACAATTTGTTTGGAGTTCAGGTTCATTAAGGATTGAAGTCGGTTGGTGATTTCAGCCAGTTGAATTTGAGTTTCATTCATTGAACCTGTTTTTGAATTAACATTTCTATTTACCCTTTTCCTTCTTGAATTTTTATGTTGTGAATTCAGTACAAGGTTTTAAAAAATTTGTCTAAGTTCTTCATGTTTTTTATCATTGTAATTTCCCCCAGCAGCCTGGTCTACTAAATTCTGTCCAGAGGAGGACAACTCCTCATAGAATGTATCCATGAGAAGGTGTGATGGGAGTTGATGATGGGGAAACTACCTAAGCTGATACCTAAATCTATCCCAAGCTTTATGAAAAGCTTTTCCATCCTCTTTATAGATACTAGTGATTTTAGTTCTAAGTTCACCTTTTAGTCTTTGGGATAAAATTTCATAATGAAAGAGTTATATACTTGATCCCAGTTTTCGAAAATGTTCTCATCTAGACTCAGAAACCAATTCCTAGAATTCCCTTTAAGGTAAAAAGGAATGAATCTCATTCTAGATCTATTTTCTGTGAGTCCTAGTAGAGGTAATTTCTGCATACATTATAGAAGTCTCTAATGAAGGCAAGAGAGTCCTCATTAGAGAGCCCATTAAAAGTAGGCAACAATGAGATGTGTGATTGCTTAAATTATTAATTTCAGGCCTTAGGACTAACTCTGATGGATGATGGATTGCTTGAAACTTTAGGATGTTGAAACTCCCTCATCCCAGTCCTTTCATTTTCTTCTATGAGTTTTGGATGGTTTTGAAAGTTGTTATCAGGAACTTTATTATCTAAGTTTTCCATTTCAGTTTTGTTCTTCTTTCTTATAGTAGTGAGATGTTTTTCTATTTCTAAGTTCAGTGGATTTAGACTAACAACAGAGTTTCTTGAGCTCATACAAACAACAACACATAGTACTTAGCAGTAATATTTCATCAAGAAGTGAAACGGATTTTTTTAACAGTTTTCAAAATTTTCAATTTTTTTAATATTTTTATAAATGTGTTTTTTTAGTTTTTTAGAGTAATGGATCATGCCTTACCTGGAAATGACACCAAGAACTTTACCTTAAGTATCATTTAAGCCAATAAATGTTTAAAATTTGTATTCATACTAACTACTGTATATGTGGCAAGCACGGTTGAACCCACAAGGATGGCTATTCTGACAAGAATTCTTCAAAAATCTTTGGAAAACTCCACTATTGTCCGTAGCAGAATGAATTTTCAATTTTTTTACTTTATATATATATATATATTTTAATTTTGTCTATTAAAGCATAAATATAAGTCTTTTTTTATATTTTTGATCTAGACTAAGATGAAACAGGAAACAAATTGAAAAGTGTGAACAACTAAAATATAGAGTGCTGGTAAATTTATTATCAGAGTAAATGCTCGGGGAAAAATATCCATTATACTGGTTTTAGAGGTATTTCAATTCACATAAAATATATTTAAGAATACCACTATAATAGTACGAATTATCTCCCTCGCCAGGAGTTAAGTCACACAAGCCAATCTATTCTAAAGTTCTCTACTCTAGAAATAAATCAACTGAAAACAATTTGAAAGTAACAACAGGACAAACTCATCGTAAATCCTGAAGTCCTTTAGAATTTATTATCTTCTGAAAAAAATGTTTCCATTATCAATCTCACCAATTAATTATGAAATTTTGAAAATTAAATTTTGATGGTGCAAGAAACTAAACAAATTCAGTGTTGATCTCGCTAATCATTACTAAATTTATTGAAATGATTAAGTGAAAAGAAAATTAAAAGATAACTAGTGGATCTTAATTTCATCCTCAAACTAAAATATTTATCTAAACATAATCTCTATTACGAATACCAAATTAATTTAATTACAAAATAAGAGAATTGAAAGAAAATAGAGGAAGAAAACTCCCTCTGCTAGCTTGAATTGATGCTGCTCCATGTCTTCGGATCTCCAAGGAACGGTTCTCTGAGAGATGCTCTAGAATTCACCCCCAGGGTTCTTGCTCTACTTCTGAGTGAATAATTGAATGTACTGAATGAAATCCCCCTTTGTTTTTATACGTTCTGTCATCAGCTTCTTGTCAACGGTCGGTTTCCACCGACTTAAAGTGTCCTTTATGAGTGCACCGCACACATGCATTTTTTCATGACTGGTATGTCACGCTAGTTTTCCTCACATAAGTAACTCCGGATGAGTTAGTTGTATGCATTTGAATGTAATTTTAGCTCATGTGTGAATCTGAAAAGCTAAAACAAAATAAAATAGTTAAATCACAAAGAATATTAAATAATTTTTTGTTAAAGTCTAATGTTATAGTGCTTATTAAAAAGTAATTTAACGTTAAATATTAAATACTTAGTTGATAGATATTATTTGATTTTATATATTTTTAAATTAATTATTTAAAATTATTAAGATATTAAGTTTATTACAAGATTATAATTTAAATTAAGTAAATTATTATATTAATTATTTTAATAAGTTAATGATTTTAAACTAGAATATTAAAATTAAAATAAAACATTATAAGATAATTAATTAGTTAAATATTTTAGGAATTAAATTAATTAATTAATTAATTAATTATTTTAATTATAATTAGTATATTAATTAAAAATTTAAATTATTATATTTATTAACATATATAAATTTATTAGTTACTTTATTTTTTTAATAAGAATTAATATTTTATTCAATTTTAATTATTGGTTATTTATTTTTTAATTTATCATGTTTTTTTAAAAATGTTTTTTAAATAAAATTAGGTTTTCACCCCCTCCCATATTGGCGCTACAGGTGGGGGAGGGGGAGTGGGTGGGTTCTACTGCTTGAGAAAGAGAAAAGAGGGATCCGTGTGTGCGTGACACACCAGTATGAGAGAGTGAGGGTCACTGTTGGGAAAAAATGAAGATCACTGGTAGTTAAAAAAACAGAGAAGCAGCGGCATGGGGGTTGAGATAGAGTTGTGCAACGGTGAGGTGTAGGGAAAAAGTGAGGAATAAATCACCATTATAAGAATAGAAATAGGGAATATCAATGCGGGATTCACCGATAGACTAAAAAAATGATGTTACCAACAGAACAAAAACAGACCTCACTGATAGTTTTAAATGGGAAAGGTCACCATTATAAAGAAAATAAAAAGGGTCACTGATAGTTTAGAAACAAAGAGGAGCAGTGGCCTGGGGGTTGAGATAGAAGTATAATTAAAAATAAAAACTCACCGTTTGTATAAAATAGAATAGGTCACCGGTAGAATAAAATAGTCACCGATGGAACAAAGGGTCACCGTTAACACTATATAAAATAAGGTTACTATTAACTAACAATCACTGATATAAAAAAATTAAATACTACCATTAATTTAAAAAGGGAACCGATGTAGTTAAATAAAAAACTAGCAATTCCTAAAAAAATAAAAGAGGCAACCAATACAAATAAAATTAAAGGCTCACCGTTGGGCTAAAAAGTCACCGGTATAAAAACTCACCGATACTTAAAAGAAAAGGTCACCAGTGCAGTTAAAGGTTACCGATACAAATAAAATAAGAGTTTCACCATTAGAACAAGGATAAAGAACTAACAGTGACCTTCTAAAATAAAAAATGTATGAATTGATCTTAAAATTAAAAATTAAGGAAACTAAATACAAAGATTGAAAATTAAAATTTAAAAGAAGACAAATCATTAAAAATAAAATAATTATTAAACCTTAAACTTTAATGTTACAATAAAAATTATTAATTGATAAAAATTAAATTAAGAACTGAATATTTGATAAACTAATTTGATAAATGACTTAAATTAAAATTACTATATAAATTAATTATGATGTAAGCAGTGAATGATATAGGATATCATCAACGACACAATAGGTTACCGATAACTCTTATCTACTACACCGATAGAATAAAAATAAAATTTAATGAATGAATAATCAAACTTCATACATAAGATTAAATGATTAATGTTTTAAAACTCTTATTTAATTATTTAAACAACTATTTGAGTACATAAAATTAAAAGTGAACTATTTATTTAATCTAAACTAAAATTCTTATCTTAATTAATTAGAAGGATGACTAAACAACTTATTTAACAAAGTTAATTATTTATAATAAATCCATATTAAATAATAAAATATTAAAATTAGAGTCTATGTTAATTAAAACACAAATAAGGATGTTAAATTACTTTTTAAATTCAAATTATTAAAAGGTGAGCAGATTAAAATTAACACAACTACTTAAACAAATAATTAAACTAGAAAAGTAAAGTAAGATTAAAATTATTAGTTTAAATATTAAAAATACTCGATTAATTAGAAAAAACAATTAATTAACAATTTTAATTAGGAAAATAAAAAATTACAATTATTTAGTATAAATTGATTAAATAAATAATTAAATCATTAAAAATTAAGTAAAAAGATGTGTCAAAACTATGTAAAAATAGAGCCACATAAATAGTACCCATTTATAGCTATGAAAGGCCTTGATTCCCACATAATGAAACCCGAATTCCAACTTTTAAGAAATTAAAAAGTTAATAAAACATAATGATACACTTACATACATAAGACCATCTAGTTTTAGAGTTTTAGAGACTTAGGAAATCTGTAACATATAAAGAATACACTTCTACTCAGTGTAATTTTTTTCTTTAAAAATAGGGTCTTATGTTTACACTATTGTTTCATTCATGATAATTTTGATTCATTCAATACATGTCACCATTAACCATTCTGTAATCCCTACATATATTTAATCTCTATGACAAAAATTTAAAATCATGGGTTGAGAAAAATTAAGATTAGTAAGGGAGATAAAAAGAAACATGATGTGATACCATTCTATCACACCTTGCCACATCTATTTTGGTGAATTAACTATGTATCTACTACTATATTTATCTTAAAATAGAGATTTTTTTAATTGGGAATAATCATGTTGGAATTTTTCTTTTATTTAATTTTAGAATGAAACTGTTGGTTTTTGGGTGTTCGGTGGATCTAAGCTATTTTAGTTCAAGTTTATCTATTATATTATGTAAAATAATTTACTTACAGGGGGAAAAATTCATAATAGGTGTAATTTTTTATGTATTAAATACAAATAAGAGTAGAACATATTGATTCACGTGTCAACACCTCTCATCTAGATTATCCATATGCTGACATTAGCCCAAAAACATTTGAAATCCGTGCTCCCTAAAGTAGAGTTTGTAGCTGAATTCTTAAAACACCACTATTATTTGGTAATTTTGAATTTGATGTTTTCTACTATAGCTGACTATGAAGGACCCAAGAATTGCGAGGAGGTATAATCCTCTACTACCTCTGTCGATGTGAGCGTCCCCATTTACACTGAGTCATGACCCAAGCACTACCAAAATGTTTACTCAAGTGTGCTAAAATTTGAACAAAACAATTGAAGAATCTGCACCTCCTATAGCTTGTTGAAGCTGCTCCTCCCATGTTCACTAGACACTATTTTGTTGAAGGTTTATTACATATATTTAAATATATTAGTAGGTGGGAACATTTTTCCATGAGTGATCGAAGAAAGAGCATTCAAGATTTCATCCTACATAGTCCTACAATACTTATTTCATTTGGTATTTTGAATTCGAGGACATGCTAGGTTGGAAATTATAGGAGAAGCTACCAATGGGCTGCTTGAGTTAGAAAACTTATTTCAGGATTTAGATTCATCAATGTGATAAGCTATGTGGGAATATAATATATGATGGAATATCGACTATATGGGAAATCACATACATATATAATCACATATTTTAGCCAAATCAGCTATGTGAATCTCAAACGCTTACATCGAAAATTGACTATGTGGGACCAATCAAATACGTGAATGTATTTGGATATGTCTAAATATCCTATGCAAGAATCATCTATACTGAGGGAATCAACTACATGGATATTTTCTTATGATGATATTAGGATACATCGATCAGATTTAGCTACATGGAGAAATGACTATGAAATCCCAAATAGATATGTGGTAATCGACTATATATGACAGATGGTATGTCAATCCAAATGGATACATCAGCCCAAATATCTATGTCGATCAATTTTCTTCAAAAAAAATTTGGATATGTCATTCATGTAGACATGGGCCCTATATACTGATTGGAAGTAATACCTTCCTTGCAGACATATATATCAGCCAACAATTGCATTGACAAGGTAGGTGAGAGTTGGTGTACCTCTATCAGGAAGAAATTGCTATTAGGAAGAAATGAGTTGGCATAAAAATAGTGAAATAGAGAGATAGGGAGACAAGGTATCATATCCAAAAAAGAACAAGGGGAAATGAAGAGGTTATAGAGAGGATGACGATGATAGTGATCTAGAATGAGACTATTAAAGCATAAGTTTTTAAAGCCCTTATGGGGGTGTTCTTTGTTTTTTTATTTCTTTTTGTTACAGTATTTCTTAAATATAATATATTTTATTAAATATATTATTTTTTAATGGTAGGATAAATTTAAATTGGGGAATGATGTTGATATGGTAGGAAGTTTTACCTCACTCAGGTGTTGGGAGTTTCATGAGTCCACCATTTTATCATTGGTTAATTAATTTATGACCTATAACTATCTAAACTCGGTGAGATGTGTTTCAGTTATTGTTTTCATTAATAACCTTCCAAACAAAATTCCAACTGAGAATAGTACAATACTCAAAGGGGAGGGTCATTAGTTTGCTTTAAAGAGTGGGTAAAGAGGTATTTATTTGAGAAGCTAAAGGATCCTTTAACCTACTAACTGTATATTAGGGAGAGCTGATCAACCAATTTTCCTGGTCATATAGTGATTAGCCTTGAGTGAGAATTGAAAAAGAAACACCTATTGAAATAATCTATCTAGCCAACTAAATCCACATACTCCATCCCATTAAGTTCTCCAACTTTCTTAGTTCTCTATTATTTCCCTCTGTTCTTGACCCTTTTTCTATTTTATATCCACTATCTTCATTCTATAAAATTCTTAACCACCTTTTCACCCACCTTTCCTACCTTGTTGTTTGTTTCTATTTTTTTTTCTTTATTTGGTCACAAAAAACACACATTAAAATAAATTCATTCCTTATGGATCGACCCTCACTCACCACAACACTATTCCTAACTTGGGTTTATAAATAATTAATTTTTATCGGTCCAAGTGATGAACTTGGACCAAGATAATTTTTTTGGCACCATTTCCAAGGAAGGGAACATGCTACCAAGATAAAAATAAAAAAATCAACATTTTTGGTAGTATTTAAAAGGGAGTGAATGAAAACTCAATCATCATTTAAAAACCTAGAAGAATTAATCCCTTAAATTAACAAACATCTGTCTGATATGAAAATAAAAAAGAAATATTCTATAGAAAATCTGGAAGAAAACATAATCTATCGAAAAAATATAAATATTGACCAAGAGGAAAATTTCAACCCTCCCCTAATTATAAATACAATAATAGATAGGGCGAGGCTTAGAAAGATTCATGTTCCTAGAGTGTCAAATTATCCATTACGCATTTAGAAGACCCTGAGATCTAGAAACTATGATATTAAGAAATCCCACATCTCTATGCTACCATCCAACCATGTATTACTCAATGAGAATTCATTGGGTTTCATCAGGGATTTATATGGGATAATATAGTAGTTTCCACTTAGGGGATTAAGTGATGAGGAATTGAAGTTTATAGTTTTTCTATTTTTCCTAAAAGGATATGAAAAAGTTTTATTCTAATAAATGGATAATGACATATTTGATACATAGTATTATCTATACAATTAATTTTTCATGAATTTCTTCCCAAGGATAATGATTTCTAAAATTAGCCATAAAATCATTGGGTTTTTATAAGTTGAAAGTGAATTATTCCATGAATCTTGGGATATGTTCAAAGGGATAATTAGATAATATTCCAACCATCAATGTACACCCAAGTTTCTCATGGGAACCTTCTATAATATTCTTACACTGTATCATCAAACATTAGTTGACGAGTCATCTAGAAGACATTTCTTTGACAAAACAGCCAAAGAGGTCAAACAAATTTTCAACAATTTGTCACTGAATTCCCAATAAAAATGTTATAGAAAGAGGAACATTGTTAGGAATAAAACCACACCCACTCACTAAGATAAATAAAAATATTTTTATTCTTAAAATAAAAATTCTCAACATACTCTTGGGTAGTATTATATTCAATGTGGAATGTCTGGACATTCATAGTCCTATTTCTCGGACTTTTATATGATGGACCATGTCCCTAAAAATTCTAACTATAATGGGTATGGACCTAGGATTCAGCACAAAGATGATCCTTTCTCAAATAACTACAACTAAGGATACCAAAATTATCCCAACCAATCTTGGAGAGAGCTGGGAGTGATGAGTTCTTCTGTTCCCCCAACTTTTCTATAGAATAAACAATAGTTACAACCTCATCCCGGGGAAGATACTTTTACTTCATAATAGGAAGTTAAAGATATGTTCCAACAATTGATGGGTTGGTTTGATGAAAAAAAAGATATGAGTGATTTTGATAAGGCACAACAAGAATATAGGTTTATAAACCTAGAGTTTCAAGTTGCATAGTTTTTTAGAAATACAGGTGTTAAAGACAAAGGGAAACTACTTAGCACCACAGAGTCAAACCCTAAATAAAATTCCAAAGTATTCATCACTAATATGGTCTCAATACTCATTAGTAATTAAAAAATATATTAAATATGATCCTAATGAATATCCTATTGAACCGGATGAACATAATTTGGAAGCTAAACAATTTATAAATTTGTACACCCCCTATAAAATTTAGTCAAGACCTATTTTACTTGATGAAAAATCATAGGAATAATACTTACAACCCAATAAAAAAGGAATGGAGAAGATTATAGAGGAATCTGATAGGGTTCATACATATTTAAGGAAATTTTTTCGAATCATTCCCTTTCCTCAAAGGATTGAGAAGGAAAATCAAGATTTTAAAATTTTCAAATTTCTAAAGGTTATCAAGAAACCAAAAATTGATATCATTTTTCCTTAATCTCTCATTAAAGTCCCTTATTATATGAAATAACTCAATAAAATCTATGTAAGTAATAAAAACATAGAAGATTTTTCTACCTACAACCACACAGAGGAATGATGTGCGGTCATGTAGAATATGATACCTCCAAAACGATAGGATCCAAGAAGTTTTGTTATTCTTTGAACTTTTCATGATAGGGTTTCCCAGTTTAACTTCCTATGTTATCTTAGTTAAAGTATCAATTTGTTTCCCTTATCCTTTTTCCAATAACTAATACTAGGTTTTCCACATCCCAATTTTGTTGTTTTATATTTTTCAGATTGATATATTACCCACCCTGTTGGCAGGATAAATGACTTTCTTGTTAGAGTGGGTAAGATATTTTTTTCCCACTGTTTTTATCATTTTGGATATAAAATGTGGCTAAGTGGATCCTATTATTCTTTAAATACCTTTTATAAACACTAGGGGGGGGGGTGTCATTGAAATTTCAAAGGGAAAAATGATTTTTAACCTTCCTAACTAGATGTAGGAATTTAATGTTTTCAAAAACACTAAAGAACCACCCTAGGAGCATATCTTGATAAGAGATGAGATTTTTCATACTGGTGAATTTATGGATGGGGATGAAGTATATATTTTAAGGATTCTTGAAGAAACAAATGATACTCTTGAGTTACCTATAAAAACTTTCATAGGAGTTAGTTCATCCAAAGATAAGGATTCCTTAGATGAATTTGAAGGTAAATTATTGATTCACTTAGATGAATTTTCTATAGATCACATTTTAACTTCACTTGAGGAACCTACATATGAAGGATTCTTCCCTAACATCAATAGTGATAAAGAATAATATTTTGACACTTAATGTTTTAGGTGATAACATAAGGACCTTAGACCCCTCATGCCCAAGTGTCTTCCTTTAATCCAATTCCCTCCCACCGTGGAGCACAAAACATTGCCGGTTCATGTGAAGTATTATTTTTTTTGTAGGAAGACTCAACTTTACTAGTCATCATTTCTTATACACTAGAGGGATGCCAAGAGGATAAACTACTTGTTCTTATGATAAAGTTAAAATCTATTATTGGTTGGTCTATTGCTGATATCAAGGGTATTAGTTCATCATTTTACATCTATAAAATTTCTATGGAATCTAAAATTTGAACAAGATTGGAAGCTCAGAGAAAAAATAAACCAAAAATGAAAGAGGTAGTCCAAGAAGAAGTGATTCGACTACTTGATACTAAAATAATATTTCCTATTTCAGGCTACCCATGAGAAATTCCTGTTTAGGAAGTCCTTAAGAAGATTGGATTAAATGTTACCATTAATGAGAAGAATGAACATATTCAAATTTGAACAGTGAAAAAATGGAGACTCTACATCGGCTATAAGAAACATAACTCTGCTACAAAAAAATATCACTTTAAAATTCCATTTTTAAATTTAATGTTGGACAAGCTAGTTGAGAATAATTTTTTATGATTTTTGGATGTTTTTTTTGTAAAATTAGATTCCCATTTCCTTTGAGGACCAAGATAAAACCACACTCACTTGTCCATTTGGTCCATTTTCTTACAGATGGATGCCATTAAATTTGTTTGTCCTCCAGCTACTTTTCAAAATTTCATGATGGTTATTTTTTTCAAATATGATTGATAGATTTTTCAAAGTGTTCATGGATATATTCTTTATTATGGGATCTCATTTCAGAACTATTTAAAACATCTATAATATACATTGAAAATATATGAAGAGACAACCTTGTATTGAATTGGAAAAATTGTTGGTTCATGGAAACTGAATAAATTATGTTGGGTTATTAGATTTCCAAGGATAGACTAGTATTTTATACAGCTAAAATTGAATTCATTCAAAATACACCACCACATGATAGATTCATGGGTATCAAAAGTTTTTTTAGGACATGTTGGATTTTATAGTATATTCATCAATTACTTCTCTTAGATAAATAAACCAATTTTATCCCTACTTATTAATGAAAAACCATTCCTGTTTGATGAGAAGTGTTTGTATTCTTTTTATTTTATTAAGGAAAAACTAATATCTTCACCCATTATCATTAACCTAGACTGAGGATTCCTTTTGAAATAATGTGTGATGCTAGTAACATTACAATTGGAGCTATTTTAGGCCAATGGAAATACAATAAGTTGTATGCTATCTATTATTATATAATATTTCTTTATGAGTCTCAAAGGTGTTACAAAACAATAGAAAATTAACTTTTGGTAGAGGTTTTTCCTTTGGAAAAGTTTAGGTAATATCTGATTTTATCCAAAGTCATTGTTTTCATAGATCATTCAACCTTTAATTATCTATTTTCTAAAATGGAAACTAAACATTGACAGATGATATGGGTTTAATTACATCAAGAATTTGATTTAGTTTCCAGGTATAAACATGGGGATGGAAATGTTATGGTTGATCATTTATATAGGCTTCCCAATACCCTAAATGAAAACCCAAGGGAGTTAAAATCTTATTTCCTAGATGAAAAATATTTCACTGTTTCTAAAAAGAGCATTACATGTTTTTATAACTTCGTTAACATTATTGTTGCTTGAATTATACCAAAAAATATTTCTCAAAAATTGAGAAATAATTTTATCTCAGAGATCAAGTACTTTTTCTGGTATGAACATCTCTTGTTTAAAAGATGTTCTAATGAAATAATGTGAAGATGTGTGTCTAAAGATGAAATGATTTTCATTTTGTAAAGTTTTCATTCATCTTTATGAGGAGGAAACCATGGTAGTGAGAGAAATTCTCAAAAGGTTATGCAATTTGGTTTCTACTAGCCTATACTATTCAAAGATTCTCTATGTCTGGTTGTTGGATGGGATATGTTTGAGAGACTTGGTAACATGGGAAGGAAGAAAGGGCTACCCCACAAGGGAATTTTGGAAGTTGAGATCTTTAATGTTTAGTGAATGAAATTCATAGTCCCATTTATTTCTTTATAAGGAAATGGATTTATTTTGGTTGCGATTTATTATATTTCCAAGTTGGTGGATGAAATTTCTCTTCAAAATAACCAATCTATTAGTGTGATCATGTTTTTCAAAAAGAAAATCTTTTCTAAGTATGGAGTGCCAAATGAATTCATCACTAATAATGAGAATCACTTTAAGAACTAAAAGTTCTAATATTTGATGGAAAAGTATGGTTGTGAACACAAGACCGATACACCCTATCCTTAATAATCTAGTGGAAAAGCTGAAGTCTCTAACCTAGAGTTAAAACAAATCTTAGAAAATAATGTCAATATCTCAATGAAGGGTTGGTCATTAAAGTTATATGAAGTACTATAGAATTATTGGATTTATTTTAAAACACTATTAAGTAAATATCCATATTAGGTTCTCTTTGTAAAGGCTTGTCACTTGCCTATAGAGCTCCAACATAAATCATTTTGGGAAATTACATCTTTTAATTTTGATTTTAAATCTACTAGGTAATGTTAATTTCTTTAATTAAGTTAGTTGGATGAAATAAGAAGAGAATATTATGAAAATTATTGGATCTACAAAGTAATGAAAAACGTTTTTCATGATTTCTTAATTCAAAAAAGGCACTTTCAAGTGGGAAAGAAGGTTTTTCTTTTCAATTCATAATAAAAGTTATTTCTTGGTAAGCTATGATCCAAGTGTTTAGGCCCATTCACAATTTTAAGAGTGCTGGAAAATATTGTCATGGAATTAATTGAAAATGATAAGATTCCATTTTTAGTCAAAGTATAAAGGGTAAATAATTATTTTTATGGATATAAAAACGGCGTGGATACCATTTATATCTCTAATACTAAGTTTTTTTGATGTCTAACTGATGACTCTAAACTCAGTGCTTCATGAGTGTCATCCCATAGTTCCGTGTTTTTTTTCTTTTTATTTATTTTAATTTATTTTAATTTTTATTAATCAATTTTGATATTTCATATTGCCCATTTTTTTACACAATTCACCATGTAATCTAGAGGGATTTTTAACTTATGGAGGATGGAAGTATTCTTTCGATTAAATCTAAGAATCCTGCTACATTTTAGGGGATTATTTATTATCATTATTCCCTTTTTATTTCTCCAAGATGCTAAAAACTAAGTGTGGGGGAATCTTGTGGTATTTTACACACAATTTATTCTACATTATTGTTTATCATTCTTTTTTTGAGTCACAATGAGAAATTATTTTGTTTTAATTATCACAATGAAAATCATGAACTTTCAAAACCAATGTTGTTTTCAAAAATTAATTACGAGTGTGGAAATTTTGTTTTTTTATTTCTCATGAAACCCTATTTTTATTATTCCCATTGATGAATTGTTATATCACTTGTGATCTTTACTGTTTCCCAATTTAAGATTCTATATTGGGAATAATGTTGGGTTTTATGTGTGGGGGAGAGGGGAATTTTTCATGTACTTTAGCTATGATTCAATTCTACCATATCAAACCACCTCCCCATTTTTTTTAAAATTTATCAACATCTGAGATATTCAAATAGTTTATTAGTATGCGTAAATAAAATTTTTGGGTGCATCTTAGTTTTAAAAATAAGAACTCATGGTGTACGACCTAGGGGAATATTCCATGACCTTTTTGTAGGATTCTATTGAGCCCAAAGTTGTGTGGATGGAGGGATTTCAGAGTGTGTTGTCCATTGTATTCATGGAAATATTTCTTTAAAACTAGGGGAAGTATGTTTTATAGTTTATAATCTTGTGAAATTAGTGATATAACTCAAAGATTCTTGAACTTGAACTTGAACATAGAAAGTTAGCCTAGGTACATGGAACACATTTGGGAGCCAACCAAATCAATAAATATTATAAATCCTTTGAATCTATAGTAAAATGAGAAATTGGTATCCCAGGATGAGTATATGAGACAATGGTACATGGTGTGTTTCCATAAATAAATCCAAATAATTAAGTGCACTGTATAGTGCTATAAAAAAAAATTCCTGGCTAGGAAAAATTAAAAAAAATTTCCCTTGAAATAAATAAACTCATGGTAGTGAGGGGAATATTGAACCCAAATGAACAAGGAGAAAATTGATTTATAATAAAATATTTTGAGTTGTATTAAAAAATTGGGAAGTGAAGTCTTGGTTAGAAGAACCTTGTGGAGAGTGAAAGTTTTTTGTTTCTTTTGTTATAGATCTAATTTCATTTGAGTCTCTCTGGTCTTCTCTCCTAAAACTTGAGTTTGAGTTTGTATTGAAGTGTGGTAGTGTGATGAAGTCACATAAAAGGCATAAATATCTCTTGAAATAGATGATTTTGTGTTCTCTTAGACATGTTGAATTTTATTGACCCAGGATACTTTGTTAACAAACCATTTAAATAACATAATTTCCTAGGAGTGAAATGTTTTAGGTGTGGGGTATTTTGATGTGGTGCCATTATATTACACTTTACCACATCTATTTTGGTGAAATAAATGTTTATCTAATACTGTATTGAGATTATAATGGATATTTTTTGAATTTGGAATAAATCTATTATAATTTGTTATTTATTGAATTTTAGAATGAAACTATCTATTTTTAGGTGCTCTATGGATATAATCTATTGAAATTAACTTTTATCCATTATATTTTGTAAACTAATTTACTTATTGGGAAAAAATCCATATTAGATGGAATTTTCTATACAGGAAATACAAAGAAGATCAGAATATCTTTATTCATGAGTTAACACCTATTATCTAGATTGTCCATATACCAGCATTGACTTAAAGATATTTGAAATCTGATCTCCGCTGAGCTGAGTTTGTAGTTGAATTCTCCCAACAATGCCATTATTTATTGATTTTGAATTTGAGATGTTTTCTATTATACCAAACCGTAAAGAAACTGATGATAATGAGGAGCGAAAATCCTATAAAACCTTTTTCAAAGTGGGAGTCCCCATTTGTAGCGAGTCATGACCTGAAAATTACCAAAGTCTGTGATCAACTGTGCTGAAATTGGAAGCGAACCATTGAATAATTCTCACCTCCTATAGCTAGTTGACACTACTCCTCCCTTGTTTACTGAACACCATTTCATTAAATGGTTATTATCACTATTTAAATGGATGAAGGGGAGGACACATTTTTATAGGAGTGACCAAATCAAGATAATTTGAGAGTTCATTATAAACAGTTTTTAAGGGCCTCTATCATTCATCATTTTGAATTCGATGACATGATGGGTTGAAAATTGTAGGAGAAGAGACTAATGGGTATGTGGGTCAGAATGATTCCGTTGGGATTTTGATATGTGAGTAAAATCGGCTACATGGTAAGATCAAATAAGATGGGAGATTGAATATATGGGAAACCATAAACACTGATAATCACATGCACTAACCAAATTGATAATGTGAATATGAAACACTTACTTTGGAAATAGGATACATGGGTCCAATCAACTATGTGAATGGATTTTATTAATTTCAAATCCCCTATGTGAGAATCAACTACATTGAGGGAATCAAATACATGGATATTTTACTATGCTAATATTTATCTATGTTGATCATACTTTTTATATGGGGAAACAACTAAGTTAGCCCAAAAACATATGTGGGAGTCGACAAGGTGGGGGATTTCATACATTAATATAAATTTATATATAGGCCTAATAACCTACATTGATCAATTTGTTTTGTGACCCAAAATCAGCTACATAGTTCATATAGATGAAATGCCTTTCATTTGAACATACATATACTGACCAACAACAATTTTGATGAAGAAAGTGAGAGTTGGTGTACCTATTTTAGGAAGTAGTTACTATTAGAAAGAAATGAGTTGGCATAAAAAAATAAATGGATAGAGAAATGGGATTGGATATGAAAAAATTGAGGAACAAGGAGTAGGTGATAGATAAGGGGATGAAAAGAGAGGGATGGAATGAGACTGTTCAAGAAATTGTTTTCGAATCCCTTGTGGGGGGTGTTCTTTTTTTCATCTATTTCTTATTATTTCACTATTTCTTAAACATCTTATATTTTATTAAATATATTCTATTTTAATGTTTGAATAAATTAAAAATGGGAAATAAGGGTGAGCTGGTAGGAATTTTTACCTCAATCAAGTGTTAGGAGTTGTAGGAGTCCACCCTTTCTCACTGGTCGAGTAATTTATAACCTTCAACTATTCAAACTTGGAAAGATCTATTTAAATTGTTTCTATCATTAATAACTTTCCATCCAGATGTTCAACTAATAAGAGAACATGACTCATAATGGTGGGTCACTAAGTTGCTTTAACGGGTGGGTAAAGAGGCCTTTAGTTGAGAAGCTAAAGGACCATTTCACATATAGACTGGCCATTCAAGATATTTGGTCATCCATTTTTCCTAGTCCTATAATGACTATTGTTGAGTGAGAAAAAAGAAAAAAAAGAAACACCTATCAAAATAAACTAGCTAGGCAACCAACTTACCCTACTAAATCCATTTAAGTTCATCAACTTTCTTAGTTCTCTATTCTTTCCCTATGTGCTTGACCATTTTCTATTTTCCATCCCCCAAAATTTATTGCCTCAACTTTATCACTAGATTTGCACCCACCTTTACCGCCTTTCTATTTTTTCCTATTTTTTTCTTTATTTGATCACATAAAATACACCTTATATAGAAGTCCTTTTCTGTGGATTGACCCCTACTCACAACTACACTAGTCTTAAGTTGGGTTTATATATAATTAATTTTTACCATTTCTAGTGACAACCTAGGCCCATTGGCTAAAAGGAAATTCATTAATCCATTTGAAATTCATGAAAACACATATAATAGTTTTCCTTTTCACAAAATAAATATTTAGTTCAAAATAATCACTTACTTACTCTTGAAATGATATTTTTACGCATATTTTTTCAGAAAATATTTCATAAGTAAGTATAAAGAAAAAAAATTCATGATGATTTTTCTTGAAAAAACTAAAACATTTTCCGAGAAAAAAAACTTCTAACCTTAGGATATCATAAACTTTATTTTAAATCATAATATCACTTATCGTATGAAATCAAAATATTTCTATAAAAATACATAAAAAACTTTAACATGAAATATATATAAGGGAAATATAAATAATAACATAGAAAATAATAGTCGATTTCATAATAATGGAATGCATAATGTTGAACATCATAATATTATTATCAAATCCTTTTTCTATGATATCAAAAACATACTATCAATGCCTCATGCCAAGACATCATAAATAACCGGGATGAAATACACCAAATAATCAAGATAGTTTACATCATGAGACCTACCAATGCATAAAGGGGTATCTAATAGTGAACCCCACCCATCCCCTCACTATGTCTAATTCATTCATCATTTGAAAGAAATGAATAAAATATAATGTGCAATCAATAAAAACATTAGTATTGAAAAAATAGTATATTAAATTTAAATATTTCTCTCAGTCAATAGATAGAAAAACATTATCATATGACATCCATAGAAACATGTTATAATTTTAATATATCCACAGTGAATCATAAGAATCATTAAATAATGTTTAAATAGAAGAATGTACCTTTTATAAAGATATTAGAAAGTCACTTTGAAAATAAGAAGAAATATCTTTTTATTTTGAAAAACTTTTAAAACTAAAAATTCATAGAATAATGGTAAAAGTATTTTCTTTGAAAAACTACGTACAATTATAGAGGAATCATGATAAAAAATAATGTATATGATGGAGAGAAAAGGTGTCCATGTGATAAATATTAAAAACAATTATTTTTAAACTTTTACAGAATAATCCAAAATTACAAATTCAAGAAACATTGAAAATATTCCTTTTTAAAATTTCACAAAGAATGTAAAAATTATTTGAAAATTACTTTTACCAACCTTTGAAGAATAAGTAATAATATTCTTAAAACACTAAAAGAATATGGATAGGGAAGGAAAAGAGTTTAAAATATTTAAAATAATGTTTTAAATAAAAATCCATTACCTAGAGTCCCAAATCAGTTCACAAATTCTCTAAACCCTAAATAATAAAACTATATTAATAATTTACTTGATTAATAAAAAATTTCAAGTTTATTACACTAAATTTTAGTTCAACAATTATCATACTTCATTTAGTCACTATGTTTTAAAATTTACGTCAGATGTTTTGAGGCTGTTTGATTCTTAATTTCCAAAATAGTTTGGGTAAGTTTAAAATGGTAAAAGGGGTTATGGTTACATCATCTCTATATTTTTTTTTTTAAATTATCATGTTTATAATTTAATAAAATTTTATAACCATCTATGTAAAGAATTAATGAAAAATTAATTACCAAAATTCTTAGAGACGATAGTTCATAGATACGCATTGGTAAAAAATAATATTTTTATAGAATCATAAATATATCATAATTATCATATATATATATATATTCATTAAATATATCATTATGACCATCCATATAAAGAATAAATGAAAAACAAATCACATGTCTTTGTGGTGGTTGTAGTCCAAATGTATGCATGAGCAACATTATCACTTTTCAACAGATGGGAGTGTAAAATGATAGGTAATATCTTATCTTTATTGAATAATAATTATTTCATAAACATCATATATATTTCTATATTAAATTTGTAATTATAATCAAATATGATAATCAGTGATGAAAAATAAAATACAATGCTTTGTGAAGACGGTACTCTGTACGAAGGCATGCGTGATGCTTTTATTTATCATTTGATGGAAAATGAGATGAAAAAGGGTTATACGATAAACATAATAAAATTTAAGTATATCAAAGATAATAATTTTATTATATAAAAATGGTTATGATATGGTTGAATTAAGTATGATAAGAAATGAACATAAAAGAAATTAGTTAATACTTATACCTCCTCTTTTGATATCCTTCTTTTGATTGAGCTCAAGGCCTTTGAAGAATAGGTTTATGTTCACTAAATGTTATTTAGGATATGGTAATGGAATTTTATACTCGTATTAAGGAATATTTTTTAGATAAAACTAAATTAGAATTCTGTTTTTAAATGTTTGAAGTGTGACCCTTTTCATAGGAAACAATGAATATAATTTCCACTTTTTTCAATCTTTATGGGCCATGAGTGAAATAAAAAAAATACTACTAGAAAATACATGAACAGTGAAGGATTAAGTCAAAAAATTTCTATTATATTTATTAAATATAATATTTTTAGGATTATTTAATGATTTAAAAATAATTTTTAAACATTATGTTTCATTTAAGGTCGTTTTTGAGAATATTCACATAATTTGATTTTTAACATATTAATAAAACAACAAAATTTGAAGATAAAGACTTTCAATACCACTAAAAATTTATAATTATAAAAAATAAATTAATGTTACACCATAATTATTCCTTTACATATTACTTTTAATGTTTTTAATATTAATTTACTAGATTTTTATACTGCTTGCACAAGCAATACATCAGTGTTGTGTAACCTTTCAATGTAATCATATCATCATTAAAAATTAAAATTATATAATTTTTTTTATTAATATTTAAAATAACCATTTATAACCATTTATAACTTTTTTTATCCCTATGAAAAAATATTATATATATTAAAAAGAGATTGACATTTTATACGTATTATTTACCTAAAATAATATCAAGGCCACTATCAAAGGAAAGTGACACCAAATATACTTATTTTTAAATATATTATTATTATTATTTAAGAACTAAATTCATCCAATGAAATAAAGGACCATGATTAAGAAAATTTTAGGCCTTAATCTACAGTTTTAATTCCATTTAACCCATTTTACCCTTTAAAGCGATGATGAAATTTTACCATGATTAATATTCATTATGAATAAAAATGGAATGAAATATATTATTTTTTTTAGAATTATGATCCTAAATATTGAATCCATATTCTAGGATTCAATTTCCCAAATTGGTAAAAATTACATTTACTATAAGTTCACAAAACACAATGAAACATCATTTTTATAAAATTACCCATTTTAGCATAAAAATGATTTTATACCAGAATTTTTTATTATATTAATTACCATAAAATTAATTATATTAGGTTAAAAAAATAAGAATTATTTTATTTTAAAAATACATCAAAACTTAAATTTACCTTTTGAAAAGGTGATTAAAGGTGAGATACCAAAAATAATTTTTATTTGAATAAAAACATTACTTAGATTTAAAAAATGTCAAAAATAGATTTTTAAGTTCAAAATTATATTTTAAATTATATTAAATTAATTATTAAATGTATATTTTGTCTATAAAAAATGTTTCATAAACTTTTAAGTCACTCTATATCAGGATAATTTCATAAAAGTGACATTATTTATGAAGTTGATATTTTTCACTATTCACCCAAAAGACAACTATATTTAAAAAACCCCAAAAATGAATCCTAATATAATTTTTATAGGTAGAAAAAATAGATATTTTTTATAAAATTCAATTTATAAAATTGTTAATTATATTTTTTAAATGGAAATAAAAACTATATATAAAAAATGATTTTATAGAAAAATAACCCTTTTAAACATTAACTGTTTGTAACCTTATATTATTTCATTATTTTCATTCAAAATTTAGAACTTATTTCATAAGTAATAATTAATAAATTTTTATTAGGATAAATTATTTATATATATTTCATAATGTAGCTTCTCATATTCATACATGATAATGTAATGACTATGTTATAAAGATCATGTTTAAAAAATAATATTTATACAGTATATCACAATTCATTTAAGCTAGGTGTTGTATGTGGTACATGCTATCGAACATAATATTCATTTAAGAGATAATTTCATGTTAAAACATCAGGGTGTTAAATTCACCCCCTCTTAAAAAATTACATCCTCATAATTTGAATTTGTTCTCACCAAAATGAATGTATGTTAACATAGGTATAATCTTAGATATAGATTTCATCATGGTAAGGAAATTATGAGTTACTATTATAAAACATAATATATCTTAAATATTTATAAAACCATTTATGTATCATTATAAGGCTCATACTAGTGAAGAGGTTTCCAAAAGCATACCTTGATAGTTGAGGGCTATTTTTCCATATAAGACTTAACAAATTTATCTTATATTCCTCTTTCGTGAGTTGGGGAACTATTTTACCATCAAGATTGAGAATATGAGAAACATTACTTGATTTATTTCAATTCAATAAGCGCAATTTCATCCTTTGGTTGTGTTTTGAGTAATTTTTATCTCAACTTCATCTCATATGGTAAATAAAAATGATGAATTTTTCATGTCTAAAACACTAAAATTTACTTTTAATGGATCATAAGATCCATAAAATGATGAAAAATTATTCACCCTATTTCTATATATTAACCAAAACCAAAATGGTCAGAAAAAGTTAATATGATATCCAATATAAATAATACTTTATACATCAATCTCCAAAACATCAATAATAACATCTAAATATCAACATAAAATTTTCCATAAATAACTATCCTTAAAACTCTTTCAAATATTCCAAAACTAATTGAAACCAAAATATAAAAAAGTTTTGATAAAAAATTATTTCAAAATTAACTTAACATTTATCTCAAAAAAATATTAATCACTCATAAGGTCATAATCAAAAAATGTATATAACCTAAACATATATTATCTAAAATATACCAATCATGTCATACAATAACCTAAATGACCATAAAACCACAAAAACATATATTCTTCCAAAATTTACCTAAATATTTAATCCTTGGATAAAATACTATTCTAGATAATATTATTCTATTTACCTTAATCATATAATGTTCCTAATATATAAAACATCTTCAAAAATGACTTTATTCACTTAGTCACCAAATCAATTTTTAATCCCCAAGTCCATCTGTTTATCATCATCATATGTTCCTAGAAATATATTTTCAATATAACCATAATTATAACATCAAATCATATAACTACCCTAAAGGCTATCTATGACACTTAACTTTTTTTCCCCCAAAATAAAATAACAATTTAAATATATTATCCATAATTATCTTAACACAATTGATCAGATTAACCCCAAAAGTTATTTTTATATCCAAAAAATAATAACTTAATTCCTAAATAACCTTTATTGTAAATCACATGATAAACCTAAGGGTTATATATATACCAAAACCGTGTATTAAAATCCAATAAAAATCACCCAAAAAAATAATATTAATCATGTTAGATTATAATCACATAAGGCTGGAAAAGGGTATCTATACTTTTGAAAATATTATCATCTTTAAACCTATAATCCATTAAATAAAATACCAATATATCATAACTCTTGAAATCTTATATGTAGATAGTTCAATCATTTATCTTCGTTTATAGAATTTTAACTTGGATTTGTTATCTTATTCCATAATACTTAATTCCTATAATTAGAAATATGAATCATGTCCCAAGATTCATAAATCTCAATCTAATCATGTTTCCCACCTTAAAAATAATAAAATATTATAAAATAATTCATAACTTTCATATGTTATTCATATCTTTGTTTTCTTCAACTTTTTAGATTATAACATTGCTAAACTTTTATTTCTATGATCTTGTTGATCCCCTTCACGAGTTTTCCTTATTTTTCATTATAAGTTTACAATTCTATTTCCTTCGTTACCAGATATAAAATAAATTCCTATTTTTCATTTCCCTAGTTGCTTCATCCCTTATTATTGACACATAAGAAGTTGAATATTTATACCTCCATAATGTTTATCACCCAAAATCCTATGAAAATAAATTTTTATCTTATTTTTTGTGTGTTAGGAAACTCACCTAGGTTATGGTTATTAATCATAACTCGTGATAGTTTTTTTCATAACCATAAGATTTTTCACTCTAGAATCTATCTCATTTGGTTTCTGGTTTGGACAACCATCACACTGTCCTTCACACCCATCATTAACTAGGTTGTTATTGGTTCCATCCATTTACTTAAACCAATAATGGTAAGTGTGATTATATAAAATAAAATATTAATAAACCATCTTTTAAAAGGGGTAAATACTAATATATCCTTAACTATTCTATATTATATTCACCTCATTCAATTCAGTCGAATATAACCATAACATACAAACCTTAACAGTTATAGAAGAATTATAACCTTAGATCCAAAACTATCATACCCCTAAATATTTCTCATTAAATATATTCTAACCTATAAATTTATATAAAACATAACGTTGATACCAAATTTAACACCTCATACCCATAAAACTAAACCCAGTGATAAAATCATAATCTTTACATTTTGGATTTGATACCACATGAAGGGAAGGAAATTTTAAATTCCATAACTATAAAGTTAATAAAACATACCGAGTCACTTACATCCTAAAAACAATTTAAGTTATAACACCCCAATATTTTAATATATGATTATATTTAAACAATTCAATATGATTGATAGATTTATCCCCACACAACACTGAACTTAAAAGAAACCATGATATATTTAGATAAAAAATAAATATGTAAGTATGACCATTAAAACCTAGATATTGAATTAACAGCAATGAATTTGAGTAACTACTTTATTAAATATTTATTTAAATAAAATAAATCTATTATCCTCAATTTTTAAATGATAATTAAACCCTCGTTTGTTTTTAATTTATAAGTGTTTTTTTGTGTGGAAATTGAATTATTCAATAAAAATAAACTTATAAATTTTATTTTTTGTAGACTTATGTAATGATAAAATACCCGCTAACAAATGGGAATATTCGATCAAATATATTCAGTGTTATGCATGGATTTATCACTAGATTCAGGGGACTTTATAGCCTCAGTAATCATATAAAAAAATATTATATATATTATATCATGCATGCAGTTTTTCTAATATAATGAAATATCTCTCGAATGATGTTTCATATGGAAAATTTATGACCGCCATTAAATATGGAATTTGGATTTTACCCTATATGGTACATAACCATCGTGCATGTTAGGTGTTTGGTTAAATTTTACAAAAGAGTAAATTTTTACCCTTTTTCAGTTCAAGAAATTTATTAAAACGACGGAATGATTAATAAGATCATTTCAATGTAATTTTTTTGAGTGAATATTTATTGGTGTTCAAATTAATGATAATGATATTTTTACTTGTTCTAAATAAATAAAATTTTGTATTTAATAATAACTATTTATTATTATCAGTATTTAATGGAAGTTTTATATGAAATATTTTTTATGGTAATGATGATGAATATTTACTAGTAGTAATGATAAATTGTTGTTATTATTATTTTTATTTTGGGATAATAATAATTGTGTGTGATAAATTATAATTTAATACGAGTGTGTGTGTATATATATAATTGTATATATATGGGTTAAATATTTATGTATATGTATGTCTGGGCTTGTATATATATATATAATGTGTATATATAGGGGTTATATATATATGTATATGCAGGTGTGTGTATATATATAACATGTATATAAATGAGTTATATATATATGGGTGTGTATATATATATTAGAGTGTATATGTATATAAAATGCATATATATGTGTGTATATATATATGGATGACTTATAAAATATATTTAATGATATAATAAATGATGGAAATATAAAGGAAATAAAAATAATAAATAAAATAAATAATAATTGGAGTAAGGGGTGGAAATTCATAGAGAAAGTGGCGAGGAGTTGTTATGAATGTAATACATGAACAAAGAGGGGAAATAATAAATGATGAATTCAAAAAATAAGGGAATTAAATATTTTTTTATCAAATGTTGGAATGGGGAGATGACTAAAATGAACAGGAGGAATTCCTCCAAAAAACTCAAATATCTCTCCCTCACACCTCCCTATATCTCTTTTCCTCTATATTTTTTTTTATTTTATTTTATTATTTATTTTGAAATTCTCACTTCGATATCCTATTTGAAACTGATCAGATTGATGCACTATAGGTGCCACTGGGATTGTGTCAATGAGTAGAAATTAAATCCTAAGTTTTTTGAAGGTAGAGAGATGTTTTATTTAGATATAATTTAATCCACTTGATTAGACAATAAAAAAACATATGTTAATTAAATTTTAATGGTATTAAATGTTAATTTTTTTGATCTTATGGGCCTGAGTTAGTGGATTTTAATTTTGAACATCTATTCTCATCATTTGTGCACTTTATGCTTAATGTACAGCAATTTAGGCCCAATGATTCATCTAATTTTATGGAATGTAATTATCCATATTTTAATTTGATATTTTGGAAAATTTATCTACACTTTAATATGAACATTGTTCATTCAGGTATCAATGGAGGATTCATAAAAGGATGATGGTGATATTTGGTGATGAAAGGAAACAATTCTGAAGAAGATAGATTGGACACCAGCCCACTGATGAGAATGTGAGGCCCACAATACTGGCCCAATAAATCCCAAATTTCATGGGATGATATAAGACATGTATAGGAACAAATAATTCTGTAAGAGTCCATGCTAATTCGGCTTCCATGTTGGTTATTAAGGAGGCCCAATGAGAAGATCAAAGTCTGGGCCAGAATCTGTGGCCCATAATTTTATCTCACTAAAGAGGCCATAACTCCCGATAAACAATTCAAAATAGGCCCAAATTTTACAGAAGTCTATAAGACATCCGTAGACACAAAATACTCTTCTATGACCCACTTATATTCGGTGATATGATTGTCCATACAGGACTATATTTTCAGGGGAGACAAGGAGGATAAAAAGTCAAGGAGGAGATCAATTTCTCCACTAATTTCCACCACCCTAAGGCCTAAATTAATTTCATATTTGGGAATACATTGATTGAGGCTCAGGCTAATACTTCCCAATTGCCTATTTAAGGCAGTGGTGGTTAGGGAAAATACATATCTTGTTCTTTTTAATGTTATTATGCCAAATTTCCGTTGTAATGTTCTCAATTTCCCTGTAAGTTTCTTTTTTGTATTTCTATGTTCTTAAACAACAACTTTCACTCATATTATTCCCATTATATCTCATTAAAACTCACAAAGCACAATGATATCTCTGTGTTTTAGTTAATTAGTTGACACATAGGTGTGAATTTCTTTCACACACACGGAGTAGTGCTCGTTATTTCCACGATTTTAATTTCTTCAATCCAATTCTTGTAAGCCATCTTCCATCCACCATTGAGAGTATACCATCAATGGAGGGATAACCCTTTAATGGGTTGACTGTAGGATGATTCAAAGTCTATATTGTATGTTATTTTATGAACGAATTGTTTTTAATTGTATAATTAATTAAATATTTTCATTATTCAATTATTTTCCACTCGTCACCTTTACTGTGTTTGAGGAAGCTAAATCCAAGTACTAAAATGACCATACACCTTGGAGAGATCATGAATTTGGTTCTATAAGTGTGTAGGGGATTATTAATTGAGTTTAGTTAGAATAAAACCAGAAAATGATGAAGTTAGTGTTATTTTTAAGAATGGATTCATCAAGAATTAATAAAACCAAAATTGTTTAAAGAAGTAAAATTCATTAAATTCACCCAAATCATAATCCTAAAATCAACCCATTTTCATTAAATTGAATTCACTTAGGTTTCTTAGTGTTCTTTAAAACCATATAAAATCAAAACCAAGTTGGACACTTAATATCCAAAAATCCATCTCATAGTTTAAGCATCTTAGGTATCTTCTTAGGTCTCAGTGGATTCGACAACCCATGCTAGACTACAAGGACCGTTCTACCTTCATCTATTGGGTAAATTTGAGCGTGAATCAAATTTTTGCGCCATTTATGGGGACCTAAGTAATTACCTTAGACCAAAACCTTCTTTCCTAACCCCCATTCTTCTATTCTCACCCAATATCTCTTATCTTGTCCCTTTCTCACTTTTTTCCTTTTAGCGCATGTCCGCCTACACCTGCGATAATTCAAACAGACTAGTTAGGTTGGAATGTCCTAGGATAGGAGAGTCAAGTGAACCTAGGGGATTGTTTCCATTAGATCCTAATCCCATTGATACACTAGAGTCCAAATTTTATTCCATTTCAATGGAATGTCTTCAAAGAAACCAACTCATAAACCCAGGTGGAAACTAAAATGGAAATCCAAATGAGGCAGCCCCAAACTTGGGGAATGTAGTTGATCAAACCATGAATGACTAACTCACACCTTCCTAGACCAATGCCCCCTAATTCATTAGACACAATTACCTAGGAGATGACAACTAAATCTTTAAACCCCATGTCGTAAACCACCTTCCCACATTCCATGGAATGGAGTCCGAGATGCCCTACATTCACGTTAAGGAGTTTAATGACATTGTATAAACCATGTGCCCCCCACGTCAACTAGAATCAGCTAAGTTGAGGATATTTCCTTTTTCTTTAAAGTATCAAGCTAAAAATTTGCTAAAAAATTTGAGACCATCATTTATCAACTCTTGGGACCAACTACAAAGATAATTCTACAAAAAATACTTTCCCCACCACAAAACAATTGCACTTAAAAAGAGAATCCAATTTTTTTTAAAAAAGAGGGAGAGTCATTTTATGAAACATGGGAGAGGTTCAAAGACACCCTAAACGTGGTTCCACACCATGGTTTTTCTATACATGAACAAGTGAGAATTTTTTATGAAGTGTTGGGACCGGGGAACAAACAATTTATTGACATGATGTGTAATGGAACCTTTAAAATCAAAGCTCCAAATGATGCTTGCAAATATCTGGAAAGCCCTGCTGAACAAAAACAAACATGGGGAACTTCAACTTATTCTGAAAAGACACAAATAACTACTAAAATTCCTAAAGTTAGAGAAGAGGAAATCCTTAGGGCTAAACTCACAACACTCTCTAGGAAGGTTGAAGAGATAGTCCTTAGGAAAGTCCATGAAATCCAAACTGTAGACCCTGTTTGCACAATTTGTGACAAACATGACTATAAGATAGAAAATTTCCCAACCATTCCATCCATCAAGGAGGTTCTTTTAGGAGGAACCCCTACTTAAGTAAATGCATTGAACATTTAAAAGCCTCAATACCAAAACACCTTCAACCCAAGGTATAATGACCACCCAGGCTTCCGCTGGAAAGATTACCAACAACCAAGCCAACAAATGGGACAAAATCCTTACCCCCAACAGAACTAAAAAACCCATAACCATTTTCAAACCCAACCTATCCAATACCAACATCCACTGGTCCATTTTCAACAAGCCATCCTACCTCCTAAATATCCCCAAGGATAAACCAATTTTCTCAAGCACCAACCCAAATTGTTCCATAAAGCCTACTAGAACAACTATAAAAACAAATGGAAAGGATAAACTCGAAAGTATCTTCCCTAAAACAAGAACTTAAAACCATCAAAATTGGAAAGGCACCCATGCCTAATCAGGCGGTACCATCCTCAAATTTAAGGGGAGAGTCAAGCTTCACTCAAACAACTCATGAACAACTAAAGGATGTGACTATTTTAAGAAGTGGGAAATCAATTGATAAACCTGAACAAATAAGTCAGAAACCATGTGAAGCTTCAAACTCTAATGAAAATTCAAATGAACCACAAGATAAAACTGAGGAAACTAATAACAATGTCAAAGAAACAAATCTTCAACAAACAACCCCACAACCTGCACCATTTCCTCAAAGCATGAGGGGGAAAACCAAGACTGAATTAAGTGAAACATTTAGAGAAATCTTCTCACAAGTCAAGTTGAACATTCCCCTTCTTGATGCAATCAAAACCATATCTACCTACTCAAAGTACCTTAAGGACTTGTGCACTTTTAAAAGAAAATTTTCACATAAAAACCAAGTCCTTTTGGCTGATAATGTGAGTACCACCATTCAAGGGACCATTCCTCCTAAGTTGAAAGACCTGGGTTTCCCTTACATCAATGTTGAACTAGGAGAGAGAAAAGTTGTCAAGGCCTTGTGTGACCTAGGTGCTAGTGTCAACATCATTCCCTATGCTGTGTACTACCAGTTGGGCCTAGAAGAGCTCCAACCCACATCTGTCACACTTCAACTTACTGATGGTAGCATTAGGGTTCCAAAGGGGATTTTAAAGGACGTTATAGTAAAGGTTGAAAACTTTATCTACCCTGCTAACTTCATTGTCCTTGACAACCATCCAAACTTAGGAAATAAGGACCCCAATCATCCTTGGTCGTCCTTTCCTCGAAACAATCAACTCTGTTATCCGAGTTAGAAATGGGAACATGACCATCACCTTTGGAAACATGAGTCTAGAATTGAACATATATAATGGAAGCTCACAAATAGGATATGATGAGTACATTCATGAAGAAAACATGATAGGAAGCATTTATAATGAATTCATAGAACATAAAGGAATATTTGATGGATGTTTATATCAGGATGAGATTGATTTCCTTTGTTCACATGAAGGAAGTTTATCTCCTTGGCTTGAATCATTTTCAAATTACTCTTATGATGAAGTCTTAGGTCCAACAATTAGTGAAACCTTTCAGGAAACTAATTTCATGGAGACCAATCAAACTTCCTTCCCGAAATCAGATCAAACCAATCTAGTAGATGAAACTTCTACATGTGAGGAATCAATCCTATCTAAAACTCTAGGAAACAAAATTTATGTTGATCCAATGTCCCAATATTCTACTAAAATTCCGAACCAACCTGATCTTTAATTTAAGTAACTTCCCGCTACAATCAAGTATTCTTTCCTAGGGTGAAATCAAACACATACTATTTTCATTTCTTCATCTCTTGAATCAAATCATGAGAGGATGCTTCTAGATGTCCTTAGGAAACATAAGAAATCCATTGGTTGGACCCTGTCTGATATTCCTGGGATTAGACCACTTATCGGGACTCATAGGATTGTTCTAGAATCAGATTCAAAGCCATGTCGTCAACCTCAAAGGCGACTCCATCCTAATCTCATGGAGGTAGTAAGGAAGGAACTTCTGAAATTGTTAAAAGCTGGTACCATATATCCCATAGCTGAGAGAAAGTGGTTCATAGCAATACAAGTGGTTCCCAAGAAGGCAGGAATCACAGTGATAACCAATAAGGATGGAGAGATTATTCCAACTAGGGTGAGTAGTGGATGGAGGGTCTGCATTGACTATAGGAAGCTAAACTCATTCACCAAGAAGGACCATTTTCCCTTACCATTCATTGACCAAGTCCTTGAGAGAGTGGCAGGTCATTCCTTCTACTGTTTCTTAGATGGGTACTCGAGGTATAATCAAATTGAGGTCTCCCTAGTGGATCAAGGGAAGACTACATTCACATGTCCATTTAGCACCTTTTCTTTCAGACTCATGCCCTTCGGGTTATGCAATGCCCCTGGAACCTTTCAGTGGTGCATGATGGGAATATTCTCAGACATGGTAGGGGATTTTATAGAGGTCTTCATGGATGACATCTCTGTGTTTGGGGATACATTTGAGGGATGTCTGTGGAATGTAGAGAGAGTCTTGTCAAGATGTGAAGAAAATAATCTGGTCCTAAACTGGAAAAATGCCATTTATTGGTTAAGGAGGGACTAGTCATTAGCCATCTAGTCTTGAGTAGGGGGATTGAAGTTGATAAAGCAAAGGTTGGCATCATTCGTCACCTTCCATAACCCAAAACTGTCAAGGAAGTGAGGTATTTCCATGGACATGCTGGTTCCTATAGAAGATTCATCAAGGATTTTAGTTTAATATACCGTCCCATTTGTGCTCTCCTAGTAAAGGATGCTTTATTTGTTTGGACAGAAAGCTGTGAGGGTTCATTTTCAACCCTCAAATCCTCTCTCACCTCTCATCCCATTATGAAATATCCAAATTGGAACCTTCCTTTCGAACTTAAGTGTGATGCTAGTGACTTTGCTGTTGGAGCTGTGTTAGGACAACGTTGTGATAAAACTTATTATGTTATTGCTTATGCAAGAAAATCCTTAAATGATGCCCAAATCAACTAAACCACCACTAAAAAGGATTTACTTTCTATTTTTTTTCATTAGAGAAGTTTTGGTCCTACCTCTTAGGATCCCCCATTGCTGTGTTCACTGACCATTATGCATTAAAATACCTCTTCCAAAAACAAGATGCTAAGGCTAGACTAACTAGGTGGGTCCTTATCTTACAAGAAGTTGACCTCACAATCAAAGATAAAAAGGGCATTGAAAATGTTGTAGCTTATCACCTCTATAGGATGAAATTCAAAGACAACTCAAATCACCTTTCTGTGTCTGATTCATTCCCTGATGAACACCTATACTCTATGAGTGAATACCCTTGGTATGCCGACATAGCCAATTTCTTAGTTACATGAGTCATACCAAAATTCTTAGGGACTCATGATCGAAAGAAATTCCTTTCTGATGTTAGGATATATGTGTTTATGATCCATACCTCTATAAGTTTTTCCCTAACCAAGTCATTAGGAGGTGTGTCCCAGAATCTAAACAAGAGTCCATCCTTAAATTTTGTCATAGTGAGGCATGTGGAGGTCACTTTTCCTCTAGAAAACTTCT
Source organism: Viscum album (assembly GCA_963277665.1). Lineage (NCBI taxonomy): Eukaryota > Viridiplantae > Streptophyta > Magnoliopsida > Santalales > Viscaceae > Viscum > Viscum album. Next base: position 503,679,244 of record OY728135.1, on the reverse strand, counting down.
GCTAAGGTTCTTTAGTGTGGTCTCTTCTAGCCCAGCCTCCCAAGGGACTCTTACACATTTTTTCAAAGATGTCCTAGGTGTCAACAAGTAGGGTCCATCACAAAAAGGAATCAAATGACCCTCGCTCCCATCTTAGTGGTTGAAATCTTTGACTATTGGGGAATTGATTTCATGGGTCCCTTCCCAACCTATAGGGGATATATTTACATTATTTTATCTATCGATTATGTCTACAAATGGGTTTAGGACATTCCAACAAAATACAATGATCATCAAACTATGATTAGATTTCTCAAGGAAAACATCTTCTCTAGATTTGGAATTCCTAGGGCTATCATTAGTGATTGTGGAACTCATTTTTTCAATCGTCCATTCTCATAACTCATGGAAAAGTATGGAATTTCTCACAATGTGTCTATTGCTTACCACCCATAGACCAATGGTCAATATGAGTTATCCAATAGAGAAATTAAACAGATTCTTGAGAAAACTGTTAACCCATCTAGGAATGATTGGTCGAGAAAACTCTTAGATGCTCTTTGGCCTTATCGAACTGCATATAAAACCATTTTAGGAATGTATCCATATAGGTGGGTTTATGGTAAAGCATGCCATTTTCCAGTGGATATTGAACATACAACCTTTTGGGAAATTAAAAAAATGAATTATGACCTCTCATTGGCTGAAACAAAAAGGAAATTAGATCTTAATGAAATTGAGGTACTTATGATGGAGGCTTCTGAAAATTCAAGGATCAATAAAGCTAAAGTACAAGCCTACCAATCTAGAAATCTTAAAACGAAACACATTGAACCGGGAAAACCTATTCGTTTGTATAATTCTAAACTTCAATTACACCCGGGAAAATTGAGGTCTAGATGGTCAGGTCCATACATAGTGCATAAGGTGTACCCCCATGGGGCTGTTGAAATTCAAGACCCCACCAATGGTCAAACATTTAAATTTAATGATCATAGAGTCAAACCATTCATAGAACCATTCCAAAAACATTAAGTTGATGAAGACTTGTGTGAACCTACCTTTGATGATGAAAATAATTAATCGATTAGGGGTCCAAGTCAAGCTAATGACATTAAACAAAGCGCTGCATGGGAGGCAACCCATGGTTTTCAAGATTCCAATATTTTTTTTGTTTTAATCAAATTTATATTTCAAATAGGATTAGTGGATAATTTTGATATAAATTTATTCTAACTCATACTGTTGACCCATTCTTCTCTTATGAGTATGGATGGGTATGAAAGGGGAGCACCGTATTCATCCATGTCATGCGGTGTGATACCTGAGTAATACCTTACCCAGAAATTAAAAAGAAGACAATGTATCATCAGTTGATTTAAAAAAAACAAAAAAAAACTGAAGGAAAACCATAAAAATGATGAGACTTGGTATTAAATAAATTGTTGTGTTGTTTTTTATGTTTGGTTTGTTCTTATTTGTATAGTTATGGGACTATTTTTGGGAGATACATATTCAATCAAGGAGGTGCCTGCATCTCCCATGAGAATAAAGAGTTTTTTAGGAGAACCACAATCATCATTATGAATCCACCAGGTGAACTTGTTCTATGCCCTTTCCAACTCATTCCCCCCCCACCCGCTTTCTCCTCTCTTTTCTTTTTAAAAAACTAGGGACAGTTTCATTCTAGTTGGGGGGTGTGGAAACAAATTTTTTGTTAAAAAAAGAAGTAAAATTCCTTTATCATTCATATAATAACATCTTTTCACATATTAAAACTATATAGCAAATTATTTTTATTTCCTTGAATCATAATTTAAATCATGATTAAGTTTACAAGCATTGATTTTGGAGGTTTGGTTGTCCAATGAGAATTTTTATCATTTTTATTTTCATCTATTAAATCAAAATGCCACAATGCACATCCTCTAGATTGTGGGGTACTAATTTTAATTCTTGGGGTCCGATAATAAATAGCATAGGCTGGTTTGATTTTTATGAATAATATGAGTATTCAAAAAAAATATAAAAAAATATAAAAATAAAAATAAAAATAAAAATAAAAATTTGCCTGTAGAGAAATGGAATGATAAAATGTACAGCTTTCGGCACTTGGGGATCGAGACTCCAGAGTTGTATAGCCCTGAGTTTTATCAAGTTAACTCGAGACGATGCCTGAGTATGTGGGATTCACTTTGTGCCCTAAGTCCTTTGAGTCTGGGAGTCATCGAAAAAGTATTTCTACATGGGTTAATTTGATTAACTACAATATCAATTACTATAGAAATATTGAAAAAAAAAGCCAAAAGAAAAGGAATGAAGAATACTCATATTAGTATTAAATGTGATTCCACCTAGCGCTTCCATGATTTCCCCCTTGAATGAAAATGAACCCCCATATCCATTGTTATTCACAATACATAATTTTACCTAATTGAGTTGGATGAAGTATGATGATGGATTTGATCAAAGGAATGAGATTGGGATTCAGATATGCTTTTAAATTTATCACGTTTAAAATTATTTTGATAGGTTATAATGATATATTTGTGTGTAGTTTACATTGTGAGCACTGTTTGTTATGATGTGTTTGAAAGAAAAAAAAATTCAAATATAATATTCGAATTATTTTCTTGGGACTAGAAAATCTAAAGTTGGGGGGGGGGGGGTGTGATTAGACAATAAAAACACATATGTTAATTACATTTTAATGGTATTAAATGTTCATTTTTTTGATCTTATGGGCTAGAGTTAGTGGATTTTAATTTTGAACATCCATTCTCATCATTGGTGCACTTCATGCCTAATGTACACCAATTTAAGCCCAATGATTCATCTAATTTTAAGGAATGTAATTATCCATATTTTAATTTGATATTTTGGGAAATGTATATAAACTTTAATATGAACATTTTTTATTCAGGTATCAATGGAGGATTCATAAAGGATGATGGTGATATTTGGTGATGAATGGAAACAATTCTGGAGAAGACAGACTGGACACCAGCCCACTGATGAGAATGTGGGGCCCACAATACTGTCACAATAAATCCCAACTTTCATGGGATGCTATAATACATGTATAGGAACAAATCATTCTTCAGGAGTCAGTTCTAATTCTGCTTTCATGGTAGTTATTAAGGCGGCCCAAAGAGAAGATCAAAATCTGGGCCAAAATCTGCGGCCCAGAAGTTTATCCCACTAAAGAAGCCATAACTCCCGATCCACAACTCAAAATAGGCCCAAATGTTACAGACTTCTAGAAGAGATCAGGATACATAAAATATTCTTCTATTCCAAAATGATATTCGGCGATATGCTTGCCTATATAGGACGATCCTTTCAAGGGAGACAAGGAGGATAAAAAGTCAAGGAGGGGATCAATTTCTCCACTACTTTACACCACCCTAAGGCCTAAATTAATTTAATATTTGGGAATACATTGATTGAGTCTCTCCCTAAGGCTTCCCAATTGGCTATTTACAGTAGTGGTTGTGAGGGTGAATACATGTCTTGTTTTTTGTAATGTTATTATGCCAAATTTCCGTTGTAATGTTCTCAATTTCCATGTAAGTTTCTTTTTTGTATTTCTATGTTCTTAAACAACACCTTTATCTCATATTCTTCCCATTATATCTCATTAAAACTCACAAAGTACAGTGATATCTCTATGTTGTAGTTAATTAGTTCACACATAGGTGTGAATTTCGTTCACACACACGGAGGAGTTCTCGTTATTTCTGCGATTTTAATTTCTTCAATCCAATACATGTAAGCCATCTTCTGCCCACCATTGAGAGAATACCATCAATGGAGAGCTAACCCTTTAATGGGTTGATCATAGGATGATTCAAAGACTGGATTGAATGTTATTTTATAAACGAATTATTGTTAATTAGATAATTAATTCAAGACTTCCATTCTTCAATTGTTTTCCACTCTTCATCTTCACTGTGTTTGAGGAAGCTAAATCCAAGTACTAAAATGACCATACACCTTGGAGAGATCATGAATTTGGTTCTCTAAGTGTGTAGGGGATTTTTAATTGAGTTTAGTTAGCATAAAACTAGAAAATGATAAAGTTAGTGTTATTTTGATGAATGGATTCATCAAGAATTAATAAAACCAAATTTTTTTAAAGAAGTAAAATTCATTCAATTCACCCAAAGCATAATCCTAAAATAAACCCATTTTCATTAAATTGAATTCACTTAGGTTTATTAGTGTTCTTTAAAACCATCTAAAATCAAAACCAAGTTGGCCATTTCATATCCAAAAATCCATCTCATAGGTTATGCATCTTAGGTATCTTCTTAGGTGTCAGTGGATTCGACAACCCAAGATAGAATACAAGGACCGTTCCACCTTCATCTATTGGGTAAATTTGAGCATGAATGACCACTTCAATTTTTAAATACTGAATATAGAAATAATTATAAGTCATGTTGAATCGGAAATGGATCTAGGATTTGGTGGTGAAATTAAACTCAACCCTAAACCTTTTTTTCAAATTGTTATTTCACATTAGGTAGGAAGTTCCATACCTCTTGGTGATTTTGTTACACATGTTTCCTTGTTAAAATTTATGTTTTAGAATAATTGAAAATCATTCTTGACTTATTATCCCATGTGTGTGTGTATCCTATGAGACCCATTATGATATTGTTTCCATGATAATTTCTAGTGTAGATTTTATTATGTTTTATGTTGATTGAAATTTCCTTATATGATGTTATGATATTTCTCATGATGTCATGATATGTTTGTTATCATACTATACCTTGTTTTTTAACATCTTGAATTTGGAGGATTTTTTCTTCATATACATAATAGGTGACCATCATGACATGGTTATCCATTATAGGGGGAGTGTGCATATTGTGTAATGATGACTATGGTGGATAATGATATCCTTATGGTCCAAATGTAACTAGATACCTTGAGGATTTTGACTAAACATGGAGATACTCAATGCCTTAAATTTTTTTAGTATCTAATTGACTTAATGCCTTTTGGATTCAAAGTATATTATCAACTTAATGTCATATGGATTCAAAGTATCATTCCAACTCGATACCTTGTGGATTCCAAGTGGCATATTGATAACCATATGGATAGATTATGATCATTTCTAATGAATCATAACCATCATTCCATATTGGATCCAAAATAGGTACAACTGAGAGTTTTTGGGGGATAGTTTAGCACACGACCACTTAGTTTTAGATGGTATGATGTTATAATTTTTATGAATTTATTATACTGATGACATAAACCATTTATACTTAATAATACTTGGTTATGTACACATTAGTGTTGTCCTACTGAGTCATGTATTCACATACTACTCATGAATTTCTATGCTCTTATAGATTGTATGAATAAAGATCTGACAAAGGGAAAGGGCCTTGTGGTAGATTATTGAGAAGAGGAACATGGAATTGGTAGTGGACAAGGATAGAATCTGGGGGATCCCACCATTTATTTATTTATTTGATAACTTATACCCTGTACACACTTGTCACTTTGGGAGATTCTTGTTATTATATGACATGAATTATATTATTTAGTTTCCACATGTTCACTCTGTTTATTTATTATATTATTAATGATATATTATTGGTTCTGTAACATGATACTGAGGGTCTAGTCTCTCCATTGATGGTCTCAGACCCTCACCACTAGTCAACAACCTCTTTCACATGGGGAGGCATGCATAAGGTAAAGTTACCTTCTGGATTAGACCCAGTGGTTCAGGTCGGGATATTATAAAATGGAATCAAATGATCAGGTTTACTAATTTTTTATCTACGACTTGATTTGGGATAGGGTAGATAATAAATATGATGGACGGGACTCAGTAATGGAAACTATGATAGTGTCTATCCAGTACTATATAGTGGACCTCTAAGTTTCTGTAAAATGAGAATTTATGTTTTTTTATTTGATGTTATCATTGATTAAATTCATCTTGGGAGATGCACATGATGTTTATATGTGATTTATGAGTTTTTTGGTGAATTCATACTTCATGAATAGGCATATAGGTTCAAATGACATATATATACTTGTTGTTGTACTACATACTAGTTATTTAATTAAATGAATTGATTTGTGATATCTATTTGGGATAGATTCACTTAGTGTGATATATATATATATATGTGTGTGTGTGTGTGTGTGTGTGTGTCTGTGTGTCCATGCTATTATGATATATATTTATTATCATTAATTACTAGGACTGATCATGATGTTGTGTTAGTACATATATGATGACTATAACTAACTTGCATGGACATAGACTAGGGTTAGTGTTAGGATGTGTATACCTTGGGTTATGGGTATAGTCCTAGTAGAACATTGTATAATCCCTTAGAATGGTTTGGATCTATTATATTCTTAATGTTAACTTTGTTTGAGAGATTCTGCCTCAAATATGTCAGAGTGAGAGTCCGATGTTTGAGCTCAGTAGTCTAATTTGTTTTAAAAAAACCATCCATAGGTACTTCTAAGGGGCGATAAGTCATTATATGGGGAGAATTATAATATCAATTTTTTTTAAATGTTAATAAAAACCTATTTTTTTTATAATTTATAATTTTTTTTATAAAAATATAATTATTCAATAAAAATAAACTTATAATTGTTATTTTTTATAGATTCATTTAATGGTAAAATCCCTATTAACACCTTGGAATATTCTATGAAATATTTTTAGAGTTAGGTATTGAGTTATCATAGGAATATTGAGTCTTGTAAAGCCTTAGTATTGATATAATAAAAATATTTAATATATTATATCACTCATGATTAGTTTTTCTGAAATAATGAAATATCTATTGAAAGGTGTCTTAGATGGGAAATCTAAGATTGTCATTAAATCTGGAATATGGGTTTTACCTTAGGTGTGATATAACCTTTGTGTGCATAAAGTGTTTGGTTAAATCGCACATAAGGGTAATTGTTTACCATTTTTATGTTTAATAAATTTATAAAAAATGTAGAATATATATTTGTGAATAAATTTATCAAATTATTTGATAAATTGAACTAATAAAATAAATAGGTATTTGAATATTTGTTTGGAATTTAAAAATAATTATAATAACAATTATATTATTATTATTATTTGTTTTGAAGAAAAAATGAAATTACTCTTTAAATTCATAATTGATAATTGTTTTATGGTGGAATTTTTTTTGGTTGAATATTTATTGGTGGTAAAAGTAATAAAAGTTATATTATTACTTGTGTCAAATAAATGCAATTGTGTGTGTTTAATAAATGTTATTTTTTATTATTAGCATTTAATGGAAGTTTCATTTGAAATATTTATAGTGGTAATGATGACAGATATTTAACAATAATAATAAAATATAGTTGTTATTATTATTATTATTATTAATTTGGGAAAATAATATTTTTGTGTGATAAATTATAATGTATATGTAGTTGTATATATATAATGTGTGTATATAAAATGTGTATATATATGGGTTATATATATATATATGAGTGTATATTGGTCTAAGAGAATGTGTACATAAATAATGTGTGTATATATGGGCTATATATATACGTGTGTGTGTACATATATGTGGGTGTGTGTATATATATAATGTACATATATATAGATGAATTTAAAAATATACTTATTTATAGAATAAATGATGGAAATATAATGTAAATAAAAATAATAAAGAAAATAAATAATTTTTATAGTAAGAGGGGCGCTGTATAGAGAAAGTGCGGAGGATTTGTCATGCGTGTAATGCACGAAGAGAGAGGGAAAAATGATGAATGTTGAATTGAAGAAAACTAAAGTAATTGTTTCAAAAAATTATAAATTGTTGAAATGGGGAGGCACCTTAAACTTATAGGAGTAATTCCTCGCATCCACTCACAACTCTCTCCCTCATTCCTTTCTCTCCCTTCCACTCTCTTATATTTTTATATTATTTTATTATTTATTAAAAACTTATCTCTTAGATATCCTATTCATTAGTAATTGGATTGATGAGTCATCAATGCCATTAGGTTCATATTGGAAAGCATAAATTAAATCCAAATTATTATTTTTGAAGGAAGAAAGGTATTTTATTTAGATAAAATTTAATTATTTTTCACTTTTTAAATATTTAAGATGGATATAATTCTAAAACATGTCCAACCGGGAATGGTTATAGGATTTAGTGGTGTAATTGAACTCAGATGTCAACCCTTGCTATCAAATCATTATTTCACTTTAAGTAGGAAGTTCCTTACCTCTTAGGATGTCTGTTTCACACATTTCCTTATTATAATTTATGTTTTGACATAACTGATAATCATTCATGAATTGTGATCACATGTGTTTGCGTGTTTCCCATAAGAACCATTATGATATTTTTTCTATGAGAAATGATATAATAGATTTTACCTAGTTTGATATTGATCCACATGTCATTATCTGTTGATACTATTTATCTCAAGATGTCATTCTATGTTTGTTATCATGATATACATTATTGGGTATCATCTTTCCTCTAGAGGATTTGTAATTCGGATACATGACAGGTTACTATATTTGTATGGTTATCCCTTAGAGGGGGAGAGTGAATAATGTGCGATGATGTAGACAGTGGAGCATGATAGCCTTGTAGGTCAAACATAACTTGATGCGATGAGGATTATGAGGAAACATTCTGATACTATATGCCTTGTGTATTCTTAGTATCCCATTTACTCGATGCCTTATGGATTCTAAGAAGTGTGTTAACTCAATGAATTGTTGTTTCTAAGTAGCATGCCTACTTGATGATTATTATTCTAGCATGGACCCAAAGTAGGTATGATATGGGGGATTGTGGTGACTTGGTTAGTGAATGACCACTAATTTTTGGATTTTATGATGTTATTATCGTTATTAATTTATTATATTCATGAAATAAACCTATTTTACTTAATCACACTTGGTTAAGGATGAATTGTTGGTTTCCAACTGAGTCTTTTTCTCACACACTACCTAGGAATTTTGATGTGCTTATATATTTCATGAGTAGAATACGGTGAAGGGAAAGGGCCCCATTATGGATTATTAAGGATAGGATTATGAAGCTAGTAGCGAACTAGGATGGAATTTGGAGGATTCTACAGTTTATTTATTTATTTATCTACTACCTTATACACTGGACAAATTTTACACTTTGGGAGATTCTTAATATTTTTTGATATGTATGACATTATTTAGTTTCATCATGTTCACTCTGTTTTTTTATTATATTTATTTACTACTTATTATTGGTCATATGATATTATAATAAGGGTATATTCTCTACTCAAAAGGACCTTTACCCTCACTGATAGCTGATATCCTCTTGTATACGAGAAGGCGTGCATGAGGTCATGTGACCTTCTGGATCAGACCTAGTGGTTTAGGTAGAGATGTTAAAAAATGGTATCATAAGATCATGTCCACTAACTTTTTTTTTCTCTTTTCCTTGATTTGGGGTAGGGTGGAAAAGATATAGAATAGATAGGAGTTAGGTAGGGGAATTTTGATAATTCCTGGACAACACTATATAGTGGACCTCTGAGTTTTCATAAAGTGAGAATTTATGTTTTTTTATTTGATGTTATCATTGATTAAATTCACCTTCAGTGATTCACATGATTTTTATATGTGATTTATGAGATTTTGGGTGAGGTCATGCATCATGACTAGAAACGTAAGTTCGCATCACATATATATACCAATTTTTGTGCTATATACAATTTATTTAATTAAAATTATTAATTATCTATTTGTTTGAGTTAGTTTCACTTTGTGTAATATATCTATGTTTCTATTATATTATGATATATCTTTATTGGCATAAATTATTTTAACTAAGCATGTTATTGTGTTATTATATATATGATGACTATGACTAACATGCAAGGACAGAGACCGAGATTTGTGAAAGAAGGGGTATACCTTGGGTTATGGGTAGACTTCTAGGAGTACCTTATGTGATCCCATAGACCGGTTAAGATATGTAATATTCCTTATGTTACTTTTTTTGAGAGATTATACTTTAGATACACAAGATAAGGAGTATGATGTTCGAGCTTAGTGGCCTTAATTTTTCAAAGAAGACCATTATAAATACTTGTCAGGGATGTGAAGTCGTTAGAGGGGGATAATTATAATATCCTCAATTTTTAAGTGAAAATTATATCCTCTTTTGTTTATAATTTATAAGTGTTTTTGTGTGTAAATTGAAATATTCAAAAAAATAAACATATATTTTTTTTGTGGGGATTCACATAAGGGTAAAATTCTTGTTAACACCTTGGAATATTCTAGGGAAATTTTTTAGAGTTATTTGTGGAGTTAGTGTGAGATTATAGGGCCTATAGAGCCCCAAAATTGATATAATAAAAAATAAAAAAATATTATACCATTCACATGATTTTTTTCTAAAATAATGAAATATCTCCAAAATTGTGTCTCATATGAGAAATATAAGATTACTATTAAATCCAAAATGTGGGTTTTATTCCTAGTGTGGTATAACATTTGCGTTCATTGAGTGTTTTTAAAGAGCATGTAAGGGTAGTTTTTTAACCCTTTTTGGTTTATGAAATTTATCAAAAATGAAGAATATATATTTCTGAACAAGTTTATCAAATTATTTGATAAATTGAAATGGTAAAACAAATTGGTATTTGAATATTTTTTGGGTAGTTAATAATAATAATAATAGTATTTTTATTATCATTATAATTATCACTATTATTTATGTCAAATAAAAAAAATGATATAAAACTTTACATGTGTAATTAATAATTGTGTTATGGTGGAAAAGTTTTTTTGGTGAATATTTATTGGCGATCAAAGTAATTATAGTGATATTATTACCTGTGCTAAATAAATGAAATTGTGTGTGTTTAATAAAAGTTATTTATTATTATTAGTACTTAATAGAATTTGTATTTGAAATATTTATAGTGGTAGTGATGACAGAGATTTAAAAACAATAATAAAATATTTTTTTTATTATTTTTATTATTAATTTGGGAAAATAATATTTGTGCATGATAAATTATAATGTATATAAGGGTATATATATATATAATGTGTGTCTATATATATATATTTATTATATATATACATATATATGTGTGTGTGTGTGTGGGTGTATATACATTGACAACAACATAAGGGGTATTAGTTGTGGGGGCCTCTAAGCGGCTTCTCTCCCTTGCTGCTTTCTGCTAGGGTTCCTCTGTGGTGCCTCAGCGGGGGGAGGACGGCGCACCGCTTCCACCTTTGCCTTCCCCATTTCCTCCCTCCTTCCTTCCCCCTCATCCTTTTCCCCCTTTCCCTGGTTCTCCTCGATATCTGGTTCATTTTTGTTTTACCTTGCTTCGTCGTTCCAATTCAGACCCTTTTGCGGCCTTTCCCTCGATCGAAGCCTTCATTTTTTCTTCCTTTGATTTTTCCTCATAATAGATGTGTTTCTGATCCACTTTAGTCTATTGCGCCAGTTTTCTCGGGGAGATTTGAGATGTGTGAGCTGAGTTTCATGGGATTCTCATGGTTTATTTCTACTTGGTTGTGGCTCCGATGGTCTGGTTTGGTGACCCATTTGAGGTTGAGTTTTTTGGTGAGGCCCTAGCCTAATTTCATCACTGCTCTGGATTCCAGTGCATTTATTAAACTCCAAGTCAGTCTACCATGGTGGTTTCATAAAAGATTTGGGAAGTTCAGTTCGATTGGTTGACGATGTTTTATGAGGCACTTCCATTTCTAGCTTCATCCTGAGCTAGGGTGGTGCTCTTTTGTTTGATGATTCACGGGTTTAGTGTTTCTTTCAGTTTGTGTAGAGGCAAGAGTCCTTATATGGAAGCCATGGTTTGTTTCAGATCTATTTTGTTTTGTGTGAAGATGTATGTTTTTTTTGGTGGAGATCTCGTTTGATGATGGCTCTTGGAGACATCGTTGTTATTTTGGATGAGATGACAGTGAAGTTATCTTTATTGTTTTTCCTCAGTTATTTTCTTCGGTGGGCTTGGGAAACGATGGTGACATCAGTGATATATCATGTTGATGAAGGATGGTGGTGGGAATTCACCTGATGTGCGTGAACATTGATCGTGATCCATTTGGGTTTCATGCCTGTGTTTTTGGATGTTTTTTTCATTTTGATTTCTCTATTCTAGAATCCGTTGTTTTTCGGTTCTCATCGGCGATATAGAGACAATGAAAGTTTTTTAGGGCATATGACTGACATTAATTTTTTATGGTTATGACTGGCATTCTGGTATGGTTCTTTAATCGACGATGATGACGATACCAGTGTAACGATGACATTGAGTGGTGATGACGATGCGGAAACTGGTGTCAGTAATGATGGTGATGTTGGTATTGAGGTTGACGCGTTATGAGATGGGAGATTATTTTGAAATTTGAATTATATAGATTTTTGAAAGGTGTTAATGGCGGTCTTTTATCAAGAGAGTTGTTTGATTTGAATTTTGAATTTTGAATATGGTGTTTTTTGTTAGGGTTCACACTTACCCCTTAAAAGTTTCATTAAAAAATACAAAAAATATGGATTGTGGGTGTATATATATGTATAATATGTATATATATGTGTAGTTTTATATACATATAATATGTATATATACGGGTTATATATATATGGGTGTATATATGTATTTTTAGGTGTGTTTATATAAAATATGTATATATTTAGGTTAAACAAAAAAAAACAAAAAAAACCAATAAATAATTTTTTATATATATATGGTTGTATATATATTTATTTGAGGGTGTGTAAATATATATAATGTGTATAATTTTTTGAAGAGTAAAATAGATTTAATTAAAGTATTAAAGATTAGGAAATATAAGAGATGTCACCCAAATAAGGTAGTGATCCAACCAAACATTTGCATCGCTAGAAAGGCCATGGGTCACCAGTAGGTGAGAAGCCTTATTTCCCTCTCTTCTTGAAAAAGATAAAGAGAATACCATGAAGTGAAACTGTAGGGAGAGAATATTTATGACCAAAAAACCAAACATTTGGAGGCCACACATAGGAAAAGAGATAACATTGAGAATGATAAGACAATCTGATTCCAAAATGACAGAGATCCATCCTCTTTTGATAGAAAATTAAAGACCAACAATAATAGATTAGGATTCATCCATAGGTGGAGTATAGTAATCCAAAACATATTTTGGCATGCCACAATAACTGATCTAATAGAGTCATGTACAATTACAACAACACCGGTAGCCCCTCCACTAAAAAGAGTTGCATCCACATTTATCTTCAAAAAAAGTTTCCGAGGAGGGTTCTATATGCCTGAACCATGCAGCTTAGATTGGAAATTATACCATGTATCATTCTAATTATAAACTTAAAAACCATGAAGTAGCTTGATCTATCTAAGAGAAACTTGTTCTTTCCATTTGATTAAAGATGAATTCATTTTTTCTAACCCAGATCATCTAGGCCACAGTACATAGTAAACTCATGGTCCCCGTAGGGAGGGAGGAAGACCTCTTCATCATAAATTTTGAAAAACATTAAACTATGTCAAAAAAATAATCTGAGATTATATTCCAAGAATTTCAAACATCACTATCCTTAGGGTAGTTTAAAATCACATTCATAGAAGACTTGGATGTAGCCTTGCAGAGATGGAAAGTGAGATAGTATGTTGCACGTAATAATGTGAGGAAATACATGGATGTGAGAATACCAAAAAAAGGATTCCACCAGAATTATCATACATTAGGTGGATCTGATAGTTTCTAGAGATCCTTCCAGTGATCTCCATCCTCTCTAGTCTAAATCCCAAGTTCCATCTTATAGCTATATTTAACTGAGTAGGTACCAAAACCCTATTTACTCTAACAAAGCCTATCAAAAAACAAGTCGCTCACACAAGGGATACTGGGGATAATACTCTGGTATCTCTTGAAAATCCAGGAGTTCAATTTTTCAGTTCACCAACCACTGGCCGCCTCATTGAAAAGAGGAAGAACTATTGCATCTTCTAAACTAGGAGCTGTAGGGTAGGTCACCTTAAACACCCCAATATCGACTAACCATGGGTCCTTAAAAATCCAAAAAAGTGTCTCTATATCTAATCATATGATAAATCCACCTATCAAGTATCTCACATGAACACCACAAGCTTCTATATAAAACGTTTGGGTGGGGACCGAAGGATGCTCCATGGAAGTCTGAGTGGGAAAAATACTTTTCATGAAGGACCCTCACACACAGAAAGTCAGGGTGCTGTATGAGCCTCTAACCTTTCTTGAAAAGAATAGCATCATCAAATTGATTCATTTAACAAACCCTTTTCCCACACTAGCTTTAAGAAGGCATAGCTTATCCCAGTCCATATAACTAATTTTGTTCCTCCACTTTTTAAATACCCAATAATCATTGGATATATAACAATGAATATTGTCAACAATAAAACTAGAGAGTTTAAAGAGGGTAATAAAATATGTCAGGATTGACTAAGCCAAATCTTTAATAAGAGTTTAATTATTGAATTTATATTTCCTTTTTAATTTGAAATCCTTAATGTTTTCTACCATATCAAGAATTCTTGAAAACATTGATTTTTCAGAGTGAGAAAAAATAGTGGGGAGACCAAGATATTTATGATACTAATCAATCATCTGAATAGTTGAATATTTATTTAGGTCATAATTCTTGCTCAAGGGAAAAACTAAATAGAAATAAATTTCATATTTTGAGTGTTTAAACAAATGTATAGATTCCATTTTATCATAATGGATAATATGACCAATATAAATGCATTCTTCCAAAGTGGACCTTGAAAAATGTAAACCATATTAAATAAAAAATAGATGAGAAACATGTGGGCCTTGAAAAAAAAATTCACACCATGAATAATATTATATTATATTTCACTGAAATAATATTTTAGAAGACACTATCCACCATAATAAAGAGGAAAAGAGAAAGAGGAACCCCCTAGAGGAGACCCATAGTGGGAAAAAATACCTAAGTAAGGCCAACATCAATTTTGATCCTGAAATAAACTAAAGTGACACAATGCATAATAACAGTAATACACTCAAAACAAAATACCAATTTACTCATTAATAACTAATGAAAATACTATTTCACTCATTCATAATCTTTGTTATATGATGTTTCCACACCATAACACATATTTTGGGAATAGTGAGAGTTTTCAGGGAATGAAAAATTTTAGGATAAATACTGGCATTATCTAAAATGATCCTCTAAGGAATAATATAATTTTTATTCTCATATATAATGTAAGGTAACCAAATACGTAAATGATTGACCAATATATTTAAGAATATTTTATATGTAACATCACATAAACTAATGGGTTTGCAGTTTGAGACTAAATAAAGTTTTTATTCTTGGGAATTAGGAGTAAAAAATGTGAAATTGATGGATAAAAAATTATCTTTACATTTCTAAATACATTTCATAAGATTTAAAATATTTGTCCCGACAATGTGATGGTATTTTTTTAAAAAATAATTCATAGAATCCATTTGAGATCGATGCTTTGGCAATGTGGATTTTTTTGAGATGATAAAATATTTCATCATTAGCAATGCCACAGGTGAGATGGTGATTAATTATATCTATAATCACTATATTAAAGCAATAAGATATATCAGAGGAAATTATAGATCCCACAATTGTATAAAGATCATGTGAAAATTGTAAAATATGACCATGAATCCCCTTTTCATTAGAAATATGTTTTCTTTTAGTGGTAGTTTGGAAGTAGATAAAATTATTTCTCCACCTCACCGATGATTTCTAGTTGAAGTAATATGTATTAGAACCACCTTCTTTAATATGAGTTTCCTAGGAATTCATAGAAAAAAATATATCCTTTATTCTCAGTATAGTATAAAAATATTCTTCAAGAATCCCAATTCTAGGTAAAATCACAATTGAATAGGAGAAAAAATATAACTCATTAAATTTCATTTTAATGGTGTCACACTGAATATCAGGTTTGTGGAATTTATTATCGCTCCATTGTTTCATCATAGAGGACTCATAATGAATTTTTTATTTCTATATCGGAGCCCCCTAAAATCTAAGATAATCAAATCACCTCTTCATAATCCCTCTACATGGACTTTAATATTTTGAACCCGAATGGTTTATCATACCGTGGTCTTATGAATCCATGATAAGTGTTGATGAGAACATGGAAGTTATCTAATGTGGAAAGGGAATGATGTGAAACCTATAATTTTTTTGAAGATTAGTCCATTCAGTTGATCCTATAAATGTATTCATACATTCTGTAGTATGATTATTTTTATAATTCCCATGAAACTATGTGAAGGGGTTTTAGGAGTATCCCAGACCAAAGAGAACTACAATCTAAAATTATTGTTATAATTCCCTCATCGATTCCCATGACCTACTGGAAACTCCTCTATTATTATTTTGGAACATAATTTCATTGAAATATCCACCAATTAGAAGAGACCCATGAGAGGTCTCTTGTAGAGACTTGATAATCTCTTAGTATTTCCATTTGACCCTTTGATAAGGCCATTAATAAACCCAATGATGGCATAATTGGGAGCATCTGACTGATGGACACAAGTTTTAATATGATTCGAAGAGAATAATTTAACACTAACATCTACCTATTTCTTCAAAATAAAACGAAGCACACATGAATGACCTCATCGATCAATGATAAGGAAGCTAAAAAACTCTAATTTAGACACAAATTCAATAATTTACTTTATTTATAAAATGTTTTAGGTCAGTAAAACCATATCGAGGATAATTTTAGCATGCCGGTACAAGAACATCTGAACTATATGTAGGTTTCCAAAACCATGATAGTTCCAACATAGGATTTTCATTAGGATTGGAGGGCTTTTTTTTACTCCAACCTCTTCCTCTGAAAATTCATTAAATGAGTCATCCTTTTACACTTTACACCTTTTAGGATATCACTTGGTAACCTGTGAATCTTCCATACATATTTTGGAACTGTTGGGTTCCAAAATGAACAGGTTGGTACCATTGTCTCTTTTACATTTTCTCCTCAATGTATGCTATGTTTAGGGCCATAAATCATATATTCAATAGGAACCTTGCTAATTAGGGAGTGTTGTGAGGAGGGGTCAATTATTGGGTGAATGTTTTGGCCTAGGGGTCATAACATATCCGTTTTGGGATGTAGGGTTATTTAAGTTTACCCTCAAATGTTAAAAAAATAGAAATTGGAGGGATAACTATCATTACAAAAAGATTATCCTAAGGTTTATGAGTATTCACAAATTTAGTAGAAAAAATTTGGGTAACTTTCCTATCCAAACCCATAACTATCACATGATCATAGTAGTCTACATGGAAGACTATAGGTCCTAAAAAATGAGCTTATCTTGATCATGGGAAGATTGTGTACATAGATCCTTGGTGAGTATTTCTCTATCCCTTTTCCTTTATAAATCTGGTTTTAAGAAAAACCCAATTTTTTTTCTTGGAGCCATAGACCACACTGCAGCACAACATTGCCTTCTCTATCCACCTACTTTTAGGCATAGTATTTATTCACATCCCAAGAAATACATGAATAAAAAAACCAATATTTTTTGTACTCAAATGATATCCATATGTTTCAATCCTACATAGAAATAGAATTTACCGTCATCCATGGTTATGAGATACTAGCTAGGACCATGGTCTGCGTAGATGACCCCCCAATGGATAATATCTGATTGATTACACTCCATAAACTCTCCTATTTGGTTTCCTATTTCTTGAAAAATTCAATCTCATCTTCCATGGAATGGTATACCTTTACATCTCAAACAAAAGATAGTTGTGAAAAAATAGATATTAAGGACATCATTTCCATTTTATAAATCCCCCATTAGGATGAGATGGTTTTATAATTAATATGGTCTCCCATGGATCACTTTTTTTAATCCTTATTATTGAAAAATTCAAAAATCTGATGTCTAGATCCTATTTCTATTATAGATGAATCATATTATAATCACCATATAGCTTTTAGGGTGTTTTTTAGAGTTCCCATGTTAAATGGATGAATAGATATGGATTTTCCCATAGTAAGGAGAGACACACGATGCACCATAAAAACATCCTCATACTTCTTGAAATAATTACTGATTTTTCATTATCAGTTAGAAAAAGGTTTTTCCATTGATTAATCAAATAAATCTCCATCACTTCAGATTTCAAGAAGATGATCATGAAAGAACCCTAAATGGAATGGATTTGAATGTCGATTGTGATTGTAATATTAGCAGTGTAGCACCACTACATATAATATACCCTTGGAATTGTCAAACCCTAAGAACACATTGGATAACACTCTCACCTAGAGGAAATCACTATCGAGTGATGAATCAAAGATGAATACATGATCACAACATCAATAGTTTAGCACCACCACACCTAGAAAAACCTAGGAATCACTGAAACCTAGGAAACCCTAAGAATCTCCCGCTCACATGTAGAGAGAAAAGTGTATTTCATTATATTACGTAATCAATAAGTTTTAAAATTTTAATGAATATATATATACACATATATGGATGAATTTTAAATTGTATTTAATGATTTATTAAATGATGTAAATATAAAATAAATAAATTTTATGAAGAAAATAAATAATAATTAGAGTAATGGGGAGAACTTCATAAGGAAAGTGGGGAAAAGTTTTCCTATGTGAAATGCATGAAGAGAGAGGGGAAAATAAAAAATAATGAATTAATAAAATAAAGGAATTGATTGAAAAAATTATAAAATGATGGAATAGGGAGGTACCTACAACTTATAGAAGAAATTCCTCCCATCAAACCATACTTATCTCTCTCTCTTCCTCTCTTATTTTTTTCTTTTATTTTATTATTTATTCTAATATTCTCTCTTTGATATCTTCTTCGATACTCATCTAATTAACACAATTTTAGTGTCGTTGGGTTCATGTTGATGAAGAGAATTTAAATTCCAAGTTTTTCTATAAAGAAAGTGAGGTATTTTATTAAGATATAATTTAATTATTTTTCACTTTTGATGTATTGAAGATGATGATAATTCTAAGTCATGTTGAATTGAGAATGGTTCTAGGATTCAATAGTGCAATTCAACCCAGACATTAACCCTTGTCATAAAATCATTATTAAACCTAAGGTTGGAAGTTAATTAACTACTAGGATTTTTTGACACTTGTTTCCTTATTATAATTTATGTGTTGTAATAATTGATAATTGTTCCCAACTTGTGATCACATGTGTGTGTGTGTGTATAGCTTGTGAAACCCGTTATGATATTGTTTCCTTGAGAATTACAAGATTAGAGTTTTCCATTTTTGATGTTGATTAACATGTTGTTATATTATTATACTATATTTATCAAGATGTATTTATATTTTTATTATCATTATATTAATTTTGATGTATTATATTTCCTTTAGAGGATTTTTTCTTAGTACACGTAACATGAGACCATTATGGTGTGGTTATCCCTTAGAGGGGGAGTGTTATTGATGTATGATGATTATGATAGTGGAGAATGATGTTATTATAAGATGGGAGTAGGTAGATTTACTGAGGATTATGGGGAAACATGCTGATACTTGATGCCTTGTGGATTTAAAGTATTGTACTGACTTGAATTCTTGTGGATTCTGAGTAGTGTGTCAACTTGATGACTAGTGGATTCCAAGTAGAATGACCACTCAATGACTTATGAATTATAAGTGGCATTCTGATATCCTTGTGGATAGATTATTATTTTTTACAATGACTCATGACTATCTTTATAGTATGGAGAAAAACTGGTATATCTCGGGTTTTGTGGTGGCTTGGTTAGCACACGACCGCTCGGTTTTGGATTATATGATGCTTTTACTATTATGAATTTATTATATTCATGGAATAAACCTATTATAACTAATAGAACATGGTTAACTATTAATTGTTTGTGTCATAATGAGTCTTCTACTCACACCCTATTTGAGTATTTCAATGTACTTGTATATTTCATGATCAGAGATCCGACAAAGGGAAAGATCCCTGTGGTCGATGGTTGAGAAGTGGAGCATAGAGCTGGTAGCAGACTGAGATGGATTTTGGAGGATCCCACTATTTAATTATTTGTTTATCCAATACCTTATACACTAGACTAGATTTCCAATTTGGGAGCTATTTATTATTGTATGACTTGTATATCAATCTTTAATTTCCACATGTTCACTTTATTTATTATATTGTTTTTCATTTTTATTGGTATGATAATATGATACTTAGGGTATAGTCTCACCACTGATGGACTTAGACCGTCGCTGTTAGTTAGTTGTCCATAGAGTATGGGGAGGCATACATGAGGTCATTAAAATTTTCAGATTGGACCTGATGGGTTGGGAATGGATGTTATAATAAAGTATAATTTTAATATGAATGAAATTTAATCGGTATTTCTAAAATTAATAATAATATGATTTGATACTTAAAAGTTTTCTTTCTAAATACAATACTTTTATAAAATATGCACTTCTATTTCAAGAAACATATGATTTATGATAATAAAATATATTTAATATGAATAAATGGTTAATACTAATTTAAGTAGTAAATTATAGGAAATATGAATGAGATTGAATAATAATTTTTAAAAGCTATTTTCCTATAAAAACATTTTTC
This sequence comes from Viscum album, assembly GCA_963277665.1. Classification (NCBI taxonomy): domain Eukaryota; kingdom Viridiplantae; phylum Streptophyta; class Magnoliopsida; order Santalales; family Viscaceae; genus Viscum; species Viscum album. The sequence goes on along the minus strand of OY728135.1, from coordinate 503,658,549 downwards.
AATATATCTAATATTTTTATTTAAAAGTTAAATTTATAAATTTTAGAATTATAATTTAAAAATAATAATAATATTTTTAGATTAATTATATTAATATTTTCTTAATATGAATTTTTTATGTTTTTATAAAAAGATTATTTTTCAGGTGAATAGTGAAAAATATCTTTTTTTACAAATTAAATGAATTTTATGAATTTATTAGTATAACAATATGAATTATGAAATAATGAAACCATTTTATAATAAAAAATATATAATTTATAAGTTAATTTAAAATTTTAATGATTTTGGTTTTAGTTTACTAACCCATATTTGGTATTTTAGAACTTAAGTTATATTTTTGAAAAAAATGTTTTTGGTATAGTACACATTTATTATTTTAAATTTTTTTGACCACTATTATAAGATTTATATTATAATTATATATTTAGAATTTAGAATTAATAGATATGAATTATGTAAATAAGACCATTTTATTTTCAAGAATAAAGGATAAATTACTTTAGTAAAAACTAGTTACCTCAGTAAAAATAAAACGGGATAAAAAGGGTTTAACAGAGAGGGAAAGACCAAAAAATGTGAAAAAATGCATGCGAATTTTTGGTTTAAGGCTTGATATAATTTATCAATTAAACTATCTATCATTTATTAAATTTTACGTTACTTAAGTTGAGAGGGAACTTACATTATTTAAATTTTTTGTGTATTTATAAAAATGCCATCACTTTTTACTTATAAAATAGAAAATCATATCCTCTCCTCTAATCACATAAAAACCCAATTATTTTGTCTCAAAATATTCCAAAACCTCTAATAAACTTTCTTTTACAACTTTAAAATATTCTTGTCATCTCAAAAGACCATCCCTTAAAAGGATTATCCTCCATTAAAAAGAAGATAATCCAAAAAGTGTGGTATAAATTTCAAACCAGTCATTTATAACTTCTATTTATTTATGTGCACTTCTTATTCAAAAAATTACATTATAAAATCTTAATATGATAATATTTACACTGGTATATTATTATAATTGTTGTAAAATCATTAACTACCTTTCCCTTTTCTATTAAGAATATTGAAATGGTCATTTGTGTGTTGTGCAGACTACCACCTCCACGACGCAACATGTTTAATTTTCATTAACCATCCTACAAGGTTGGTAACTATAGGGAATTTAATATATAAGTATTATATTTGTTAAATATTTTATATTCTGAAATAATAAATCATATTACTCCTTTTCATCATTCTATGTAAACAAATCATTATCGATGTGTATGTGTAGACTACCGTCTCCATAGAATGTTTGATTTCTATTTCCCATTTCATAACTGACTTAAATTAGTGGTAATGATAATATATGTAATGGAAAAATATGATATTTATGATATAATTAATGTTAGGATATGAAAATTTTGTGTACCTATTAATGATGTGATCAATAAATGATCATCATTAATTGAATTGTTTAAAACAAGCGTACTATGAATAAAATAATTTTATTCATATTATGTAATATTTTCATATCCATTAATTATTATTATAAATTATTAAAATTTGGATATATAACACTAATAAAAACTGAATAATATCATCATGCTTCTATTATAATGATATTACAAGTAAAACTCCACATAATCATTCATTAATCATGGTATATTCTTATTTGGGTTGGTTTACTTGAAAAATGCTATTAATTTATACCATGGATAACTATTAGAATTAATTAATGTAATAATATGATATAAATATTAGTTTTTTATTATTTAATGGTAAATTTATTATTAAACTCATTAATTAATAAGAAAACTTTCATTCATTAAGAATCACTGAAACATGATCATTATCGATTTCATATTCATGGATTGTAACTAAAACTACCATGGAATGAAATTATAACTTTATAAAGATCATATAAAATAAATTATAGCAGAATTAATGATCTTGTAATTATTAAATTTGTAAAATTAATAAATACTGACACCATTTTTATGAAACTAGTTCAAAAAAATCAAGATTACTAACACCCGATATTGAAAATAGGCAATAACTAACAAGAATTCATATAGAGAATGATTATAAATGAAGAGTATAAATGAAATAAGATATTATTAAGGTTATTAATTAAGTGATTAATACATATATATTTTTGATGCAATCGGTTAAATTATATTCATGGAATTCAACATAAGAGGTAAGGGTTTTCTTGGTCTTAACTCTGATTCTTTGAGACATTTTGCATGTTATTCACCATGTTTCATTTGTATGGGTATATAGTTATTCACTATCCCATGAATGTTACATAACTTATTTAATTTTAATTATTAGGATAAAATAAGAAAAACCAAGTACTAATCTTGAAATATCTTTTGAATCAAGTGTTACCATAGTCCTACGAGTTTTTGGTAACTGATTTTTTGTTCATTGAGTTATGATCATTCATTAGAACTTATTTCATATAAGTTGGGTATATTATTAAATTTCATTATATTATATGTTATTCTATAATTGTTTAAAATTTTTGTAGAGGCCCGAAGCTTGATGTACATTGACATTACATTACATTTGTGGAATACTTAGTACATAACAAAAACACACACATAAGGATCGTAATAGTTTAGTGTCTTTGGAAACTCAGAATATAATCTTTTAATCCTGGTGAAAGATTTTCAACATCTCCCATAAAGATCTTCCTTTTTTTTATACCTAAAACATTTCCTTATATCCTGGGGAAAAGAAAACATGAAAGGGTGAGCTCAAATGCTCAGTAAGGGTAAACAAAAGAAATATCAATCACATCATATACATAAGCACATAACTTTTGGAAATCTTAACCTGTAAAAGAGATCATAATTTCATAACCTGGAATAACTCATGGTAGTGAAATGTAATCACAATAATCATAACTTAAAACATTAAACTTTGTGGCATACACACATAATCATAGAGAATCATTTCTTATTAGTCAAGACTCATTGCCAAGACTATCTTAGTGGACAAAGTCCCTTTCTGAACCGAGTCACCCTCGTTTCAGTCCTGTTTCACTGAACCGGTATAACCTACCATTCCAGCCATGTCTATCTCATGAGATATAAAATCTTTACCCAATGCATTGGAGGGAGATATAGGTCCCACCCATCTCATAATGATACCATTCTTATGTGTGCCACAAAATCTTAAATCATACATCATTGCATAACCCATGTAATAAAAATGGGATTCTTAAACAACATGACATCATAAAACCATTCATATAAGATAAAGGAATTCATAAACATAATTCCATCACAACATAGTCAAATAAATGTAAAAATATGGATAGAAACATAACCCTTTATTATCTTAGATGGAAAATAATTTTGATAAAACACTTGGAATGAATTCTTGAGGAAAATATCATTTCTTCTTCAAAATCAATTTCTTTTCACAAAACATTATGCAATTTTAAAAGAAAGAGATTTTATTGAAAATAGTAATGAAATATTTTGGAGGAATATTCATGAAAATAAGGCTTTATAAAACCGTAAAAATCCGTTCGTGCCGTTTAAGTTAAAAAAAACATTCTTCTCGTACTTTTTGTCGGAAAAGTCAAAAAGTACCTCATACGAAAAACGACAAAAGATTCCTTTAATATCTTTTGCTAAAAACGCACCTAAGGGTAAAATAGGATTTAAAAAAATGTAGGTGGATGGAAATAACATTACATATTGAGGAAACATGGATGTGGATGATAAAATACACCCCAGTAAATACTAAAGTATAAACAATCTCGGATAAAAATGAGATTGGGATATTTCCCTTACCTTAGGTCCGACTTGCTTTGTACGTGTCCGAACCTCCTGTATAATGATTTAAATAATGTTATTTACTTATTAAAGAATCATATTAATTGTTATTATATCATATATGGTCCACTTATGACTTTATATTACCCGTTCTTTTGTAAATTCATGTTAAAGAAGCGTTTTGGGTAAAATCGATTCATTAATCGTAGGTGTTTGGACTTGTTGTTCTTGACATTATTATTACTTATATCACGATTTACTTACTTCCAGAATATAAAGTATGATTTATATATCATATATATTCAGTATATATATATATATATAATAGATAGATAAATGAAATGAAACACACCGTTCATGGAGACGGTAGTCCGTACGTACGCATGAACGCTGATTTCCTTTCCTTATTGTCTTGAATGGAAGTAAGTAGATGAAATATATATATATAAATAAATCCAGTAGATTTACCATGTCATATATTCCATTATTATTCATTATATATACTTTATAATCATTCTAGAATGGTTAACATGGATAATGAATCTCATCGCGTCGTGGTGACGGTAGTCCGTACGTACGCACGAGCGATGATATCGTTCTCATGGTCGTGGAATTGTGTTGAAGTGTATGTATACTATTTCAGTATCAATATCACTCTATAATAATCATATATAGTTACTCATTACACCATTATACCCATCCTATTAAGGTGGTGGCGGAAAATAGATTACACCACGGCATAGAGACGGTATTCCGTACGTACGCACGCGCGATGATTTCATTTTCCGTAGGATGGATAGATGGTTAAATAGGTTTGTTTCATACTCATAATAACATATCAGTATATGAGTGATACCGATGTTATTACTTCATAATGAAACAACTAAAGAAGAAGATGTTGAAGAAGAAATAAATTGGAAAGGATCGGTAATGGATATTACCTCTTCTTTGAAGTGCTTCTTTGAGACCTCCTTTTAGGGCACTAAAATTGGTCTTTAAAGAAGATCAGGACCTCTAGGATGATACTAGGGAAGTGGAGAAGAGATTTTGGCAGGGGTTGGCCGAGCATTAATGCTCAAATTGGTGTGAGGAGGAGAGGGAGGAGGTGCCCTTTTATAAGGGAGGAGAGGGGCACCTTTGGAATAACTAAAAATATTATTTTATTATAAAGCAAAATTCGGTTTTAAATAGCTCCAAATTGATTTATTTCGAAGATAAGGTGGGGATGGGTCGAAATAATCTCATACAATATAATTTAGACAAGTTTAGGTTCCTATTTTAACCTTATCATTTAGATTTAACATTAAGTTAAATAATTTTACTTTTACCGTGTCTTCTTGTGTTCTTACACTATAAGATTAATAAACTTACTATAAGAAGCCAAAAGAACCCCAAATTGTTTATTATTAATATATATAACCGTATATAAGTCTTTTGGCCGAACCTTAGATTTTTAGGAATAAAATAGCAATTAATAATATAATATTTGTTTTAAAAACTATTTTATGTCAATTTTGACACTATTTAGTAATTGATTTTTGTAAAAATCATAACAGAATGATATGTTCGAAAAAAGTTAATTAAATCACTACTAACATGTCATATTAACCTATAAAAGTAGTGGAATTCATAAAAAGTCTCAAATTATATTTATTTGGGTATTTATAACATCAATTATGTCAATATTTCATTAATAAGATAATTACTGCATCATTGTTGTGTCATAAATAAATTATATTATTTAATGTCTAAAAATTACAAATAAAATAAAATTTTGTAGGAAATCTCTTTATCTTTCTAATTAATATTTATAGGCGAATTTATCTTATGTATAACCCTATATTAAAAATGTTTTATAAAATAAACTTTGATTTTAACTCTTTTAACTCTTCTTTGAATTAAATAATAATAAATGTCCTAATCTAATTCAAGTGGGCCTAAATGGTCATATTTTATTCCTAAGTTTGTTTTTGGTCGAAATACACTTGTCCAATAGGATTAGGACATGTGTTAGGGTAATATTAATATCATTTTACCCTTAATTACCCTATTTACTTTTAATCGTGGTAAATAAAAGTAAAAAGTTACTATTTACCAAAAATTATTTTCATCTCATTGAACCAGATTTTACTTACTGAAATCAACCGTGTCTCTCTGATTTTTGAAATTCCATTCACAAAAGCGGTAAAATTAAGATTTATGAAAAAAATTAATTTTTTTAACAACCACTTAGTGGTTTCACTATTCATCAAAAATTGAAGTTTTTAAGAAAAATGCCAAAATTTCACCCTAAGCTATAATTGATATTATGAATTCAAAAATGATTTCTATTTTACAAAATTACCAACATATAAGTTGCATTAATTAATTTTATAATTAATTTCCGTTTTCACAACAAATAGCGTGTTTTTAAGAGATAATAACTATCAAAAGATTAACACTTGTTTATGTCTGGTGTAAATGTGAAATTACATCCAATGACCAACATTGTATTGAATTGTAAAAATATATTCTAAATATACTTTAAAACCACTCAAATTAATAATTTATCACTATTAATTATTTCGATTAAAAAAGTTGTTTTTAATTATAATTTAGTAATTTTCACTATTCATCAAAATATGAAAGTTATCCGAAAAGTACCAAAATTTCACCTTAGGCTAAATTAGATACTCCGAATCCAAAAATGAAGTCCACTTTGAGAGATAAAATTTCTAAAATTTTAAAAGGTGGTTATTACTATTCTTAACAGCTAGTTTTAATAATATTTTAATAGCATATCGTTGTTTATTGAAACTCAGTATTACGTACTACACACGCTATCGAGGAAGGTCGCGATTGCGTGTAATGCAAGGAAATTCAAGGATGTGTGTTGTGCAAGATCCTTTTGGTGTAGCGTACAACACAAGACATTAATAAATTTAAAAATAATATTTTTCATAAAATCTCAGGCTGTTACATTCTACCCCCCTTAAAATGAATTTTGCCCTCGAAATTCGTCTGGGTTATAAATGGTTTACTACTCGAAAGTTTGTTTAAGAGAAACCCACATCGTAAAAAGGGAATACCAAAACCAATCTTAAAAAAAAGGTATGAAACATAACGGTTACCCAAATAAACTAATCACTGGGTTTCCACATAGGTGAAAATATGGATATGGAAGAGAAATCTAATCATCATGTTCTGATGGAGAGTGTTAGAGAACATGGCTATGGAAAATCCAGTAATCACAAATCCATAGATTTGTGATGATATAAGGTACCATCTAATTTACCAGATATAAGGGCACTAGGACAACATTTTTTGGTTTTCAAGATCATTTCCTTAAAGTTGAAGAATTTGAATTAGAATAAATACTTACTTTATTTTGGTATAATCTCACTGTTGTTCGTTCTTTGAACAATTTCCACTTCATATCTTAAAGAAATGAATTTTAATTTGTTATTCATGAAGTGTTAATTGATCATGTGATAGAATGATGGGTCATTCCATCTGTCTCAAACAAAAGGTTAGAAAAGTTATCAAAAAATACATAAGTCCATCTATAGTGAGATTAATCATATATGGTTCCTAAAATGGACTTATACTTCATATATCGTACTGCTTAATAAAATAAAACTAGTTTCTACTAAACAGGGACTTCCTGTAGGCCATTGGTAGGCGATAAAGGCCAGTCGCACTTTAGTTGTGGGTTCGATTCCCACAGCCTTGTCCGACGCGATGGGCTGTCGCCCGTCCTGCAGGTTGTCCTTTTTCTAAAACTATATTACTATAACATCCCATCAATAATATCGAAAAAACTTCTATCCTTAAACAATACTAACTTATGTCCAACATAATCCATTCCAATCATTAGGCTTATCCATAATACTGCAGTCCACTCTCATAACATAGTGAAAACGATTACCAGAGATTTAATACCATCGTTGATCCCCATATATCATAAGATATGTTTTGTTGGTCACATTCCAAACATTCAAAGTCCTTAATCATGTATTCTCTTGAATACCTTAGTGAAAACATGAATGCAGTAAAAATTATATATACTCAAACCATGATATCACTTAGTCCTTATATCAATCATGAGCTCATGAATACTGTTAAACATTTCATTTTCTCGTTTTCCCTTCATTATACGCAAATCATCTTATTTCCAAATAAATATCTCAATCACTTTGAATATCACATTAGACCAACACATAAATATTCCAATACTTTATGATACCACATTATTTTGGAATCCCATTACATAAATACTTAATCATTCCACCACATCGTTGTCATATTCAACATCGCCAATAGTGATCGCATGTGACTTCCCTTTGTCCTTTTCCTTCAGTGGTTGCTCATGTTGATCATCACTAACCCTTGGATTAGGGCATTTATTAGCATAATGCCCCATTTCCTTGCACTTGAAGCATTGAAGTGTTGGTGGTGCGTTCTCTGCAGTGTTTGCTTTATTCACATCATTAGAATCCCTTTTTCCATTACTTCGACACTCAGCTGCTCGATGACCTTCTTTTCCACACTTAAAACATTTTCTAGTCCCTTTAAGACAATCTCCACCATGATTATTTCCACACTTTGTGCATAAGGAAACATTCATCTTCTTTTCACCATTATTCTGAGATTTATCCTTGAACTCCATCTTTCGTTTCTTGTCAAAACCATGAGATGGATATGTAACACCAACTTCCATTTCCACCTTGATAGAACAACGCACAATTTCTTCATAGCTACTGAAGTCTCTTATAGCTAATTCCCTTGGAAGACTTGGTTTTAAGCCACTGAAAAATCGATCAACTTTACTTTCAGGTTGGATGATAATGCCAGATGCATACCTTGCAAGTCTTGTAAAATTCGCTTCGTATATACCAACAGATTCATCATCCTTTTGCTTTAGTTCAAGAAACTCCTTCTCCATCTTTGTTCGAAGAATACGAGGGAAGTACTTATTGAACAATAAGTTCTTGAACTCGTCCCATTCCATGGACTCAATTTCATCTCTTTGCCTCGTATTCTTGATAATATTCCACCATTGATCAGCTTCACCTTCCAAACGATATACTGCTAAGATGACTTTATCATGTTTAGAACATTGAAGAACTGAAAATATCTTTTCAGTGGTACTGATCCATTTTTCAGCAACAAGTGGATCAGAAGACCCACTGAAAGAAGGTGGACATTGCCTCATGAAGGACTCAATAGAATATTGTTCCCTTCTCTGCTCATTTGGAAGTCCAGAATGATTCATAGCTTGTGTAAGTATAACAATAAGATTTTGCACTCCATCTCCCATAACATTTGTTTGTTCAGGAGGACAATCATTGCATTGTCCATTGCATTGACCAACACGGTTCTTTCGGGTTCCAGCCATCGTCTAAAACCCAAAAATAATATTGTGAAAGGCAAAAATCATGCTAGGGAAAAAAACATAACAAAGGGGGAGTACCTTCAATATCTAACATCTTAGGTTTAATTCTATGATCGTTAGCGTAATTCTAGTACTATAACCTATACGTATACTTAACCTTAGGGACATCCCTAGACATACCTTGGAAATATCTCTAGGGATCTCACTAACATTTTCGCATCCTAGTTTCTAAAGTTTGACTAAACCTTTCCTCTGATACCAACTGTAGAGGCCCGAAGCTTGACGTACATTGACATTACATTACATTTTCGGAATACTTAGTACATAACAAAAACACACACACAAGGATCGTAATAGTTTAGTGTCTTTGGAAACTCGGAATATAATCTTCTAATCCTGGTGAAAGATGTTCAACATCTCCCATAAAGATCTTCCTTTTTTTATACCTAAAACCTTTCCTTATATCCTGGGGAAAAGAAAACATGAAAGGGTGAGCTCAAATGCTCAGTAAGGGTAAACAAAAGAAATATCAATCACATCATATACATAAGCACATAACTTTTGGAAATATTAACCTGTAAAAGAGATCATAATTTCATAACCTAGAATAACTCATGGCAGTGAAATGTAATCACAATAATCATAACTTAAAACATTAAACTTTGTGTCATACACACATAATCATAGAGAATCATTTCTTATTAGTCAAGACTCATTGCCAAGACTATCTTAGTGGACAAAGTCCCTTTCTGAACCGAGTCACCCTCGTTTCAGTCCTATTTCGCTGAACCGGTATAACCTACCATTCCAGCCATGTCTATCTCATGAGATATAAAATCTTTACCCAATGCATTGGAGGGAGATATAGGTCCCACCCATCTCATAATGATACCATTGTTATGTGTGCCACAAAATCTTAAATCATACATCATTGCATAACCCATGTAATAAAAATGGGATTCTTAAACAACATGACATCATAAAACCATTCATATAAGATAAATAAATTCATAAACATAATTCCATAACAACATAGTCAAATCAATGTAAAAATATGGATAGAAACAAAACCCTTTATTATCTTAGATGGAAAATAATTTTGATAAAACACTTGGAATGAATTCTTGAGGAAAATATCCTTTCTTCTTCAAAATCAATTTCTTTTCACAAAACATTATGCAATTTTAAAAGAAAGAGATTTTATTGAAAATTGTCATGAAATCTTTTGGAGGAAGATTCATGAAAATAAGGCTTTATAAAACCGTAATAATCCGTTCGTTCCATTTAAGTTAAAAAAACATTCTTCTCATACTTTTGTCGGAAAAGTCAAAAAGTACCTCATATGAAAAACGACAAAAGATTCCTTTCATATCTTTTGCTAAAAACGCACCAAAGGGTAAAATTGGATTTCAAAAATTGTAGGTGGATGGAAATAACATTACATATTGAGGAAACATAAATGTGGATGATAAAATACACCCGAGTAAATACTAAAGTATAAACAATCTCGGATAAAAATGAGATTGTGATATTTCCCTTACCTTAGGTCCGACTTGCTTTGTACGTCGAAACCTCCCGTATAATGATTTAAATCATGTTATTGACTTATTCTAGAATCATATTCATTGTTATTATATCATATATGGTCCACTTATGACTTTATATTACCCGTTCATTTGTAAATTCATGTTAAAGAAGCATTTTGGGTAAAATCGTTTCATTTATCGTAGGTGTTTGGACTTGTTGTTATTGACATTATTATTACTTATATCATGATTTACTTACTTCCAGAATATAAAGTATGATTTATATATCATATATGATCAGTATATATATATATATATAATAGATAGATAAATTAAATGAAACACACCGTTCATGGAGACGGTAGTCCGCACGTACGCATGAATGCTGCTTTCCTTTCCTTATTATCTTGAATGGAAGTAAGTAGATGAAATATATATATATATACATAAATCCAGTAGATTTAACATGTCATATATTCCATTATTATTCATTATATATACTTTATAATCATTCTGTAATGGTTAACATGGATAATGAATCTCATCGCGTCGTGGAGACGGTAGTCCGTACGTACGCACGAGCGATGATATCGTTCTCATGGTCGTGGAATTGTGTTGAAGTGTATGTATAATATTTCAGTTTCAATATCACTTTATAATAATCATATATAGTTACTCATTACACCATTATACCCATCCTATTAAAGTGGTGGCGGAAAATAGATTACACCACAGCGTGGAGACGGTATTCCGTACGTACGCACGCGCGGTGATTTCATTTTCCGTAGGATGGATAGATGGTTAAATAGGGTTGTTTCATACTTATAATAACATATCAGTATATTAGTGATACTGATGTTATTACTTCATAATGAAACAACTAAAGAAGAAGAAGTTGAAGAAGAAAGAAATTGGAAAGGATCGATAATGGATATTACCTCTTCTTTGAAGTTCTTCTTTGAGACCTCCTTTTAGGGCACTAAAATTGGTATTTAAAGAAGAACAGGACCTCTAGGATGATACTAGGGAAGTGGAGAAGAGATTTTGGCAGGTTTTGGCCGAGCATGAATGCTCAAATTGGTGTGAGGAGGAGAGGGAGGAGGTGCCCTTTTATAAGGGAGGAGAGGGGCACCTTTGGAATAACTAAAAATATTATTTTATTATAAAGAAAAATTCGGTTTTAAATAGCTCCAAATTGTTTTATTTCGAATCTAATGTGGGGATGGGTCGAAATCCTCTCATCCAATATAATTTAGACAATTTTAGGTTCCTATTGTAACCTTATCATTTAAATTTAACATTAAGTAAAATAATTTTACTTTTACCGTGTCTTCTTGTGTTCTTACACTATAAGGTTAATAAACTTACTATAAGAAGCCAAAAGAACCCCAAATTGTTTAGTATTAATATATATAACCTTATATAATTCATTTGGACTAACCTTAGATTTTTAGAAATAAAATAGAAATTAATAATATAATATTTGTTTTAAAAACTATTTTATGTCAATTTTGACACTATTTAGTAATTGATTTTTGTGAAAATCATAACAGAATGATAAGTTCTAAAAAATTTAATTAAATCAATACTAACATGTCATATTAACCTATAAAATTAGTTTAATTCATAAAAAGTCTCAAATTATATTTATTTGGGTATTTATAACATCAATTATGTCAATATTTCATTAATAAGATAATTACTGCATCATCGTTGTGTCATAAATAAATTAAATTATTTAATGTCTAAAAATTACAAATAAAATACCATTATGTAGGAAATCTTTTTATATTTCTAATGAATATTTATAGTCGAATTTATCTTATGTATAACCCTATATTAAAAATGTTTTATTAAATAACCTTTGATTTTAACTCTTTTAACTCTTCTTTGAATTAAATAATAATAAATGTCCTAATCTAATTCAAGTGGGCCTAAATGGTCATATTTTATTCCTAAGTTTGTTTTTGGTCGAAATAAACTTGTCCAATAGGATTAGGACATGTGTTAGGGTAATATTAATATCATTTTTACCCTTAATTACCCTATTTACTTTTAACCGTGGTAAATAAAAGTAAAAAGTTACTATTTACCAAAAATCATTTTCATCTCATTGAACCACATATTACATACTGACATCAACCGTGTCTCTCGGATTTTTGAAATTCCATTCACAGAAGTGGTAAAATTAAGATTTATGAAAAAAATTAATTTTTTTAACTACCACTTAGTAGTTTCACTATTCATCAAAAATTGAAGTTTTTCAGAAAAATGCCAAAATTTCACCCTAAGCTATAATTGATATTCCGAATTCAAAAATGATTTCTATTTTACAAAATTCCCAACATATAAGTTGCATTAATTAATTTTATAATTAATTTCCGTTTTCACAACAAATAGCGTGTTTTTAAGAGATAATAACTATCAAAAGATTAACACTTGTTTATGTCTGGTGTAAATGTGAAATTACATCCAATGACCAACATTGTATTGAATTGTAAATATATATTCTAAATATACTTTAAAACCACTCAAATTAATAATTTATCACTATTAATTATTTCGATTAAAAAATTTGTTTTTAATTATAATTTAGTGATTTTCACTATTCATCAAAATATGAAAGTTATCCAAAAAGTACCAAAATTTCACCTTAGGCTAAATTCGATACTTCGAATCCAAAAATGAAGTCCATTTTGAGAGCTAAAATTTCTAAAATTTTAAAAGGTGGTTATTACTATTCTTAACGGCTAGTTTTAATAATATTTTAATAGCAAATCGTTGTTTAGTGAAAGTCAGTATTATGTACTACACACGCTATCGAGGAAGGTCGCGATTGCGTGTAATGCAAGGAAAGTCAAGTATGTGTGTTGTGCAAGATCCTTTTGGTGTAGCGTACAACACAAGACATTAATAAAATTAAAAAGAATATTTTTCATAAAATCTCGGGCTGTTACAACTTTACCATATAAAATTTTTTTCAGATGGTTCATGCTTCATGGAATTTTTTTCCCATAAGGTATATTCATAACTTAAATATCCTATCTTTAAGTTATAATGTTTCATATTGAACTTTTATTTTCCATGATTTTATTCCACCACAATAATATTTTATTATATGGTATTTTATAATCATATTTTTGAAAATTTATATTTTATTAAAATAATTTTTAATTACTATTGTTTTAAAATGTGAGTTTTGAACAAAGGTACTTTGAAAATAATGAAAAGGGTTTTTTCAGTTCACTTCCACATGTTTTTTATTCCTCATATCATATCTGAATGATAAGAATTATGTATTTTCAAGGATCCATTATTGGATATTATTTATAAAATTAATTTTTTAAAGATATTTCAATTCACCTTTCCAAAATTTACCATTGAAACCGACTTGTAAATTTGTATTTTACCCCAATGTCAAAAATGTCTGAAAAAAGATCTTTTAATTTTTCAATTACATTTTAGTTATCATTATCAAAAGGATTTAACATAATGGGATTTATTTTACATGATTTATCCTATAATGAATATATATATATATATATATATTTACAATTTTGGGGGATTAAATTCATGGTATAAAATAATTTGATTCGTGATCCATTCTTGTGTGATATCGTTCAAAGTATTCTTTTACAAGGATGTTTTACATCAATTTCAACATCCTTTTAACATTAATTTATTACACCAGGGATATATTCCTTTAAAAACATACACATTATTTTTATGGATGGATTATGTAATATTATCCTATATCAAAGATATAAACCATCACTACCTTTGTCTTTCCTAACCATCCACTGTGAATAGGCATAACATTTCTTATAATGCATTTAATTTATAAATACCCTATTTTCAATTCATTTTGTTAAAAGGTGTTAACCTAGATTCTATATGTTTATTGATTATAGAAATTTTTTACTTTAAAAAATTCCCCTTTTCTCTATATGGTTTTATTTTGAAGGATGATTCAATAGAAATAATTTTTATTTATTGATTGGGGAACTATTGAAAATCTATATATTTGTTATTTTGATACAGATGTTTATTGAATACTCTATAATTTTGATTGTATTATTTAAGTATCCACCTTCATTGTCCAATTAGTTTATGATAATGTTATCGATATTATTGAAATGGGGAAATGTATTGGTGTTATATATTTTGTTATTCCAATATGATGATTATTGGAAATGTTGAGTATGTATTATTTTTTCATTTCTTACACATGGTGAATTTATTAGATTTAATCAAGTGATGGATGAGGTGCCAAATTATATAGCCCCTTGATACATCGATAGGTTTAATGAGATAAAAAATGTTGGGTTTTGGTGTATACCTCTCCCCATATCGGTAAAATAACTCAGAACAAGGCCTTAAAAACATGTTTATGATGTATGAAATTATGAATTCCATCAGTATGTGAACAGTAATTATTGTTTCTTATGTTTTAATTTATTTTCATAGATATAACATAATCTCAATTTCAATTGATTATGTTATTATTCATATTATTTATTCCTTCCATAATATTTATTTCATGATTTTATGAGTTGTATTTATCCCTTACTGAGCATTTGAGATCACCCCTTATTATGTTTCAATTTCACTAGGTAATAAATAAAAGTATTATACATAATTTTATTAATATGATATCTTTTTTGGTGAATTTTTGGGATATGTTGTAGGATTATTATTGATTATGTAGTTTCTTATATAGTGGAAATCAATATCCAATAATTGAGAAAGATATGGGATTTATTAGTTTATGATTTTTTCTTAATTTTATAAATCTCTAAACCTAAAAGGTCTTGGTAATGTATGTAATTTTTTTAATCCATTTAATTATTGTATAGTTATATCTAGGGATATACAGTTGGTATCAAAACCAATATGTAAAGTATATATTTATGGAACTGGGCACAGGTGTGCGGTTTTGGGGCATTGCATAAGTTTACTGCAACAACCTAGGGAATGTTAATAATATGTCAATATTATGATTTATTAATTTTTTTGATTATATTTTATGGATTCATTATCACTATAATAATTTTAAATAATTTTTCAATCGAAAAAGAAATAGCTTTATTCCAACCAAAGTGTTTTCCATGTATTATATGGTTTTATTCAAAAATTTAATTTTATAAATTTTAGAAATTTAATTGGAAAAAATATACTTAATTTTTTATATCATAATATCAAATATATATTAGGGTGATTTTTTTTATTAGTCTAAAAAGATTAATTTAGGAGTGAATAGTGAAAATATTGATTTTTATAAAAGTTGTCACTTGTTATTAAGTATTTTGAAAGTAAAATTCTATTTTATATTGGTTTTAAATTAAAATTTGTCTGATTTGATTAAAAAAATCAATTTAATTCCATAATAATAAACATTATGGTTTATTTTTATATAAATTCATTTTTTGGCCAAAAAACATATTTTTTTTGGAAACAAAAGATTTTTCATTGAATTTTTAATTCTTATATAAAAATTAATTTGTTCTATTTACAAAAATTTATTCTTAAAAAGTTTATTTCATATTTTAAATATTTATATTCAAATTTAGTAATGAGGTTAATTTCATTTCTGATCATAATGAATAGTAACCATGGCAAAAACAATTCACCATAGTAAAGGTTAAAATGGGTTAATTAAGATTAAAACTAAGTGATAAGGTTAACAAATCTCATATTAAATTTTTAAAATATATTATTTATACCTATATAATATTATATTATAAATGTTTTAGTTTTAGGTCCACTTTACCATGAATAAGGCTTTATTTTATTTTTAAACATTAACAAATTACAAGAGTGAAACTCCCCCCACTTATAAAATGGCACCCCATATCCTCTATTTTTCACAAAATTTAACCCCTTTAGATAAAACAAATACCTTACCAAATACCATACCTGTAACAGCCCAAGATTTTATAAAAAAATATTCTTTTTAATTTTATTAAAGTCTTGTGTTGTACGCTACACCAAAAGAAGCTTGCACAACACGCATCCTTGACTTGCCTTGCATTACACGCAATCACGACCTTCCTCGATAGCATGTGTAATACGCAATACCGAGTTTCACTAAACAACGATATGCTATTAAAATATTATTAAAACTAGCCGTTATGAATAGTAATAACCACTTTTTAAAACTCTGTAAATCTTATTTTTCAAAATGAACTTCATTTTTGGATTCGGAGTATCGAATTTAGCCTAAGGTGAAATTTTGGTACTTTTCGGATAACTTTCATATTCTGATGAATAGTGAAAATTACTAAATTATAATTAAAAAGAAATTTTTTAATCGAAATAATTAATAGTGATAAATCATTAATTTGAGTGGTTTTAAATTATATTTAGAATATATTTTTACAATTTAATACAATGTTGGTCATTGGATGTAATTTCACATTTAAACTAGACATAAACAAGTGTCAATCTTTTAATAGATATTGTTTCTTAAAAACACGCTATTTGTTTTAACAGTGGGATTTAATTATAAAATTAATTAATGCAACTTTTATGTAATGAATTTGGTAAAATAGACTTCATTTTTGAATTCGGAATATGAAATATAGCTTGGGATGAAATTTTGGCACTGTTCTGAAAAACATCAATTTTTGATGAATAGTGAAACTACTAAGTGGTAGTTAAAAAAACTGAATTTTTTATAAAACTTAATTTTACCGCTTCTGTGAATGGAATTTCAAAAATCCGAGAGACACGGTTGATGTCAGTAAGTAAAATGTGGTTCAATGAGATGAAAATAATTTTTGGTGAATAGTAACTTTTTACTTTTTTTTACCGCAGTTAATAGTAAATAGGGTAACTAAGGGTAAATATGATATTAATATTACCCTAACACATGTCCTAATTCTATTGGACAAGTGTAATTCGACCAAAAACAAACTTAGGAATAAAATATGACCATTTAGGCCCACTTGGATTAGATTAGGACATTTATTATTAATTTATTTAAAGAAGGGTTAAAATAGTTAAAATCAAAGTTTAATAAGTAAATCATTTTTAATATGGGGTTATACATAAGATACATTATATTGTAAATATTCATTAGAAAGCTAAAAAGATTTACTACATGATGGTATTTTATTTGTAATTTTTAGACATCAAATAATTTAATTTATTTATGACACAATGATGATGCAGTAATTATCTTATTAATGAAATATTGACATAATTGATGTTATAAACACCAAAATAAATATAATTTGAGACTTTTTATGAATTACACTAATTTTATAGGTTACTATGATATATTAGTGTTGATTTAATCAACTTGGTTGGAACATATAATTCTGTTATGACTTTCACAAAAATCATATATCAAATAGTGTCAAAATTGACACAAAATAGTTTTTAAATCAAATATTATATTATTAATTGTTATTTTATTCCTAAAAATCTAAGGTTCGGCCAAATGACTTAGATAAGGATATATATATTAATAATAAACAATTTGGGGTTCGTTTGGCATGTTATAGTAAGTGTATTAACCATATAGTGAAAGAAAACAAAAAGACACGGTAAAAGTTAAATTATTTAACTTAGAGTTAAATCTAATTGATAAGGTTAAAATAAGAACCTAAACTTGTCTAAATACTATTGGTTGATAGGATTTCGACCCATCCCCACTTTAGCTTCGAAATAAGACCCTTTGGAACCATTATAAACCGATTTTTACTTTAATATAAAATAATATTTTGAGATATTCCTAAGGTGCCCCTCTCCTCCCTTATAAAAGGACACCTCCTCCCCCTCCTCCTCACACCAAATTGAGCACTCAAGCTCGGCCAACCCCTGCCAAAATCCCTTCTTCACTTCCCTAGAAACATCCTAGAGGTTCTGGTCTTCCTCAAAGACCAATTTTAGTGCCCTAAGAGGAGGTCTCAAAGAGGCGCTTCAAAGAAGAGGAGGTTCGGACACTTACGAAGCAAATCGGACCTAAGGTAAGGGAAATATCACAATCTCATTTTTATCCGAGATTGTTTATACTTTGAAATTTACTGGGGTGTATTTTATCATCCACATCCATGTTTCCTCAACATGTAATATTATTTCCATCCACCTACAATTGTTTAAATCCATTTTTACCCTTCGGTGAGTTTTTAGTAAAAGATATGAAAGGAATCTTTTATCGTTTTTCATACGAGGTACTTTTTGACTTTTCCGACAAAAGTATGAAGAATGTTTTTTTAACTTATACGGCTTGAATGGATTTTTAAAACATTATTTCCAAGAAGCTTCCTTTACAAGTTTTCAAGTTTATTTTTAATCAACTTCTTTTATTTTAATGTTATATGACATGTTATGAAAGGAAAAATGTTTTTTAAGAAGAAAGGATATTTTCCTCAAGAATGGAGTTCAAGTGTTTTATCAAAATGATTTTCCATCTAAGATAATAAAGGGTTCTGTTTTTATCCCTATTATTATATTGATTTGATCATGTTGTGATTGAATTATTCTTATGAATTCCTTTATCTTGTATGAATTGTTTTATGATGTCATGATGTTTAAGATTCCAATTTGTATTACATGGGTTATGCAATGATGTATGATTTATGATTATGTGGCACACATAAGAAAGGATTCATTATAAGATTGGTGGGACCTATATCTCCCTCCAATGCATTGGGTAACGATTTTATATCTCATGAGATAGACAGGGCTGGAATGGTAGGTTATACCGGTTCAGTGAAACAGGACTGAAACGAGGGTTACTCGATTCAGAAAGGGACTTTGTCCACTAAGATAGTCTTGTCAATTAGTCTTGACTAACAAGAAATGATTCTCTATGATTATGTGTGTATGCCACAAAGTTTCATGTTTTAAGTTATGATTATTGGGATTACTTTTTCACTGCAATGATTTATCCCATGATTATGAAATTATGCTCTCTTTTGCAGGTTATGATTTCCAAAATGTTATGTTCTTATGAATATGATGTGATTGATATTTATTTTGTTTACCCTTACTGAGCATTTGAGCTCACCCTTTTATGTTTTCTTTTCCCCAGGATATAAAGAAAGGTTTTAGGTAAAAAAAAAGGAAGATCTTTATGGGAGATTTTGAAGATCTTTCACCACGATTAGAAGATTATAGTCCGAGTTTCCAAAGACACTAAACTATTACGGTCCTTGTGTGTGTGTTTTTGTAATGTACTAAGTATTCCGCAAAAGTAATGTAATGTCAATGTACGTCAAGCTTCGGGTCTCTACAGTTGGTATCAGAGGAAATGTTTAGTCAACCTTTGGAAACTAGGATGCGAAAACGTTAGTGAGATCCCTAGAGATATTTCTAAGGTATGTCTAGGGATGCCCCTAAGGATAAGTATACGTATAGGATATAGTCCTAGAACTATGGTAACAATATTAGATTAAACCAAAGATGTTAGATATTTAAGTTACTCCACCTTTATTATGATTTTTGACTCTCACACTATTCTTTTTGGGTTTTAGAAAACGGCTGGAATCAAGATGATTCACGATAATGGAGGATATGATGGAAAATGGAATGATATTCTTCATAATGAAATGGGATTTGGAAGTCCAAACATCATTATTATGCCGAATCAGCAATCTCATAATATGATCAATAAAGTAAAATTTGGTAAGTTTCCTGACTCGGCTAATAAGAGAAAGATGGAGTTTCATGATGATCATAGAGGAAAGAAAGTTCAATTTCCCCTATGTAAATCATGTGGTAAGAGGCATCAAGGAGAATGTTTCAAAGGAACTGGAAGATGCTTTGGGTGTGGAAAAGAAGGACACAAAGCAAGTAAGTGCAAAGGAAAAGGTTCAGTTAACACCATGGATGAGGATAATGGTATTGCTACGACATCAACAATGGTTAAATGTTTTAAATGTGGAATGTACGGGCATTATGCAAACCAATGCCCTAAGGGAAAGTCTCATGAAGATAACTAGTATGGTCGTATGGGAAGTATTTATGTTGATGATGATGAAGAGACTACAAATGATATGTGAGATTAAAGAATTATTGAAGCTCGGTCAATGGTTTAAGAAGGTAGTGGAATGATTAAATTTTTATCAAGTGTAATGTTGTACTATAGAATAAAAAGACATCTAAGGATTGTTACACTGTTGTCTTTCCTTAAGTTTTGAAATTTTATGATGAATGGTATGAGTAACAATGAAAGGTTATTCAGATATTTTTTTGGAAAGTGGATGATATGCGCATAATGAAGGGATAAAGAGAATCTAATATGTTTGATAGTATTCATGAGATCATGATTGATATAAGGACTAAGTGATATCATGGTTTGAGTATATAGAATTTTGAGGATTTTGGTATGTGGAAAGTGTTAACTTTAAACTGCATTCATGTTTTCACTAAGGTATTCAAGAGAATACATGATTAAGGCCTTTTAATGTTTGGAATGTGACCAACAAGACATATATATGGGGATTAACGATAGTATTAAATCTCTGGTAATCGTTTTCACTATATTATGATAGTGGACTGCAGTATTATGGATAAGACTAAAGATTAGAATGGATTATGTTGAACATAAGTTAGTATTGTTTAAGGATATAAGTTTTTTCGATATTATTGATGGGATGTTATAGTAATATAGTTTTAGAAAAAGGGACAACCTGCAGGACGTGCGACAGCCCATCGCGTCGGACAAGGTCGTAGGAATCGAACCCACAACCGAAGTGCGACTGGCCTTTATCGCCTACCACTGGCCTACAGGAAGTCCCTGTTTAGTAGAAACTAGTTTTATTATATTAAGCAGTATGATATATGAAGTATAAGTCCATTTTAGGAACTATATATGATTAATCTCACTATAGATCGACTTATGCATATAATTTTTGCTAACCTTTTGTTTGAGACAGATGGAATGACCCGTCATTCTATCACATGATCTGCTAACACTTCATGAATAACAAATTCAACTTCATTTATTTAAGAGATGAAGTGGAAATTGTTCAAGGCACGAACAACAGTGAGATTGTACCAAAATAAAGTAAGTATTTATTCTAATTCAAATTTTCAACTTTAGGGAAATGATCTTGAAAACCAAAAATGTTTTCCTAGTGATCTTATACATGATGAATCAGATGGTACCTTATATCATCACAAATATATGGATTTGTGATTACTGGCTTTTCCATAGCCATGTTCTCTACCACTCTCCATCAGAACATGATGGTTAGATTTCTCTTCCATATCCATATTTTCACCTATGTGGAAACCCAATGATTAGTTTATTTGGGTAACCGTTACGTTTCATACTTTTGTTTTTAAAGATTGGTTTTGATATTCCTTTTTACGATGTGGGTTTCTATTAAGGAAACTTTCGAATAGTAAACCATTTATAACCCCGACGAATTTCGAGGGCGAAATTCATTTTAAGGGGGGTAGAATGTAACAGCCCAAGATTTTATAAAAAAATATTCTTTTTAATTTTATTAAAGTCTTGTGTTGTACGCTACACCAAAAGGAGCTTACACAACACGAATCCTTGACTTGCCTTGCATTACACGCAATCACGACCTTCCTCGATAGCGTGTGTAATACGCAATACCGAGTTTCACTAAACAACGATATGCTATTAAAATATTATTAAAACTAGCCGTTATGAATAGTAATAACCACTTTTTAAAACTATGTAAATCTTATTTTTCAAAATGAACTTCATTTTTGGATTCGGAGTATCGAATTTAGCCTAAGGTGAAATTTTGGTACTTTTCGGATAACTTTCATATTCTGATGAATAGTGAAAATTACTAAATTATAATTAAAAACAACTTTTTTAATCGAAATAATTAATAGTGATAAATCATTAATTTTAGTGGTTTTAAAGTATATTTATAATATATTTTTACAATTTAATACAATGTTGGTCATTGGATGTAATTTCACATTTAAACTAGACATAAACAAGTGCCAATCTTTTGATAGATATTGTTTCTTAAAAACACGCTATTTGTTTTAACAGCGGGATTTAATTATAAAATTAATTAATGCAACTTTTATGTAATGAATTTGGTAAAATAGACTTCATTTTTGAATTCGGAATATGAAATATAGCTTGGGATGAAATTTTGGCACTGTTCTGAAAAACATCAATTTTTGATGAATAGTGAAACTACTATGTGGTAGTTAAAAAAACTGAATTTTTCATAAAACTTAATTTTACCGCTTCTGTGAATGGAATTTCAAAAATCCGAGAGAGAAGGTTGATGTCAGTAAGTAAAATGTGGTTCAATGAGATGAAAATAATTTTTGGTGAATAGTAACTTTTTACTTTTTTTTACCGCGGTTAATAGTAAATAGGGTAACTAAGAGTAAATATGATATTAATATTACCCTAACACATGTCCTAATTCTATTGGACAAGTGTAATTCGACCAAAAACAAACTTAGGAATAAAATATGACTATTTAGGCCCACTTGGATTAGATTAGTACATTTATTATTAATTTATTTAAAGAAGGGTTAAAATAGTTAAAATCAAAGTTTAATAAGTAAATAATTTTTAATATGGGGTTATACATAAGATAAATTAGATTGTAAATATTCATTAGAAAGATAAAAAGATTTAATACATGATGGTATTTTATTTATAATTTTTAGACATCAAATAATTTAATTTATTTATGACACAATGATGATGCAGTAATTATCTTATTAATGAAATATTGACATAATTGATGTTATAAACACCAAAATAAATATAATTTGAGACTTTTTATGAATTACACTAATTTTCTAGGTTACTATGATATATTAGTGTTGATTTAATCAACTTGGTTCGAACATATAATTATGTTATGACTTTCACAAAAATCATATATCAAATAGTGTCAAAATTGACACAAAATAGTTTTTAAATCAAATATTATATTATTAATTGTTATTTTATTCCTAAAAATCTAAGGTTCGGCCAAATGACTTATATAAGGATATATATATTAATAATAAACAATTTGGGGTTCGTTTGGCATGTTATAGTAAGTGTATTAACCATATAGTGAAAGAAAACAAAAAGACACGGTAAAAGTTAAATTATTTAACTTAGAGTTAAATCTAATTGATAAGGTTAAAATAAGAGCCTAAACTTGTCTAAATCCTATTGGTTGATAGGATTTCGACCCATCCCCACTTTATCTTCGAAATAAGACCCTTTGGAACCATTATAAACCGATTTTTACTTTAATATAAAATAATATTTTGAGATATTCCTAAGGTGCCCCTCTCCTCCCTTATAAAAGGACACCTCCTCCCCCTCCTCCTCACACCAATTTGAGCACTCAAGCTCGGCCAACCCCTGCCAAAATCTCTTCTCCACTTCCCTAGAAACATCCTAGAGGTTCTGGTCTTCCTCAAAGACCAATTTTAGTTCCCTAAGAGGAGGTCTCCAAAAGGCGCTTCAAAGAAGAGGAGGTTCGGACACTTACGAAGCAAATCGAACCTAAGGTAAGGGAAATATCACAATCTCATTTTTATTCGAGATTGTTTATACTTTGAAATTTACTGGGGTGTATTTTATCATCCACATCCATGTTTCCTCAACATGTAATATTATTTTCATCCACCTACAATTGTTTAAAACTTATTTTACCCTTTGGTGAGTTTTTAGTAAAAGATATGAAAGGAATCTTTTATCGTTTTTCATACGAGGTACTTTTTGACTTTTCCGACAAAAGTACGAAGAATGTTTTTTTTAAACTTATACGGCATGAATGGATTTTTAAAACATTATTTCCAAGAAGCTTCCTTTACAAGTTTTCAAGTTTATTTTTAATCAACTTCTTTTATTTTAAAGTTGTATGACATGTTATGAAAGGAAAAATGTTTTTTAAGAAGAAAGGATATTTTCCTCAAGAATGGAGTTCAAGTGTTTTATCAAAATGATTTTCCATCTAAGATAATAAAGGGTTCTGTTTTTATCCCTATTATTATATTGATTTGATCATGTTGTGACTGAATTATTCTTATGAATTCCTTTATCTTGTATGAATTGTTTTATGATGTCATGATGTTTAAGATTCCAATTTGTATTACATGGGTTATGCAATGATGTATGATTTATGATTATGTGGCACACATAAGAAAGGATTCATTATAAGATGGGTGGGACCTATATCTCCCTCCAATGCATTGGGTAATGATTTTATATCTCATGAGATAGACAGGGCTGGAACGGTAGGTTATACCAGTTCAGTGAAACATGACTGAAACGAGGGTTACTCGATTCAGAAAGGGACTTTGTCCACTAAGATAGTCTTGGCAATTAGTCTTGACTAACAAGAAATGATTCTCTATGATTATGTGTGTATGCCACAAAGTTTCATGTTTTAAGTTATGATTATTGGGATTACTTTTTCACTGCCATGATTTATCCCATGATTATGAAATTATGCTCTCTTTTGCAGGTTATGATTTCCAAAATGTTATGTTCTTATGAATATGATGTGATTGATATTTATTTTCTTTACCCTTACTGAGCATTTGAGCTCACCCTTTTATGTTTTCTTTTCCCCAGGATATAAAGAAAGGTTTTAGGTAAAAAAAAAGGAAGATCTTTATGGGATATTTTGAAGATCTTTCACCACGATTAGAAGATTATAGTCTGAGTTTCCAAAGACACTAAACTATTACGGTCCTTATGTGTGTGTTTTTGTAATGTACTAAGTATTCCGCAAAAGTAAGGTAATGTCAATGTACGTCAAGCTTCGGGTCTCTACAATACCAACATACCTTCCTATGTTCTAGAGGTTATGGCCTAACCAAAATACAAACCTAAGAAGGATCAATGTGTAAGAGAAGGGAGGTTTTCCAAAGAAGGGGTATAATTATTTACCAAGAATTTCATATAAATCTACTTAAAATATTACTTAACCATATTTAAATAATAACATAATTATATAACATATAATAAAATTTTATTATGATTATGGTACAACCATTTTTCATCTTCTTTTCCATCTTATGGGAAATGAAAACATCCCTCATGCGTACGAGTGGAATACCTCCTCCACAAAGTGACGAGTATAGTTCTTCATAACCACCTCACTAGGAAGGTTATTATGATGGATTTAATTAATATATATTATGTTCAATAAATAATTACAATTATTTAAGTACAATATATTACATAACTTCATATCATTCCATTTTTTGAAAATAATAACATCGCTCGTGTGTACACCTCCATAAAGCGATGTGATTTTTTCATGTCCGCCTTTCATGAATGGTTCTAAAATAAATTTTAATATATAAAAATTAAAATTGTATCATGATTAATATTATATATATTATTTAATTATTATCCCCTTTTACCATTTTTGACATACCAACATTGTTTTGGGATTATACACCAAACGTCCTCAAAACATCCGATATGAACTTAATTGATTTAATAACTATATTATTAATAGTTATAATTGGAAAAAAGGTATAATAGAAATTTAATACACCTTTAAAAAGTTATTAAGTTAGTATAAAATTAATATAGGTTTATTATATAGTTTTTAAAGTATGTACGTGGTGAGTCAGACTTGAGTTACGAGTTTTTTCCTTAAAACCTTATTTTTTTTTAAAATTTAATTTATTTTTCTTCTATATCCATGTTATTAAAATGTTTCAAGTATGTTATTAATATAATGAAATATATGTTCAAATTATTTTTAATATATGTTTTAATTTCTTTATGGACATTTTAAAATAATTCTTTCAAACATTTTCCAATATGGGTTATTTTTAACATTTTTAAAAGTGTGAAAGAAATATATTTTTTAACATATTTGTATTGAGAGAAATTTTAAGAAGTAATGATCATTATTATTTTAGAATATCCCTATTTATTTTTTCATATTTTTTCAAAATAATATCCTATTTATTTATCTTTTAGGATTTTTAATTTTTTTTCAATGATATGTGATTTTTATCTTTATTTCTATGTGAAGCCTAAAAGTGCTTTTGCATATGTGTTAAACAGAATAATTTATGAGATTTTATGATGTAAATAAAATATTTTATGTGTTTTAGGTATGTTATGGTGATTTTAAATTTTTTATGATGATGAGTGATCCTGATATAGATACCCAATGTATTTGTAAGGCCCCAGCCTTAAACCTTACTTAATATTGAATTAAATGAATAATTCACATTGAGGATCTTTTCAGGTTTAGAGTTTTAGAGAATTAGGACATAACTATTACATCTCAAAAGATTACAAAGTAGCCGCTTCTACTAAATTTCCATAAAAAAACTCTTAGAAAGAAACATGTATAGTTCCATGTTTTAGGTAGCATGACTTTCCCTTGATCCCATCCTTGACCCTATTCCACGCTAAGTCCTGTGAAAAACATTTCAAAAACTTGGGATGAGCATATAAATCTCAGTAAGGGATACACAAAGAATGAAAACTGTCAGTTTTTCAAAACAACAAGTAAACCATGAATAATTTATCAAAGTAATACTTTTCACCTTCATGAAGTAGTAAAAACTCTTCACTGAAAAAAGTATCATTACTTACCTTTTTGTAACCGAAGGATTACCGTAAAACCCATATAACAAACACATAACATATATAAAGGTAACTTGGGACATAAACATACTTAAGTGGAATAACCATACGGTCGACTTCCACACATATCACTTAATGGAATAGCCATTCGGCCAACTTCCATACATACTTAATGGAATAGCCATACGACCGACTTCCATACCCAATGCATTGGAGGTTATAACGTAACCACCCGTCCTGGTATTCACGGCACCACCCGTCATGTGGTTTATAACGTAACCACCCATTAAAATTTCCAAGTACCAATATAAAATCATAAAACATAAAACCAATATAAAGGAATGATAACATTTCCACATTTCAATCACAATATATCATAAATATATTAACATAATAGAATCCTTTATAAAAACCATTTTCAATACCAAAATACATAAAAGAGTATATGATATTTATTTTATTTTAAAAACATTACGGCTTGTTGAGGAAGCCAAAGACCAAATAATACTCGCGGCGGCGGAAAAGGTCGTTGTCACCAAGTACGTTAAAAGAAACATTCCTTTTTTTCTTTTTGTAAAACGCTTCGTAGAAAAAGATTCCTTTTGTATAAAAGTAAAATTCAAAGGGGTTTATACACCGTTACAAAGGAAAGTAGTGTATAAAACGAAATATGCCTCAATGAAAGGAGATTGAGACGAAGTCCCTTACAAAGACGATATCCTTGGTTTAAGGATAAATCAATTACATAATTATGTGTGACAAATGAATACACCAAATATAAGGGGATATTAAGTGTAAAATAATCAAAGGTCATTCACACATATTCAAAGGATGACATATTCAA
Organism: Viscum album; assembly: GCA_963277665.1. Classification (NCBI taxonomy): domain Eukaryota; kingdom Viridiplantae; phylum Streptophyta; class Magnoliopsida; order Santalales; family Viscaceae; genus Viscum; species Viscum album. The sequence continues at coordinate 503,630,492 of OY728135.1, read as the reverse complement.
TAACTACATGTTGAACCCAAAGAAATCGAAATTGGGTTAAGAAGTTCCCTTGACAGCCTAACAGCGTCACATCAAAATGAGTTGATGAGAGATAAAAAGTGTATCTCACCACTTGGACATAAAGGTTACATCAATAAGGATATATGAGAAGATATCCCAACATAACAATATGTAAATTAAAAGACCCAACAAAATAAGTCTTTTAAAAAGAGGAGGGTGAAAGGTTCCCTTACCGACATGGGTATCTTTCAAAACATACGCCCCGTGAAGGAAGGACAAAAAACATTGATGTAAATACTCATAAATGAAAGAATATTACACAATGAGTAAAATAATGGTCATTACATACACCACTCAAAGTAAATTGTGGCAAATGTAGCATAAATCTCACAGGAATAAAAGTGAGATGAAAAATCCCTTATGAAAACTCGGCAGCCTAACAACGCCACTTAAAACTTCCAAAATGGATTGATGAGAGAGAATAGGGTCTCTCATCACATGAACATAAAAATTACAGTAAGATTAATATAAAATAACATCCCAATAACAAGAAATATTAGCTTTAAAAGGAATAACATAAAAGAGTGTACTTAAAAAGAAAGAGTGGAGTAGGATCCCTTACCTCGGGTCCGACTTGACTCGATCGTTCTTTAACGTCCTGAATAATAAACTTGAGTTAATTTATACTTCCTTAAGAACCTTTTTCAAGTTCATTATTCCTTTTATATCACTTATTACCATTTCATAAACATTATGTAATCATTTAAGTTAATAATGTTTGTTTTGTCGATATTTGGTTCTTAAGTCGAAAGTGGACTTCTTACAATTACATGTTGTTCGTGTGGTCAAAGGTTCTTTATATCCAGAATGAAATTCCTGATTTGGATATCATATATATCATATATATCTAGAATATACATGTATTTATAATATCACATAATCATTTAGAGGTAAGAAATGAATTGCACTGTTCATGGAGACGGTAAGCCGTACGTACGCATGAATGCTACTTTCATTTCTTTGTCATATTAATGGAATTAAAACTAAATGAGAGGTAGGTATATTTTAATTCCAGAATTATATTCATAATTTAGATATATCATTCATTATATATATCCATTATGTACATGTACTTTTAATAGTACATTACATTTGGGGATAAGAAATGAAATGCACCGTTCATGGAGACGGTAAACCGTACGTACGCATGAACGCTACTTTCATTTCTATCTCATACTTTAATGGAAAGAAATAATAATGATATAGAGGTATATTATAATTCCAGTATAAAATCATATATAATAACTTTAAATCCATCCTTTACACATCCCACATATGGCATTAACGAATCACATCACTTTGAGGGGGCGGTAGTCCGCACTTCCTTAAATGAAGATATCGTGTTTACCCATAATGGAAACCATAAAGGTATGCCCAAAATGAAAAAATACAGAAGATTAAGTAAAACATAAACATATTATATATCATATATAAATATAGTGACATCTTAATGGCCACCTTTGAAGCTGTTAAAAGAATGTTGAACAATCATCGTTTCGGGAGGCATAAATTCGCCATCCACAGAAACAGTATGTTCGTTAACCATTATATGTAGGTGTGTGTAAGTGTAGCTCTAATACTTATAATAAAAACGTCATAGTATATTGAGGATAATGTATTTGTTACAAAAGAAAAGAATAAAAAGAGTTTAGGGGGTTGGAGAAGCAAAATAAAACAAAAGGACTCAAAAGAAGACATTACCTTAAAATCGGGTAACTCCCTTTGGTTTGAGCTCAAAGGCTTCCTTGGGAAGACTTCTGCCCAAAGTGAGGATTCAAGGAGTAAGAGAGGGATGTGGAGAGCCAAAATGGGCCGGGGTTGGCCGAGCCAAATGCTTTGGGAGTGTGGGAAAAGAGGTAGAGGTGGGGGACTTTTATAAGAGGAGAGGAGGGGCACTCTTGGAAAGTGAAGAAAAGTCACTTTATTTCAAAATGGTATTCGGATTTAAGAGGTCCCACATTGATTTATTTCAAGGATAAGGTGATAAGGGTTCGAAATAAACTCATCCAATAGGTTTTGGACATGTGTAGATATTAGATATTACATTATCTTTCCATTTTATTTAAATCGTTAAATAATGAAGTCATCACTGCATCATCATGATGTCATTAATAATTTATTTTATTTAACGTCTAGAAATTATTAAAAAAATACTATGATTTAGGAAATCGTTTTAGCTTTCCAATGAATATTTATAGTCAAAAATATGACTTGTATAACCCCATGTAAAAATTGTTTTAGTAAAACATCTCATGTGTGTGTCATTTTTACTTTAACATTAAATAAAAAGATATTAATGTCATTTTCCAACCAAAGTGGCTTCATGGGGTCCCCAAGTTGACCCATGGGTTGTCTTGGTCTGCCATGACACATCAAATGAGGTTAGGACATGTGTCAAATTCATTTCATATTATTAAAACATTATTTTTACCTTAAACTACACTAATTACCTCTAATCGCGATTAAAAACTTAATAAGTTACTATTCACCAAAAAATTATTATTATCCCATTAAACCACATTTTACTTCTTAATAAAAACCATGTATGTCGGATTTTTGAAATTAAAAACACATAAGTGGTAAAATGTCATTTAAACGAAAAATCAGTTTTTATAAGTACCACTTAGTGGTTTCACTATTCATCAAAAATTGAAGTTTTTCAGAAAAATCCCAAAAATTCACCCTAAGATATATTTGATATTCTGAATTACAAAATGAAGTCTATTTTACAAAATTCAAAACATATAAGTCACATTAATTAATTTAATAATTAATTCCCACTGTCATGACAAATAGCGTGTTTTTATGAATCAATAAGTATCAAAAGATTGACACTAGTTTAAGTTTGATTTCAAAGTGAAATTAATTCCAATGACCACTATTGGATTTAAGGTTAAAAATATATTATAATTCCACTTTAAAACCAATTCAAAAGATAATATAATCGTATAAATAAATTAGATTAAAAAGATGTTTTGAATTAAAATACAACATTTTACACTATTCATTAAAAAATGAACTTTATCGGAAAGATACCAAAAATTTACACAAAGTAAATTTTGATGTCCCGATTCTAAAGAAGAGTTATTTTTGGTCCAATAGAATTTATAAGATTGATCAAAACTATATTTAATGATGGTTCTCCGTCAAAAGGTGATAAGTGAACCCTTAGTGAAAATTAGGGTATAAATGCCTGAAATTGAATTCTTTCTGTATTTTAAGCCTTTATCTTTTATTGGGTAAATGTAAAAACATTTAAAAACATATATAATCATATTTTAGTAATTTCTATCCATTCCCTCCAATACAATGACTACATGTTAACTACCATTTAAAATAATATTATTTTATTATTAGAGTGCAACGTAAGATTCCCAAGAAACTCATTGTTGCGTATTGGGTACGCCATCGAGCATTGCATCCCCTTTAAAGTAATATTAATATTTGATTCATAAATATGAATAAATATAAAGATTTCATATTCTTTATTTACCTGGGGTGTTACATCCTTTCCCCCTTTTTGGGAATTGCGTCCTCGTAATTTTAAAATTGGGCTTGGAAACATCCTTGAAAGTCCCACATCAGAACAAGAGTCGGTAAAACAATCACTTTAAAATAAAGAAAGATAAGTACAAAGGTAACCCGAGTTAACCCATACATGGATTATAAGTATGAAAACATGGACATGGAGGAGATAACATAGGGTCATGTTCTGTTGGAGAGTGATAGAAAACATGTTTAGGAGAAAGTTAACCACAAGAAAATCACAAACTTGTGATGGGTTAAACGATATTCGATTCCCCAGTAGGAAAAGTTAATAGACAATTTTTTTTAAGTTACTTTTTATTGAGGAATTTATTCATAAGGAAACATAATCAATTATCATGTTGACTTTCAACTTTTATTAGATTCATTACACAAACTCATATTTTCTCCAATAGACGAGTATTTAGGAAGACTTGTTCACATTAAGAGTACTATAATCAACTTCTAGAGAATCACCTAACCCAAAAATAGAGAAATATATACTTCCCATGTCTTTATAATTTAACCAAAACCAAAACCCAAAAGGTTAGTACAAGATCAGATAATCCAGAAAAGGATAACACTTTATAAAAAGAAAATCTATTCTTAATCTTCAAAATTTGTCCAACAAAACCCAAATTTCAAAGAGGACCATTCGATAAACAATTTGTCCATAAAATTCTTCAAAGTAAACCAAACTAAGATTGAAACCCAAATATTTGAAGGATTTAGTCACATAGTCTTCCAAGTTAAATCATAACATTTATCTCCAAAAAACATCAGTTTCTCCTAAAGTCTCGTATTGAAAAGTAATTAACCTAATCACATATCCTCCATGATAGGTTAATCATTTTTATAAATAACCCAAAATCAACTTACTATTAATTCATAAAATCATATAACTAAAAATAATCAGTCAAACTAACCAGGGACTTCACGTAGTCCAGTGGTAGGCGATAAATACCAGTTACAATTTGGTTGTGGGTTCGATTCCCGCATCTTTGTCCGACGCGACGGGTAGTCACACGGTCTGCGTGTTGTCCTTTTTCCAAAACTATATAATTCTCAAATCATTCCCCAAAAAGGGATAAAATCATCAAAAATAACCATAACATAATTTAACCTCAATTTTATCTCATGCCTTTCACTTCAATCATAACATATAGTAACCCATAATTACCTCAAAAGTAAGGATCATATAAACCCAAATAGTTCTTTATAACTATTTCCACAAAAGAAAAGATAACTATTCCTTGAATAAAATTTTCCTATATTGAACATCAGGGTTACACATAATATAAAAAGTCTTCTAATGTAACCCCATCATCAAAAGAGACTTAATACTCTTAAGCATTTCACCATAACTCTTGAAGCCCTTATATGTTGACATCTTACTCATTCAACATTCTTCATGATACATTAACCATTCCTTTACAACTTATTCTGAAATACCTCTTTCCTACAAACAAAATCATGAATCATATCCTAAGATTACAAAATAGGAAAACAATAGTCATGAAATAATACATACCTTTGATTGGTCATTGTCAGTTTCTTCATCCTCAATCGGAATGGCATTAGGTATTGGTAAAAGAACATTTGTATGCTCTTGGTGACCCCATTCACGAAACCTCTTCATAGGACATGTGTTTGCATAATTACCATGCACACCACATTTAAAACCTTCAATTGATCCCTCAGAAAGAACTTCTTTCCCTTTCCTCGAGTCAACTAGATGATTCCTTTTTCCATGGCAAGTTCTTGCTTTATGAACTTCATTTCCACATCTATAGCATATTTCTGTCCCTTTGAAACATTTTCCTAGGTGTTTCTTTCCACATCTTTGACACATAGGTTTTTGAACACACTTACCTTTATGATTATTACCTGTACTTCCGTAGGGATTTGTTTATTGCATATATGATGCCTTAGAGAAATCACCAAGGTTTAGGTGGTCAATCATGACTCCAGATAGTTGGTTGAGGATAATCACAAGAGTTATCATTGCAGCTCCCATATCATTCAGTTGCTTGCTCAAAAAACTGTCACAGTTTCCTTCACATCCACTGTTACTTTGGTGCCTGCTAGATCCAGCCATTTACTAAAACCAAAAATGTCAGTGTGAGTATATAAACAAAACCATCATGTACTAATGAGGAAGGTAAACACTAAGATATACTAACTCATTCACTTTATCTAAAACTAGGACTCTTTCTGAAATCCTAACCATTATGGTAATGTCACTTGTGCTTAGAGAATACCCTAACCTCTAAAGTTATCTAAACCGACCTCTGATACCAACTATAAGGCCCCAGCCTTAAAACTTACTTAATATTGAATTAAATGAATAATTAACATTGAGGATCTTTTCAGGTTTAGAGTTTTAGAGAATTAGGACATAACTATTACATCTTAAAAGATTACAAAGTAGCCTCTTCTACTAAATTTCCATAAAAAAAACTCTTAAAAAGAAACATGTATAGTTCCATGTTTTCGGTAGCATGACTTTCCCTTGATCCCATCCTTGACCCTATTCCACGCTAAGTCCTGTGAAAAACATTTCAAAAACTTGGGATGAGCATATAAAGCTCAGTAAGGGATACACAAAGAATGAAAACTGTCAGTTTTTCAAAACAACAAGTAAACCATGAATAATTTATCAAAGTAATACTTTTCACCCTCATGAAGTAGTAAAAAATCTTCACTGAAAAAAAGTATCATTACTTACCTTTTTGTAACCAAAGGATTACCATAAAACCCATATGAAGAACACATAACATATATAAAGGTAACTTGGGACATAAACATACTTAATTAGAATAACCATACGGTTGACTTCCACACATATCACTTAATGGAATATCCATTCGGCCAACTTCCATACATACTTAATGGAATAGCCATACGGCCGACTTCCATACCCAATGCATTGGAGGTTATAACGTAACCACCCATCCTGGTATTCACGGCACCACCCGTCATATGGTTTATAACGTAACCACCCATTAAAATGTCTAAGTACCAATATAAAATCATAAAACATAAAACCAATATAAAGGAATGATAACATTTCCACATTTCAATCACAATATATCATAAATATATTGACATAATATAATATTTTATCAAAACCATTTTCAATACCAAAATACATAAAAGATTATATGGTATTTATTTTATTTTAAAAACATTACGGCTTGTTGAGGAAGCCAAAGACCAAATAATACTCGCGGCGGCGGAAAAGGTCGTTGTCACCGCGTACGTTAAAAGAAACATTCCTTTTTGTCATTTTGTAAAACGCTTCGTAGAAAAAGATTCCTTTTGTATAAAAGTAAAAGTCAAAGGGGTTTATACACCGTTACAAAGGAAATTTGTGTATAAAACTAAATATGCCTCAATGAAAGGAGATTGAGACGAAGTCCCTTACAAAGACGGTATCCTTGGTTTAAGGATAAATCAATTACATAATTATGTGTGAAAAATTAATACACCAAATATAAGTGGATATTAAGTGTAAAATAATCAATGTTCATTCACACATATTCAAAGGATGACATATTCAATAACTACATGTTGAACCCAAAGAAATCGAAATTTGGTTAAGAAGTTCCCTTGACAGCCTAACGACGTCACATCAAAATGAGTTGATGAGAGATAAAAAGTGTATCTCATCACTTGGACATAAAAGTTACATCAATAAGGATATATGAGAACATATCCCAACATAAAAATATGTAAATTAAAAGACCCAACAAAAGAAGTCTTTTAAAAAGAGGAGGGTGAAAGGTTCCCTTACCGACATGGGTATCTTTCAAAACATACGCCCCGTGAAGGAAGGACAATACAACATTGATTTAAATACTCATAAATGAAATAATATTACACAATGAGTAAAATAATGGTCATTACATACACCACTCAAAGGAAATTATGGCAACTGTAGCATAAATCTCACAGGAATAAAAGTGAGATGAAAAATCCCTTACGAAAACTCGGCAGCCTAACGGCGCCACTTAAAACTTCTAAAATGGATTGATGAGAAAAAATAGGGTCTCTCATCACATGAACTTAAAAATTACATTAAGATTAATATAAAATAACATCCCAATAATAAGAAAGATTATCTTTAAAATTAATGACATAAAAGAGTGTACTTAAAAAGAAAGAGTGGAGTAGGATCCCTTACCTCGGGTCCGACTTGACTCGATCATTCTTTAACGTCCTGAATAATAAACTTTAGTTAATTTATACTTCCTTAAGAACCTTTTTCAAGTTCATTATTCCTTTTATATCACTTATTACCATTTCATAAACATTATGTAATCATTTTAGTTAATAATGTTTGTTTTGTCGATATTTGGTTCTTAAGTCGAAAGTGGACTTCTTACAATTACATGTTGTTCGTGTGGTCAAAGGTTCTTTATATCCAGAATGAAATTCCTGATTTGGATATAATATATATCATATATATCTAGAATATACATGTATTTATAATATCACATAATCATTTATAGGTAAGAAATGAATTGCACCGTTCATGGAGACGGTAAGCCGTACGTACGCATGAACGCTACTTTCATTTCTTTGTCATATTAATGGAATTAAAACTAAATGAGAGGTAGGTATATTTTAATTCCAGAATTATATTCATCATTTAGATATATCATTCATTATATATATCCATTATATACAAATACTTTTAATAGTACATTACATTTGGGGATAAGAAATGAAATGCACCGTTCATGGAGACGGTAAGCCGTACGTACGCATGAACGCTACTTTCATTTCTATCTCATACTTTAATGGAAAGAAATAATAATGATATAGAGGTATATTATAATTCCAGTATAAAATCATATATAATAACTTTAAATCCATCCTTTACACGTCCCACATATGGCATTAACGAATCACATCACTTTGAGGGGGCGGTAGTCCGCACTTCCTTAAATGAAGATATCGTGTTTACCCATAATGGAAACCATAAAGGTATGCCCAAAATGAAAAAATAAAAAATCTTAAGTAAAAAATAAACATATTATATATCATATATAAATATAGTGACATCTTAATGGCCACCTTTGAAGGTGTTAAAAGAATGTTGAACAATCATCGTTTCGGGAGGCATAAATTCGCCATCTACAGAAACACTATGTTCGTTAACCATTAGATGTAGGTGTGTGAAAGTGTAGCTATAATCCTTATAATAACAACATCCTAGTATATTTAGGATACTGGAGTTGTTACAAAAGAAAGGAATAAAAAGTGTTTACGGGGTTGGAGAAGCAAAATAAAACAAAAGGACTCAAAAGAAGACATTACCTTAAAATCGGGTAACTCCCTTTGGTTTGAGCTCAAAGGCTTCCTTGGGAAGACTTCTGACCAAAGTGAGGCTTCAAGGAGTAATAGAGGGATGTGGAGATCCAAAATGTGCCGGGGTTGGCTGAGCCAAATGCTTTGGGAGTGTGGGAAAAGAGGTAGAGGTGGGGGCCTTTTATAAGAGGAGAGGAGGGGCACTCTTGGAAAGTGAAGAAAAGTCACTTTATTTCAAAATGGTATTCAGATTTAAGAGGTCCCACATTGATGTATTTCAAGGATAAGGTGATAAGGGTTCAAAATCCACTCATCCAATAGGTTTTGGACATGTGTAGATATTAGATATTACATTATATTTCCATTTTATTTAAATCGTTAAATAATGAGGTCATCACTGCATCATCATGATGTCATTAATAATTTAATTTATTTCACGTTTAAAAATTATAAAAAAAAACTATGATTTAGGAAATATTTTTATATTTCCAATGAATATTTATAGTAAAAAATATGACTTGTATAACCCCATGTAAAAATTGTTTTAGTAAAACATCTCATGTGTGTGTCATTTTTACTTTAACATTAAATAAAAAGATATTAATGTCATTTTCCAACCAAAGTGGCTTTATGGGGTCCCCAAGTTGACCCATGGGTTTTAGTGGTCGACCATGACACATACAATGAGGTTAGGACATGCGTCAAATTCATTTCATATTATTAAAACATTATTTTTACCTTAAACTACACTAATTACCTCTAATCGCGATTAAAAACTTAATAAGTTACTATTCACCAAAAAATTATTATTATCCCATTGAACCACAGTTTACTTCTTAATGAAAACTATGTATGTCGGATTTTTGAAATTCATAACACAGAAGTGGTAAAATGTCATTTAAACGAAAAATCAGTTTTTATAAGTACCACTTAGTGGTTTCACTATTCATCAAAAATTGAAGTTTTTCAGAAAAATCCCAAAAATTCACCCTAAGCTATATTTGATATTTTGAATTCAAAAATGAAGTCTATTTTACAAAATTCAAAACATATAAGTCACATTAATTAATTTAATAATTAATTCCCACTGTCATGACAAATAGCGTGTTTTTATGAAACAATAAGTATCAAAAGATTGACACTAGTTTAAGTCTGATTTCAAAGTGAAATTAATTCCAACGACCACTACTGGATTTAATGTTAAAAATATATTATAATTCCACTTTAAAACCAATTCAAAAGATAACAAAATCATATAAATAAATTAGATTAAAAAGAGGTTTTGAATTAAAATACAACATTTTACACTATTCATTAAAAATTGAACTTTATCGGAAAGATACCAAAAATTTACACAAAGTAAATTTTGATGTCCCGATTCTAAAGAAGAGTTATTTTTGGTCCAATAGAATTTATAAGATTTATAAAAACTATATTTAATGATGGTTCTCCGTTAAAAGGTGATAAGTGAACCCTTAGTGAAACTTAGGGTATAAATGCCTAAAATTGAATTCTTTCCGTATTTTAAGCCTTTATCTTTTATTGGGTAAATGTAAAAACATTTAAAAACATATATAATCATATTTTAGTTATTTCTATCCATTCCCGCCAATACAACGGCTACATGTTAACTACCATTTAAAATAATATTATTTTATTATTAGAGTGCAACGTAAGATTCCCAAGAAACTTGTTGTTGCCTATTGGGTACGCCATCGAGAATTGAATCCCCTTTAAAATAATATTAATATTTGATTCACAAATATGAATAAATATAAAGATTTCATATTCTTTATTTACCTGGGGTGTTACAGTATTGGCTAATGATTTTGTTATCTGAGGAATACATGTTGGAATTAACCTAGTAGGTTATTCCATTTGTAAGAGTTCTTGTAAAAGTGACTGAAAGAGTGATATAAAGATATTTTACTAGGGTACCTGTATGACTATTAAATTCTTGAAAATGAGTTTTCATGGTATTCTATTGATTTCATAATGTAATCTAATGAAATTATGTTTAAAGAAAAGTTTATGCCCCATTTAAGGGTGAAAAGTACGTTTTTCATGAAAATGTTTTTATGAGTACTCTTTTTTTACAAGAAACCCCCAAGATCATTATTTTATCCTTTAATATATATTATAATATTTTTTATGAAAATATATTGGAAATTAATATTATTTAATGAGTAAGAAAATGAATATTTGTGATCCAAGTTTGTTATATAAAAAGGGAAGAATTTCTTATGGGATTTAATGAATTTAAAAATGGACTTATGGGTTTCATTATTTTTTTTATACCTTAATAAGATTTTTTTATCATAAATTTTTTATAAATGTTTTTCATAGGGACTAAGGATGAGTGAGAACTATAACAAGGCCTAACTTTTGGATTTGGGAATTGATCTTTAAAGAAGAGAACATGTTTTGAATAAAACATGAGTTTAAATTTAATAATACTATTTTTAATGGAAACATAGATATTGAGTGGAAGTTTCCAATTTTTATTATAAGATTTTGATATATAAGATTTTCTCTTAATTCTCTAAAATTATAATCCGAAAATATCATAAAAATGTAAGAAAGTGTTTGCCTTGTTATAAATCATGTAATTATGGGTTATTTAAGTTAAATGATGTTATAATTGGTATCGTAGAAAAGGTTTAGATAACTTTAGAGGTTAGAATGTTATTAATAAAATAAATTTAAGGGATTATAATCTATGTATTATATTATATTTAGAAATATTTGAGGGTTTCCGTGTTTCTTTATCAAATTTATGTATATTTAAGAATGATTTTCCACACAGGAAACAAGGTGAATGAAGTAGAAATGAATCATAAGGTTAATTTCATTCCAAATCAGAAATATAAAATTATTAAAATTATTAAAGAATTGTTTGTGGATTTATTAAATCTGTTCATTACAGATTTAAATAGTGGAACCTATGATAGATAGTGCTTGAACTCTCCATAAAGTAACATTTCTATTGTGAAGAATGTTATAAAACAACACCCTCTAACATTTTCTGGAACCTCAGATTCGGTGGTAGATGAAGAATGGATCAATTATATTGAAAATATATTCAAGTTTTTGGGTTTACTGAACATAAAAATGTAATTATTTTCATTTATAATTTTCAAGGTGAAGCTAATCAGTGGTAGTCTCTAATTGATAATACCAAATAATAAGTCAAGATTGATTCCATGGAATGAACAAAATTTGGAGATATTTTCCTTGAGAAGTATTTTACTAATGTTTTTTGAATTATAATAAAAAAGGATTTTTTGAAATTGAAGAAAAATTTAGAGGAATCTATTTCCACCTATGAAGATAATTTTACTAGATTAGTGAGGTATAAAAAAAATTTCATTCTTTATCATGATAGTAAAATTGATAGGTTTTACTCAAGATTTAAACCTTTTTTTCAAATACATTTGGCCTCTAATGAATTTAAAATATAATATAAAGTCATATGGAGTGACAATAAGGTCAATATGGAGTTTTTTTTTGTCTTTTATAACACCAAAGATAAGAATTTTTCCATGTGAAATGTAGTGGGAAAATATATGTTGGATAAATCCAAAGGTAAGATGTAAAAATTTATCTCTTAAGATAAGTGTGGTATGAAGAATCCTGGGGTGTGCATTATGAAATTTATAAAGGGTTATAAATGTAGTACACTAGTACATTTGTCTCATGATTGAAAATAAAAGAATCATGGTCATGGTCATAAAAAAAATGATAAGATGTCAGTGAGATGTTTTAAATTCAATGTGATGATTGATGAAATAGATGTATATCTAAATAAAAGCATGAATGATAGGAATAATTATGAATTTAAGAATAAGGGTTTGGAAAATTAATTTCTTACTATCTTGGAAATTATAGAACCATCAAATGAAGTAGTAAAAATTACATTACTTATTTAATTAGATTATTTCAAATTATTGTTTGATTCAGGGTTTATACATTATTTTATTTTTAGTTATTTTTATATTAAAATGGAAATATAAAGTCAAGAAAGATAGAAATATCTTTTTTTTAAAAACTCATGGTGGAAGTATTAATTTTAAAAATATTTATAGGAATATTAATAAGATAATTTATAGAATTATTTTTCCTGAAAATATTATTATCTTGACCATAGTTGAGTTTAATGTTATTTTGGTTATGGAATGGATTTCAATTTATCATGATAATATATATTGTAGAGAAAAAATTTTTATTCAATTTTTTAAGTGTACCTAAATTTTTGTATAAGAATGATCTCATACCAATTATAACATATCAAGGAGTTGAGAAACTGATTAAAGATGACAACAATAATTATCTTACTAATATTATTGAAGAGAGGTAATTTGTTCAAATTAGTGGTGTTTTAGTAGAAAATGAATATATGGATGGATTTTGTGATGATTTTACCATTGTTATTCTTGGTCGGGAGGTTCAATTCATTAATGAACTATTTTTATAATATAATTTAATTTTTAAAGACCCATTACCTAATGGCTCTATTAAAGTTATTGGAATTAAAAAAATAATTACAAGAGTTTCTTGAAAGGGGTTTTATTCATCCTAACACTTTACATTAGGGTGATCCTATTTTGTTTATTAAAATTAAGTATTGTTCAATGAGGCTTGACATTGATTATAAACCACTCAATGAAGTTACTATTATGAACAAGTATCTACTACTGTATATAAATAACCTGTTTGATCCGCTTTAGGGAACATACTATTTTTTAAAGATTGATATTAGGTTATAATATCATTAGTTGAAAGTAAAAATAGATGAAATTTCGAAGAAGACATTTTTTAACTGGTATGAAAATTAAAAGTTTGTGGTTATTCCCTTCGGGTTAAATAATACACCCACTATGTTCATGGATCTTATGAATTGAGTTTATATTCATGGATCTTATGAATTGAGTTTTCCATAAGTATTTGGATAAAGTGTTGGTTATTTTTATTGATGAAATTATGGTTTATTATAAAATTTATGAGGAACATTAAGGACATCTGAAGATTTTTATGTAGACCTAAGAAAATAAGTTTTACATAAAATTAAGAAAATATGAATTTTGGTTACAAAATATTTTTTTTCCTTAGACAGATTCTCTCTAAAGATTTAATAACTATAGATCCTACTAAAACTAAGGTGGTGGAATAGTGTACAAGACCTGAAAATGCCAATGAGATTTGATGTTTTCTTATATTAGTGGGTTTCTACCAACAATTTGTTGAAAACTTTTATCTGTTATCTATCCCACTAATTAAGTTAACACAAAACGAAGTTGAATTCATTTGGGAAAAGGAATGTGATGAATTTTTTTAGGAATCAGAAAGAAGATTGGTTTATTCTATTGTGTTGTAATTTTCATCTAAAAATGGAGAGTTTGTTTTATATATTGGTACTTCATTGAAGGAACTTGGTTGTATCATGATATTATATAATCAGGTAATTACAAATGCATCACACGAATTAAAAACCCTTGATCAGAATTACCTAACACATGATCTTGAAATGGATATTTTAGTTTTTGAATTAAAAATCTGGGAAAATTTTTTATATAGAAAAAATGTGAAATATATATTGAATACAAAATTTTAATGTATATATTCCCCAAAAAGAGTTTAACATGAGGCATAAAAGATAGTTAAAACTAATAAATGATTATGATTTCAAAATTCACTATTATCCAGATAAAGAAAACATGGTGTCCATTTCCTTGAGTTGATAGATTAATGTATCATTATCTATGCTATGTTTGGAAAATGATACTTTAGTTAATGATATAATGAATGTTGGACTAGAAATTGTGCATATTATAACTCCTTATATTTTGGTTTAGGTATTATTTTATTCATCCTTGTTAGGAATAATTAAGTATGCCTAGAAAGAGGATTTTCGTTTGAATGGAAGAGTATATCTGGTTAAGAAGGGTAAATTCCTTGAAATTTACGTTGTAAAATAATGTTCTAGGGGATTTAGAAAGAGCCTGTGTGTGCCAAGTGATCCCTTATTCAATAATGAATTATTGAGTGAATCTTATAACTCTTTATTTTTTGTTTTGTTAACAACACTAATATGTACAGAGAACATTAGGAATATCATTAGTGGGAAGGAATAGAGAAGGATATTTATGATTTTACCATGAATTTTTTGACTTTTCAATTTGTTAAAGAAGAGAAATAACTACTGAAGGGCATGCTTAAACCTTTTTTTAGTTCCTGAATGGAAATAAAAGAATATATCTATGGATTTTGTTGTGGGATTTCCAAAGACATATCAAGGTAATAATTTGATTTATGTTATTGTTGATCGTTTGACAAAATCTATACATTTTTTACCTATTCTAGTTACTATTTATCAAGATCAAATTTATAGAATTTATCTTAAAGATATTATTATATTATATGGAGTCTCTATATCAACAATATCTAACCGTGATCTTAGGTTTTCGTCAAATGTTTGGAAGGTATTTCATAATTTGATGGGTGCTGAGTTAAGTTTCAGTGAAACTTCTCATCCTCAATCTAATAGACATTTGAAGTGAAAAATTTAGATTTTGGAAGATATGAGTCCAAATTTATTGCTGAATTACCAAGGAATTTGGGATCAACATATTTATTTAGTTTAATTTTCTTATAATAATAATTTTTATTTTAGTATATAGAAGAAACCTTTTGAAGAATTATACTGAAAGTAGTTTCAGTCTCTAGTACGTTGTGTTGAAGTCAGTGGAAGAATATTGTTGGGGCCAAAAATGGTAGAATATATGGTTGAGAAAGTAAATACAAATAAACAACACATGAGGGTATCTCAGAGAAAGAATAATATTTCAATAGATAATAGGAGTAAATACCTTTCATTTGAGGTAAGAGATCATTTATTTATTAAAATATCTCCTTAGAAAGTGTTATGAAATTTGGTAGAAAGGGAAAGTTATGACCATTGTTTATTATTCCATATGAAATTCTTGAAAATATTGGATAATTTTCTTATTGAGTATCTTTTAATCTGAGTCTATCTCACGTACATAATGTGTTTAATGTTTTTTGTTAAAGAAATATATACCTGACGCATCTCATGTTTTTATCCCTAAGGTATTAAAATTGTAAGATAATATTATTTAGGGAAAATCCAGTGCATATTATTGATTATTTAGAGTAGGTGTCATAGAACAAGGTAACTCACCTATTTGAAATTTTTTGGGGGAACTAAATTGGTGAGGAATCAACATGGGAATATGAAAAGTTTATGAGGGAAAAATATCTCTACCTATTTCAATGATAAATAAAATTACGAGGTCACAATTTGATTAAGAGGAGAAGAATGTTTAAACACACGTAATGTTAATAATAAATCAATTTCATATTTTACTAATATTCATGATTATATTTTAAGATTTCATATTCAATATTATAATTTTAAGTAATTTTTAAATTGAAAAATAAATAGTTTTTTTCTAACTAAAGTGATTTTAATGTATTATTATTTTTATTTAAATTTTAAATTTAGAAATTTAGAAATTTAATTATAAAAAATGAATTTTTTTATATCAATATATCACATATATATCAAGGTTATTTTTAATGATTTTTTTGAAAAGATTTTATTTTGGGTAAATAGTGAAAATATAAATTTTTATAATGTCAATTCATTTCATGTATTTAAAAAGTATCATTCTATTTTATATATTTTTAAAGTAAAATTATTACCATTTTCTTAAAAATAATCCAATTAATTACATAATAATAAATATCATGCTTTCTTTTTTTATACATTCCTTTCTAGGCATAAAGCACATTTTTTTGAAAAAACTATTTTTCATTGTGTTTTTCAAACTTATATTAAAATTAATATATACCACTTATACAATAAATATTGAAAAATGGTTTTCATATTTTAAATCATGATTTTAAAATTTAGCGATGATTTAAATTTCATTTTTTTCATATTGAATAATAACCATGGTAAAAACATTTCACCACACTAAAGGGTGAAATAGGTTAATTAAGGTTAAAACTAAGTGATAATATCACACAATATCATATTAAATATTATCATATGTTATTATTTCAACAATTATTATAGTATTTTGTAAATGGGATAGTTTTAGGTACACATTACTATGAATGATACTTATTTATTATTTAAAAAATTTAAAAAATTACAAGACTGACACACCCCTCATTTATAAAAGGGAACCCCCTCTAATCTCCTATAAAAATAATTTGATTCATTTATATTGAAAAATAACTACCAAAAAACCTTGAAAAGATCCATTCCCCTTTCCTATAGTTTGTAGTTTCACCAAAATACTAACCTAAGAAGGCTTAACATGTAATCCAAGGGATGTTTTTGAAAGAAGAGGAATAATTCTTTAGTGAGTGTTTATTGTTTATTTATTCTTTTACCTCCTTCAAAGATTTTTTAAACATGATTACCTAATAGCATCATTATATAATTAAATTTTATTATGATTATGGTAAAAACACTTTTAATTTTGTTTTACATCCTATGGGAAATGAAAACATTTCTCATGCATATGTGTGTATTACCATCTCCAAGGAGCATTGTGTTTAAGTTTTCATCACCACCTCAAAAGGATGGTTGTTATGATATATTTAATGACTATATATTATTTTAATGACATAATTATTATTATATAAATATAATATATTACTTACCATCCCACCCTTCCATATTTTGGAAAAAGATAATATCGCTCATGTGTATATATGAAAAACCACCTCTACGAAGTGATGTGATTCATTTATCAAGTACACATTGAATGATTTGTTCAAATTTTTTATTAAATATATAAAAATAATAATTATTTCATGATAAATATTCTGGTGATTATTGAATATAAATTTTTATAACCATGGTCAACCTACCAAAGTTGTGTTGGGATAATGAAATGAACATCCCCAAAAATCTGACATTGACTTTACTGATTTAATAACTATATAGGACATGTTAATAAATGAAATTAATGAGATAATAACATGGTAATAAAAATGAAAAATTTTCTTAAATTAATTATATAGTTAATATAATTTTATTATAAATTATTTAGCATATGCATGTTGCGAGTCAGACTCAAAGTAAGAGATTTTTCTTTGAAACCTCATTTAAAAAGTTTTAATGTTTTTTATTATCATTTTCCTCCATATCCATGTTATTTAAAATGTTATAGGAATGTTATTAATATAATAAAATATATTTTCATGGTAATTTTAATCCATTTCTGACTTTATTTATTATGTTTTTAATATAATACTTTGAAACCTTTTCCGATGTGGGTTATTTATGACATTTTTACGTAAGTGTGAAAGGAATATATTTTTTACTATATATGACATGAGTGAAGTTTACCATGATAATGACCATTATAATTTTATACTATTATTATATATGATTTAAATTCTTTTTAAAATAATATAGTATTTATTTTTTAATGGGAATTTTGTTTTTGTAGTTTTCAAAGAAATTGGATTTTTATCCTTATTTTTACATGAATTTAGAAAGTGATTCTTCATATGTATTAAACGAAATATTTTTTTGAGATTTTATGATATAAATAAAATATTTTATCAATTTTATTTTATTTATGTTCCTTGTACATTGTTCTTAATTATAGGTAGGACTGGTATAGATCTTCAATTCATTGGGTAATGATTTTGTTCTCTGGGGAATATTTGTTGGTTTTAACTGAGTATGTTATTCCATTTATAAGAGTGATTGGAAGAGTGATTATAAGAGTGATATAAAGAGGATTTAACAAGGTACCTATTTTTCTATTCTACGCTTGTAAATTTGTTTTCATGGAATTATTGACTTCATAAGGTAAGCTATTGAGCATATGTTTGATGGAAAGTTTATGCCCCTTTTATGGGTGAAAATATGTTTTTCAAGAAAATATTTTCATGAGTACCAATGTTTTATAGGAAATCATCATGATTATGATTTTTTCCTTTAATATTGATTATGATATGTTTTATAAAACTACTTGGGCAATTAATCTTATTTTATGAGTAATAAAATGAATATTTGAGCTAAAAGTTGATTATATAAAAGGGAAAATTTTCTTTCGAGATTTCTTGATTTTTAAAATGGACTAATGGGTTTCCTTATTTTGTGTCCCTTCATGATATTTTTATTCTCATAATTTGTTTTTAAATGTTTCTAAAAGTTCCTAATTATGAGTATAAAAAATTTCAAGGTATAAATTTATACTATAGGTATTCAACATTAAATAAGTGAACATGTTTTGAATAAAACAAGAGTTTTAATTTAAGAATCCTGTTTTTGTGGAAAAAATGGATATTTAGTGGATGTGTCCACTTTTTATTGAAATAATTTTAAATGTAAGATATTTTAATAATTCTATAAAACTATAAACTTAAAATATCCTCTAAATTTAAGAAATTGAAACCCTAGATAATAGTTGAAGAAAAATGAAATGCATTTCTTCATTGAAATGGTAGTTTGTACAAACATCTGAGTATTGATTTCAATTATCATTGGTTCAAAACTGAGATGAAAAAGGTTTATACCATAAACATACTAATATTTAATAATATTGGATATAATTTTGGTATTATATCATAATGGTTATAATAGTTTTGATGGCTGTGTGATGTGGTCTTCAGGAAAATCACTGGTTCTCCGTGGATCGTTTCCCTCCGTGGGTGATTCTCGATGGTGATGGAGGGTTCTGGTGGTTGTTTTTTGGTGTCACCGGTGGGTTTTGCTGGCTTGGTACAAACAACTATGGTGCGTCAGGGTGTGCTGCCTGAGAATCTCTGCATGTTTCTTCCGATGGCCTTCTTCAGTGTCGTGGCATCAAAGAGCTTCTCGACAGCTGCAACAGTGTTGGATTTCATTGGTTATCCTCTCCGGTGCGGTGGATGATGACATCTATGGGCCTATCGACGGTGGTTGTGTGACATGTCTGGTTTTCTCATCTCGAGTGAGATGATGCTAGTTTCTCGGGTCGATGATCTGCAACGTTCTCCAGTTGACTGGTGTTTTTTTTGGTTTATACCGACCAATGTGGAACCAGTTTGTTGTAAATTACGGTGAAAATGATAATACGGAACTCTGAGATGTCGGTTAAGGTGATGATGGCGTCGATAGTGATTCTGGTAGGTCTAGCCAGTGTGGTGGTGATGGGAGCGGCAGAAGGACATTGTGTTTGAGGTGATAGGGGTGCGACTCAAGGAAGGCACGGTGGTGATGGGAGCGGCGGAACGACATAGTGTTTGAGGCAATAGGGGTGAGACTCAAGGAAGGCGCGTGACTCGAGATTCACATGGGGTGATGATGGTTTTTCTATTTAAATTTGTTATTTGAAATTTCAATTTGTGGACTAGCACAACTTTTGAACTTTGAAATGTGACCTTTTGAAATGTAAGGTTTCCCTCTAACCCTGAAAGAGGCTTTTGAAAATGGAAAAAAAACTTGATTTCGAGGAGAGTAATTTGGGTATTTTTCTTTATATAAAACATAACTTTATCTGTGTTTTGAGAAGGTTTAAGTGAGTTCCATTTTATAGGCAAAAATCAAGGGCATTTTTTAAAAATTTTCAATCTTTAAGGATCATTAATGTAATATTAAAAACATAAAAGTGGAAAATACATACACCATGAATTATGGTAAATAAAATTTCCCATACACTTGATTAAATATTTTTTTAATTTTTTTATATTGAATTAAAAATATTTTTTAAACATGAAATACCATTGAAGGTCATTTTTAGAACTATTCAAAAAACATTTCTTTAATCATATGAATAAAAAAATGCAGTTCAAATATAAAAACTTTAAACATCAAGTATAATTTATAATTATCTATTAGGAACACCATAATTTATCCAAGGCATATTAATTTTAATATTTTGGAAGATAATTTACTTGATTTTTATATTGCTTTCATAAGCACTTTATTGGAATTGCCTAACCATTCAAGGTAATTATACCATAATGAAAAATAAATATCCTTCCTAAAAATAATTAATTCTTCTTAAAAAATAACCATTTATAACCATTCATAACATCTATTTATACATTTTACAACAAATTAGATATAAAAAAATAGAGTGTCATTTTGTACTTATTCTTTACATAAAATAATATAAAGGTCATAATCAAAGGAAAGTTGAACAAAATTGACTTATTTTAGAATATAGTATGATGATGGTAAAAATACATTCATCCAATGAAATAAAGGTAAGTTTTTGAGAAATTTTGGGTCCATATACCATAGTTTCAACCCGATTTAACCCATTTTATCCTTCACTGTGATGACACACCTTTACCATGGTTACTGTTCATTATGACTAAAAATTAAATGAGCCATATAACTTAATTTTAACATACTAATCCAAAATCTAGAATACATTTTTTAATTATTTAATTTCTAGAAGTGTTAAAAACTAATTTTAATATAAGTTCAAAAAATGTATCTAATTTTTTTTAGAACAATGCTTGTTTTAAGCATAAAAAAAATTTTATGAAAAAACATGTAAAATGTTGTTTACCATTGGATTAATTTGATTAAGTTAAAAAATTAAACTTATATCACTTTAAAAGAAAACCAAATCTAAAATTAACCTTTTGATAACTTTATTAAAAGAGAAGTATCGAAAATAGTTTTTATTTGAATAAAAAATTTACTTAGATTTAAAAATATCAAACATAGATTTATAAGTTCAATATTATAATTAAAAGTATATTATATTAATTATTAAATATATATTTGATCTATAAAAATGTTTGTGTAAACTTTAAGTCCACTCTTACATGATGATAATTTCATAAAAGTGTCATTTTTGTTTAAATTTGAGGTTTTCATTATTCATCCAAAAATCATTTTTATAAAAATACCAAATAATCACCCTAAGATAATATTTTTATATTGAAACCAACAATTAAATATTTTTTTATAAAATTAAATGTATAACATTTAAAAATTTATCTTTTAAATGAAAATAAAAAATATACAACAGAACTACTTTTATGAAAAAATGACCCTTTTAAACATTAAATGTTCTTAACCTTCTATTGTTTTATTGTTATCATTTAAAATTTAGTATTTATTTACGAATTAAAAGTAATTATATTTTTATTAGAAGAACACACACACACACACACACACACACACATATATATATATATCATAATACTGTTACTCCTATTCATACCAACCAATCCAATGACTAAGTTATAACAATGATATTTAAATAATAATATTTCTATAGTATATCATAGTTTGTTTAAGCTCAATGTTGTATGTTGTATATACTATCAATGATAGTATTATTTTAAATGATAATTACATATTGAAATATCAGGGTGTTACAATCTTATACTAAAAAAATAATAACTCTTATAATATAATAATTTAATTTTGAATAATTTATTATTTACTACAATAACTTATTAATTATTCTTACATAGACCACTTTCTATTTTTCCACATAATTCCATTTTAAATTTATAATGATCTCATATTTACATTTTAAATTAATATTTTATATAATAGATTATATTTTTCAATTAATATTTTTTATCATTAAATAATTATCAAGTCATTAATTAATTTTATTGTCATATTACCCATATTTAATAAAATTAATTTCATTTTGATTATAAATTTTTTAAAAACGTGTTTATAATATACATTTTATAATTTGAGAATATTTAATGTGGATTAATGTTTTAATAAAATTCAATGTGCATATTATTTTTTTGGCACATAACAATATATAGAATAATAAAAGTTTCACTTTTATAAATTAAAACATAAGGCTTTTTTACTTTAATGTAAAAAATAAGACCATAAATTTCAAACCAAAATTAAAGTCCTTTTAATTGATTAAAAATATCTCAAATTTAAATTGAAATTTTATTAATATTGACCTATAATAGCTTTTAAAGAGATACTTATTTACCCTTATAAATATCCATATTTAAATATTTAAACAAATTTTTAAAAATTGAGAAATCATAAAATATCTAATCATATATTTATCTTTTACTCCAAGGATTTTATAATAAATTTTACTCCAAATGGATACCTCCAATGAAATAGTCATATCCTCATTATTTTAAATTCCTAAACATTATATCCTCTTACTTTACTCACAAAATTATTTCCATATTTCCTATATTATATAGTATGTCTATCATTATCTATGAAGGGGTTTTTAATGGATGATTGTGATGTGGTCTTAATGTTATTGTTTTTATTTTCATTTAGTTCCATACTATACTTGTAACTATTATTCTCACCGCAATATTTACGTATCCTAAGTAATAAAATACCAATATATATCATGATTGAATATGGATTTCCATGACCACATGAATGTAATTAAGATTGTTTTAATTTAGTATTCTAGTTTAATTATTGAATTTATTTAAATGAAATGTATATTAAATTTTTTGGATATTAAACGTAGGATGTCATAACTTCCACATAACGAGATATTCTTCTTAATAGTGTCTTAAAATACCTAATAATATTCAAGAATATTTCCTATATCCTAGTCTCTATTTTTTATATAGTTTCCAGTTCTTATTCAGAAATTAATCATTGGGCTTCTCAAAAATCAAAATTTCAAGGAACTCAATTGCTAAATGATATTCAGTAGGGACTCCTTCACATAATCCTTTATATTACCCATTTTTATTTTCCCTTTCTTAAATCTTATATAACACTGAGTGTAGTAATGATTAGTTTTCAAAAAGGTTGTCTCCTCCTCACCATTCTCTTATTCAATACCTAAAAGGTTTTAGTTCAACATGAGATTAAATACACTTCTTTATTTTGATAGATATCTTATTATTTCTCACTCATCTCACTCACTTTAACTAAAAAAATATATCTAGATATCTCTCTCTCTATTTTTTGTTTTTAAGATATTTAAATTTTCCTCTACCTACCACCTTACCATTTCCTGGGGTTCATTTTATTAATTCTATAAATAGAAATATCTCAAAAATATTTTTCAAGAAATAAAATCACATGCACCACCTTTTTTATCTCCCTAAGATCTCCATGATCTATTCTCAAGTGATATCTCTCATAATATTACAAAAATATCTTTTTTTAAAAATTTTTATATCATTTGAATAACTCATTAAAATATTCAATATTAGGATCAGAAATATATTCTTCTCAAAATTTTCCACTTGTGATCTACGTCCGAATATTATTCAGACTTGTATAAAAAAAATACTAAAGTAGTAGTTGTGGTGTGTTCCATTGCTTCTAGTGCTGTGAGATATTTTATAGATACATCTTCAACTCCACTTTTAATTCCTAAAATGAATCTCTACTAAATATATTTAATCTCCAATCATATATATTTAATTAAAAATCTTTTTGTGATGTATAATTATTTTATGTTTTATAAAATCATCTACCCATTTTATTTGTAGATTTATTAAATATGAAAATTCATTAATTATGGGTAATTTAGATTCCCAACCTTCCATATAAACTTGATATTTTCTCTCAAACATTAATATTAGTTTCTTATTATTTCATCTTGAATCATAGTTAATTTTCTATATTTTAAAATGTTTAATATCACCCCTTGCATCATATGAATTAATTTTCATTAAAACATGAAATTCTAGAAGTCTTATTATTATTAAGAATATTCTACTAAATTGATATTCTTCTAAGTATCCATGAACATAAAATTATTAATTTATTTATATTGGATCATACCTCTTTTTTTGATATTTAAAAATTTGATGAACAATTTTTACATCATCCAAATTAATCTCCATTTTTATCACCAATGTTAATTTCCATATATTACTAATTGGAAATGACAGATTAATTATAAATAAAATATTATAATAATTTAATATTATTCATATTAATCTTGAATCAAAACCTAAAAAAGAATCATGATGTTTAAAACATGAACTAATATCTTCAACATCATCAAATTCATTCTCATTATTTAAAAATTTAAATCTAGAAACTCACCATTTAAGTCTTTAGAATTATCTAAATTTTCCTTATGTGATGACCTTTATGAATCCATAAGAATTATTATATATAGAAAATTAATCCTTACATAGGATTTATATGATGATTATATAGATACATGACTCATATTAAACTCTAAAATGATTCATTCACAGGGTTGGATAATGGTTACACACACCTGGATGAAGTTTACACAGAAAAAAATGATACTTACATAGTTACGTATAATGCTTACATAGTGTATAATCATCCTTACATTACCAAGAGTTTATATTTATTCAGAGATACATTATTATATAAAAAAACATGTGATCTTTACACATATAAAATGATGTTTATACAGATCATATGATCATCCTTATAAAGTTGAATACATTTCCAAAATTCCAGTCAGAGGACAAAATGACCCTTTTATAGATTATACGACTTATGAAATTTACCACTTTAAACTTTTAAATTACAAAATTATTTATTAAATATTATATTGAATTGAATTTATTTCAACCCTTTTCAAAAATATTCAAATCACCTCATAATTTCTTCCCATAATTCTAGGACTTATATGAATAATTCTAGGAATTATATGAATAATTCCAAACCTATTAAGATTTATTCCAAGTTATTTTGATATATGTGAATAATAAACATATATCATATCATCTATCCCACTTCCTTCTAATTTCACTCTCAAATTTATTCTTTAAATATGAATTCTAAAACCTCCATCTATGTGATTTTTATTACTATATTCATCAAAGAACTTGATATGTAAAAAAATGATGGATTCTATAATAATAACTAGCACTTGCACCAAAAGTTTATCCTGATTTAAGATCTTTAAATAAAGTTATAAAAGATGTTTCCATCAGTGTTGTACATTTAACTTCACTATCACTTTTCCCCTTATTGTAAATTGCTTCATACAATACTCCAAATCTATTACTTACCATTGACATGGGGACCAACTCTACAATTATTTAATGTTTGGGATACTCATATAGTATCTTCTTCATCATTTTCCATTTATAATAGAAAAAAAATTTAATATCCTTTACCCATTAATATATGGGCATCACCTTCAGGTTCTATTGGTTGATAATCCATCACAAAAATTCAACATACATTGAATTTCCTCCAAAATATATATTGAGAACAAATATAGACACTATAAAAATGCAATTTTAGTGCCACCCTTTGTATTTTTTGTTAATAAAAACTTCATGTAAAAATTCAATTTTATCTCCACATTATTTAAAATAAATGAAATTGTTAATGTAGTGTATTCTCTCTCTTATTGAGATACCATGAATAAAAGGTAAGGTCCTATAATATCAAAGTAAAATATTTTCCCATTTTCTCCATATTATTGAGAGATTGAACAAACTTCCATTTGAGAGAATGGCAACAACACATTTCTCTTATAAATATTCCATCAAACAATAAACTCCATGTCTACTTGGGCTAACCCAGTGTAGAAAAAAAGGGTGATAAATTTAGATAAAAAGCCATCCATATTTAAACCACAATGTGATACAAACTCAAAATTTCACATTTTAATGTCTTTACACTATATTTTCAAGAATGTTTATAAAATTTCACAAAACGCAAACAAAAACATAAAAAACAATCAATTATAAGTTCCATTTTCTCCCATTTTTATATTAAGAGTCACTACCTTTTGTAACTAGATTTAAAAAAAATAAACATGGTAAAGTGACCATCATACCTCAAGATTTAGTTTTCTTCAATGATGTCTAGATTTTCAGATTTAATAGAAATAGATAAATATCTGGCAGCTTCACTTCTTTGGAAGCTCCACCCAAGGGATTATCACCACACATAACCATGGTTGGTTCTTGTACTATAATATTTTTATACCAGTTACTTTATAATACTAATTGAGATATATTAACTTCTGTGTTATAAGGATATAACCTGATACCAACTAAAATATTTTTTGATGCAATGAATTTATTTATACTATGTACATAACAATATTTTTTTTTTCAAATTTTAGGGATTCTCCATTAATTATATAATTTATAAAGAAGAACCACTAACACAAGGGAATAATTTGGGATCACATTATATACTTAATGTGAGGAACATGGTTGATAATGTTTTTTCATCCTAGATACTCATTTCTTTGAAGCACCTAACTATCCAAATCTCTTCATTCTTACTTTTTCTTTATATTTCTAAAAATGGATATTTTTTGGTATCATGGATTTATTTCAATTTCAACATTATTATTAACTAGATTATGATTTTTCACTAGATATAGAAAACCATATTCATCTTTTTCATCTTTACACGTCTTCTTAGACTCTTCCAACTGGCCTGGAAAAACTGTAAAAAAAAACTTTGTGCATGTTTAAGCTTCTTATTGGGTGTATATTATTTTATAGCATTAATACTTTTAGAATTAGAATTCATTGGTTCCTTCCACATTTTATTAATTATTCTAGGAAAAATAGACATACATTTTACAACCACATGTCCAACTTGCTTAAAAATTCCATAAAACGCTTTAATAATCATTGAGTTAGATATATTTGTCAACCTATTTTGAAATTCATATGATTTATTTTGAATGTAAAAAACTAAACCAATCCCACTATCCCTTTCTTAAATTGATTACCTTTTTTATTTTATCTTACTCCCATTTTATTTACATTCATAGAAATAATACAATGGTCCATGATGTGTCATTATTTACTAAAAGGGAATCTTCTACACTTAGTTTGGAAATCTATATCAACCTTATTTTTTAAATTATTTGGAGTTATTTTGTAGAAGCCTTATTCACTTGTTTATTTCCCAAGTAAAACCCACTTTTCTTTGATTCTTTTAGCTATTGTGTCCTTATTTGATTATTGACATATGATTTATATTGAATTGAAATATAAAATAACTCTTTATACATTTGAACACTTAAATTTAAATTATCACATAAGTTTTCAAGCTATTAAAAATACGTTCTTCAAGGAAATATTCTACTTTATCAATGAAAATATATTCTATCCAATTTTTTTTTTGATTTCAGATGTTCCCCCTTATTCATTCCTTTTTTCTCTTACACATGTTGATATATCATTCCAACAGTTTATAGCCTTATTTTCAAACCTTTTAGAACACAAAAAATACACAATAAATATAATTATTTTTCTAGTTAATGTATCCTATCCATATTTTACTTGTTTTAATGTTTGGATAATAACATAATTCTTTAAGGATCCATTTTGGGGACTTCTTTTCTTAGACATTCCTATTTTGACCCTTGATTACGTGGTGAATTTATTGTAAATTTTATACATCTAATTTTTTTTATTTTTTTATTTAAAACATGTAGAATCTATTAAAATATATTTAGTAGAAATATATTCAATTGAGGTATGTTTTACCTTATCAACTGAGATAGTTAGGGGTCGATCAAGAGGTGATTCTTACATATTTTTCCATTTTTGTGAGTCTTCTTGGAATAAAGAATCCATTATGATGTTTTTTATTGGAATTCCTCTTAGTAGTTTCTTATGGATATTTTTCTTGGGCAAAATTCAGATTTCTCAGCTTCACATCAAACTCTATACATTCTAGATTAAGCATGTACTTCTGGTGTTCAAGTGATTTCAACCTTTCTTCACAATATTAATTCAACTTCTAAATTTTATCCTCATGATTTTATTTTTCTATTATATAATGTTATCAAAATACATTATTCTATTTCTTTTAGCTTCCATATGTTAATCTTTAAAATTCATAGAGACATTGAATAGTTTCCT
Source organism: Viscum album (assembly GCA_963277665.1). Taxonomy (NCBI): domain Eukaryota; kingdom Viridiplantae; phylum Streptophyta; class Magnoliopsida; order Santalales; family Viscaceae; genus Viscum; species Viscum album. The sequence goes on along the minus strand of OY728135.1, from coordinate 503,601,788 downwards.
TAAATCATAGACCGCTCTGGAATTAACATTCTTAAAAACACTCCTCCCATTAAAATACCTTTATAGTTATTCATAAATAATATAAATTCTTTCACTATAATGTTAGAATGATTCTAACTTAGCTTTCACATGTTTTGTGAGGGTGTTATAACTGATTACCTTTTTATCCAATGCATCTTCCATTGCTAAAACATTTTACTGTAGTTGTGGATTTTCCTCTTGAATTCCCTCTATGTATGAAAGTATGTATGTAACAAATTCTATTGGGAAAATTTCAAGACAATACTTTACTTCAGAGTAAAAATAACTAAGTAATTTATCATATAGGTAATATTTATATTCTATAAATATTTTACTTGAATATTTAAAGGTATCATAATCAATAGATTTACCAATCCACTAAGCATTATGAATAAATTCAAGTAGCTATTGATCCTCTTTCATCTTTGAACCTTTTCTCAGATTATTAACCTATCTTCTATTCCTTTTTCTAGTGTATTGGATGAAAATTAAATTTTTTTTACAGGGATAGAAACAACTTCTTCCATCTATAACTATTATATTTTAAAACTTCACCTTATAAAATTATAATAAAAACCCAAGGGTAAGGAATTTTTTTAGATCCAATTAGAGGGAATAATTTTTTTGATACAAACTAAAATTCCAATTTGGACCAGTGGAGACACCTAGGGGTGGGTGGGTGAATTAGGTGATGCTAAATTCTTTTACTAGATTCTAATTAACCCTTATATCATTTTATCTCATTAAACATTTGAACGTCCACCAATTGTTAAAAATTAAATGGATCTATTTATCTTTAAATAATCACATACATCACATATAATCAAGAAAATAAGTAAATTATGGAATATTTTTTTTAAAAAGGTTTTACCCTAAAGTGGTAAACTTTCTCTTGAATGTGATCGAGTTTCACCAATTTTTAGATTCTACATTTTAAAATTTTCATAAATTATAAGTGGGTTTTAGGTAGTTATTATCCTAACCCAATCTCATCATATAACACTAATGAGTCTTCACTATATTAAAAAAGTAATAATGAAATATATCCCATAGGTTCTTTATACTATAATACCACTTGTTTTTATTAGCTTCCAACCTTTATAAAGTATATCTCTAGTAAGAAAATGATTTCTTAAAATCCAAAAAATTAGATCTTATTTTTATAAATAACCTTTAAAATACTATAAATATTCAAGAACACTTACTATAGAACAATATATATTTTCTATACAACATTCATTTATTATTCTTCAGTAACTTCTGGTTTGGATTATAGAAACCAAAACTTTCAAAGAACTCAACTACCAAAATATATCTAATAGAAACAACTCCACAATGGACTTTTTATCACCTCATATTCTATTTATTTTCCTCAAAATTATGTAAAACTGAGCTCAGCATGGACTAGTTTGGAAACAAATTTTCTCCCACTAATCCTCTCCTTTAATAGTTATATGGATTTATTTCATCAAAAGATTAGGTAATTTTTTTCTTATTTTTATTATTATTCTTCAAGAGATTTTTATTTCTCTCTTAGATCACTCACTTGCACCACACCACTCTATCTAGTTATCTCTTTTTTATGTTTTCAAGATACTTAACTTTTCCTGTATAAGACACATAACCTTTTATTATGGGTAATTTTAAAATTTTATAAATTGAAATATCTTAGAAATAATGTTTAATAAATTAAATTACATGAATCACATTTTTTTATCACCTTGATCTCCATGATCTATTATCAACTATTGTCTCTAGAAATATTTCAAAATACAATTATTTTATTTTCCAATTATTTTTATCAACTAAATAATTCATAAAACTACTGAAAAATATAATAAAAATTATATTCATCTCAAAATATTTCAAAAGGAATCCAAATTTAAAAATTCTTTTTAGCTATATAAAATAAATATAGCACCATCAGTTGTGGTGAAAATCATTTCCTCTTGCAATATGGGGACTTCAGAAATTCCAGATCCAGATTTAGCTCTATTTTAGTTTCTTAAATTTATCTCAACTCAATATATTCAAACTAAAACCATATATCTTGAATCAAAATTATTTTTATGATTTATAATTCGTTAATGTTCATCAAAATAATCATTCCATTTGATTTCAAGATTTATGAAATATGGAATTTCATTAGTTCTAGGAAATTTAAATTCTTAACCTTCTATATCATCATTAACATATCATTACTCAAACATGGAGATAAATTTATTATTTTTCAATCTTGAATCATTTATAATTTATGATATTTTAAAACATTAAAGATCATACCTTACATCATCAGATTTAATTTTCCTTATAATATGTAATTTTGGAAGTCTCTTCATTCTCAGGAATATTATCCTTCATTGATCTTGTTAATGAAAAATAGAAAGATAAAATTATCAACTCTTTAAAAGTTGATAAACACTATTTTTGATATTTAAAACATTGAAGAATATTTTTATCATCATCTAAATTAAACTTCTTTTTGATCACTAAAATCAATTTCAAAATATTATCATTTGGAAATCAAAGATTTATTAGCATATTGATCTTCTCAATATTCAATATTATTAAACTAAAACTTAAATCAATTATTAAAAGAGTATCATGATTTTAAAATGAAATAATATATTCAGAACCATTAAATTTATTCTCATTATTTATAATATAAATAAGTAAATTCACTTTTTTAGTATGTACAATTCTAAAGATTTTCTCTATATGATAATCTTTGCACAACCACAATAATTCTTACATAGAGGAAAGATAATCCTTATGTTTCCCTTAGATAATTCTTACATATATAAATGACCCATATTAAACTTCAAAATTATTCTTTGAAATAGTTAGATGATTATTACACAAAAGTGAATTATTTTTACACAACAAAAATATAATGCATACACAACTCTGTATGATGCTTACATGGAGGATAATCATCTTTAAATTAGTTAGAGATAATATTTATATAGAGATTAATTCTTAAAAAAGCACAATAAATGATATTTATGTAGTTTAAATAATGTTTAAACATATCTTAGTATCATCTATAGAATGTTATTAACTTCTCTAAATTTTTAGTCTGAGGCAAAAAATGTCTCTTACATAGATTAGATAACCTATCCAATTTTCCTCTCTAAACTACAAAATTCCAAATTTTTTGATTAAATTATAGATTCACTTCAAGTTATTTTATTCCTTTTCAAATCTCATTAAATCCCCTCAAAATAGATTCAAATACTTTTATTAATTATTAGAAAAATTCCACAAATCTTTAGCTTTATTCCATTATATGTTTTTTCAAGTGAACACTCAAGATAGAGTATTTAAAATAGCTCACTACATTTTTATGTTAGTATCAAATTCAGAATTCCAATCTTAATTCTCAAATATTCATCCATGTTATTCTCATTAATATTATCAACTTCAATCATTTTATGTAACATTGGGATGCATTATTCAATATTAGCTAGCTCTTCCTCTAAACATTGAAATTGATTTAGTATCTTTAAATATATATATATAATAAATGTAGATGTTTTTCAAATTAAACCATATTTAATCTCATATTCTCTATATATTATAAAATTTAATAGAAAATAATATAAATTTAATATTTTACTTTTACATGAGGACTAACTCTGAAATCATATAATGTATAGGAAACTTATATATAAACTTATTCAACATTTCTCTTTTATGATGGAAGAATATTCATTTTCCTTTACCCATTAATACATGGGTAACACCTTTAGGTTTATTGGGTGTGTACTCACCCTATCACCCAAATTCTACATACATAAATTTACTGTAACATCTATATTGAAAAAACTTTAACCAGAATACAAAGGGAACTTGATGGATTGTAGAGGAAGTTTGAATAATTTTGGTTAGATAACCAAAAACCATGTCAAAGTGAAGGATATTACATATAATTCATTGTTTAAAAAATGAATCAAGTTCAAGTAGTAGATGTTAAAGAAGTGTATATTGAGTTTAAGGTCCACCATGACTCAACTACACAAGGTGGTTTATCCATTTTTTCTTTTGTTAGGATGGAAAATTATAAGACTCATTAAATTGAATCATGTTCTAAAGATATTCTTCTAAAGAGAATAAATGGAATAATTTTTCTAGGTTTAACACCAATTGTTACCATGAAATGATTTTGATAAAGAGAGTTTCAAAGAATGATAACCATGATGATGACAAAAAAGTTTTGTTATCATTATTGTATCATGGAGTCTAAAACCATGTTATGGTGAATATCACATTTCATTAAAAAATGGGAAGGCTATCATGGTTTGAGGTGAGAATTTAGGCATTTCTTCCTTGAGAATACATTGAAAGTATGATGAAAAAACAATTACTTGGTTTAGAAGAAACAAATCCATTGTTCATAGGTTGTAGGAAATTTAATATGAAGAAACAACCAAATTTCATGGGATTCAATGATATGTAAGATGTGTTTTTTAGAGTCAGATAATTGACTAAAAAATTACACCATGGTTTCTCTATTAGTGTTGTGGTTGATGGATTTATATAAATTTTATACATTAAAGTCCATATTTAAATATAGAAATATAGGAATATTATCTAAAAGATATTAACTCTGATTTTAAAGTGTTTAATGGACGTATTTTACCAAAATTAATTAGAGTAAATTTAATTAAAATAAATGAAAAATATATTTAATTATAGAATAAATATAGAATATCAATTAAGAGTTTGAAAAAATTGAGGGAGATTATCTAGATAAATAAATTATAGAAAACAAAGGATTATTTAATCTCATTGACATATTTGGACAAGGGATAAGAAAGAAACAAGAGTATTGAAATAATTAACTTGGAACTTATTTATACACTAACATTTACGAAATTATTATTATATTTATTTGAAAGGATCAAAGTGTTTACATGTTTTTACTACAGGTTATTTTTATAAAATATAGTAGTGATATTTTAAAATGTGAGTGGCTACAAACCAAGAGGGATATTGAGTTTTTACTATTCCATGTAAAGGAATAATGATTAGTGAATTTTGGTACATTAACGCATAACCATTGTATACTTATTGGATGTATCATAGTGTAGGTGAATAATGTGAAATTTTTATGTCATGTGATTTTATTACATTCATATATAGTGAGATAGAGAGATTTGTTCCTACTAATCATGGGAAAAGATCGTTCAATGGTTTAATTATAAATTGTCATACCCTGATTCACCCCTCTTAGGGTATCATACCTACATGGGACTAATGAGTGGTTACAAAGATAATAGTTATTTTTCCATAGTGTTTTATCTCATCAATAGATATGGAAGTGGTTGTAAATTATTAGAGTATTCTGATATTTGATATAAACAACATCCAATTTTAAAAGAATCATATGAAACAATAATTTTGATAACTTCTAATGGATGTTTTTATAAAAATCATACATAAAATTACTATAAATATGGAAATATAAGTACTCATGAAAAGTGACTATAAAGAGTTTGATATTAATGCCAAAGGAATCAATGATATAGGGGGTCTTTATCTAACACCATATATACAATTATAGATTCATGTGAGTTCTCAAAGGCTATGTGGATATTTTTTTAATATATATACAGATGATGTAAATATAAAAGAGGCAAAATTTCAAGTACTTTAAAAAAATATAAATATCTGAGAATGAAATCAACCAAATCTCTCAATGAATTATTTGATCAGGTGAATATGATTGTGGAGGTCATGTGTAGACTCATATATATATTTTAGTATGTCAATATAGTGAATTTTATATGATGAAGGTCTCCTCATGACTTTAATACAAAGGTTATCACTACAAGAAAAAAGGTGGTTACTGATTATTTTTTAGAATATTCCAAGGTTTTTAAAACCACCGTGGATATATTTATTGGTGTAAAACCATAAAACTTTTAATAATTTATTGATGGTTTCAAATGATAACTGAAAATTTGGTAATTGTATGAAAATATTCATTATTCATAGTTTTTTATTCTTATAAAATAAAGGTTTAATTAACAACAATTCAAAGCTCCATTAATAAAATAAACAATATTTAATCGGTAGTGGATTAAACCACCAATAATATAGTAAATACCTAGATTAGAAAAGGTATAAAACACTAATAAATAAATGAAGAAGAACATGAACAATTTAGAATACACACCACACTCCTATTAAATCATACACATACACATCGTAAATTAATACAGATTAAAGAAAATAAGAAAATAATCCAAATCATATAAATAAATTTTATTCTATTCTTAAATATATTAAACAACATCAAAATATATAATTAAAATAACATGTTATTATAAATTCATGTTTCAGTTATTATAATATTTTATATACTACATACAACAACAATAAGAATGAATAGGATCACCCATAAATAGATCAACCAATCAAAATCAACTTCACTACCCTAACATGAATGTTCTTCCCCTCTCTATTTACTACCAGCCTTAGTTACCTAAATTAGATATTTATCATTTTAAATTTCATATAAGCTAACATTTATTATAATAATATTCAATGATTAAAAAAATATAAAACTTGATAATTTCATTATATAAAATACTTGTTTCAACCATTTGTCGATGAAATTATTAATTTTTAACAAAATAACAAACAAATGAATGAATTTTAGAAATGTTCCATTTCAATAGAAATTGATCAGGAAATAATATGATTTAGACCCTCCATAGACATGTTTTGGGATACAATATCATTATTTCAATGAACTTTTCAACCCATTTAAATCATTTCTAGGAGCATAAAAATTTTCAAGGTATGTTGCGTCATTTTTGAAACCATTTAAAATTGATTTACATTGATTTAAGAAATTATATTAAATATAAAAAACTAATCATTTCATTTATTATAAAATTAAAAATTTTAAAAAATGATAAATTTAATGCCATTATAAGAAAATAAATATGGTTCTAGATTTTATTGATTCATTTTTATTTAGATAAAAACATAAAAATAATAAATAAAATAAATTTAAAGTAGGGTTTTAGACATGGGTATTTAATGAAACTTATCCATACAATAAATCCTACCATATATTTCTATAGTTATTAAATCAAATCAAGAAAATCAAAGTGGAATAACTTATATTATTAACATATATTAAATTCATTATAATTTCAATATAATAACTAATAGTATTAAATTTATCATATTTGAATATGTAATTAGTACAATACTTTTTTCTAGTTATCAAATAATTTTTTATTCCATGATAATATAATATTACTCTAATCGATCCAAATTTAAATTTTTATTAATCCATTTTTATGGAAAAAAGGGAAACCATAGTTCACAAAAGGACTACTACGTGCTAAAGGAGCTCACAAAATGATTAAACACAAGACTAATTTTACTGGACTAAACTACTCTATAAAGTTCCCAGTGCAGCGAACTAACCTGGGTCTCTAAATCCTCTCTAATACACTCTTTAAGGTGAGAAATCATCCTTTCCATTATCTGAATAAATTCCTCTGAGGTGATTTTACTATGATTGAAGCCTCAGGCTAATATTCTATCTTACTTATCTAACCACACTTCTTACTCCTATGTGGCATCAACTCATAACCTTCGTTCATAGATTCTTTTGAGCTCTTCTTCTAGTACATTAGGACATACAACCCGCTCAAGAATTTATTCCTTGGAGTACATGATATGTTTCAAGCACTCCTCATCCTCTGCTTCTCTTTATCTTGATTGTCTACTTGATTCTTCACTTTCCCATTTCTGAAGGACTGAGCCTTCCTTGTTTCTACCCTTCCTGACCGATCAGGTCTCTATTGGTTTTGGCAAGTGAGAGTAGTTCTTGCAACCCTTTGGATTTTCCCCCAAACCACAATACACTTCCCTGAATCTTTGATGCCTTTTTCCCCTTCTTCCTTCTAGGACTATGAGGACCTTTACCTTGAATTTGGTCCAAGCTACCCACTGAAGGGTGGTTGAAGCTGTAATAACCTGAAGACCCCTCCTCCCGAGACACTGGAGGTTCATGAACTTCCAACCCCTCAAATTGGTTCCACGGCTTCAACGACATGCCTTCATTGAGGGGAATCTACTTGCATAGAGGTTCCTCCTTACCAGCCTTATTGTCCAGGCCAGATAGCTTCCTCACAGTTCCAACCTTATAAGACATCACAATGATATTTATTTAGTTTAACAATAAATAAAAAATACAAACTTATATTCTTATAGTCATAATTTCTATTAATTAACCAAATAATTATCAAGATCCATAAAAAACATTACTTATTAATCCTCTTGTTAACCCTTCCATGCTAGACCGAATATTTCAATGTAATTAGATATAATAAATTCAATGTGTTGTTGATGTTGGGGCTCATTTTCAAAAAATAATTCTTCCTTAAAACCCATATCATAAATATATATAAGTTATATATGTATAACAATATTACATCCTTTATCTACTATGTTATCCAAAAAATATAACATATATTTATTTATAATACAAGATATATGTACCCAGTTCTTCACACTCACTAATATCAATCAAACAAGGGAAGCTTACTGATATAAACTATAGTGAATCTTTCTTTAAATCCCTATGAAAATTGATCCCCTTGTATTTGAATAAATTAAATGAAAATTTCCCATTATAATATGAATTTATAATTTTAACTAAATTTATATAATTTACATATTATAAAATTATAAATACACCCCTATTTTATGTTTTCAAAACTACTTCATGATCGAATGTACGATACTTGACACCACAAATATTATAATCATTGAATCTTTTATCATTATTCAATGCATCACGATAAAAATAATTTCACTCTTTTGATGTTTAACTCAATTTTCATAATTAATTATCTATATAAATAGATATAAAATATTATTAATTACATTTGAAAGTTAATTTTTTTTTATAAAAATATATATGATTATGAACTTACACAATGTGTAAACCATTTAATTGTTTTTCTATTGAAAACTTTATCTCTATCTCATTTATTATTCAAATCATAATACTTCTTTTTATTTTTATCTTCAATTATTGAATATATGGATCAAAAATATCATTATTGAATATAAAATATATACATGTGATTTCCTCAACTGAAAAATTGTCAATGAAAATGAAGAGACATTTATAACTTTTGAACATGAACTTTAAAAGATTAAAGATTCACCATTGTTATGATAATGATTTATATGATCCTAAATGAAACAAAATCAATTGAATATTGTCTCAATTGAATGAAAATACCTCAAATGAATGGTTAAACACTCTTCTTTATGTTAAAAAAATATAACAGACAACTCTGGTAGATCTTTATTTTTCACATAAGACTTTGAATGACCCAAGTACCTATTGAATACTGATAAGAAATCCATGTGTTAAAACTTTTAATTATTAATTAAAAATTATAAAACATGAATGAAATGAAAATAAAATAATACATATCTAAGGTATACATCCATTAGTAGTGTATTTATTTTTCCAAAAGGTGATTGGTTGTATTTGTTGTCAATTAGTCTTGTTAATGTGCTAATGTAAAGTTAATAACTTGGGTGATGGACATTTATATCCACCCAAATAAAGTGTTAGATATGACTATATATGTTGGGTAATGAATATTCAGTCCTTGGAATAAAAAGGTTTAATAATTCCCTGCACCAACACACATATCGATTGTTGAGTTGATCTTCAAGACAAAGAAATGTTTCAAGGGATAGAGATTCAATGTCAACAATAATGACTTTTAAAATTTAATAGATGAGAGAATATGAACAAATATTTGGATTCTAAACTTATGAATTATAGGTTCTAAGTGTTTGTGAGAGATAGCCTAAAGTGGATAACCCATTCAAAGAGAAACAAGAGTTTTGGTTTCGATGATCAGTGTTTTACAACTTCTAGATTAATTTTTTTGTGATTAGAGATGAATCAGAATTGATTAAAGAATATGTTCACCTGATATGGTTGAGAAGTGTTTATTATAATTCCTTATTTGTAGTATTTTATATAATGAAACACCTCATAAATTTTTTTGAAGGAGTTTGGAATTATTTTAATAATTATAATAATCATTAGAAGAAGTTATAATATTTTTGTAAGGATTTAGATAAACCAAATATAAATTTGAAGTTTATTTAAATATATCTATAGAAATCTGTATTTTTGAATTAAAAAAAGGATAAGTCCTAAGAATATGGTTTCACCTACTAGAATTAAGGCTTTAGGTGTTGAACATAAGTCTTTTTGGTGATTATAGGACTTCATCATATGACTTTGAAGATTTTTGGAATTGATAAGGTAAGGATCATTTGAATTTAGTTATAGTTTATGTCATGATCATAAAAATTCACCATAATTATTTAAGTTACATCATTTTAATCTTACCATCATAAGACTTGGTGATGAGGTAATAACTTAGAAAATGAAAGATTGTAAGTATTTTATAGATAAAAATAATAATTATACCACTGAATATAAATATATAAAAAGTAATATTTAACTAATGTAATTATTTTAAGACCCCAACATAAAGCATCAATACTTGGGAAAGTCTCAAAGTTATACTTGATGAAAAATATAGTTTCATGATTTTGATGAAGAACTAATTATATGGGATAATGAAAGAATTTTTTGATCATGTTTTAAACTTCACAAGAACCTAGAATTTTGTATGATCTAAGATCAAAAGTAAAAATAATTGGATATTTATCCATGGGAAGGGAGGATCAAATCATGATAAAAAAGAGAGTTTCCATAATTTTTAACTTCTAAGGAAATACATTTTTGATGATACTGAAGCTATGCATTTGAGTTCCTTGAATCATGAAGTTTATTTAATCCATGATATGAGCTTGTTTTTAAGAATATTGAAGGAGGATTTCTAGTGAATGTATTTATTTATGATGAAATTGAATAGATTTTCCCTTCATGAATAATTAATATGAAAACACATTGAAGATTTATTGTTCAAAAACTGATTGAATGGTTATTTTTCAAGAAATTTAGAAGTCACATTGTAGCTAAAGATGAACATAAAATACAAAATTATCTTATGATACATGGATATAAGATAATTTTATAGGAACTGAGATGGTTGTTTGATAAATTTTCCAATACTAAGTCCTACACCATTGAAGAAATGATGATTTGTTCATTCTAGTATAGATATAAATATTGAAATGAATATTTTAATGGAATTAGTTTTATTTGAATAATAATATGAATCCATTCTTGTTTTATATATTTTTAGAATATATTTTCATCCATGTTTCAAAATTATAAGCATTTATTAGGGGTATTCTAGGAATAATCATTGAAGAAACAAGTAGTGAATGAGAATGGATGGTAGAATGAAATTGGTATTCTATAATACATATTTTGTTTTTAGTCACTTTTACCCTCAATATACCAATTATGGTATTTGAAAAATAAATAATACATATATTATAGTCTCATATGCACTGGAGGTGATGATAATGTCAAGGAGGATGATATAGAAAAAGAAAAAGGAATCACTATAGATGTGAGTGACTAAGTGAGAAAAATATATGAGAAATGAATATCTTAAATAAGAAAAATAAAAATCCTTTATATCTTATAGTGATAAAGAGGATAAGAAAAACTGTAATCCACTGCATCTGGTAGAGATGAATAAGAGAATAAATAACTGGTTCAACTATAGTGAAGAAGAATATGAGAGTGTGTTGATCCTATGAAACATTACACATAGCAACCGAAGATTAACATACAAGGATATTACATCATTTTAGATGAATATTCATAAAATTAAAAAATTACAACCATGAGGACAATATTATTTTAGTGTAATTGGAAATTAGGTATATGTAATTCTAATTTCATGAAAGATCATCAAAATCTTCCATAAATATCTTCCCCTTTATTACTCCTGCATAAAACTGTTCTTCATCCCCTGGGGAAAGGAAACATAAGAAATGGTGAGATTTGATGATTAGTAAGGGTAAAAAATGACATACTTAATTATAACATGGACAGAATGGTATGAGAATATGATCATAACATTTGAAGATCACACCCTGTATATCAAAGATCATGATCATGAGTCATGGAACAAATATTGGAAGTTCAAAATACATGAATCATAAGAAAATCAAAGAGCATGAGTCATGAAGTAATATCATTGGAATAAGACATAGAGTTTTAGCATACATATAATCATATAAAATCATTCCCTATAAGTCAAGTCTCATTTCAAAAACTTATCAAGGAATTACATGGGAGATGAATCTACTAGGTGGGACAGACTACCATCTCCAGTCACAGGAATTTCCTTATAATGGATGAGGTCACACCTTCTTCCCATAGTGGGTCAAGATCGTCGACTTGTTTCCCATATTAATAGTCAAGTTTTACTCCCATGACTATCTTAGTAGTCAAGGTTTAACACCAATACCATCTTAGTAGTCATGGTTCACTCCCAATATCAAATTAGTAGTCAATGTTCACTCCCAAGACAATCCAAGCAGACAAAGTCCATTACTGAACTGGTTTCACTTACCATTTCATCTGTGTATATCTTATGAGATATAAATCCTTACCCAGTGCATTAGAGAAAGATATAGGTCCCACCCTTCACACAGTGAAATCATACATACACGTGCCAGAAGATAATAAAACATTCATATTATCATGACCCATAAAAAGAGATGCATTTCATAGACATCATATCATTACCTATGAAATGAAATGAGTATCAAAAAAATTTCATCGTATTATAACCTATGTAAAATATATAGGTTTCATAGTCATTTCATCCTAGAATAACCCATGAAAAGAAATGGGTTTCATACGAATTTTATCATGGTATAACTCATGGAAGTGAAATGGGTTTCATAAAAAACATGAAATATTAAACATAAATCATGCATAGAAATAAATATAATTGTGTCCTTAGATCATATCCCAAGTAAATTATAAACTATATTAAATTATTTCATCATATATTGAGAATGATTCTGAAAGATAACATGAAGCAGTTGTTAAGGAAAATAATTATAAGATAATTATATATCTACCAAAGAACTATATTATTATATAAATTACCATATATGATTTTATTGTGACTTTATATTACCCTTTTATGAATAATTTAATGTTAATATTACGTTTCAGGTAATAACCAAGTTGTTTTTATATATATGTTTTGACTTTTTATTCTTAATAATTTTAATTAGACCAGAATTTAATTATTTCAAGAATGTAATAAATGATATAAATATAATATATATTCAGTGTACAAGTATTTATAATAATCTATAGAATATATAAATATAAAATGAAATACACCATTCATGGATTCGGTAGGTCGTACGTATGAATGAACACTTTTTCCGTTTTCTTTTCATATTGAAAGAAAGAAAGTAAATGACACACACATATATATATATATATTATAACTCCATTATAATTATTATGTTATATATATAATATAATTTTACTAAAACCATACTTAATATATTCCATGTAAACTGTGAATGAATCACATCTCTTTGAGGACGCGGTAGTCAACACGTCCACTATCAAAGTTATCATATTCGCAAAAAAATTAAAGAATAAAGATATGTGTTATATAATAATTTAAGTAGAATAAATAAACCATAAATATCATATATATCACATAAAAATATTAATTCCGTCATTATCCCCAATCATTAAAGGTGGTAATGGAAGAACAGATGACATAGGTTCGCGAGGCGGTAGTCCTCCATACACACGAACGATGGTTCCATATCCCATTTGATGGAAGTGGGTCTGATTTAAGGTAAAAACATAACATAAAAATATCTCAATATATTTAAGATAGTTAGGTTATTATATAGTCATGGAATAAGAATAATTGTGGGGGTGGAGAAATAAATAAAACAAAAGTTCTTGTTAATGGATGTTACATCCTCTTTGGGTAATTCCTTTTTGGTTTTCTTCAAAAAAAAAATAATTTGGTTTGATTTATTCCAAAATTGAGGATTTTAAGATGTTATAATGGATTTTTTGGGATTATTTGTGTACTTTAGGGATAATAAAAAAGGATTTAGAGGTGTGAATAAGTTAGGGGGAGTTCCCTTTTATAAGTGGAGGGATATGACAAACTTGAAATTTTTGAAAAAACATTGTCTACTCCCAACGTTTTTACCTACAAAGAGACTTCCATAACACACAAAAGTATATAAATGAAGGTTTAGGGTATACATATGGACATAAAATTGGTTTTTGGAAAGTTTATTCTCGTTTTAACACCTTAATATTTATGTATAAACACTAACTAATCTTGTTTTTACCTTAATCGTTGTAATTAATTTTAATTAATTTCACTAATATTTTTGGTAAAAAAATAATTTTACCTTATTATAAATTATAAATTATTATTATAAAATATATGGAATTAGTTTGGACAAATTATAATCACATAAGTGGGAGAAATTAATTTAATATTAATTCCACAAATAGGATGAAAGAACAGGTTTTTAAAGTGAAAATGTTGAAACGATTGAAATGTTTTTATATCCAATTTCAATTAAACTTTGATTCCAATGAAATAAATTATATTAATGGATGTATAATTGATATAAATAAACTTTAAAACCAATTTAAGATATAATTTAACTATAAAATTAAATCATATGAAAAAGCATCTTTCAATTAAAATTCAGTATTTTTCACTATTCATCAAAAATGAAACTTCTCGAAAAACACTAAAAAAATAACCCTAACATAATTTTTACATTTAAATTTAAATAATGAAGTTTAATTTTTAAAATATAATTTATAATAGTTTCAAATTTTATATTTAAAATATATAAACACCTTTAAAAGGTGGTAAAACTACCTTTTAGAGAAAATATATATCCTTATGTGTAAAATTGGTTTTATTCTAATCACTTTTCTAGAAAAAATATAATATGAATGTTAATTAGTTGAATATATATATATATATATATTATTAAAATAACTTATCAAAATTTGTTCAATTAATTTATTGAGGTAAAGCATGTTTGATTGCATAAAAATAGTTTTCCAATAAAAGATTTCCTATATTTTCAAAATGGTTTTATTTTCATTTTTATTTAATTTTACATAAAATAATTGTTCTTATATACATGTTTAAATAATATTTTCATAATTTAATTAATAATATTCATAACCTCCCTTCTAATGGCTAGGTAAAAATAATTATAATATTTTAATAATAATATTAATAGTATATTGTAGTTTGGTAAAACTAGGTCTTGCATGTCACAAAAGTTATCAAAGGAACTCATAATTGTGTTTAACATAAGCCAAACATAGTGTCTCTTATAGAAAAATATTTTCTAAGTGTTTCATGTAGTGTAAGATTGACTTGGTGTTGCGTATAAAGCAAGAATAATTTGGTGCTTTAATATAACCCAAGCTATATTTAGTGCGATGTGAAATAAAAAATATAGTAAAGTTTAAATTAATTCGAAAAAAAATATTTCACTAAATATTGAGGTGTTACATTCTACCCATTAAAATGAATTTCACCCTCAAAATTTGTTTGGGTTATCAAAGGATTTATACTTGGAAGTTCCTTTCATAGAAATCCACTTTGTAAAAATTAATACTAAAACTTCCTTTAAGAAAATAATGTTGTAACCACAATGGTTACACAAAGTAACTCATAACTAGGTTTAAAAATATGAGAAAATAGTTGGGAGGTGAATATTGGACATGGAAGAAAAGTAGAAATAATTATTTATAGAGGTAAATATCACTGATCACAATTAAGTGATTGATCAATGGAAAGTTAATGGACTCAAAACAATAAATCTGTGATGATTTATAAGACCATCAGTCTAATAGAAATGAAGGTAATAGGATAAATCTATTTAAATATCATTTTCCTAGAGTTGAATATTTTTTTACAAGAATATATACATAATTTATTTCATTCTATTCCATATTCACAATCTCACCCTTTGGTTATGCCTTGATCAATTCTCACTTTATCTCTAACTCTGGGAAATGAAGGTGAATTTGTTATTCCTAAAGAACTAACATTTCATGAGATCAATAAATATAATGATAATTCTTTCCATCCATCATTAGTTAACATCATATAAAAATGTTTAGAACATGTTATATAATATGAATAAATCCTCATATGGTGAGATAATATTTTAATCTCTACAACCTCATATAATGTTTGACATAAAACATTCCATAAAAAGTTAACCTTGCGACCCTTTCAAAATATTAAAATCAAAAAATTTAGAAATGAGGTCACTAAATTTCTCAAAGTCATATTAACATTGATACCCATATATCATAAAGAATATCTTGGTTGTCACATGTGAATACCTTTATCATGTATTCTCTTGAAAAATGGTAACAATCTAAATTAACATAAAACCTTATTGAAAACATGCATGATTCCATATTCAAAATATTCCTAAACATATTCCTTAAATTTAAAAAAAGTTTTTAAAATTATTCCAGGATAACATTGACCACTTTATCGACAAATCAATAATCAGTTACAGGGTAATAAATACTATCCAATTTACTTTATCCATGCCAATCATCTCTTTATCCAAGCTAAACACAATTTTCTCAACATTAGGAACACATTAATGGTTACCTTCCTTTAAAAAAATATCAAATTTACATTAAATCACTTTTTTATGTCATTAGAACCATTCAATATATCCTTTGAAATCCTTAATGAAAAAATATAATTCATGATTCATAAAACAAAATTATTTAATTCCAATACATATACACTTCAATCATCCCAATTTATTATTTAACCATTACAATGGTTCCATTATCTTATTCCTTAAAACCCCTTTCCTAGAAAATGAAACATAAATATTGTCTTAAGGTTTCTAAACCTCAATTTATTCATTCTTCTTATGTTTAATGTAAACAATACTATTAGAACAAACAATACCTTTCACATGTCATTCACCATCTCTTTATCTTCATCAGTATAACCAAATATCATGCCACCTTCCTGATTTTCTTCATCATATTTCCACTTAGGGCATTGATTTTAATAATTCCTATACTTTACACATCTAAAAATTTAATTTTAACCCTATTCATTGTAGTTTACACTATTGACTAAGACTAGAAAGAATAGTATGAGCAATACTTATCATAGAAGAAAACCACATACTAAAACCAAAGATAAAATCAATTACACATTTGGGTTATCCTTAGAGACATACCTAGAAATATACTTATAAATATCCCTAGTTATATCACTAATGTTTTCTTATCCTAGTTTCCAAAGGTTGAATAAAACTGTACTTTAATACCAACTATAGTGACCCATACATAACATATGTGGTGATTTTATAATTTTAGATGAATATTCATCATAATACCAAAGTACATGCTCGAGGACCATAATAGTTTAGTGGATTTAGAAATTGGGAACCTAATTTTATAATTTTTTGAAATATCATCAACATCTACAATAAATATCATCCCCCTTAGTACCCCTACATGAAACCTTTCTTCATAACAAGGGGAAATGAAACATAAGAAAGGATGAGCTCATATGATCAGTAAGGGTAAAAATAAAGGATATACATAAGAAAAACATGGACATAAGGGTTTGAGAACATTAACATAACATTTCAAGATCATACCCTGATTCTCAAAGATCATAATCAGGATTCACTACATAAATATTAGCAGTTCATAAGACATGAATCATAAGTAAATCAAAGAGCATGAGTACTGTGACCATATCATTGTCATAATACATAGAATTGTAGAATACAAATAAGCATATAAAATCATTCCGTATAAATCAGGTTTCATTTCCAAAACTTATCAAGGAATATTATGGGGGATGAACCTATAGGGTGGGATACACAACCATCCCCAGCCACATCCCTTTATTTGTAGAGGATAATGTTACACCTTCTTACCATTGTGGGTCATTCCCATCAAAAGTTTCCTATCTTAGTAGTCAAATTTCACTCCAAAGACCATATTAGTAGTCAAGGTTCACCCCCAAGACCATATTAACGGACAAATTCCCTTACCACAATGGGTTCAATCTCCATTTCATCCATTTATATATCATGAGATATAAATATTTACCAAATTCATTGGATGGAGATTTAGGTCCCACCCATCCCATAATGAAATCATATATACATGTTCCAAAAGATAATAAAACATTCATCGTATCTTGACCCATAAAAAGAGAAGAGTTTCATAAACATAATATTATAACCCATGAAATGAAAAGGGAATAATAAAAATTTCATAATATTATAACTAGTGAAAATATATTGGTTTTGTAATGATTTTATCATAGAATAGCTCGTGACAATAAATGGATTTCTTAAGCATTTTATAATGGTATAACACATGGAAGAGAAATGGGTTTCATAAAAAACAAGAAATATTAAACATAAACCATTTAGTGAAATAATGAGAATGGTGTCCCTAGATTACATCACTAATAAATTATAAAATATATCAAATTAATTCATATTATACAGAGAATTATTTTGAAAGTTATCATGGATCATTTCTTAAGGAAAATAACCTTTCTTTGAAAATAAAATTTTAAGGCATAAATAATTTTCAAAATTAAACACTTTGAAATAAAATTTAAAAACTTATAAAATAATATTTAAAAATAATTAAATCATTTCCTGAGGAAAATATCAATTCTGATTAAAAAATCACATTTTAAAACATAAAATATTTTGAAAACTATTTTCTTTGGAAATAACCTTGAAAAATTATAAAGGAAGATTTTAAAACATTTAATCACTTTTTAAAACACAATGTTTTTCCAAAATCCATTTCCTTTAAAATTAGCTTCAAAGTTAATTTAAAAACATTTTTAAAACATTTTTAGAAAACATTGTTTTTGAATAAAGTATATTTCCAACTGAAGAGAGAAATAATGCCATATTTTCATAAAAACACCTTCTTAGTTATATTATGTACCAAAGATTTAAAAAATGGTACTATTAAATTAATATATCATGAATAACCATAGGTGAATAAATTTATTGAGAGTTATTGATATATAGATCATATAATTTTATCAATGGAATTATAATTGCAACCAATCCCGATAAATGATGATATTGTAGCAATAATCTCATACCACTTTGGTAACATTGAACCACGATAACAATTAAATAATAGCATTAAATGAATCTTTGAATATCATTAAATGAATTATATTCATGATATATCATGTCAAAGGTAAGTACATAGAGCTCATAAAATAATATAGGTTTATAACATGACATGTATCTCAAAGAAGGAAAATTGAGACAAAATCACTTTACCAACTTGGTAAATTTTGAAACACAAACCTCATGGAAGAGTGATAATAAAATATAAATTTAAATAAATTTTTTTAGGATAATAATTATATAATAAATTCATGGGAATTATATACACCACACAAAATAAAATTGTGTTGAATATGGCATAAGTCTCACAAAAATAAAAGTGAGACTAAAAATCCCCATGCTACTTGAGTAACTTCTGAATCCTGAGATATGTTAAATTATAAAATGAAGTTAAAATCATAATATCATAAAATAAAATAAATTAATGAGATGAAATGTCTTAGGTTATTATATATACCACACAATAAGAATAAGTGTTGAATATAGCTTATGTATAACAAAAATTAAAGTGAGATGAAAAAACCTTTACCTAATGTGTCAAATTTATTCATTCAAATTAAAAACTCAAATATAATAAATATAATATTATTATATATCTTATAAAAAACCATATTATTATATTTAATACCATATATTATTTTATTTTGGATTTATATTACCAATTTATTGACAATGTCAGGTTAATTTTATGTTTTGGGTAATAACCACTTTGTTTTTTTTGTATATGTTTGGACTTGTTATTATCGATACTCTTACTTAGATAATTATTTACCCATTTAAAGTACGTAAAAAATTATATAAATATCATATATATTCATTATATAATTATTTATAATAATCTATAGAATTAGGAATATGAAATGAAATACACCGTTTCTGGAGACGGTTGACCGTATGTACGCATGAACACTGTTTCCATTTTCTTGAAGTATTGAAAGAATGAAAGTAAATGAAATATTTGTATATATATTATCATTATAATAGAATTATTATTATATATATATAATATTAATTTAAAAAACCCATCCTTAATTCAGTCCATGTAAAGTGTGAATGAATCACATCGCTTTGAGGATATGGTAATCCACACGTCCATAAACAAAGTTATCGTATTAAAAAAAATGGAAATCCTGATGGTATGTGTTATATAATAATTAAATAAGAATAAATAAATCAAAAATATCTTATATATCATATGAAAACATTAATTTTATCATTATTTTGACCCTTCAAAGGCAGTAATGTTAGAACGTATGACAACAATGAGGCGGTAGTCCGCCGTTCACACAAATGATGATTGCTTATCACACTTGATGAAAGTGTGTGCGAGTTTAGGTAAAAAGGCATCACATAAAAATATATCAGTATATTTAGGATAATTATTTTATTATATAATCATATAATAATAATAATTTATGAGTTGGATGATGAAATAAACCAAAAGTACTTTTTTGAAGGATGTTACCTCCTCTTTGGGAAATTTCTTTTGTTTTGCACTAAAGGACTAACTTGGTTTTATTTATTCCAAAAGTGTGGATTATAAAATGATGGTATGAATGTTTTTAGCTTATTTAGTCATGTTTTTAATGATAAAAAGTGATTTATGGGTGTGAAGAAGTGATCGGGGTGAGTGCCCTTTTATAAGTGGAGGGAGAGGATACACTTGGCATTTTTGAAAGGAATTGTGTGCTCCCCACATTTTTACCTGACAATAGGATTAAATATCACTCAATATTTGATACATTAAGGTTTAATTCATAAATATGGATATAAAATGGGGTTTTTATTAGTATATGGTCATTTTTACTACCGAAGTTTTATGTTTAACCACTAACTAATCTTGTTTTTACCATAATCATTGTAATTAATTTTAATTACTTTCACTAATATTTTTGGTATAAAACTAATTTTAACTTATTAGATAATACAAATTTTTCTTATGAAAAATATTTAATCAATTTTTTCTATTTATAATCATATAAGTGGTTGAAATAAATATAAAATTAAGCCCAAAGACGGGACAAAACTACAAGTTCTAGAGTGAAAATGTTCAAAAGTTTGAAATTGTTTTATATCCAATATTAATATTAAATTAATTCCAATGACCTAAATTATACTAATGTTTTTTTAATTTAT
Organism: Viscum album; assembly: GCA_963277665.1. Lineage (NCBI taxonomy): Eukaryota > Viridiplantae > Streptophyta > Magnoliopsida > Santalales > Viscaceae > Viscum > Viscum album. Next base: position 503,580,425 of record OY728135.1, on the reverse strand, counting down.
CTAATTAAACTTTAAATCTAATTAAAAATATATTTTAACTATATAAATAAACTATATGAAAAATCAATTTTCAATTAAAATTCAGTATTTTTCATTATTCATCTAAAAATGAAGCTTCTCATAAAAATAAAAAAACATAACCCTAATATAATTTTTAAATTTTTATTTCAAAAATTAATTTTATTTTATAAAATAAAATTTATAAAAGTTCCAAATTTATATTTAAAATAGGCACACCATTAAAAGGAAATAGAACTACCTTTTAGAAAAATATATATATTTATGAGTAAAATTGGTTTTATTCTTATCAATTTTATAGAAAAAAAAAATATTAATGTTTATTAGTTGAATTAATTTAATATATATATCAATAAAATCATTTATCAATAGTGGTTTAATTAATTTGTTGAGGTAAAACGTGCTTGATTCCCTAAGTATAGTTTTCCACCAAAATATTTTTTATATTTTCAAAAGGGTTTTTTTTTGATTTATAGTTAAATTATCACCAAATAATAATTATTATATACATGTGTAAACCATATATTAATAATTTAATTAGTCTTATTCATAACCTTCGTTCCAACAGTTATGTGAGAACTATAATAATATTAACCATACGTTGTCGTTTGGTAAAACAAGGTCATGTGTGTCATGCAAGTTATCAAAAGAACATGGAATTCTGTGTAAAAGATAGAAACATATTGTTGTGTGTACCAAAAGATAATCTAAGTACTACATGTATCACAATATCGACTTGGTATTTTGTAAAAATCAAGAATAACTTGATGCATTTATTTAACACAAGGTATATTCAGTGTGGTGTGAGTGAGTCTAAATATTTAAATAATAGGAGAGAAGGATCAACCCTCTCCCAGTTTTGTGAACCCTTACATCTATGGTTTCTTCAATTTCTACACTAACGACCCATTTCACCTCTTCTCTCTCTGGCTGTACCGGCTTTTGCGGGCTGGTGTTCATTAAGGAATGCTTTAGAGGTAGTTTCTTCAATGGATCTTTAATCCCTTTTTTCATTCCCCCATTTTACTTCTCCATCAAGGTTTTCTTCATCATTTTCATGTTTCATCTCCCTTGAAGTTTGTCCTTTACTAGGTATCATAACATTGATGATGGTGGCGATGCTGATTCTAGTCAGCGATCGATGCGAGGCCTCTTGTATTTTAAATCTAGTTTTGTCCAGATCTAGAAGACCCTATAGATATTTCACAATTTGGGGAAGTATATTTTTAGAGGATGATGGTATTGGGGTCTTTCTGAAGATGAGGTATGTTTGGCCTTGGTTGATGGGTAGAAGTGAAATCTGGATAGATTTTAGTGTGGGGTTTCTATAGTGCCTGTGTATAAATTTTCCTTTTCTTTAGTTGAGGGTGATAGTGACACCCTAGAGGCTATTTAGTGTCTCTAGTCTCAAGTGCTAGTGTGGGGTAGATTTTATGTCAAATTCCATTTATAGGTTTGATGTTTTGAAGATATTTTGGTCATCAACTACGCATGACTGGATGTTTTATGAGGGGAAATATTAATTTTTTCTTTGGATCTGGTTTCATTTCATTTGGTGCAGAATTGCTTTTTGTAGGTACTACTTGGTATGTGACCTTAAATGAGGGATGGGTGTGTTGTCACTCATCATCGGCCATATGTTCATTTTTTTGGATGGATGGGTACTCTAAAATGAATTTTTACAGTGTATTTAGTCTTGATTTGCGTCGCATCAGGTTGACTGGCTGTGACTTTCTCACATGCTTGTCGGGTGGGCAGCTCGAAAGAGAGATAGGTGTTCCGGAACCTATCGTCCAGTCCTTCCTTCACTTCTCAGTATTGGAGGGGTTCTCTTCCTTGTTGTGATACTAGTAGGACACATCTTCTTGGCAAGGGAAAGCATTTATCGTTTACTGAATCCACTACTGCACATTCGGTCATAGGAGGATATGGAATCTCTTCTTTTGACTTTATTGATTTTTCCCTTATTGGATGCTCCAGTCACTTTTCCTTTCATTTTTCAAATTTTATTTTCCATGGAGATTGTTATGGGATACCTCTAAAATCATTTTTCAAAAGATTATTTAATATTTTATTTTCAATAAAAAGGACTTGACCCTCAACTTTTTTTAAACAAAATGTGGCATGAAATGAAAAATATCAAAAAGTTTAAAGTAACTCAAAAAAAATATTTCATAAAATATCAAGGTGTTAAATTTTGGGTCTCTAAGAAGGTGACTACAGGTTGGTGGATAGAAGAATAATATTTTAGTTGAGTTTCTAATGAATGATTCTATGAAGAACTAAAAAATGTGGACAGTTTTAGAGGTTGAGTTGTATTAACTTTATTTGATGAACATATGGTAGTAGAATTCATTCTATGTTGAAGAATCATACCATATTGTTAGGTGAAAAAACATATTGAATAGAGTTATTAATCTAATTTGGAAGGAGGAATGAAGATGAGAACCAATCAAAGAAAAATACTATAGAAAGAAATACAAATACCCCTTCACTTGTATTAAATAGTGGAATCTTATTACCTGTGTAATATGGTAATCCCACCTATGTAATATGGTGGAAGTGGTTTTAGGATTATCTCGGGGTACCCATTATATTTGGTGATTTTATAATAACATGAAATTCATCATTCCACATGAGTTTATAGGGTATAGAGTTGGTTTCCCACTGTTTCGGGTCGGTTTCGAAATGCCCAACGGTTCTATATCTGACGATACGTGGACCTGCTTTCCAAAGGCAGGCGTTCGCTGGGCGATTTGGCCAGCGACACTTAAGAACTCACATTGGTCGAGAGGATGGGAAGTCAGGCTCATTGCACCCTTTTGGGGGGAATTATTGCATGTTCCAGGACTCTCTTATAGATTTAAGATGTATTCATATGTTCATGAATATTTTGTTTGTACCCAAGCATAGTATCCACAGACTTCTCTTGGTGGGGAATGGTCAGTAGGACGTAGGGATTCAAAATCATTTATTCCCGAGGTTTACCATCCCTCGTTGTATTAATGACCCCGAGGAGTCGGGACTCATTGAGGCGGTACTAGGAGTGGTGCGGTGAACCGATGTGAAGATAGTTGGATCGACCAGTTGTTGGGCTTGAACCTCGGGGAGGCTTCCATTGTACCCTTCTTAGGAGATAGGGATCAAAGTCCACGTAGTTAGAATGGGAGTTTCGGGGAACGATGCGAATGTGGACTCGGGGGTACGATGGTGATTGGGCTTGAACCTCAAGGAGGCTTCCTACATATCCCTATGTTAGGGAATCAAAGTCCTCGTAGTTATCATAATCTTGGGGCTTACGCTCTGAGGCAGCCCAGAGTAATGGATTGGGGCTTACACTCTGAGGAGGCCCATGGTGTAGATTGGGTCTTACACTCTGAGGAGGCCCATGGTGTGGATTGGGGATTACACTCTGAGGAGGCCCATAAGAGGATTCATGGTTGATGCCTACTCTAATTCCACAGGATTCATGCTCGGTGTGAGAAACAAGAGGCAGCAGAGACCATACAATCACGTCACGAAAGGTGTGTCCGTGGGAAGTTGAGTGGGGATTATGCATAGCGTGGCCCATAAGGTCAGGGCTTACTCCAGGATGGACGCCCAAAGTGACAAAGTGCAACGGGAGAGGTAAAGAGGTTCTCCTGTTCCCATCACCTCTCTTGTTCCCGGGGGAAGTACGGAAGCGCATGGGGGTTCCTTCTGATGGGTATTTTACTACCCCCCAAATAAGGGAGAAGTGTCGCGGCCTCAATGAGTGGAGGGGCAGAAAGGGGACTCCTGAGCTCAGACTCCACATTACCGTGAGAATGTGAACCCAAGAATGTTTCAGAAATCCACCCAAGGTTCGGAGCAACCCCTTTACCCCTGCTTATAGTGGGTATGTGAACTCAAGATGGCGCGCTGATGCGCCTGAGGGTTCTACCACACAGGTCTGGTGGATCTGGTGGAGGCCTCGGCTCAGGGCCGATGATTGGGCCAACGAGGGGGTTACAGAGGATCAGGTCATATTGGGTGGATTTTATCTGGCTCAGGGAATGGGAACTCTGAAGGATCTGGCAGGCCACACAGGTGTATGTGTGGTGGCACCCTTCGCGTAGGGAAGTGCTACACGGCTGGCGAAGCCGTCCGCGAACCAAGGTGGTTTGCGTACTAATAAAAATTCCGCGAACCATGGTGATTCGTGGCTTGGCAGGGATCCCGCGAACCAGGGTGGTTCACATCTTTGAGTTCAGTCCGCGTACCAGGGTGGTTCGTGGCGGGTTCCATGCGACCAGCGGAGGCCAAGGGTGGCACTGATTGGGGGTTCGTCGGTCGGGGCTTCGCCCATGCAAGAGGGTGCTACGCGGTGCGACAGATCAGAAAAGGGGCATAAAATCCCTGGTCCGTGGGGAGTTCATCCACGGAGGGGCCATGGTTTGTAGTCTTCTTTTCTTTGTTATTTTAAGTTCTCGGTTCAACAAGTTATTATGAATTTTCAGTTCTTTATTAACCTGCTTCCAGCTCCATACCTATTCTGGTTCGTGGACTGGAACTTCGTGGTTTACGAAATCCTAAGCTCCTTCCTTCAAAATCCTTCCACCCAAATCTGGTCGATCTCCCTTCGAATCCTCAATCCTCTCTAGAGCTCTTCCCCCTCAACATCCTTTTATAGAGTGGGGAAATAGATATATCTGTGGTCATGTGGAACCTTTTGAAGAGGCCCATGATCGGGGACCCGGTTCACAGATAACTTGGTCAATCCGTAATTCACGGGTGCATCGAGCGCATCTCCCCCCGTGAACCAAACGAGCTTGGGGAGTGCTTCGCGGCTGCGGAGGGATCTGCCTCCATTCCGCGAATGACAGTGGATGAGGATCGATCTGGTTGATGCGGTCTGCAGCTGGGATGGTTCGTGACGGTGGACCGGTTCGGCACCTATCCTGTTTCGCGCCCACAGAGGATCTCCACCTCCATTCTGCGAATGACAATAGTCTGCGGAGGGGGTGCTTCGTGGAACCGGCCGCAGGGCGTCATCATTTGGGCCGGTCTGTGGACCGGTTCGGCTTTGTACATCCTTTGAGTTTTATCCATTCTGCCCCCCAATATTTCTTGGGGGGGGATTGGGTAGAATCTACTTTGCAGATTTTTTTCAGGACCCTACAAATGCCCTCCATTGGAATAGGGTCCGATCGGAATGAAGAGGTGGCCATTCCGATGCAGAGTGGTCCTGAAAATTGGATGGTTTGCGGCAGAGGAGTGGATCCGGTAGGGGACCACACCTATAAATACAGGGACCCTTTGTTTGTCTTTTACCAGATTCTTCGCGAAGCCAAAGACCTCTCAGTTTTTGTCTCCATGCGCTCATTCCTTCGTGAAACGCCTCGTCCGCGAACCAACTGCCACATTCCGTGAACCATTCCTCCTTCGTGGGTTCCTTCATCTGCGAACCAATTTCCCAACCGTGAACGAACTGCCACTTTCTGCAAACCATTCCTCCTTCGCGGTTGCCTTCATCCGCGGACCAATTTTCCAACCGCGAACTAATAATTTTAATTAATTAAAAAGTAAGTCACAAATGGCCGTGGAGGAATTCGCTCCGTGGACTGAAATCTTCCAAATTATAAATTTTGTTAGTCTTCTGAATCTAATTATTTAAACATGGGATTAAGATTCCGCAGAGCAACTTGGTTCGTGGTTTTCTGGCCAATGCTCCGCGGGCCAGGGTACCACGGACTGCTTCCGTGCAGGGTTGGTTCATGGGATGCAGTCATCGCGAACCACCTTTTGAGGCCTGATCATGAAGTATTATCGATTCCTTTGTCCAGATTTTATTATTCCAGACTAACCATTTTCTGGTCTTCATAATACAGGGATAAAACATGGTTCCCTCTCGCCCTGCACCCAGGACTGTCGCCAAGCCTCTCTCGATTGGTGATCGACGCCTAAAGGATGTGGCCGGCTCTATTAAGGATGGAATCCGCCACTCCTCGCTGTACTCCTTCCTTGCCGATCGACTCTCCAAGTCAAAGTGGAAGTACCCCTTTTCCAATAGCCTTCCTGTATACGGGTTCAGTTTACTGTCTGATACAATGATTCTGGTACCATCTCATGACAACAATCCTGCCGCATGTGTATTTACTAGCACAATCCCTCGATCTGTGATATCCTCTAGAGGGTGGAGTTCCGTAAAGAATAAGCTGTCAGATCCATGTTGAATCACCTTATTGTGTCCCCAACAGGGGAACAACATTAGCTGGACTGGACAATTCATTGTTACCAGAGCATTGCCCGCAATGCGATGGTAAACAACCAGCATGGTTGGTCAGCGGTCCGGGACCTTAGGCCCGGAGGGGCATTTAAGTCATTGGATTGGGGGTGGCCCTTTTGGGTTCGCTAGATCTATGCAGAGTTTGAGGCAGATTTTCAAGCCTTAGGATTATATGAAGCTTCCTGGGTGTCCCAAACCTATACCCATCAACCTCAAGCCCTCTCCAGGCAACTTATGAGCCGTTGGAGTCCGGACACCAGCACATTTCACCTGGTCCATGGTGAGGTGGGTTGACAGAGCGAATTTACATGCATATTTTTGATCAAATAATGAGTTTTTTAATGTTTCTAGATGATAATACCCATTTATTTTATTGTTTTATTAAAATAATAGGTAATTTGAGTTTTAGAATGAAAATGAGAAAAATTGTGAAATGTACATAATTCTGGATTTTGTGACATATTTTTAACACAAGGGTATTTTTGTCATTTCATAAAAAGTATAATTTCCTATTCAGTGAATCTAATTTTTTTAGAATATTGTTTTTATTTACTTCATCTTTTTCTTCTGGACCAGGAGCTGATTCGGCCATTTAGTGGTCCTAAGAATTCATTGAAGTTTGACATTTTTTCGGGTAAACAACGTGGACCACACCACTGTAACGGAACCACAACTCAGCCTAAACATCTTCCAATCCGTTTCTTCAACTTGGGGAGGAAAGAGGACTCAAATATTTGTTCAAAAAATAAATTAAAAGGATTTTGGAATCCATTAAGGTGGCTATTTAACGACATATTCTTAAAGGAACCTTTCTGGAAGCTTAGTCCGGAAACAGAAGCCTTCAATGAAAAATTCATAACTTATTCATCCGGTGTCAAACGTCTCTGATATTTTGAGGGTGCACGTCCGACACATTTATGATCAACATTGAAGAAGAGGTCCACACGTGAAGCGGCCATTATGGTTCCAAAAATGCACAATCGTTCGTAGGAAAGAAATATGCCTATAAAAGGAGAGGAGCTCCTGCCTCCCAATTCATTCCTTCACATCCCATTCCAGCCAGTGAAAAGCATCGAAGAGGAGGAGAGAATACTCCTACTTGTTCTTCATTCATAATTCCTTCCTCCATGTTTATTTTTTATTTTTATTCAATGACCCCACCTTGCATGGGAGGGTAGAATATTTGGTGATTGGGTGAAGGGAAGGGGGACCCCATTTTGTGATGTTTGAGTTTCTGAAGTTTAATTCAAATGAATAATTTTCTTTTAATTGAATGATTATAAATTTAATTTATTTTTGAATTTAAATTAAATAATATTGTATTTTTATTTATTCTTAAATATTAAATTTCTTTGATTTAAATATTATTCTACCTTTGCTTGATCTATTCATTTTTAAACTGATTGGTTAATCATTGAAGAAAATCAACTAAGGGAGTGATTTGGTGATTAATAAATCATGTGGAGAAATTAAGATAGATTAATTTAATTATTTAGGGAAGTAAATAACATATTTGGTATTTCCTAGGTAATTAATATTAGTCCATTAAGATTTCTACACTTTGATAAATAATTAAATCAAAGGTGAAACGAAGAAACAATTGTTATTAAATTCACTTAATTATTTTTTCTAAAACCAAAGGATTCATATTTTCTTAAAAACTATGATGACATCACAAATGAGAAAACCCAACCTAAATCTAATCACTTATCTCTCATATTAAATTCACAAACCTTTTTAAGAAAACCTCTTACTTTCTTAAATCATTCAAACTTGTTATTTTTTAAGTGACACCAAGATTAAACCACTGCTCCTTGGAGAACGAAATTCTGGTTACCATTCATACTACACCCTTAGGTGGATTTAATTTTTTTTCCACACCACACGACAAGTGTGTGTCAAAAATGGCATCGTTTCTGAGGAGCATGTGTAAATCTGCATGACCAGGACCTCAAACGAGGAACTACTTGATTTCAACCCTGAGATAGAAAGAACATTGTTTACTAGGCGTAGGAATCTCAATATTGAAATCAATTTTGAAGAAATATGTTTATAAGACTCAAGTGTCCAATTAAAACCATCAATAATGTAAATAACCCTAGACAAACCTTGAGGGACCTTTGTGCCCCACAATTTGCTAACCAGCATAATCGGTTAAACATGCCTGAACAACTAAATGATTTTGAGTTACGAGTAAACATGATTCCTATGCTACCTAAATTTCATGGCCTTGCAGGTGAGGATCCCAATCGACACATTCTAGAATTTAGCCATGTGTGTTCAAGCTTCAAACCAAGAGGAGTAGCAGAGGACAAAGTGAAGTGGAAAGCATTCCCTTTTTCACTTGAGGGAGTAGTGAAGGAGTGGTTGTATACCTTACAACTTGGAGAAATACAAGACTAGGATGATCTCCAACAAAGTTTTATGCAAAGTTTCTTCCCAACCTCCTGGAGTACAGAAATCAGAAAGGAGATATACGTCATTCGACAAGCTACCGGTGAGACTCTTTATGAATATTGGGAACGATTCAAGAAGCTTAGCGTGAGTTGCCCACACCAACCAATAGAGGAGCACCAATTCCTTGTCTTTTTATACCAAGGACTCCTGGACAGCGATAGAAACCTTTTGGATGCATCCTCTGGAGGATAATTGATTGAAAAATTACCCGGAGAAGCCTGAATCCTGATTGAGAAGATTGCCCAGAATTCACAACAATTCGGGACAAGAAGCACTGGTACAAGAGGGATGCATGAGGTAAGAACTTCTGACTCATCTCCTCTTCTTACAACACTAATTCAAGAACTAACAAGCCTTGTGATGCAAATGGACATCAAGAAGGTGAATGAGAATCCATCTCCACCTAAGGTATGTGGGTTATGTTCATCACAAAATCATTACACTAATCAATGTGCTGAGATACAGGATATAGAAAGTTGTGCAGCTGCATTCCAGCAAAGGCAATTCCCACAAAATCAATAATGGAGAGAAGGTCAAACCCAACAAGGATATGGAGGACAACAAAACTAGGCCAGACCGCCATTTCAACAGCAATTTCAGAACCAGACACCGTACAAGAATCCCTTTCAACCACAACATTCATTTCAACCACCACCATTCCAACGAAGGAATTTTGAACAACCTCCAACAAGTTCTGAGAAGTTCCGCTAAGAAACAGCGATTGAAGAGCTGAAGAAGACTGTGAAATTTTTTTACAACAAGTTTGATAACGTTATGGATCTTTTAACTAGGAATCAAGGAAAAATCCAAGACCAAACTATCTCAAATCCAAATGAGAATATTAGTGAAATTACAACTCGAAGCGGTAAGGAGATTCCACCACCTGAGCCAAGTAAGTTTGATGATTCCAAACAAAAACCTGAAGAAAAACTCATCCACCCCAATAAAAAGGCAGAAACAAAAATTCAAAGGCAACAAAGAGAGAAAGGAGGAAACAAAGTACCATTCCCTTCTGCACTAACTCGATCATCAAAGGCTGAAGAAGAAAAAATTCAAAAGGAGATCCATGAAACCTTTCAAAAAGTGGAAATCAACATTCCCTTACTAGATGCAATATGCCAAATACCCAAATATACAATGTTTCTGAAGGAAATATGCACCAAGAAAAATAAGCGTGATGAGGATGATAAAATTAGTTTCGAAAAGAGTGTCTCAGCCGTTTCCACCCCACCTTTACCCAAAAAATGTCAAGATCCAGGGACATTCTATATTCCCTGTACAATGGGTTCTTTAGATTTTTCTAATGCTTTGTGTGACCTTGGTGCATCCATAAATGTAATGTCTAATTCTGTTTTATCTTCTTTGAAAATAGGTGAGGTGAATCCCACACGAGTGGTTATCCAAATCGCAAATGGATCCACTGTTTATGCAGCTGGAGTTGTGGAAGACGTGCTAGTAAGAGTTAGAGAACTCATTTTTCCAGTATACTTTTATGTACTCACCATGGAGGAGGACAATACACCAAAATATTCACCCATAATTTTGGGAAGACCATTCCAAAAAACGAAAAAAATAGTCATCAATTTACATGAAGGAACTCTGACCATGGACCTATGAAATAACAAGGTCAACTTCAATGTCCTTGACTCAAAAAGAATCCCGTCAAGCAACCATTCCCTCTTTGCAATTTCCCACGGAGAAGCTAGTGATCCCATTAATGATTCAGAGAGAAAAATATCATTATAGGAGCTAAAAGAAATCAGAATAGAATATTTTGGAAATTCGAGGACTTACAAAGGAAGAACCAGGGTGGAACAAGATAGACTGATCCAACCAAATACCTTTCAACCAGGAGACCAAATTCTACCATATAATTCAACATTGAAGCGAATTCCAGGTAATCTTCGTTCTAGGTGGGAAGGTCTATTTCTTGTAACTAATGTATATCCTTTTGGTACCATTAAGGTTGAGAATAAAGGAGGAAACCCATTCCCAATAAAAAGGAAAAGGCTGAAGAAGTTATTTGGAATTTTACCTCAAGAACCGGTGGAGGAGGTCAATGTTCTCCAACCAATATACTGATTTCTTTTCATAAGGTAAGGTAGAGAAAACAACATTAAACAAAGGCGCTTACAGAAGGCAACCCAAGATTCTATGTTTTCATATAATTTAGTAGTTAGTTACCTCTTACATCACCCAATTGAGCTATAATGGAATGGTTCTTACACTGGTATGAGTGGATTAAATTTTTCAAGAACCATCATGGAAGGAAACCACAAGGCAGACCCAAGAACAAGAGATATAGGAACAAAAGATTTATGTCAAAAGGGAGTTCACTTTTCATGATTATCATTTAAAATCCCTTCATTTTTTTTCATCAAAATCATGTTTTGAGCTTTAAAGTTGAAATTTCATGCCCATACTTGAATTCATATTTTACTCGACTTATCTAAGAGACATGAGTTGCTTAGGAACCCAATGATTCCATGTTTTAGATTTCAATGTTTATATGATTAAATTATTGAAATACAGAATTTTATTTTTAAATATGAAGTATAGATATTGAAATGATGACTCATGATTTGAAGGAATTAATTAATTCATGTAAATGAAATTCTCAACCATATTTCATGCTTTGAATTTCTGAAATTTATGTGAATTGATTTATTATTATTATTCATGCCATGAGTGATTGTCCAATTTTATATTTCTCATTCCTAAGAGGATTTCAAGACCAATTATTTCCTATTTATTCTTGAGTATATTTCTTGAGTGATCTTGGGACATGTAACCGACTAGAACTTGTATTGAAACTTGTCAAAGCTATGACTGTAAAAAAACACATTTTAAATTATTGAGGCATCCTTTGAACATCCACCTATCCTTAAAAGACCACCTTTACATCAATCCTTCTTTTATCCCATAGAGACCATGAATGAACTTTATAGGGATGAGCCATGCTTCAAGCCATTTTTATCCATTCCTACCCTACTTTTGGTATTTTCATGATATTTTAAAGTTGAAGTGTGGGGGTAAAGGGAATCATGGTGGACGGGATGATACACATTGTGAGGAAGAAGTGTGGGGGTGTTATTGTGGGAATTTTAAAAGGTTGTGAAATCATTCATTATACTCTATTGTTTTCCCCTATTGAACTAAAATAAATAAATAAAAATGACAAAAATAAAAAAAATAGTATAATGGGTTTTGATTTTGGAGAACCAAAAATCACCATTTTCCAGACCAATGATCTTATGGTCGTATGTGGTTAGGTGATGGATGTGAGGTTTGATCTAATCATAACTTTCGAAAAAATTAAAGAGAATGTACAAAATAAAAAAATCAAGAGGGTGCACAAATCATCCATTATGCTTAATTGAGCATAACATTTTCTTTGAGTTTTGGGAAGTGGGTGTTGCTATTTTGAAGGGGAGAATTTAATTATAGTTTTACTTTTAATATCATGAATTGTACTTTAGAAATTAGCCTCCTCCTTGAGCCTAAATTTTTAAAGCATCAAATCCTACCAACCTTAAGCCTCAAAGTCATTTGAACCTTTATTGCAAGTACTCAGGATTTTATGTGTCTTTTTTCTTTACAAAGTGGAGATAGTAGTTCATTTACAAGCCTATAGATAAGAAGCATATTTTAATGATATGAGCATAACTCTACTTTAATTGTATCATGATTGATGAGAGAAAAAAAAGTGAGGTAAATCATGACATGACATGTTTAATAATGATGAATCAATGAGCTTGAATGAATGAAAGTACAAGTTGCATCAATTTTCAAATGGGAAAAGTAAAATATGTGAATTACTAGTTTCTTTGAAAAATGGGAACTTAAATTGATATTTTATGCAGATTTTTGAAAGTTTGATTTTATATTGTAAATTGTTTGATTTTAATGCATTGAAATTTGAATATTGGTAACATTGGTGTCCTCTGATTTCTATGTTGAGATTTTATGCTTGAGGACGAGCATAGTTTAAGTGTGGGGGTATTTGATAGAGCAAATTTACATGCATATTTTTGATCAAATAATGACGTTTTTTAATTTTTCTAGATGATAATACCCATTTATTTTATTGTTTTATTAAAATAATGGGTAATTTGAGTTTTAGAATGAAAATGAGAAAAATTGTGAAAAGTACATAATTCTGGATTTTTGGACAGATTTTTAACACAAGGTTATTTTTGTCATTTCATAAAAAAGATAATTTCAAATTCAGTGAATCTAATTTATTTAGAATCCTGATTTTATTTTTCTTCATCTTTGTCTTCTGGACCAGGAGCTGATTCGGCCATCTAATGGTCCTAAAAATTCATTGAAATTTGACATTTTTTTGGGCGGACAGCGTGGACCACACCACTGTAAAAAAACCACAACTCAGCCTAAACATCTTAAAATCCATTTATTACACTTGGGGTGGAAAGAGGACTCAAATAGGCGTTCACACAATAAATTACATGGAGTTTTGAATCCATTAAGGTAGCTATTGAACGATATATTCTTAAAGGAACCTTCCTGGAAGCTTTATCCAGAAACAAAATCCTTCAATGAAAAATTCATAAATTCTTCATCCGCAGTCCAAATTCTCAGAAATTTTGAGGGTGAACGGCCAACATATTTATAAATAACATTGAATAATGGGTCCATGCGTGAAGAGACCATTTAAGGGTCCAACAAAGTGCAAAAATTTAGAGGACAGAAATCTGACAATAAAAGGAGAGGAGCTCCTGCATCTCAATTCATTCCTTGACACCCCATTCCAGCCGGTGAAAAGTATCGAAGAGGAGGAGAGCATCCTACTAATTGTTATTCATTAATAATTCCTTACTCCATGTTTATTTTTTATTTTTATTCAATGACCCCACCTTGCATGGAGGGGTAGAATATTTTGTGATTGGGTGAAGGGAGGGGGGACCCCATTTTGTGATGTTTTAGTTTCTGAAGTTTAATTCAAAATTCTTTTATTTTAATTGAATAATTATCAATTGAATTTATTTTTGAATTTAAATTAAATACGATTGTATTCTGATTTATTCTTAAATATTAAATTTCTTTGATTTAAATATTATTCTACCCTTGCTTGATCTATTCATTTTTACACCGATTGGTTAATCTATGAAGAAAATCAACTAAGGGATTGATTTGGTGATTTCTAAATCACGTGGAGAAATTAAGATAGATTAATTTAATTATTTAGGGAAGTAAATACCATATTTGGTATTTCCTAAGTAATGAATATTAGTCCATTAAGATTTCTACACTTTGATAAATAATTAAATCAAAGGTGAAACGAAGAAACAGTTGTTATTCAATTCACTTAATTATTTTTTCTAAAAACAAAGGATTCATCTTTTCATAAAAACTATGGTGACATCACAAATTGGAAAACCCAACAAAAATCGAATAACTTCTCTCTCATATTAAATTCATGAACCTTTTTAAGAAAACCTCTTTCTTTCTTAAATCATTCAAACTTGTTATTTTTTAAGTGACACCAAGATTAAAACACTGCTCCTTGGAGAACAACATTCTGGTTACCATTCATACTACACCCTTATGGGGATTTAATTGTATTTTCCACACCTCACGAAAAGTGTGTATGATGGGTATTAGTCTTTGGGATGTCTTCCAGATTTCATGGGTCCCTATCATTTGGGGTATATATGAAGAATTCCTGCCTCCCTATACCGTGTGGAATGCTGAAGAGAGGACTCCCCCTGGAGAATCAGCTCATTGACCAGGCCCAAAGCATTCAAAGGATACGTCCGCAAAAAATCTTGTCCCGTACCATGAATGGGTCAAGTGTTTTTCTAGAGAGAACAAGTCCGTGGCTCTCCCACGTAGGCTCACAACCTGCCCGACGATGGAGTAATATAAGTAAAGGGGAAGCTATTGGCTGATCCTGGAAGAAGGCTAGTTCAACGACTGTGGTTGGGAGGTTGTTCCGGATGTCGACCAGATGCTTCGTCTGGCGGAATTCCTGGCCATGTTCCTGAGTGGCTGGCTATTTCCCATACGCAATACTGGTGGCATGCAGGTCTATACTTTCATTATGGCAGCACAACTGGATACCAGCAATGTCATCAACTTGGCCGTTCCAGTACTTTCCAGGATTTATCAGTTGCTTAGAAATATTACCGATGGGAGCCGACCAAACCGGGTAGCTAGTCCTTTTCAAATTCTCTGGGGTTGGTTGGCAGCACATATCAAGAACTAATACACTTTCATCAACCCTCTTCAGATTCCGGGCACCACATTCTGACCGTTTTTGCAAGTGACCAGCGGGGTCATGCCCGAAGAGTGGGTGAACCAAGAGAAGGACGAACAACAGATGGTTCAGAATATGCGACTATTGACAAGTTGGATTTCGAGATTTGAGCATTTCAATTTCCAAGCATATCCATCCTCGACCGGTGCAATTGGGAATACCATATTAGAAGAGTTTAGAAAGTGGGGCTACCTCTTTTCCCTTCGAGAGGGAATTTTGGTGGCCCACATCGGTGGGGAGCTGATCTTTGAGGGGTACACGCCTTGCCAATTCGGACGTCAATTTGGTTGGGTCCAGGCACTATGTCCTCCCGCACTCAATGGCGCCCGTGAGAACCACCATTTAATGGTGGCTAGGAAACTGTGGTTAATATTTACCCGGGAGGATACCGGCTGCGAGGTTATGACTCCTGCACTTGCAGACTCCACACCATTCGTATCCAAGAATTATGCTGACTCCTAGGTGAAATCGTACCCGAATGGCCAGCTAGGGATGTGGGTGCCTACCATCTCAAGTCCTAAGCCATTGAAGGGAAAAAGGAAGTGAAATGGGGATGATGCTTCAACTAGGCTGGGCAAGGTTCCTCGCCACCCTGCCAGTCCCATGCTTCCGGGGAATGTTTTAATAGACAGAGGTGTATACTCTCATGCCCTCGAAGCCACCCGGAGAGGGTTGGTTATCCTGGCTGATGCAGCCTTCCCGACGGCTTGGGGCCAATGGGACGAATTCAAGGGTCGGTCAGCCTTTCATAGCTAGTACCCCCATCCCCTGTGGAAGTATCTCCATGAATCAGAGGTGGAATTTGACGGACTGGGTTACATATCTACTCCTATTGACATTCTTTATGATGTGGACCTGTAGAGGGCCAAGCGGTATCTCTGAGACCTCGAGGCCTATATTTATGCGTGTCAGGGTTACACGGTATTAAACCACAGAGTCCAGGCCATGCTGCAACTGGTGACTGATGAGGAGGGGGAAGGGAGTAGCCACTCTTCAAGAGGCAACGATTCCAATGGTCCCTCTACCGTGGATGAAACAAGGGAATTCTCCCCCCTTCCCATGAGGTCCCACACACAGGTAGCTCTAGAGAGTTGTAGGGTGGCGGCGAGATCCGGAAAACAGACACGGTCATTGGCGCCCCTGACAATGCCTTCCACTACCAGACCCTCTCAGGTTGACCCCTCCGAGATAGCTGTTCCCATTACGGCCGCATTGCTAGATGCATGGAGGATTTGGGACGACCTGAGGGCCTGTGGCTCAGATGAAGAGGTTTGGGCGTTACTCCAAATGGGCCCTCCCGAGCTCTTGGGTATCAGGATGATCTTCGCTCCACCCCACTTGCTGCTGGAAGAGGATCTAGATGAAATAGTCGCCTCACTGAAGGAGATGGACGCCTACGTTTATTCACTCCGGAACTGGCTTTATGGGTCTACCCGGGTGTCCATGATGATAAGAAATCCTGAATCGTCTGATTCCGAGGAAGAGGTCATCATGTTCGTCTATTCCAGTATTCCCTCCTCCTTTACCATGAAGGTTCTAAAGTTTCTTCCCTTTATGCAGGGTGCCAAGGAGTTCAAGGGGGAAATTCCTTCCCCAGAGTACACTCCTCGTGGTACCGCGGCAGGCGAACACATGCTTTCGGTTATGGAAATCTTCGAGGAGGGGTCTCCTGGCGCAGATGAGCTCATGGAAGCGACCATTGCGAACCCATCTAGGATCTTTCCTCCTCCAGCCCCTCCCAGTATTCCGAGCGAGAAATTTTTCCCAAGGCAGATCCAGAGATGCCAACAGGCATCCCATTTATCAGAATGGATCATGCCGGGGATGTCGACTAATCATGAATTCACTTTTCCTTAATTACCGACTCATATATTCCAATTCTGTCAGTTGTTAACTATTTTGACACTACGGTGTAGGGCCATTCAGAGACCTGGCTATGGCTACCCGAGTAGTCGTACCTTCTGTCCCTTTATCATCTGAGGGATCTCCTGCAGCCACACCTGAGCATGCTGAGATGGCGGGCCCTACTGAAGGGGAAAGTGACATGGATGTTTCTCTTCTTCCATCATCAACGAAAGATATGTCCGAAGAGGGACATATGGAATCCAAGACTCCCACCGATCATACAGCCTTTATAATCATGGGGAAGGACAGGACATCCATGATTACCGAAGAATCCCCAAATCTGACAGGTCTTACTGCTTCAGACCCGACGGATCCCTTGGCAATGGAGGAAGAACCTACTATCAAGACAGTTGTTGGAAACCCATAGTGGGCTATTATTTCGATTACCAGGGGAGTAATTTCCCCAGGCTTGATCTCCGTAGCTGGTCGCTTGGGGACAACTCTGGGAGTTGCTGGCCTTGGGTATTGGAACAACCCAGACCCGACCAGCCACCCGAACAGTGCCGAACGGGTCGGGTGTTACTACCTTAGGCGCACCTCCTATGAACACCAAAGGCTGCTGACTAGTAGCGAGGGTTTGAGTAGGTATAGTGGGGAGGATATACCCTCTCAGAGGAATTAAAGGTGCTGGTCCAAGTAATAATCTAAAATACACAGTGAAAATAAATGACTCAGCAGACTCGAACCAGATCCGCAGAGCGGAAGCACATTCAATAACAATAAACAATGTAAGCAATATAGAAACAACAGCAGCGGAGAGTACCAAAAAGTCATGCCAGGAATCAACTGCAATAACTGCTAAAACAACCAAGCATGCATCCAAGCAAGTCATGCAAATCAATACATATATAATGGCACCGATGGATAACCAGTAGTAGATACAATATAAAGTAAACATGTGATGCAAGAAAAAGAATACTGAACAAGTAACTCTAGTATGACATGACCTTATGGTCCATGCCAGTCTCCAAGTCAATAGCAGTAAAGTCCAACTCCTGAGGCTGACCCTCTACCTGCACACAATTTCATAAAGTCTACACGCGTCCCGAAGGGCCCATGTAGGGTGTGAGAAAAGTCTCAGTAGGATACCACCCAGAGGTGTGTACCTAATATAAGTTTTTAGGCAGACATGCTTAGATAAGAAAACAGTAAATAGTGCAATGACCAAAAGTAAACAAGGACTTCGCTGGTGCTCAGCAGCCACCAGGATGTGTCACCTGCTTCGGCCAATGCCGGAAAGTCTGATCTGCAGCCCGGCACCTCGTGCCACCTGACACCATGTGTCTCAAGTACCGACGTCCTGAAGGCACGCCCAATCATCATAACCTAGCTTGAAAGCTCATCCTGCCCATGGAACAACATCCAGAGGAACAACGATACACGTCCTCAAAAGATAACCGGAGGGACAACGATGCCTGCCCTCAAATCACGGCGAGCCTCTACCCCCAACCTGACCGCCTCAAGCTATCTCCCGAAGGCTCCCCACCTTCCACGTGGCTTCCTATGGAAAGCACCCCCAAACCAAATATACCTAACTGCATCTATCGGGGGACTCTACCCAGCGAGTGGCCGTACCACCTCATCTCAGAGTCTATCTGTGTGCACACTACTCAAAAGTACCCAATGAGCGGTAATCACTTCAGTATGTCCCAAGCCACAACACCTCTGACACCTCTTGACCCTGCGAACCTATTGCTCAAGTCAGATAGCCTCACCATCCAAGTAACTCGGGCCAAATCCCAACCTGATAGTCCAACTACCTCAACCGACGTCCATGACGCCCAATCCCGTGGTAGTAACCACCCAAAGTATCCCAAGCCAAAGCCCCAACCTGAGATCCCCATCACTCAAAAATATATATCCGGGCCACGCCTAACACAACAAGCAGTTCAACACAGGCAATATCACACATTGCATATTCATGCTTGGAAGCATCACTTTAAAATATGAAATTACTAAACAATCAAATTGCACTAACCTGTGCTATCCCATACCGGCACCTAACTCATTCATGATTTAACAACTCAACTAAACAGTTTAACTCGAGACATTCAATAAGCAATATAACACAACAGTTTAAACAATGGTCCAATTCACACGCATTCCGGATCCCCCGGCCAAATTGCCCCAAATGAGAAACGACCTCTAACCCGGTCTCGCTCGATCGCAACAGGGTTATGGAATACCCAGAGGCATTCCATATTGCAGATAATTAAATAAAAACAAATAAACATGGTCTCTCTCAACACCCGACGTCTCGCCCGAAGGTCGCAACCCCAAATTATCTACGAAAACTTGAAAGAAGGTATGAACCACCTACCTCATACTCGTACGATGACACTCCTTTGATTTCAGCCTCTGAATCAGACTAAATCATGGTAGATCTGTGTTTCCGTCAAATCCGGCAATTCCGTTTGGATGGAATCTGTAGAGGAACAGGTGAGGAATCAAGGACGAAGAAGGGTGCGTGGGGTTAGCCTCTCTGATGCGGTCTTGCTGCCTCTGACAGATCAAATAACGGAGGTTGTATGACAGATCTAGAAGGATTTGTGTTCGTGGAGGTCTTCTGGACGAACTGTTTGTCCAAAGGGGGAGAAGAATAGAAAACTGGGAATGAGGTGCGATGACGCCTCAGTCGATCAAATAAAAAAAAAGTACATGAAGTGTATTTCCCAAGTACATTTCGTGTATACGTGTTTCCGTACTCCGACTTAAGCGGTGTCCGGCACACAGTCTGGACCGTGTACACAATCAGCACATGGCCAGGATCTTGGCCGCTACACGGGGCATGGGTACACGGCGTGTCAAGGAAGGTTACATGCTGTGTAGATGGAAATTTATACCTGGGAACCACACGACATGTACCTAGCCTCGCACGGGTAAGGGATACACGGCGTGTCTATAAATACACACCGTGTAGTAGGAAAGTTCTACACGGTCTTCACATGGCATGTACTCAGTGAGCACATGGCTGGTCACTCGGGTAACTCATACACGACGTGTAGTCTGGAAATTTCTAGAAACTGCCCAGATTTCTAGAATTCTCAAAAAAACCAATCAAAAGTTTAAACCGGGTCGGAATTTGACCCGTTTCCAAAATCTCGGGTTCTTACAAACTCCCCACCTTAACGTAGCTCGTCCCCGAGCTACCAAACGAAACCAGGATATGGAACCAAACACGCCCATCCTGTTTAAACAACCCAGACTACCCCGGTCTCAATGTTCTGGCTAAATTCCTAAAAAGGGGCTCCCCACCTTAGGAATCGCCTACTCCGTCTCAACTCAAACAAAGCTCAAAGAAAACAAATAAACAAACAAGGCCCAACGACCTATTTCCCGGACCCATGGTCCTCCCGTGACGCATCGTCACCCCTACACCTCCTCGGTGCTCACGTGTTGCTTCCGACACCCAATGTAACTCTCACCGCATCGGCGTCCACCTCCCTAAGGTCCTGCATCTAATAGATGCTCAATTCAAACCTGGTGCCATGAACCTCAAGTAACCCGCATCCACGAGGCGCCGATGCCCACGACACCTCAAGTAACCTACATCCTTGATGCTCATGACGCCATGCATCTCAGATATATAAATAAAACATAAAATGCATCTAATATGATGCCAATACCACTAACTATCACCTAGTCAGTCCACAAGTATCCTGTGCAGCCTGTGCACTCAACCAGACATGCCTCAAGAGGCTATTCCAAAAGAATATAAAGAAACTCATGGCCACACCCGCAGTGTACCTGCCACCTTCGTCGGCTCTCTAGCCTGCTCAAACCCTGGCAGCTCCACGGCTTTCACCTGACTGACACACGACTCCCAAAAGACTGTCCTCCCTACGGTGCTGCCCCAGTCTCCAGCCACGGACCCCTCAGCTGGGTCCTACTGTCCCTATCACATCCTCCGCGTGCAGCTGAACCTCGACCACCCTCTCCCGGTACTGAACTTGAACCAACTCCGGATGCCACAGTCTGTCCTGGTCCCTGTCTGTTGGTTGTCTGAGAAGGCTGCCTGCAAAACCAATCCAGATGTCCGACCTGTCCACACACCCGACACTCCTTCGGGGGCCTATCGCAGTGAGCCCGAACATTTCCTGGTTGTCCACACTGAAAGCAAACCACCGCTGAACTGCCACGAGGTGGTCTAGCTGAGTCCTTGGCCTTCCCGCCTTGCTAGAAATCATCTCTCCCCCGCTTCCTGCTGTCTGAATCATCACCTGAAGCTGTCACCCTGCCAAAACGAGATTTTTCACTCTCGTTTCCCTCAGCTATGAGCGCCGAGTTCACTGCCTCGGAGAAGGAACCCAGCCTGAAGATGTTCACCTGGACCCGAATGGCGTGTCACAATCCATCCTCGAAGCGCCTCACCCTAGATGCATCATCACTCACCATACCAGGTGCAAAGCGAGACAACTCTGTGAAAGTAGATGCGTAGTCCATGAAGGACATATCTCCCTGGTGAAGACTCAAGAACTCCCGAGCTCTCTCTGCCCTCAGTGTCTACGGATAAAAGTGCTTGAAGAACCTGTCCTTGAAGTCCTTCCATGCCAGTCCCTCATGCCTGCGAGCTTGTACCTGCACATCCCACCAACGTTTCATTGGTCCTCTGAGCATGTACGTTGCCAGTTTGACCCTCCACCCTGGAGGCGTCTTGAGCTGCTCGAAGATCATGTGCATACTCTCTATCCAGTTTTCTACTGCCTGTGGACCGCCCTCACCCTGAAAAAGTGGCGGGTGCTGCGACTGGAACTCTCACGTCAGATATGCCATAGAAGGCTCTACACCCTGCGCGCCTCTGTCAATCCCCCGCAAGATGCGAACTAGGCTAGATCGAAGCCGCTCATTGAGACACGGTCCAAACGCTGCCAAACCCAGCTGCTGCCCTGCCTGCACTGGATCCTAAAACTGATCCTGTCCCTGAGCCTGTACCTGCGGCTCATGCTCTGCCTGCACCAGATTCTGAACCTGATTTTGCGGTACCATATCCTCTCCTTCCGGTCGCTCCATCATGTCATGAAGAAGTAACCCATTGAATACCATAAATGGCCAGACAACCCACATAAATCTATATAAGAATACATTCTACACAGATAAGGAAAGCAGAAAAAGGCAGTGCATAACAACTACCCTTACTCCCCCTAACCGCAACCCATGCCCCATGACATCCCAACCTCATGGCCTCCTTACCTACCCTCAACAGAGCCAAGTATCATTAGTACCTCGGGCCATGCCCGTCCTGACAACCAACATTTCCTCAATCCAGATGACCGAGTCTCCCAATCCTGACAGTTACACTGCCTCAACCATAGTACATGTCTGCTCTCATATGAGCTAAACCCAAATATCATGAAACCTGCAATTCTACAAAAATACAAATCATGGAATATACATTTCCATAAACAAGCAATTCTATCAGGATTTTTACCTATCCACATTTAAGAGCATACATAGCATGGAAATTGATTTCATTCACCTGGTATTATCACTTCACAAAGCATACATGCAGTTATGAAATTGAAATACCATAAAATTTTCCTATCAAAAGCCAAGCAAGCAACCCTTGCCATACCGACCAAGGTTTACATATCATAATCAATAACATCGCACAACAAGTGAGAAACCCAGGTGGAAATCATATCAACTGTAATCTGAGCAAAAAGCAAACAACAATTCCCACCCCCAGCAACTCAATCCATCCCTTGTACATGGAACTGTAGGCACCCAAGCACAAGTTCAAAAATCAAGTTCCAACAACAACCTATCTGCAGTCTACCATATCCCAAATAGTAAAACCAGAAGAAATAAAAAGAGAAGTCTCAATCTTAGTAGTAGCCAGAAAAACCCTGCTACTAAATCCTTGTCGAGAACCCCTCTGATACCACTTTGTAACAACCCAGACCCGGCCAGCCACCCGAACAGTGCCGAACGGGTCGGGTTTTACTACCTTAGGCACACCTCCCCTGAACTACAAAGGCTGCCGACTAGCAGCGAGGGTCTGAGTAGGTATAGTGGGGAGGCTATACCCTCTCAGAGGAATTAAAGGTGCTGGTCCATGTAATAAACTAAAATACGCAGCGAAAATAGATGACTCAGCAGACTCGAACCAGACCCGCAGAGCGGAAGTAAATTCAATAACAATAAATAGTGGAAGCAATATAGAAACAACAATAGCGGAGAGTAAAAAAACGTCATGCTAGGAATCAACTGCAATACCTGCTAAAACAACCAAGCATGCATCCAAGCAAGTCATACAAATCAATACATATATAATGGCGCCGATGGCTAACCAGTAGTAGCTACAATATAAAGTAAATATGCTGATGCAAGAAAAAGAATACTGAACAAGTAACTCCAGTACGGAACGACCTCAAGGTCCATGCTAGTCTCCAAGTCAACAACACTAAAGTCCAGCTCCTGAGGCTGACCCTCTACCTGCACGCAATTTCATAAAGTCTATACGCGTTCTGAAGGGCCCATGTAGGGTGTGAGACAAGTCCCAGTAGGATACCACCCAGAGGTGCGTACCTAATATAAGTGTTTAGGAAGAAATACTTATATAAGAAAATAGTAAATAGTGTAATGCCCAAAAGTAAACAAGGACTTCACTGGTGCTCAGCAGCCACTAGGAAGTGTCACCTGCTTTGGCTAACACCGGAAAGTCTGATCTGCAGCCTGGCACCTCGTGCCACCTAACACCGTGTGTCTCAAGTACCGACATCCCGAAGGCACACCCAATCATCGTAACCTAGCTTGAAATCTCATCCTTCCCATGACACAACATCAGGAGGAACAACGATACCTATCCTCAAAAGATAACCGGAGGGACATCGATGTCTGCCCTCAAATCACGGCGAGCCTCTACCCCCAACCTGACCGCCTCAAGCTATCTCCCAAATTCTCCTCACCTTCCACGTGGCTTCCTATGGCAAGCACCCCCAAACCAAATATACCTAACTGCATCTACCGGGGGCCTCTACCCAGTGAGTGGTCGTACCACCTCATCTCAGAGTCTATTTGTGTGCACACTACTCAAAATTACCCGGTGAGCGGTAATCACCTCAGTATGTCCCAAGCCACAACACCTCTGACACCTCGTGTCCCTGTGAACCTATCGCTCAAGTCAGATAGCCTCTCCATCTAAGTAACCCAGGCCAAAGCCCAACCTGACAGTCCAACTGCCTCAACTGACGTCCATGATGCCCAATCCTGTGGTAGTAACCACCCAAATTATCCCGAGCCAAAGACCCAGCCTCTGATCCCCACCACTCAAAAATATATATCAGGGCCAAGCACAACACAACAAGCAGTTCAACATAGGAAATATCACACATTGAATATTCATACTTGGAAGCATCACTTTAAAATAAGAAATTACTAAACTGTCAAATTGCACTAACCTGGGCTATCACATACTAGCACCTAACTCATTCACGATTTAACAACTCAACTAAACAGTTTAACTCGATATCTTCAATAAGCAGTATAACACATCAGTTTAAACATTGGTCCAATTCACACGCATTCCGACACCCCCGACCGAATTGCCCCAAACGAGCAATGACCTCTAACCCCGTCTCGCTCGATCGCAACAGGGTTAGGTAATACCTATTCCATATTGTAGATAATTAAATAAAAACAAACAAACAAGGTCTCTCTCAACACCCGACGTCGCGCCCGAAGGTCGCAACCACAAATTGTCTATGAAAACAAGAAAGAAGGTATACACCACCTACCTTGTACTCGTATGATGACACTCCTTTGATTTCAGCCTTTGAATCAGACTGAATCGCGGTAGATCTACGTTTCCGTCAAATCCGTCAATTCCGTTCGGATGGAATCTACGGAGTAACAGGTGAGGAATCAAGGACGAAGAAGGGTGCGCGGGGTTAGCCTCTATGATGCAGTCTCGCTGCCTCCAAAGGATCGAAGAACGGAGGTCGTATAAAGGATCTAGAAGTATTTGTGTTCGTGGAGGTCTTTCAGACGAACTATTCTTCCAAAGGGGGAGAAGAATATAAAACTGGGAATGAGGAGCGATGCCGCCTTGGTCGATCAAATAAAAAAAAGTACACAGAGTGTATTTCCCAAGTGCACTCCGTGTATACGTGTTTCCATACTCCGACTTAAGCGGAGTCCGACACACGGTCTGGACCGTGTACACGGTCAGCACACGGCAGGGTCTTGGCCGCTACACGGGGCATGGGTACACGGCATGTCAAGGAAGGCTACATGCCGTGTAGATATAAATTTACACCTGGGCACCACACGACATGTACCTGGCCTCGCACGGGTAAGGGATACATGGTGTGTCTATAAATACACGCCGTGTAGTAGGAAAGTTCTACACGGTCTTCACATGGCATGTACTCGGCGAGCACACGGTCGATCACTCGGGTAACTCATACACAGTGTGTGCTTAAAGTACACGGTGTGTAGTCTGGAAATTTCCAGAAACTGCCCAGATTTCCAGACTTCTCAAAAAAACTAGTCAAAAGTTTAAACCGGGTCGGAATTTTACCCGTTTCCAAAAACTCGGGTTCTTACAGGTATGGCCTTAGGTCCTGGACCCCTTTGGGGGTTCCCAGGACTCCCTTTCCTTTAGAAGACATATCATCCTCCTCGAGTAGTCATGGCGGCATTGAGCTTGAGGATACCGACACTTTGATGACTGGGGGTAAGTCCCTCAATCTCTTTCCACTGACTCTTTCCTCTTCCCTTTTTGATTGGGGATACTTATCTGTTGGGATTTAGGACCACGACCTTTGGCGTTGGCAATTGTGTCGTTGGATCCGATCGTGCCTGTGACCACAACCGCCAGGGGTGAAGTCACCGCGGATCCAGAGCTTGCAGGTGAAGTCGCATCGGGTCCCTCCCTAGTGACGTTCATCCCTGAATATGTATCTTCATTTGGGAGTGACTCTAAACCTGATCAACAAGTCCTATCCAGTCTTCGAACTGATCGCCAAAGGGCTTGGGAGAAAATTCGGAAGCTGATTTATCAGACGCCCTTGGCTGAGATGCCGATCAAATTACCAAAGCTTCCGAATCTGTTCATGCTTCTGGGATTTCACGGCTTTGACTACCATGGTATTTATGACATGGTCAAATAGGTGGTCGCTGATTGGGAAAGACTAGGTGGTTTGGAATCTCACCTTTCTACTGGTCAATCTGAAGCCTACCTTTCCACAACCCGATAGCTTTTCCTAACAGAGGCTCATGACCATGCCGAGGTAGTTGTGAGACTCTAGGGAGAAGTCACTGAGCATCTTTCTCACCTGGAGGTGCTGAGGAATGAGATACAATGACTGCAACAGGAAGAGGCTGATTTCGTTGCCATAATTGAAGAAGGGGAGCGGCGGATGGAGGAAGAGATGAGGGCGAGCTCAAAGGCGGCCAAGGAAGCGGAAGCATTGTGGGCTGGTGCAGAAGCTGAGACAACCTTACTACAGAATCTTCGTCAAACAATTGAGGATTCTCATCAGCGCCTGATAAAACTTGAATCTGATGAAAACCTCCTGTAACAACCTTTTATGCCAGAGGAGGCTCCGGATTGTGGATGGCCTTCTTAACGACATTGTTACAAAGGAATGTTTCTCTTCAGTGCTCTTGTTGTCTTCTTCTGTGATAGAAATCATTTGGTGCGATTGCTACATATATCAATTCACCGAACATAGAATAGTCATATTTCGAGATGATTGATAAAAACAAGCTCTAACTTTTTCCTGGACCATGGGATCCAGTGAGCATAGTTTGAATATTGATAGGGTTTTATATAAAAACAAACCCCACAAACTTTTTGCCTTATTTTTTTAATGTCCTAATTTTGCCTGTGCCCATCTAGTGTGGACCCAGCAGGTATGTCTTGACTTTTTCTTAGGTCTCCCTTTTCGAGTTTTGAGCCTAACAGGCTTTGTGCCTCTTTTTGTGAGCGGTTTAAAGTCCCGCCGTTAAGACAATCATTACTGATGTTTTAGGTCGAACAGCTTTGACCAAGCATGGTGGAGCGAGGGCCCCAATGTGGTTTGGTTGATTAAAAGATGTCTCAATGTCCTCCAGATGCATGTGGAGGAGTGTGTTCAGATTTGAACGACATGCAGGGCATGTATCACGACATGGGAGCCATATCTGTGTGCATAGGTGGGAAGAGCATTGCCTAAGGAAATCTTACCTTTGGTAGACAGGACAGGGGCGATCAATATGCAGAGCCGCTAAGGGCATGGTATGTATAGTCATGCAAAGGACTCCTTAAGTCAACGACTCTCCAATTCTGATAGCCATAAGACTTCATGAAAGTCCGGGTTTTGGACACCACCATGGGTGGCTTGGAGAATTATGAAAACCACTGGGGGTGAATTGGAAAGGGTATGTGACGTCTGAAAGGTTCTGAGAACCTCTGTATCAGTTGGGAGTGTGGACTCAGGGTCTTTGTCCTACGCATTTATCTAGCGTTAAGGACGGTAGGAGCTTGGCACAGTTTAACATCATGCAGCTGGGACATTATCTATAATGGAATGGATTTTCCTAGTTCTTGGTAATCTCGTCAAAGACGTTTCACCATATTCAGGCAGGGTCATGAAATAGGCTGGTAAACTACATCTTAGAGGGTTTCCAAATCTCGGGATTGACATGAGGTCTTAGGGGACAAGAGGAATATGGAGAGAATCATTGCCTAAGGAAATATTTCCTTTGGTAGATGGGCCAGGGGCTATCAATATGTAGAGCCGCTGAGAGTATGGTATGCATAGTAATGCAAAGGTGTACTTGGGTCAATGATTTTATTCTATTGATAGCCGAGCAACTTTAGGGAAGTTGCGATTCGGGACCAACAGGGGTGGCTTATGAGAGTTCTGATTTTTTTGAGTATAGAGTATGGTTTATGAGGGAAGGGTGCCTAGATACGGGAGAAACATCAATGATAAATTTCCCGATAATGGGTGAAGTCATCACTTCTCACACTGGTGTGAGAGGGTGGTTTGTGCAGGTCTGACCCGTGCACTGAGGGACAGAGAAAAACCTTAATTCCATACTGAACCCATGACAGGTTTGCTCATATATTTAATGTCATGTGGTAAGGACGAGGAGCATTATTAAAGGATGCTATGCAATTTAACGTCATGCAGCGAGGACAGAGAGAATTTTTAAAGGGTGTTGTGCAGATTCACGTCATGCAGTGAGGACGAGGAGCATTTTTAAAAGGGTGCCGTGCAGTTTCACATCATGTAGAGAGGATAGGGGGGAATTTTAAAACCAGTGAAAATGCTTATGGTTGAAGGCATTTCCCAGGATGGTTAATTCTCGGTCTTTGAAGCTTTATGCCAAGCAGCCAAGTCGTTCCGTGCAGTCTAACATCATGTGGTAAGGACGTAGTTGCAAAGGCCACTCTTGATCAGAATGTAACTGGGCATGAATATTCTGGCATGCCTTAGACATGGATAGGGGTTGATTGGTGTAAATCATGGTTCCAGGGTTTCTTAGATCAAGAGAAATGATATGGGGGCTCTGAGGCCAGTAAGCGTACGGAGCTAGGAAGGGTGCCGCCCAAGGAAATCTTTCCTTTGGTAAATGGGCCAATGGATATCAATATTTAGAGCCGCTGAGGGAATGGTATTCATAGTCATGCAATGGTGTCCCCAGGTCGATAACTTTACACTTCTGATGTTTGTGAATGGTTATGAGGATCCGCAATTTTCCAAGCCATGAAGTCTGTTATCTGGTAAAAAAATATCTGGACATGTCGTGCATATTCGGACCTGGTTGTTGTTAAAACTTAGATAACTCCTCGCACTAATTTATCTTGCGTGTGTGGGTGTACCTTCACTCCATATAGTTTAACGTCGTGCCATAAGGATGAAGTAATCCTAGTTTAGCGGTCATAGATCTCAGACCAATGAGTGACTATTGCTGCAATCAATCAAAGGATAACTGAGTTATCATGCTCTGATATACTCTGAAAAGGGTGGGGGATGAAGGTTGTAAACTACAACTCTGAGGTTTCCCGGATCAGGAGATGTGGTGTGGGGTCTCTGAGGCCGATAAGCGTACGGATCTAGGAAGAGTACCACCCGATGAAATCTTGCCTTTGGTAGATGGGCCAATGACTATCAATATGTAGAGCCGCTGAGGGCATGATATGCATAGTCATGCAAAGGTGTCCCCAGGTTGATAAAATTCCACTTCCGATGGCCATGAATGATTATTAAAACCCGAGATTTCTCATAGTACAGAGTTTGGCATATGGGGATAATGGTGTCTGAGCATACAAGAAACATCTTCACACCAATTGTCCATTGAGTCAAAGTAGACTAGTCGTGGCATGATGTTCGTGGATGGAGGTCGTCATGTGATCCACGAGCGGATACATAGGCTAACTGGGTATGGATACCCTGGAAACATTTGGATGTGAAAAGGGGTATGAACTTGTAAACCACCACGCCATAAATTTCTGGATCGGGAGATATGATATGGGGGCTCTGAGGCTGGTAAGCGTATGGAGCTAGGAAGAGTATCGCCTGAGGAAATATTGCCTTTGGTAGACAATCCATGGGCTATCAATATACAGATCCACTGAGGGCATGGTATGAATATACTTGTAATGGTGTCCATGGGTCGATGCCTTTCCACTTCTGATGGCCGTGAATGGTTATGAGGATCCATAATTGTCCGGGCCATGGAGTCTGATGTATGGGGAGGATGCATCCAAATGTGTAAGGAGTATTTTCGTCTCATTTCTCTAAATATATAAGGTGGTTTGTGACGAAATATGTGTAGTTTAACATCGTGTAGTGAGGACGCGGTCCATGCAGTTTAACATCGTGCGGTGATGACGCGGTCCGTGCAGTTTAACGTAGTGCGGTGAGGACGCAAGATACACCTCGTGCAGCTCTGGTCTGTACATGAGGGAAATGGTCATTTTTTTTACTTATTATCCATGAAGTTTAACGTCGTGCAATAAGGGCGCAAAAATACACCCCGTGCAGGTCTGGTCCATACACGAGGGAAAGGGATCATTCTTAAATCTTATTATCCATGCAGTTTAATGTCGTGCGGTAAGGACGAGGAATACACCCCATGCATGGATAGTCCATACACCGGGGGAAGAGATCATTTTTAACTTTTATTTGAGGTTTCTGGGCCAGGGTGTGGAACTCTGGCATCACTACATATCCTGCGAGGGTAGGAATCAAGCCTCACGTAGTTCTCTTCTAAATACACCCCGTGCAGGTCTGGTCCATACACAGAGAAGGGGGTATTTTCAACTCTTATTTGAGGGTGGCTATGCCAGGATGGGGAATCCTGGAATCTCTACGTATCCTGTGAGGGTAGGAATCAAGCAGTACATAGTTCTCTGAAATCCATGCAGTTTAACGTCATGCGGTAAGGACGCGAAATACACCCCATGAAGGTCTGGTCCGTTCACGGGGGGGGGGGGGGGGGCATTTTTACCTTTCCTTCTTCTTTTTTTTAGAGGTGGCTTGGCCAGGATGGGGGGTCCTGGCATCACTACATATCCTATAAGGGTTGGAATGAAGCCGTACGTAGTTATCTGAAATCCATTCAGTTTAACATCATGCAGTAAGGATGAGGGGTACACCCCGTGCAGGTCTGGTCCGTGCACGTGGGAGAGATGACATTTTTAACTTTAATTCGGGGGTGGCTAGGCCAAGATGGGGAACCCTATATTCGCTACGTATCCTACAAGGAAAATAATCAAGACGTACGTAGTTATTTGAAATTGGTGCAGTTTAACATCGTGCGGTAAGGACGAATGATACAACCCGTGCATGTCTAGTCCGTACACGGGGGAAAAGAGAATTTTTAAACCTTCTTGGGGATGGCTGGGCCAGGATTCGGGACCCTGGCATCGCTACATATCCTTCCAATGGTAGGAATCAAGCCGTACGTAGTTCTATGAAATCCATGCAGTTTAACGTCGTGTGGTAAAGAAGAAATACTCTTAGTTTAAGGTCATAGAGTTTGGACCGTTGGGTGCTTGACAGTTTAACGTCTTGCAGCTCGGACGAAGGGTACACCCCGTGTAGGTCTGGTCTGTACACGGGGGACAGAGAGGACATTTTTAACTTTAATTTGGGGGTGATTGGGCCAAGATAGGGAACCCTGGAATCACTACGTATTCTGCGAGGGCAGGAATCAATCCGTACGTAGTTCTCTGAAATCCGTACAGTTTAACGTTGTGAAGTAAGGAAAAAATACTCTTAGTTTAAGGTCATATAGTTTAGAACGTTGGGTGCTTGGTATTTTAATGACTTGCAGCTCGGATGAAAATCCTCTTGGTTATTATGTGAAATACTTCTTCAGGAACCTCGCATTTGTAGGAGCCGTTGTGAATTTCCCGTCCATAGAGATCAGGGCATATGCTCAGTTAGAGCAGCCCTTGTGTATAACATATGGTCCCTCCCACTTGGGTTCTAGCTTTGGAGGTTTCCTTCCAGGTATCATTGGGGTCTGGAGGACCAACACCAATTCTCCTTCCAAGAAAGACCGAAGATGGACCCTTTTATTGAAGGCTCGTGAAATTCTGTTCTGGTAGAATTCCAGATGGTTCAAAGTGTGCAGTCGCTTCTTGTCAAGCTATTCCAATTCACCTAGCCACTTTTCTGATTGCTCAACATCAGATAATTGATCACATATGGCAACACAGAGTGAGGGAAGTTGGAGTTCAATGGATAAGACCGCCTCTATTCCGTATACCAGTGAGTACGGGGTAGCTCGAGTAGCGAAGCAAATTGTGGTTTGATAAGCCCACAATGCATGGAGGAGTTTATCCGGCCATGACTTCTTGTCTTTGTCCACCATTTTCTGGAGAATATTGGACATGGTCTTTTTGAAAGCCTCTATCTGTCTGTTGGCCACTGCATGGTAGCAGTATTAGTGGTTAGCCTTGATACCATATTCTTGGTATAGTTTTTTCAATTTAGCAGAGCATAAGTTGGTGCCGTTATCCGTCAGAATGGTATGACGGACACCAAATCTGGTGATGATATTGGTTCTCACAAAGCTGACAACGTTTCTTGCACTGACTTCCTTAAGGGTTATAGCTTTTTCCCATTTGGAAAAGAAGTTAGTTGTCGTGAGGATATACTTTAGCTGATTGGCTGTGGTGGGGGGATATGGTCCCACAACGTCCATTCCCCAGACGAACAATGGACATGAGTACTTAGCCTGATGAAGTAACTCCGAGGATTGGTGTATGAAGCTGGCATGAATATGGAATGATTGGCATTTTGCAGTAAAGCACTCTCAATCTTGTGCCACTGTGGGCCAATAGTACCCAAGCCTTCGAACCTTATGGGAAATCTTGGTCCCTGACTGATGTTCTCCACATACTCCGGCATGCACTTCAGTCATGATAGCAACGATTTCTTCTCCGTCAATGCATCTGAGGAGGACTCTATCGAGGCCTTGTTTGTAGAGGACCTCTTGTTGACCCGCACCGCCACATAGGACAAATTTGATTTCCCTTCTCCATATTTTCTCTCATTCAGCCCTGTCCGATGGAAGTTCTCCCCATTGAAGGTAGTTTTCAATGTGGGTCATCCAACTGGTGGTGGGAGCATACAGATCAGGGACATGACTGCCTTCATTGATTTCTTCTATCATGTCTTGAACAAACGGTAGGACCATTCAATGATGAGCGATACCGATTAATGTTTCATCCCTGTCTGGGTCAGCTAAGGATGGGGCCGCATTGACTAATGCATCGGCCTTAGCATTCTGAGACCGTGGAATATAGGTCAATGTTGGTTCTGTGGAAAATTACACCATTAACCCTCAGACATGGTCAAACAGGGGAATCAGCTCCTCATTTTTAATAGCATAGTCACCATTGACTTGCTTAATGACCAGTTCCGAGTCACCTTTTACATTAAGGTGTTGTACTTGTTCCTGGAGTGCGAGTTCCAGGACTGCAATGAGGGCTTGATATTCCGATTCATTGCTCATACATCCCTCTGACAGGAGGAAGTAATACGGAAAGAATGCCTTTTCCAGGGACATGAGTATTATCCCCAAGCCCACCTTGTGAAATTTGGGGTCTTCCATCCTCTTCTCTATTGGGCTTCATAATGCACCATCGAAGTACATTTCCCATGTTGGGAGATCCTCTTGAACCGTGAAGATGTCTTCATCCGGTAGCTCGATGTCCGGTGCAGTATTCCCTATTGAGGGGTGCTCTGCCAGAAAATCTGCTAATGCGTTGCCCTTGATGGATTTCAGAGGCACAAACCTGATGTCAAACTATTGCAGGATGACTGCCCATCGAGATAGGCGCCCATTCAACATCGGGCGGCTGAGGATGTACTTTAGTAGGTTATTACGTGAGACCAAGTGGACTTTATGATGCTGTAGATAATGTCGCAACTTTTGAACTATGAAGACTAGGTCCAAACAACTCTTCTTGATGTTTGAGTATCTATTTTCAGCATCAATCTTGGTTCGGTTGAGGTAGTAGATACTGTTTTCACTACCGGCGTCATTTTTCTGCTGGAGGAAGGCTCCTAGTGACCGCTCTAGGGCCGTCACATATATGATTAGGGGTCTTCCTTCAACGAGGGGCATGAGCACCGGTGGGATTATGAGATAATTCTTTAGGTTGTCGAATGCCTATTGGAAGTCATCTATCCATTGGTACATGACTCCTTTCTTCATTAACCTGGTAAAGGGAAAACATTTTCCTGCTAGGTTGGCTATGAATCACCTGATATAGGACAATTTCCCTTGGAATACTCTTAACTCGATGATATTGTGGGGAGGTGGCAGGTCAAGGATAGCCTTTGTCTTTTTAGGGTCGACTTCGATGCCACGATGGCGTACGATGAAGCCAAGGAATTTCCCTGGGGTAACCCCGAAGGCGCACTTCAAGGGGTTCATCTTCAGCCTATGCTGTCAAATTTGGTTGAAGATTGTCTCAAGGTCTGACAGGTGATCTGATCATCTTGATTTGGCCACCAAGTCATCTACATAACATTGGACAAATTTCCCCAGGAATGGCTTGAAAATACGATGCATGGCGCACTAATATGTGGCGCCATCATTCTTTAGACCAAAGGGCATGACCCTGTAACAGAATATTCCTTGAGGGGCCTTGAAGGCAGTGGCTGCCTCGTCTTCTTAGGCCATCCTAATTTTATTATATCCAGAATAGCCGTCCATGAAGGACAGAGCCTCATACCCGCCGTTGCATCGATTAATAAATCGATGATCGGGACCAGGAAGTCATCTTTCAGGCAATGCTGATTGTGATAACTCAAATTGATGCAGACGCGGTTTTGCCCGTTCTTTTTCTTGACAGGGACGATGTTGGCCGACCAGATGGGTGCTGGAACTCCCGAATGAGGCCTTCTTTAATGAGTTTATCGACTTCAGCCTCTATTTTGAAAACATGAAAGGGGTGTGTCCTTCTGGCGTCCTGTTTATAGCCCTAGTGATCTTCTGGAAGACCTAGGTGATGCGTCGCCACTTCGGGATCGAGTCCCGGAATTTCTGTGTAATTCCAAGAAAAAACATCCCGATGTTGCTTTAAGAAGGAAGTATATACCTTGTGCTCCTTGGGGGACATGGCTACACTAATGAGAGTAGGCCTCGAATCTTCCTCAGTACCCAGGTTTATTTCCCTGAGCTCGTCCACAGTGGTGGAGATAACTTCCTCAAATGCGGGAGGTGAATCCCTAAGATCTTCCTCCTCTTCTTCTCCCAAATCCCCATCTTTTTGATCTGACGAGGGGAGAGTTTTCGGACTGGGATCTCAGGGGTTTGAGGGCAAGGCATCGCGGGCATCCCTGCTCAAGTATTCGTCCCCAGATTGTGGGTTGGTGGACGTTCCCGCATTGTCACTCTTGGTCGTTATGGCTGAAGTCATGAGGACAGCTGAGTGTGTGTCAGAACTTGAACCCCAACTCTCAATATGATTGATGGGCAGTACGTAGTCTCTGCCAAGCTTCTTGAGGGGGTCATCGGGAACCATTTCTAGGACATTTATAGTGGGGATCCAGTCAATACCATCGTCCAAAGGCTTCTTCCTCTTTTTCTCATTAAACCCGACGTCAATGTAGTGTGACTCGGAGAGCTCGAAAGGGGCCTTGTCGGCATGCAGTGTCCCACTTTGCCCATTGATGTGGTATTTGATACACTGGTGGTAGGATGAAGGAATGACCATTTCCTTGTGGAGCCATGGCCTTCCTAGTAGGGCATTGAATGATGTGTTATTCTGGACCACCAGGAATTCCGAGTAGGCCACGAGGTAGCCAAAATGGGTCTTTAGATTAATTTTTCCCATTGGCTTCTGCTCGCTCTTGTCGTAACCTAGCAGAGTCGTGACTGAGGGTATTAAATCACCCTCATTGTAGCCCAACATACAGAGTGTCCGTAGGGGAAGGAGGTTAACTCCAGAGCCGTTGTCAATAAAGGCTTTACGGATCTCAACATCATCTAGTGTGACAGTCACATAGAGTGGTTTGATTTGTCCTTGCACGATGGTATCTTAATCTAAATCGGTGAAGGAGATCACTGCATTGCATTCATCCAAGCTAGTCTCCATCCGGTAAATCTCAGTGGCAAATACCTTGTCTTGAAACTCCGGGGGGATGATCAAGGCTTCTATAAGTGCCTCCCTAAGGTCAGCTGACAAACCCATGGCGTCCAGGATCGACAACTTGGCTGGTACCGACACCAGCTGCTTAAAGATGTCATATTTTTTCTCCAGCGGCCAACGCTTCTCCACTGGTGGGAGAGTTCTAGAAGCCGGATTGGGAGTTGGAATATGTGAAGATGAGGGACCGGCTACGGGGTCAGATGTCGATGATGTCCCCAGGTTCTAGGGACTCGGCTCGGCTAGTCTGTTCGTGCGTACCAGGCGGTTAGACACTTGTTCCTCCTCGGATGAGTACCGCAAAATAGCAGGGGCAGAGTGGCTGCTTGTGGAGGTAGAGGGATGTTCTTTCTCCCGCTGAGTCCATTGAAGTGCTCTCCCATGGGTTTCCACGATATTGACGGTTTGGGTTGAGGTCCAACCAAAGGGTTGGTTTCGGCCGTGACTGCGCCTCCCCAGGTATCCCCTGCCTCCGTGATTCCTTGTCCTAGATCCTCATGTTGGAAACTCGGGTTCATAACCATACCCTTCGTCAGGGAATCATTCCACAAGATGGATGATGCTGATGGAACCAATGATCGGCTCCTCATCCTCTGATAGGTCAACCTGGTCGGTCGTCCCTGATGGTACCGTTTGGTGGGTCGGTGCCCGTGGTGCCATGTTTGGGGGCATGAAATCTGACAGCGTTAGGGCTAACTTCGGCCTTGTTTTAGATTTCTCCTCTTGTACATGTCTCTCCCTTTTTGATTAGACTTGGATGACCAGATCTTGGAGGGTTGTGAGGCTGATACTGTCGATTGTGTGGCATTAGGGGCTGTGGGCGGCAACACTGGATGCCGTAGCTGAGCTCAGAGTATGCCCTGGGCCCGATTGATAGTCTTCCTAGTCATCCAGTTATCAAATTTCTACCCCTTTTTGTATGTGACTTCATTCTACCCCTCCCTTTTTTCGGAGTCAGTGGTAGAAATATACGTAACATGTGCTGGGGGTGGCCCCAGCTCGACTTGCCCGGAGTCTACCATTCTTTGCAGGAGGTCTTTAAAGATGAAGCATTCCCGAATATTGTGCCCCAACATTCGATGATAGGGACAGTAATCTGGCCTATCATCACGTCCGACTTTTTCAGGTTTTCTTGGATCTGGGAGGCGGAGAAAGTTGCAATTCATGGTGGCGATGAAGTTGCCGCGGACTTGGTCCTATCAGAACGAGTATGTTTTATGTCTTCATTCCTAAAACTAGTTCCACTTAGATCCTCTCCGATTGTCCCTCTTAGGCAGAGGCAGCCACTGATATATCGGGGGCCCTTGACGATTTGGTGGAGGCATGAGCGGTGGAGCAGGAACAGGGGCCAGCTTGAGCGTGACAGAGGAAACTTTATCTATGGATGCTCTCTTTGTGGGAGCATGTGAGGTTATTTGGGACTTCAAATTGGTCCGTTGCAGGGAGTCCTAAATTCTCTGGGCAATAACGGAGAGATGGTGGAAGCCAGTGGTGCACTCCACTGGTATGAGCGGAGTTCACAACTTGTCTGGAAGATTGTCGATACATATGGCGAGAAACTCATCTCGAGGCAGTGGCCTGTTCAGAGAGTAGGTCAGACCTTTCCATCTAGCAATGAAATCTGAGACCCTCTCGTTCTACCTCTACTTGAAGTTCATGAGGTCGCTGACTGTCGTCTTAGGCAACGTTGAGCTGAAATGAAATAGGAACTGATTCCGAAGGTCTTCCCCGCTTTTTATTGACTGGGCTGGTAGACCCGTATACCAGAAAAGGCGGATCCTTTCAAGGCCCGTATGAAGCATCTAAGTTTCATTTCTTCTTGTTGTTCCAGAGTTCCTATCATAGGGTCGTAATAAGATGTGTAGTGCATCAAATTCTGTTCCGGATCACCTGATCCTTTGAATATAGGGAATACAGGGCTCCCAAAATTGGGTGGAGGTGGTGTGTTGCTCACCCAATATGGGTAGGGATTCTGCTCTGGCTGTATCGGAGCGCGTCGACCTTCCATTGTTTCCAATCGAGCTGTTAGTGCCTCGATGGTGTTGGTGAGTCCCTGGTTTACATCCTGCTAGGCCAGGACCTGGGTAGGTGTAGCCCGGGGCATTTCTTGAGGATTCAGCTCAGTTGGCACCAAGGATGCATATTCCGTTTGGGACACCCTCAGAGGGTTCGGGCGTACTTGCTCCGGTTTCTTACTAAGTGGAGGGAAGTCTTGGTATTCATCTAGATCCGTATTTAGGTAGTTGGACGGGCTGGGCGTCTCATTGGACGGGAGCCCTGACTGTGCTTCATTTGCTGGGGAAAACCTTTGTCTTTTAGGGGAACTTACCGGGAGTGCATGATGTGGATCCTCTTGGGATGCGCTTTCAATAAGGCAGTTCCTCTGGAGTAGCTTGGTGTTAAGACGCCTCAATTATTTCATTTCCTCTTCCTGTAGAGCACATCTCTCTTCGAGCGTAAGTGGCTCGTTTTTTTGAGAGAAGGAGGTGGGTTAGCGGTAAACGTTCCTTTGTTCTTATCCTTGTTAGAAGCTCACATGGTGAGTAGAGGAAGGTTGGATGAAGGGGCAGCCATGTTTAGAGTGTCCCTCTGGTTCCGGGTGTGCACACTTGGTTATTCGTCGTAGGTTTCAGCCTGACCGGAACCATCATCTCCCAATCCCTCCGGATTTGCATCATCTTTGGTGTCACCCGTGGGGTTAACCTCTATGATGTTGATAGTTGAATATCGCAAGGCGGAGAAGATGTCATCTTCCAAATAGGAAGAGGATCTCCTGCATTTTTAATGGTATTACCTCTCCTGTCCCAGGATTGCTTTCGGGCTCCTTGACGAAGGGTGACGCAGAGAGTTCTTTGATGCTCCCTTACGGTATGCCTTCCTCTTGGAGGGGATGATGATTCAAACAATGGGATAGGACATGAACCTCCTCTTCTAACTGTCATCCCTATACCAGAGAATACTGACTCTCGTGGGGGGGGGGGGGGGGTTGTCGTTGAGGGGGTAAAAATGCCCCCAGGCCTGAGGGCTCGGGTTGGATCCATTCCTTGGATGCTGGGTCTCTTCCCATTTTTATTGGTCTTACAGGGGCATTTGTTGTTAAAAATTCCCCCAGCCCTGCAGTGTAACAACCCGAGATTTTATGAAAAATATTCTTTTTAATTTTATTAATGTCTTGTGTTGTACGCTACACCAAAAGGAGCTTGCACAACACACATCCTTGACTTTCCTTGCATTACACACAATCACGACCTTCCTCGATAGCGTGTGTAGTACGTAATACTGAGTTTCACTAAACAATGATATGCTATTAAAATATTATTAAAACTAGCCGTTAAGAATAGTAATAACCACCTTTTAAAATTTTAGAAATTTTAGCTCTCAAAATGGACTTCATTTTTGGATTTGGAGAATCGAATTTAGCCTAAGGTGAAATTTTGGTACTTTTCTGATAACTTTCAGATTTTGATGAATAGTGAAAATTACTAAATTATAATTAAAAACAACTTTTTTAATCGAAATAATTAAGAGTGATAAATTATTAATTTGAGTGGTTTTAAAGTATATTTATAATATATTTTTACAATTCAATACAATGTTGGTCATTGGATGTAATTTCACATTTACACCAGACATAAACAAGTGTTAATCTTTTGATAGTTATTATCTCTTAAAAACACGCTATTTGTTGTGACAACGGAAATTAATTATAAAATTAATTAATGCAACTTATATGTTGGGAATTTTGTAAAATAGAAATCATTTTTGAATTCGGAATATCAATTATATCTTAGGGT
Source organism: Viscum album (assembly GCA_963277665.1). NCBI lineage: Eukaryota > Viridiplantae > Streptophyta > Magnoliopsida > Santalales > Viscaceae > Viscum > Viscum album. Next base: position 503,541,117 of record OY728135.1, on the reverse strand, counting down.
GAAATTTTGGCATTTTTCTGAAAAACATCAATTTTTGATGAATAGTGAAACTACTAAGTGGTTGTTAAAAAAAGTAATTTTTTCATAAATCTTAATTTTACCGCTTCTGTGAATGGAATTTCAAAAATCCGAGAGACACGGTTGATGTCAGTAAGTAAAATGTGGTTCAATGAGATGAAAATAATTTTTGGTAAATAGTAACTTTTTACTTTTATTTACCACGGTTAAAAGTAAATAGGGTAATTAAGGGTAAAAATGATATTAATATTACCCTAACACATGTCCTAATCCTATTGGACCGGTGTATTTCGACCCAAAACAAACTTAGGAATAAAATATAACCATTTAGGCCCACTTGAATTAGATTAGGACATTTATTATTATTTAATTCAAAGAAGAGTTAAAAGAGTTAAAATCAAAGTTTATTTAATAAAACATTTTTAATATAGGGTTATACATAAGATAAATTCGACTATAAATATTCATTAGAAAGATAAAAAGTTTTCCTACATAATGGTAGTTTATTTGTAATTTTTAGACATTAAATAATTTAATTTATTTATGACACAACGATGATACAGTAATTATCTTATTAATGAAATATTGACATAATTGATGTTATAAATACCCAAATAAATATAATTTGAGACTTTTTATGAATTAAAATAATTTTATAGGTTAATATGACATGTTAGTATTGATTTAATTAACCTTTTTCGAACTTATCATTCTGTTATGATTTTCACAAAAAATCAATTACTAAATAGTGTCAAAATTGACATAAAATAGTTTTTAAAACAAATATTATATTATTAATTGCTATTTTATTCCTAAAAATCTAAGGTTTGGAACAATGACTTATATAAGGTTATATATAATAATAATAAACAATTTGGGGTTTGTTTGGCTTCTTATAGTAAGTTTATTAACCTTATAGTGTAAGAACACAAGAAGACACGGTAAAAGTAAAATTATTTAACTTAATGTTAAATCTAAATGATAAGGTTAAAATAGGAACCTAAACTTGTCTAAATTCTATTGGATGAGAGTATTGCGACCCATCCCCACCTTAGATTTGAAATAAATCAATTTGGAGCTATTTAAAACCGAATTTGGCTTTATAATAAAATAATATGTTTTGTTATTCCAAAGGTGCCCCTCTCCTCCCTTATAAAAGGGCACCTCCTCCCTCTCCTCCTCACACCAATTTGAGAATTCATGCTCGGCCAACCCCTGCCAAAATCTCTTCTCCACTTCCCTAGTATCATCCTAGAGGTACTGATCTTCTTTAAAGACCAATTTTAGTGCCCTAAAAGGAGGTCTCAAAGAAGCACTTCAAAGAAGAGGTAATATCCATTACCGATCCTTTCCAATTTCTTTCTTCTTCAACTTCTTCTTCTTTAGTTGTTTCATTATGAATTAATAACATCGGTATCACTCATATACTGATATGTTATTATAAGTATGAAACAACCCTATTTAAACATCTATCCATCCTACGGAAAATGAAATCATCGCGCGTGCGTACGTACGGAATACCGTCTCCACGCCATGGTGTAATCTATTTTCCACCACCACCTTAATAGGATGGGTATAATGGTGTAATGAGTAACTATATATGATTATTATAAAGTTATATTGATACTGAAATAGTATACATACACTTCAACACAATTCCACGACCATGAGAACGATATCATCGCTCGTGCGTACGTACGGACTACCGTCTCCACGACGCGATGAGATTCATTATCCATGTTAACCATTCCAGAATGATTATAAAGTATATATAATGAATAATAATGGAATATATGACATGGTAAATCTACTGTATTTATGTATATATATATATATGTCATCTACTTACTTCCATTCAAGACAATAAGGAAAGGAAAGCAGCGTTCATGCGTACGTACGGACTACCGTCTCCAAGAACGGTGTGTTTCATTTCATTTATCTATCTATTATATATATATATATTGAATATATATGATATATAAATCATACTTTATATTCTGTAAGTATTTAAATCATGATATAAGTAATAATAATGTCAAGAACAACAAGTCCAAACACCTACAATAAATGAAACGATTTTACCCAAAACGCTTCTTTAACATGAATTTACAAAAGAACGGGTAATATAAAGTCATAAGTGGACTATATATGATATAATAACAATGAATATGATTCTGGAATAAGTCAATAACATGATTTAAATCATTATACAGGAGGTTCAGACATGTACAAAGCAAGTCGGACCTAAGGTAAGGGAAATATCACAATCTCATTTTTATCCGAGATTGTTTATACTTTAGTATTTACTGGGGTGTATTTTATCATCCACATCCATGTTTCGTCAATATGTAATATTATTTCCATCCACCTACAAAATTTTAAATCCAATTTTACCCTTCGGTGAGTTTTTAGTAAAGAATATGAAAGGAATCTTTTGTCGTTTTTCGTACGAGGTACTTTTTGACTTTTCCGACAAAAGTACGAAGAATGTTTTTTTAACTTATACGGCAAGAAATGGATTTTTAAAACATTATTTCCAAGAATCTTCCTTTATAAGTTTTCAAGTTTATTTTTAGTCAACTTCTTTTAGTTTAGAATTGTATGACATGTTATGAAAGGAAAAGTGTTTTTGAAGAAGAAAGGATATTTTCTTCAAGAATGGACTTCAAGTGTTTTATCAAAATTATTTTCCATCTAAGACAATAAAGGGTTCTATTTTTATCCCTATTATTACATTGATTTGATTATGTTGTGATGGAATTATTTTTATGAATTCTTTTATCTTATATGAACTGTTTCATGATGTCATGATGTTTAAGATTCCCATTTGTATTACATGGGTTATGCAATGATGTATGATTTATGATTTTGTGGAACACATAATAATGGTATCATTATGAGATGGGTGGGACCTATATCTCCCCCCAATGCATTGGGTAAAGATTTTATATCTCATGAGATAGACATGGCTGGAACGGTAGGTTATACCAGTTCAGTGAAACTGGACTGAAACGAGGGTGACTCGGTTCAGAAAGGGACTTTATCCACTATGATAGTCTTGGAAATGAGTCTTGACTAATAAGAAATGATTCTCTATGATTATGTGTGTATTCCACAAAGTTTAATGTTTTAAGTTATGATTATTGTGATTACATTTCACTGCCATGAGTTATTCCAGGTTATTAAATTATGATCTCTTTTACAGGTTAAGATTTCCAAAAGTTATGTGCTTATGTATATGATGTGATTGATATTTCTTTTGTTTACCCTTACTGAGCATTTGAGCTCACCCTTTCATGTTTTCTTTTCCCCAGGATATAAGGAAAGGTTTTAGGTATAAAAAAAAGGAAGATCTTTATGGGAGATGTTGAAGATCTTTCACCTGGATTAGAAGATTATATTCCGAGTTTCCAAAGACACTAAACTATTACGATCCTTGTGTGCGTGTTTTTGTTATGTACTATGTATTCCACAAATGTAATGTAATGTCAATGTACGTCAAGCTTCGGGCCTCTACAGTTGGTATCAGAGGAAAGGTTTAGTCAACCTTTGGAAACTAGGATGCGAAAACGTTAGTGATATCCCTAGAGATATTTCTAAGGTATGTCTAGGGATGTCCCTAAGGTTAAGTATACGTATAGGTTATAGTACTAGAATTACGCTAACGATCATAGAATTAAACCTAAGATGTTAGATATTGAAGGTACTCCCCCTTTATTATGTTGTTTTCCCTAGCATGATTTTTGCCTCTCGCACTATTCTTTTTGGGTTTTAGACGATGGCTGGAACCCGAAGGAACCGTGTTGATCAATGCAATGGACAATGCAATGATTGTCCTCATGAACAAACAAATGTTATGGGAGATGGAGTGCAAAATCTTATTGCTATACTTACACAAGCTATGAATCATTCTGGACTTCCAAATGAGCAGAGAAGGGAACAATATTCTATTGAGTCCTTCATGAGGCAACATCCACCTTCTTTCAGTGGGTCTTCTGATCCACTTGTTGCTGAACAATGGATCAGTACCACTAAAAAGATATTTTCAGTTATTCAATGTTCTGAACATGATAAAGTCATCTTAGCAGTATATCGTTTGGAAGGTGAAGCTAATCAATGGTGGAATCTTATCAAGAATACGAGGCAAAGAGATGAAATTGAGTCCATGGAATGGGACGAGTTCAAGAACTTATTTTTCAATAAGTACTTCCCTCGTAATCTTCAAACAAACATGGATAAGGAGTTTCTTGAACTAAACCAAAAGGATGACGAATCTGTTGGTATATACGAAGAAAATTTTACAAGACTTGCAAGGTATGCATCTGGCATTATCATCCAACCTGAAAGTAAAGTTGATCGATTTTTCAGTGGCTCAAAACCAAGTCTTCGAAGGGCATTAGTTATAAGAGACTTCAGTAGCTATGAAGAAATTGTGCGTTGTGCTATCAAGGTAGAAATGGAAGTTGGTGTTACATATCCATCTCATGGTTTTGACAAGAAACGAAAGATGGAGTTCAAGGATAAATCTCAGAATAATGGTGAAAAGAAGATGAATGTTTCCTTATGCACAAAGTGCAGAAAGAAGCATGGTGGAGATTATCTTAGAGGGACCAGAAAATGTTTTAAGTATGGAAAAGAAGGTCATCGAGCAGCTGAGTGTCGAAGTAATGGAAAAAGGGATTCTAATGATGTGAATAAAGCAAACACTGCAGAGAACACACCACCAACACTTCAATTCTTCAAGTGCAAGGAAATGGGGCATTATGCTAATAAATTCCATAATCCAAGGGTTAGTGATGATCAACATGAGCAACCACTGAAGGCAGAGGACAAAGGGAAGTCACATGCGATCACTATTGGCGATGTTGAATATGACAACGATGTGGTGGAATGATTAAGTGTTTATGTAATGGGATTCCAAAATAATGTGGTATCATAAAGTATTGGAATATTTATGTGTTGGTATAATGTGGTATTCAAAGTGATTGAGATATTTTTTTGGAAATAAGATGATATGCGCATAATGAAGGGAAAACGAGAAAATGAAATGTTTAACAGTATTCATGAGCTCATGATTGATATAAGGACTAAGTGATATCATGGTTTGAGTATATAGAATTTTGACTGCATTCATGTTTTCACTAAGGTATTCAAGAGAATACATGATTAAGGACTTTGAATGTTTGGAATGTGACCAACAAAACATATCTTATGATATATGGGGATCAACGATGCTATTAATTCTCTGGTAATCGTTTTCACTATGTTATGAGAGTGGACTGCAGTATTATGGATAAGCCTAAAGATTGGAATGGATTATGTTGGAAATAAGTTAGTATTGTTTAATGATAGAAGTTTTTTCGATATTATTGATGGGATGTTATAGTAATATAGTTTTAGAAAAAGGGCAACCTGCAGGACAGGTGACAGCCCATCGCGTTGGACAAGGCTGTGGGAATCGAACCCACAACCGAAGTGCGACTGGCCTTTATCGCCTACCAATAGCCTACAGGAAGTCCCTGTTTAGTAGAAACTAGTTTTATTTTATTAAGCAGTACGATATATGAAGTATAAGTCCATTTTAGGAACCATATATGATTAATCTCACTATAGATGGACTTATGTATTTTTTGATAACTTTTCTAACCTTTTGTTTGAGACAGATGGAATGACCCATCATTCTATCACATGATCAATTAACACTTCATGAATAACAAATTCAACTTCATTTCTTTAAGAGATGAAGTGGAAATTGTTCAAAGTACGAACAACAGTGAGATTGTACCAAAATAAAGTAAGTATTTATTCTAATTCAAATTCTTCAACTTTAGGGAAATGATCTTGAAAACCAAAAAATGTTGTCCTAGTGCCCTTATATCTGGTAAATTAGATGGTACCTTATATCATCACAAATCTATGGATTTGTGATTACTGGCTTTTCCATAGCCATGTTCTCTACCACTCTCCATCAGAACATGATGATTAGATTTCTCTTCCATATCCATATTTTCACCTATGTGGAAACCCAGTGATTAGTTTATTTGGGTAACCCTTACGTTTCATACCTTTTTTTTAAAGATTGGTTTTGGTATTCCCTTTTTACGATGTGGGTTTCTCTTAAACAAAATTTCAAGTAGTAAACCATTTATAACCCAGATGAATTTCGAGGGCGAAATTCATTTTAAGGGGGGTAGAATGTAACCGCCCGAGATTTGATGAAAAATATTCTTTTTAATTTTATTAATGTCTTGTGTTGTACTCTACACCAAGAGGAGCTTGCACAACTCACATCCTTGACTTTCCTTGCATTACCCGCAATCGCGACCTTCCTCGATAGCGTGTGTAGTACGTAATACTGAGTTTCATTAAACAACGATATGCTATTAAAATATTATTAAAACTAGCCGTTAAGAATAGTAATAACCACCTTTTAATTTTTTTGAAATTTTAGCTCTCAAAATGGACTTCATTTTTGGATTCGGAGTATCGAATTTAGCCTAACATGAAATTTTTGTACTTTTCGGATAACTTTCATATTTTGATGAATAGTGAAAATTACTAAATTATAATTAAAAACAACTATTTTAATCGAAATAATTAATAGTGATAAATTATTAATTTGAGTGGTTTTAAAGTATATTTAGAATATATTTTTACAATTAAATACAATGTTGGTCATTGGATGTAATTTCACATTTACACCAGACATAAACAAGTGTTAATCTTTTGATAGTTATTATCTCTTAAAAACACGCTATTTGTTGTGACAACGGAAATTAATTATAAAATTAATTAATGAAAATTATATGTTGGGAATTTTGTAAAATAGAAATCATTATTGAATTCAGAATATCAATTATAGCTTAGGGTGAAATTTTGGCATTTTTCTGAAAAACTTCAATTTTTGATGAATAGTGAAACTACTAAGTGGTAGTTAAAAAAATTAATTTTTTCATAAATCTTAATTTTACCGCTTCTGTGAATGGAATTTCAAAAATCCAAGAGACACGGTTGATGTCAGTAAGTAAAATGTGGTTCAATGAGATGAAAATAAATTTTGGTAAATAGTAACTTTTTACTTTTATTTACCACGGTTAAAAGTAAATAGGGTAATTAAGGGTAAAAATGATATTAATATTACCCTAACACATGTCCTAATCCTATTGGACAAGTGTATTTCGACCAAAAACAAACTTAGGAATAAAATATGACCATTTAGGCCCACTTGAATTTGATTAGGACATTTATTATTATTTAATTCAAAGAAGAGTTAAAAGAGTTAAAATCAAAGTTTATTTAATAAAACATTTTTAATATAGGGTTATACATAAGATAAATTCGACTATAAATATTCATTAGAAAGCTAAAAAGAGTTCCTACATAATGGTATTTTATTTGTAATTTTTATACATTAAATAAATTAATTTATTTATGACACAACGATGATACAATAATTATCTTATTAATGAAATATTGACATAATTGATGTTATAAATACCCAAATAAATATAATTTGAGAATTTTTATGAATTACAATAATTTTATAGGTTAATATGACATGTTAGTATTGATTTAATTAACTGTTTTCTAACTTATCATTCTGTTATGATTTTCACAAAAATCAATTACAAAATAGTGTCAAAATTGACATAAAATAGTTTTTAAAACAAATATTATATTATTAATTGCTATTTTATTCCTAAAAATATAAAGTTCGGCCAAATGACTTAGATAAGGTTATATATATTAATAATAAACAATTTGGGGTTCGTTTGTCTTCTTATAGTAAGTTTATTAACCTTATAGTGTAAGAACACAAGAAGACACGGTAAAAGTAAAATTATTTAACTTAATGTTAAATCTAAATGATAAGGTTAAAATAGGAACCTAAACTTGTCTAAATTCTATTGGATGAGAGTATTTAGACCTATCCCCATCTTAGCTTCTAAATAAATCAATTTGGAGCTATTTAAAACCGAATTTGGCTTTATAATAAATAATATTTTTAGTTATTCCAAAGGTGCCCCTCTCCTCCCTTATAAAAGGGCACCTCCTCCCTCTCCTCCTCACACCAATTTGAGCATTCATGCTCGGAAAACCCCTGAAAAAATCTCTTCTCCACTTCCCTAGTATCATCCTAGAGGTCCTGGTCTTCTTTAAAGACCAATTTTAGTGCCCCAAAAGGAGGTCTCAAAGAAGTACTTCAAAGAAGAGGTAATATCCATTACCGATCCTTTCCAATTTCTTTCTTCTTAAACTTCTTCTTCTTTAGTTGTTTCATTATGAAGTAATAACATCAGTATCACTCATATACTGATATGTTATTATAATTATGAAACAAACCTATTTAACCATCTATACATCCTACGGAAAATGAAATCATCGCGCGTGCGTACGTACGGAATACTGTCTCCACGCCGTGGTGTAATCTATTTTTCGCCACCACCTTAATAGGATGGATATAATGGTGTAATGAGTAACTATATATGATTATTATAAAGTGATATTGATACTGAAATAGTATACATACACTTCAATACAATTCCACGACCATTAGAATGATATCATCGCTCGTGCGTACGTACGAACTACCGTCTCCACGACGCGATGAGATTCATTATCCATGTTAACCATTCTAGAATGATTATAAAGTATATATAATGAATAATAATGTAATATATGACATGGTAAATCTACTAGATTTATGTATATATATATATATATGTCATCTACTTACTTCCATTCAAGACAATAAGGAAAGGAAAGCAGCGTTCATGCGTACGTACGGACTACCGTCTTCATGAACGGTGTGTTTCATTTCATTTATCTATCTATTATATATATATATACTGAATATATATGATATATAAATCATAATTTATATTCTGGAAGTAATTAAATCATGATATAACTAATAATAATGTCAAGAACAACAAGTCCAAACACCTATGATAAATGAAACGATTTTACCCAAAACGCTTCTTTAACATGAATTTACAAAAGAAAGGGTAATATAAAGTCATAAGTGGACCATATATGATATAATAACAATTAATATGATTCTGGAATAAGTCAATAACATGATTTAAATCATTATACAGGAGGTTCGGACACGTACAAAGCAAGTCGGACTTAAGGTAAGGGAAATATCACAATCTCATTTTTATCCGAGATTGTTTATACTTTAGTATTTACTGGGGTGTATTTTATCATCCAAATCCATGTTTCCTCAATATGTAATATTATTTCCATCCACCTACAAATGTTTAAATCCAATTTTACCCTTCAGTGAGTTTTTAGTAAAGAATATGAAAGGAATCTTTTTTCGTTTTTCGTACGAGGTACTTTTTGACTTTTCCGACAAAAGTACGAAGAATGTTTTTTTAACTTATACGGCAAGAAATGGATTTTTAAAACATTATTTCAAAGAATCTTTCTTTATAAGTTTTCAAGTTTATTTTTAATCAACTTCTTTTAGTTTAGAATTGTATGACATGTTATGAAAGGAAAAGTGTTTTTGAAGAAGAAAGGATATTTTCCTCAAGAATGGAGTTCAAGTGTTTTATCAAAATTATTTTCCATCTAAGACAATAAAGGGTTCTGTTTTTATCCCTATTATTACATTGATTTGATTATGTTGTTATGGAATTATTTTTATGAATTATTTTATCTTATATGAACTGTTTAATGATGTCATGATGTTTTAGATTTCCATTTGTATTACATGGGTTATGCAATGATGTATGATTTATGATTTTGTGGCACACATAAGAATGGTATCATTATGAGATGGGTGGGACCTATATCTCCCTCCAATGCATTGGGTAAAGATTTTATATCTCATGAGATAGACATGGCTGGAACGGTAGGTTATACCGGTTCAGTGAAACAGGACTGAAACGAGGGTGAATCAGTTCAGAAAGGGAATTTGTCCACTAAGATAGTCTTGGAAATGAGTCTTGACTAATAAGAAATGATTCTCTATGATTATGTGTGTATGCCACAAAGTTTAATGTTTTAAGTTATGATTATTGTGATTACATTTCACTGCCATGAGTTATTCCAGGTTATGAAATTATGATCTCTTTTACATGTTAAGATTTCCAAAAGTTATGTGCTTATGTATATGATGTGATTGATATTTATTTTGTTTACCCTTACTGAGTATTTGAGCTCACCCGTTCGTGTTTTCTTTTCCCCAGGATATAAGGAAAGGTTTTAGGTATAAAAAAAAGGAAGATCTTTATGGGAGATGTTGAAGATCTTTCACCAGGATTAGAAGATTATATTCCGAGTTTCCAAAGACACTAAACTATTATGATCCTTGTGTGTGTGTTTTTGTTATGTACTAATTATTCCGCAAATGTAATGTAATGTCAATGTACGTCAAGCTTCGGGCCTCTACATGCAGGCTGGGGTTGACCCTGGATTGCGGTAGTGGCTGCGACTATTGCTACCTACCTGACCTTGTGCGCCCCCATTCAGGGGTGAACTGGGTTTGGTGCAGAGTTCTTCTGTGAATAAATACCTTCTGGGGGGCAGGAAAAGATCACTGATTGGCCTCTCTCAGGCGAGAGGCCTATTGTATGCTCTTGGTGGCCTGATTCAGGAGTTCTTGAATGGCTCGTTCCCGTTGAGCCTAATGCTTCTGGGACTTAATCAAGGCCTGACTCTGCTGGGTGTGTTTCCTTTCATGAACATGGTGACCACTTGATTGCCGTATTGATGTGATAACGTTGCAGGACACCATGCCAAACGAGTTATTCTGGGTGGGGATCAAAGTGAAATGAAAAGCTCCATGTTCCCCCCATCCCCTTATATGGACTCCCATCAGATCATCACCGATGAGGCGGTGCAGCTGGTGTAGTGCACGGAGGCAGGATATCTCCATTTTTCCTTTGCGAATCTTGGGTCACTGTTTCCGCATCGAAGGAAGAGCTTCCAGGTCGATGTGAGGTAGGAGGTCTCCTATTGTCTTGAAATGGTCTACATACCCGTCGTAGGGTAGGACGCTTTATTTTAGCTGGTGGAGGGTTGTCTATATATTGTAGCAGATGTCATGCACACATTCTTCGGACAATTCTCTGGGTATGTCAAATTGAGAGGTGGTCGTGGCCCAAAACATAACTAGCATATCATCCCTAGCCAGTCATTTCCTCAGGTGCAACATGTTGGAATGCTCCTTTACTAGTGAATTCTCTACCTGTTCAGACCAACTGAGATGCCCGTCGATAGTGTGGTCAGAGGCAGTGGGACTGGTTAGTGATGAATCAACATGTGGGTGATTACAAGGTGGTTTAGAAGATGAACATGGCCCTATAATGTCTCCCGATTGAAGAAGGATGTTGTTGGCGATTAACCGGGAATCTGACATGCTTGATCCCGTACTTCTAAGTGCCTCAGTATACGAGGGCTTTTCTGTGCTTGATTCGGTAGGGGGAAGACCTTCCTGTTGATATGATATGTCATTTTAGGGAGGACCTTCGCAATGGCAGCCACAAAGGTGAGGACTACCATCACATCTTTATGCCTCACTTTATAGAGTACTTTTGCAGTGCAGACCCTGGGGAGGACCTCCAAGGCATGTCATAGCAAGGGGAGGACCTTATGGATACGTAGAGGCATTACGGGGAGGGCCTTCACAATAACCACCATCATGGTGAGGATGACCATCATGGTTTGATGTTTGATGTGCATCCTAGGGAGGACCTTCAAGACACACTGCGACAAGGGGAGGACCTTCTTGTTGCTTGGGGAAACTACGAGGAGGACCTTCACAATGGTGGCCGTGGTGGCGAGGACTACCATCACAACTGCTGTAATGGCGAGGAATACCATTACAGCTACCGCAGGGAGAATATCTACGGGGTACACCTTGGGGAGGGCCTTCAGAATGTACCAAAACAAGGGGAGGGACTTCTAGTTGCTTGACGTTTGTACGGGGAGGACCTCAGTTATCAGGGTGGCGAGGACTACCACCGTGATCTGATACCCAGCTGCGCAGAGTGTCGTTGCAACGTAACCCCAAGGGAGGACCTTCAGGGTAGGATACAACAAGGGGAGGGCCTTCTTTTCATGATGAGATGTCACTGCGGGGAGGTCCTCCGCATTTGTGTGACTATGATAGCGAGGACCACCATCATAATCTATGGTCCCATTGCATGGAGAGTGTTTGCAGCGTATACCCCAGGGAGGACCTTCAGGGTGGACCGCATCAAGTGGAGGGACTTCTTACTGCTCTATATTCTGGTCACATGGAGGGTTTCCATGACTCGCATCAAAAGAGAAGATCTTGTGATTGATCGTTCTATGACCGCGGGGGAGGCCCCCACATGTGCTATGGGGAGGACCTTCAGAGCTGCTGGTAGAGACATTGCAAGGAGGACCTTCGCAACTGCTACTGCCACTCCCATAATATGGTAATGGGTGGGCATTGTTCTAAGCCTTCGATATGCGTTTAGTGGTGTTGGGAACCACAGATTCCAGCAGAGTGGAGTCAGGAACATGCTCTTTATTTTTTGGCTGCCTTAGGCGCGTTCGGGGTGCTTTCTTACAGGCAGTGGGGACCGTATGCTGTTGAAAATGGCCATCACCTTGGGGTACCTATCTAATTTGGTCCCATGATACTGCCAGGATACGATGACAAACATCTTGAATTTTAGCAGGGATATATGCCTGATCTAGAGCATCCACCGTGATGGACGGGTGTCCTCCAGTTGGAACGAGCGAAGCTGCTCGATCCGGTTGCCCTTGCGTCGTGGAGTATAGCCGAAAACCCTCCCAGGTGGAATCAAGGATGTAGATCTGCTTCGAGGCGACTATCTCGTCTCTTAGATGAGTCACCTCAATTGGGAAGATGGGCTCATGGGCTCGAGTCCTTGTTGTTTTTTCTATTGAAATTACATTCTGGAAATTCTGTAAGATATGATCTGGGATCGATACCTGCTCCTCCATCATTTCCAGGATATGAAGAGAGAAATCTTTGGCTGGAACGGGTATGAAGGCCCATTCCGGTATCAGAGTAGAAATATCCTGCTCTGGTCCTCCAGTGGTCAGTGGGTACTGACAATTCTCCTGTGTCGGGGCAGGTGAATGAATCTGCCCCTGGGCCGGGATATGCTGGTTTATCTCTCGGTTTGCCACCACATCGAGATGGCAGACTTTACTTGCATCAGTAGGGAGATGGCCCTGCATATGTTGGTTTCCCACCGTATCGAGTCGGTGGCCTTTATTAGTGGGGAGACATGCCTGCCTATTAACTACTGCCACATATGGATGGCATGATTTGTTGATCTCTACCATTCCAGGATGGTAGGCATCAAAATCATCTACGAGGAGATGGTCCTACAGGCGCTGGGTCGCCACCACGTCGGGTTGGTGGGCTTCACGACCATGGGTAGGGAGAGGTTCCTGCCGTGTAGGTGTCGTCCTGCATGAGCGACGGGCTAGAAGGAGCTCGACGGGGATGCACGCCAGCTCATATGATGCTACCATGTCTAAATGGTGGGATTCGGCAGAGCAAACAGGTGTATGTGCCTGTTCGTGGTAAGTTTCCCTGACTGGGCAGCGAAGCTCTTCCTTAGGGACAAGGGTGATGATTGGTCCCCGATTGTATGTCTGCCACCCTCGTCGGGTGGTCCGAGGGGCCGGAGCTCGGGGAGCATGGGACTGAATCCTTGGGGAGACATCCTCCTGAGCATGAGGATTTCAGGTCATGGCATGACCGCGATGACGTCTGCCGGTGGGGGCCTTGGAGTGGAACCCCTGTTCAGTGGGGATGAATTACTCAACTTCGACCTCATCCGCCTACCTAATAAAAGAGAGGTACGTGTTTTCTCCTTCCAGGGATAGACTCCCGAAATGGTTGGAGACAACAACAGGGGCCGTTTGGATCTGACTTTGCGGCCACTGCTGGGCAGGCGACTGATGAGTCCCAGTGGAATGGAGGGCATAAATGGCCACCTCCACCGTCAGGAGAGTACCATTCACATGGTACTCTCGGATCAACGCATCCTAGACCCAGCGTTGAAGACACTAGGTAGGTGACGAGGTCCTCCATTGGTGAGGAAGTCCTGTCATTGCATAGTTGGAAGCACGCTCCTATGAGTTCCTTCAGGACGCCATTGGACCGAAGGGAGTTCTGTGTAGTACCTGTAATAAAATTTAACAAATACAAACAACAAACCCGTCAAAGCAGCATCTCATGACCCCATGCATAATTAATGACCTTTCTTGGCCCTCATTGTGAGCATAAAGGGGGAACATGGTGGGATTAGGTTAAATCCGTCATTCTTGGTTAAAGATTCACATTGGGTTCATCATTTTTTTTTCGGGTTGTTTTTGAAATTCCCAACGGTTTTATATCCGATGATACGTGGAACTTTTTTCCAAAGGCAGGCTTTCGCTGGGCAATTTGGCCAGCGATGCTAAAGAACTCCCATTGGTCGAGAGGATGGGAAGTCAGGATCATCGCACCCTTTTGGGGGGGAATTATTTCCTGTTTCAGGACTCTCTTATAGATTTAAGACGTATTCATATGTTCGCGAATCTTTGGTTTTTAACCAAGCATAGTATCCATGGACTTCTCCTAGTGTGAAATGGTCATCTAGACGTAGGGGTTCAGAATCATTTATGCCCAAGGTTTACCATCCCTCATTGGATTAATGACCCCAAGGAGTTGGGACTCATTGAGGCGGTACTAGGAGTGGCACGGTGAACTGATGTGGAGATAGTCGGATCGACTGGTTGTTGGGATTGAACCTCGGGGAGGCATCCTACGTACCCTACATAGGATACAGGGATCAAAGTCTACATAGTTCGAATGGGAGTGTGGGGGAACCGATGTGAATGTGGACCCAGGGGTCCGACGGTGATCGGGCTTGAACCTCAAGGAGGCATCCTACGTATCCCTGTGGTAGGGAATCAAAGACCTAGTAGTTCTCATTAGCTTGGGTCTTATGCTCTGAGGCAGCCCAGAGTAATGGATTGGGGCTTACACTTTGAGGAGGCCCATGGTGTGGATTGGGGATTACACTCTGAGGAGGCCCATAAGAGTATTTCATGGTCGATGCCTAATCTAAGCCCACAAGAGTTATGCTCGGTGTGAGAAACAAAAGGTAGCAGAGACCAGGCAATCACATTGCGAAACATGCGTCTATGGGAAGTAGAGTGGGGCTTACGCATAGGGCGGACCATAAGGCCGGGGCTTACTCCGGGATGGACTCCCAGGTGACAAAGCCCAACAGGAGAGGGAAATAGGTTCTCCTGTGCCCATTACCTCTCTTGTTCCTTGGGGAAGTACGGAAGAGCATGGGAGCTTCCTTTTGGTGGGTATTTTACTATCCCCCAAATAAGGGAGAAGTGTCCCGGACTCAACAAGTGGAGGGGTAGAAAGTGGACTCCAAAGCTCAGACTCCACATTACCGTGGGAATGTGAACCCATGAATGTTTTTAAAATCATCCAAAGGGTCAGAGCAACCCCTTTACCCTGCTTACCATGGGTATGTGAACTCAAGATGGCGCACTGATGCGCCTGAGGGTTATACCACCTGGGTCCAGTGGCTCTGGTGGAGGCCTTGGCTCGGGGCCGATGAATGGGCCAATGAGGGGGTTGTGGAGGATCAGGTCAGATTGGGCGGATTTTATCTGGATTAGGGAATGGGAACTATGAAGGATCTAGAGGGCCACACAGGTGTATGAGTGGTGGATCCCTTCGCGTAGGAAGGTGCTACGCGGCTGGAGAAGCCATCCACAAACCAGGGTGGTTCGCGGATTGATAGGAATTCCGCAAACTAGGGTGGTTCGCGGCTTGGAAGGGATCCCACGAACCAGGGTGGTTCATGGATTCAGGTTCAGTCCGCGTACCAGGGTGGTTTGCAGAGGGTTCCATGCGATCAGCAGTGGCCAAGGGCAGTGCCGATTGGGGGTTCGTCAGTCAGGGCTTCACCCGTGCATGAGGGTGCTACGCGGCGCGACAGATCGGAAAATGGGCACAAACTCCCTGGTCCGTGGGGAGTGAATCCGCGGAAGGGCCATGGTTCGTGGTCTTATTTTCTTTGTTATTTTAAGTTCATAGTTCACCAAGTTATTATGTGTTTTCGGTTCCTTATTAACCCGCTTCCAGCTCCATAACTGTTCTGGTTCATGGACTGGAACTTCGCGGTTTGCGAAATCCTAAGGTCCTTCTTTCAAAATTCTTCCACCCGAATCTGGTAGATCTCCCTACGAATCCTCAATACTCTCTGGAGATCTTCTCCCTTGATCTCATTTTATAGAGTGGGGAAAGAGATATATCTGTGGTCATGTGACACCTTTTGTGGAGGCCCGTGATTGGGGACCCGGTTCACAGATGACTTGGTCAATCTGTAATTCACTGGTGCATCGATCACATCTCCCCCGCGAACCAAAAGAGTTCGGGGAGTGGTTTACGACCGTGGAGGGCTCCGCCTCCATTCCGTGAACGACAGTGGATGTAGACAGGGCCGGTTGAGGCGGTCCGCAGCTGGGGCGGTTCGTGACGGTGGACCGGTTCGACGCCTGTCCTGCTTCGCGCCCGTGGAGGATCTCCACATCCATTCCACGAATGACAATAGTCCGCAAAGGGGGTGCTTCATGGAACCGGCCATGGGGAATCATCATTTGGGCCGGTCTACGGACCGGTTCGGCTTTGTGCATCCTTTGATTTTTCCCCATTCTCCCCCCCCCCCCCAATTTTTCTGTGGGGGATTGGGTGGAATCTCCTTTGCGGATTTTTTCAGGACCCTACACCCACATCGAGGATAAACCTTGTAAAATACCATGATAAGATGTTTTATATATATTTTTTATTTCATGTGGGTGTATCCCATTCTTTAAAAGAGAACAAGATCCATATATGATTTAACTAGAAACATAAGTTCAAATACAAAAATGGGTTAAGCTAAAATATAATAATTTAATTTTTATTATGATTTAGACATAACTTGATTCACCCCTCCCAGGTGTGTCTATACTATCCACTAGGAAACTAAAATTGGTATTAAAGAGGAAAAGTTACTTTTTTGGGTCAAAGTGAGTATCTCTAGAGGGGGGGGGGGGTGGTGAATTGAGTTCCCGATAAACATTTTAGTCTAAAATCAATTTTTTTTAAATCCACAAAATGTTTTAATACAACCCTGTTTATCAAAATAAGTAGTATGATATAGATATTAAACTTTTTAAATATTTCTCTAAGTATTTATTAGGTCTAGGATGAATAATATTCAATATTACATGATCCTTTGAAATCAGTTTACCTGATAAAAATATTATATGAAAAAAAATTAAGATAAACTATCAAAGTATATATATTTTTTATAGTTATTTTTTCCAGTTTTAAAGTAGAAATAATGTAAAACAAAATTGAAGCACAAGATGAAAAGAGTGAATATAAGAGGTTTAATCTCAATCCAAGACTTAGTCCTCTCTACTTGGTGATCTCCTTCCACCAATTAGTTTATATAAAATAATAAAGATGATCCAAAACTCATATTAGGTTTTACAATAGGTAACACACTGTTCAGGTCAAACATGACCTCTTACACAGTTATATGTGGTATAAAAAGTAACAAGGACATTGAAGGAGCTCTATCACTCTTATATGTGTAAGTAAAAAAATATAAAAAGTGTTAGATAAGATATCGAGTATCTTTTAATTTATCACATGAGACTATGTACATATATAAAATAAAGTATAGCTCACAGTGCTCAAAAAGTAATAAAAGAGAACATAACAAAGAAATATAAGAGTGTAGAGTTTAGAAATGCTTAGTTTGTTGCAATGTATCTTTTGAAGCTTGATTTGATTCAAAGATGAAGCTTCAGTTGGTTACTCTTGAAAAACTCTAGGAAAAATGTGTGTCATAGAATCTTTTCCTTTGACTGAGTGAAAGCACCAAATCTGAATGTGTATTTTGTCTTCCCGAGCATGTATTTTTATAGGTGATCTCTTCTTTTTTGCAACCAGGTTCAAATCTATGCTTTTTTAGGATGTTTGAGCTCTATACGTATTATCCATCCATTAAATACACTATTTCATCAATTTTCATCTATATATTTTACACAAGGGAGTTTACTATGCTTTTATGAGAAGCAACAAGGAGAATATCTGGATCAGCTGCTTCCTCATAATGAACATTCTAACACTCACTTCAATGCTTTCTATTAATAATTTATGAGACCATCATTAAAATTTTAAATGAAATTAACTTCAATAAATATATCTACTAGAATTATATGATTCAAAAATAAAAGTTAAGAAAATTAGCAACGGTGTCTAGACTGGAGGTGTCTCAAGGTCTATGGTGTCTTTCTCTAGTGATATATTTATCTAGTGGTGTCTTAGAAATATCCAAATTTATACTACACTAAAAGTATCTAAAATAGAATTTTCTAGTCTGGTGGTGTGTGGACTGATGATATCTTAGACTTAGAAACAATTCTGTGTTGGCGGTATGATACTAGAAGTGCTTCCTTCGAATGTATATTGTACTTAGCCAATTTTTTTTTATTTTTTTGGAATGACATCCTGACGGTGTTTCAACTGACAATGTATCATACATTGTCAAATTTTTAGTTTAACAGTATGACATTCTGGCAGTGTGATATCCTGACAATATCTTATACTGTGGATGATTCTTATGCTGGCATCTATTCAAGGAAAATGGTGTCTAGAGTTGGTAGTTTCAATCTCAATGGTGACTTTTACTTAGATTTTTTTTACCTATATCAGATTATAGATAACATACAGAGAAATATGAAACTCATTAATAACATTAGAATTATGATTTTGTGATCATTAAAACTAGGAGGTCAACAATATCTACCTTTTTTATGATAAAAAAAATCATGTCATACAAATTATTAAAAAAATTTAAAAATGATATCCAAGGTAGTATAAATCAGAGCATATAATTTCTAGTAATTTTTTTATAGTATCAATGCAATATTAGAAAAAAGTAATTAGAAATGGTAAGTATCATGAATAAAAAGATTAAAAACATATAGTATCAAAGATAACATAGAACCATAATCTCATAAAGTTCTCCAAAACATATATTCCATAAAAATGATCCCCCTTTTGTGATTATAAAAAATATAAATAAAAGAATTATAAAAACAAGGATAACAAAAAAATTATATATCAGAGGAATTCCAAATGATTAGAAAAAAGTTATTACATCCCATATCCCATCAAAGAAAAACCATCTAAGATAACAAAAACAATCTTCAAGATTGAGTAGAGGGTTTCATTGGTGATTTTCCTTTAGCCTTGGGTATCTCTTTCTCTTTATCCGAGGAAATAGGATCAAATCAAGATAAAATAGAGGGAACACCAAAAGAGATTCTAGCGACAATTTGAGGATGATTTTACACAATAACAACTGGATAGATTTGAATTAAATATTGAACAAGAGATATTAGAAAAGGATAGAATTGGGTTGGAAAAGGAGCAAAAGGATCTTGAGTAACTCCTGATTTGATATACAACTGAGGAGTAATGGGAATACAGTCATGAGAAAAAAAATGCTCGGGCATGAACATGAATAAACAACTTCACAAGATTGATGAAATCCATTATTATTTGGCCACCCCTTTCCATTTCACTAAAGCAATCTATCATCTATTCCATAAAATTGTACAACACTATAGTCATATCCTTATGCTATCTTCATTGTTCTTTGAAATTTTGATTCATAGGAGGAATTCACAATTTTTTAACAAATAAATTGAAAATTTTTCTTCGATTTCATGCTTGGTATAAATACGAGAGAGATAGAACTTTATGGGCTTGGTTATAGTTTCCTTGTCATATTTTATGTGCTGAGAATAATTGGTTACAAACTTGAGAACTTGATATGAGTTATACTGAATTATTTTAAGTCACTTGGGGATGATCAGTGACACTTCCAGAAGCACTAGATGAAGCGGCTCTCAGTACATCTCTAACAATTTCATTTAACCGATGAACATAAAAAACTGGAAAAGGAGGAAGATCGACAATAGAAATATCTGAAGTGCTATCCTCAAAACCTTTAAATATTCCATTCATAGAATCTTTAAGGTCATATATCATTTCTTCAATAAACATTTTGAGGGATTCCAATTCACCACTAATCCACTTATTCTCAATCTATATCTCATCAATGTGATTCATTATCTTATGTTTGATTTGTTGAATAACCAACTCAAATATGTATCATTCATATTTATAACAGATGAAATTATCTTGAGGAGGCCGATTCTTTAACATGAAATAAAAACCAGACATGAAAATTTTACCAAATTCCTCAAAGTCACCTTTAGTGACTACATTAAAGGGAACAAAAGCAGGTCCTAGAGGAGGGTTAGGAGTTTTGATAGAATAAAATTTTTCAAAAAGCCCATCAAAATCTACTTTAGCTATCAAGTATCCTTTAGGATCTCCCTGAATTATAACCCCATGTATATCATTCTTTAGTGAAATTTTATTGAATTTTATCTATTATTCAAACATGGGATCAACCAATCTCCCAAAAACCATAGAAACAACTAGATAAGTGGTAGAAGGAACCATAATAGCAAGTAAAACCATCGTTTTCTCAAAATTTCAAAGAACATATTAACTTTGTCCAAATACAAACTATACAAAAGTTTCAAGGATTTATTTTAAATTTTGAGCATCTAATCTCTATGAAGAATCACTACAGACTCAACATCTAACTATGTACTAATAGTAGGTACATCTAGATTCTGAACATATTTTTTTCAAACAATAGTAGTGGAATCATCTTCCACATTATCAACCACATGAGGATTATCAACATCTAAATCAACTAAATGTTCATTCCCAAATTCTTCATCAATAAGCTTATTTTTCTCTTCTTCAGCTACGTACAGTTCTACAGTGGCTATAACTCCCATTTTATCAACCATAGTAGAAACAAATATTTCTTAACTAGTGGAGAAAGAGCTATCTTCAACCTCATAAACTGGTGTATCTTCATGAAACTTTCCACCAAATGGGTATTTCTCCACCTCAATAAGTGCATCCTGAAGCTCTAGAGGCATATACACTTATTTTATTTCGATTCAGACACTAGTACCATTTTTATTAGAGTCTTAATCATTACTAGGTTCACTTCCATTATAATATTATTCTTTCTTTTCTTCTTCCTCATTTTCATCATCATCATTTTAAGTCGATTTGGAACTTTTAGACTGCTCCTCTCCAGAGACCTCAATCACTTATTCATCACTTTTGACTAACTTTTTTTTTGAAACCTCGTAGGTGGACTACGAGCTCTAAAAGTAATGGGAGAAGTAGTGAGAGACAAATTAGGGTCAATCCACACATCAAAAGATGGTTCATTTTTCTTTTCTTCACAAATAGATTCTTATTTTCCCTCATAAGAGTATTCAACAACTTCATCAGGCTCCAAGACTAGATCAAATTCATCATTTGGTCTGGTTGGATGATCATCCAGATTATACTCAGCATATATATTCTCAGAATCTCCAACCCACTATTTATTATAGATATTTGATCTTATCCTCATCCAAAAACAAGTATCAATTGTAATATAGAAACTAACACATTCTATAATAGATTCCTCATCATCAACTTCAAGGACCATAGACTTCAACATGGAAAACACCATCTTTGGGTAGATCAAAGAATTTTATCTTGAGGTTGGATTAGTTATCTCACACATATGCACCATGATATATCTATAAAAATTGATTTTGTGACCTTATGTCATCAGAGAGAGAAGATACACATATCGGTACCTTAAGGTTGTGAAGTCACGCTTCCTAGAGAAAATCATGTGGTTCACAAACATTAAAATAATCCTACAATCACTATACAACTCTAAGGAAATAGGCCTTCTGGTTGTGCCATATCCTATCAGAAAAACTAAAAAATCCTCATACATAAACAAGTCACTAACTTCTAGGATGGTTCCTTAGTAGTCATCATAAATTATATTATGAGGAATGCCTACACATTTATCCCATTTGTTTGATGAAAAACCAAACACATTTTTTAACACAAATTTGGATCCAATCCACACTATATTCATAAAAAAAACTCTATATGATAATAAAACACATAGATGAACATAGGGTAGACACATCTTTCGTTTTAGCAAAACCACTATAACCATCCCTAATTTTGAATCACTTTGAGTACCATAGACTTACTGGACCACAACGACTTTGACTCAATTTCCTTTTCCAATACAAAAACTCTGTTGGAAAGATAAAGGTTGACTAAAGAAACTAGAATTGGTGCACTTGACTATTTATTCTATTTATTTGAAGATATAGACGAAGAAGGTGAAATCTCAAAAGCATTATTCATTCTCAAAATTAAATTCATCTCAGAAAGCTTGGTTGAGCGTAGGAGAAGATTTGAAATGTGAGTGGAAAAGATTACACTAAGATCAAGAGAGATATGAGAGTATTGCATGGGGATCAATGTATATTGGGAACATCCATAATTCCATTTTAATATCATTTTTGATTTTAGGTATTTTAAAATTAAAAAATACTTTAAATAAAAAATGAAATCCGAGTAAAAACACGCATAAGTTTTCAGGAAATAACATAAACTGATGGTTCAAAATATCGAGAAATAGAATTTTTTTAAAGGAATGAAAAGCAATGACATGCCATTGTAACAATATGACAATATAATGGAATGGAAAGACAATGACATGACAAGCTAGTGACATGAAAATCCAATGACATGAGAATCCAATGACATGATAACACAATGATATGAAAAGCCAATGACATGACATAAAAACAGCATGAAAAGCCAACTATATGAAAAAAAAATTGTATGAAAAGCCAGCAGTATGTTACAAAAAAGTCAAATTAACCAAAATCTATCATTCTTAACTTGTGTTTGATATAATTCATTTTTTCAAATTTCAATGCATTAGTAAAAATATCTTATAGCTGATGTTCTGTGCCAATAAATTCAAGATTAATATATCTTTTTGAAAATGGTATCTCAAAAAGTTATGTCTTATATCAATACACTTCATCATATAATGAGAAACAAGATTCTTAGAAATGTTAACAGAACTTGTGTTGTCACAGTTTATAGTGATATGTGAGAATTGATATTAATAGCCTTGTAGAGTGTGTTTCATCCAAATATTTTTTACATAGAAACTAACTATATCTATGTACTCAAATTTATTAGTAAGCAATGTAATATAATTTTACTTTTTTACCACACCATGAATCTAGAGACTTTCCTAAAAAGTGACATGTTCCGAAGGTTATTTTTCTATCTAACTTGTATCCACCAAAATTAGCATCATAATATCTTCTAAATCAAATTCTTTTCCTAAAGTATAAAACAATACTCGTTTGGTAGTATAGATGAGGTATTTGAAAATTATTTTAGTAAAAAGAATTTTTGACTCTTTTGGGTTTTATTGAAAAAAATAACACATACACACAATAAAAATAAAATCTAGTTGGCTAGATGTCATGTAGATAAGACTTCCAATCATAACTCTATAATTAGTTTGATCAAATGGTTTTTTTATTTCATCAAGATCAAATTTATAGGTGTTAATCATAAGAGTATTACTACTCTTAGTTCTATCCAAGTTAAAAAAAATTAGATTATATCTTGTATATTTACATTGAAAATAATTCATTATTTGTTTTGAAAAATATGAAATCAAAGAAAGAATCTGAGTTCACCCATTAAACTCATTTCAAATCCATTTTTCATCATTTTAGAAAAATTAGTACATAAATAATTTCTTGAAGATCCAAAAAATAATATCATTAACATATACATGTATTAATAATATAAGTTTTTAAATTCTATTTATGAAAATGGATTTATCGACTATTCATTTTGAAAATACTTTTGAAATAATAATTTTATTGAGCCTATCATACCACGCTCTAGGAGATTGTTTTAAACCCTATAAATCTTTGGTTAATTTAAAAACATGATTTGGAAAAATGAATATTTTGAAAACAAGGGGATTTTCATAAAAAATATCCTCAATTATATAACCATTTATGACTGCACTCTTCACATCCATTTGATAAATATTGAAATATAGGTCTGCTTTATAGGCAAGAAGGATTCTTATGGATTCATATCTGGATATAGGTGAAAATGATTCCCCATAGTCAATTCCTTCTTCCCGACTATATCCTTGTGCAATGAGTTTATCCTTGTTTCTAACTATATTACCCAACTAATCTACTTTATACCTAAAAACAATTTAGTTCCAATAGTCCAGGTTTCCTTGGGTCTATCTATAAGTTACCATAATTTGTTTATTTCAAACTGATTTAATTTTTCTTGCACAACTATTACTTAGAATTCATCATTAATACCTTCATTGATGTTCATTAGGTTCCATCTAAGAGAAGAAAATTTGATGTTCAACCTAATTTCTAACTGAAGCTCTACTTTGTGATCCTCTATTTAGATCACCTACAACAACATAGAAAGGATTATACTTAATGGTTCTAATAGCTCTAGAGAAATAGGGACTAGTCACTTTTCGATTTCCAGGTTTAAGTTATAGAAATTATTCCTAACTGGATGATTTTTATGCTAATTTTATAGCAGAGTCTAATGGTTAAGAATTAATGTTTGGAGAAGATAAGTCATCCTCAATATTTTATAACGAGGTATTAGGTTCATGTGCATCAGTTTCATAAAATTTTACAGGGATTAATAGTTCCAAAGTTTTGGTATTCTTATTGAAAACTCTATTGGATTTTCAAGAGATTGAATTACCATGAAAAATTCCTTCATCAATTTTGGAAGGAAATTTGTCAATACTATCCTTAGTATTAAGAATAAATACTTTGAAACTAAAAACTATAAATTAATTAACCATAGTTTTCCTATTATTCCATATCTCTTAAAGGGACTTCTTAAGGATAGGTCTGATCAAAACTCTATTGACGGTATAGAAGGTTGCACTGATATATTCTTCCCATAAAAAGATAAGAAAGTCATAATCATTTAACATAGTCTAAGATATCTCTTTTAAGATTTTATTTCTTGTTTCAACAAATCCATTCTTCTTGGGTTTCCTATGATTAGAGAAGTTATGAGTAAAACCATTTTGTGAGAAAAAATATTCAAAATATTGATTTTCAAACTCACGACCATGGTCAATCCTTAAGGTTTTAATCTTATGTCCCCTCATATTTTCTAAAAACTTTTCATACTTGGTAAAGTAAGTTCCAGATTAACTTTTTTGAGCTAGAAAATATACCAAAGTATACCAAGAGAAACCATATATAACAACATAAACACAGTGCTTCCCATTAACAATTTAAATTATATAAGTTTAAAAAAAATCCATGTGAACCGACTCAAGGGGTTGAGAAGTTGATACTTATTTGTTTAATTTAAAATAAACATTGTGCTGATTCCCTTTTTGAAAAGGATTACATAATTTATTAGTTGGGAACTCATGTTTAAGAAGATACCCAACTAAACTTTTTCTAGTTATATTCTTATGTTAGTTAATATTGAAAAAACCTAGTCTCCTATTCCAAATCCATGAATCTTTTTGAAATCCACTTAAGAAATAAATTTTTTGAGAAATAAAATAATTTAAATCTATAATATAAACATTTTTATTTTGAAAATCTGTAAAAATTAAGGTATTTTTCGAGTAAAAATAATTGAAAGCCTCATTCTAAAACTTAACATAAAACCCATCATCATAGAACTATTAAATACTAAGTAGATTATACTTTAAACTATCAACATATGAACCTTTATAAAGAAAATCTAAATTTTTTTCATCTATATTTCTTAGACCGTTGATTTTTTCCTTTTGCATTATCATCAAAGGGGACATTTCCACCTTAAAAATTTATGAGGATATTGAAGATTGAATAATATCCTATAATATGTCTTTAAAAAAACATTGTCCATGTACCATAGACTTCCACTGGAGATCTTCAATCATTTTTCCTACAAAATAGGTTTTAAACAAGAAATGATTTTGGTACCCAAATCTATTTGGGTCTAGAAATGTCAGTAATCAAGGATTTGGGAACCCACATATTCCTAATGTATTTCCTATAAAAATATTTAATAATTTTAGAAATAAAAACATTGTTGGGTCTGTTTGAAAAATTATCAGTAGTATAAATTTAAGGTATGGATTAAGGAAAAAAGTAATTTTAAATATTCTTATCTATATGGAATCATATCATATTCTAATAACATATTTGCGAGAAACTAGTTTTCCCAAAATTTGTGTGAGTTTCTCTCTACCATTTTTGAATTTTTCTAGATCTTTCTTTAATTTCTAATTTTAAAATTTATGTTCAGTGTTTTCTTTGAGTAGTTGAGATTTTTTCTCCTTTTCAATAGATAATTTATATTTTATATTTATAGTTAGAGCTTGCTATCTTTTAATAATTTTTTACTTATCCTTTAATTCATTAAAGGTATCTTCTATAATGTTTCAAAATTTGAATAATTCTTCATTTGACATATTATCATCATGTTGTTCATTGATATAATTACCAGACACTTGTATGGGAAAAATACTATAAATAGTAGGTAAGTTAAGTACCTTAATGAATTTAGTCATGGAACAAATATTGGCTATGCATGGATTATCTTAAGCATATGCATCAGAGTCACTGGATATATCCTCTAAAGCACTCTATGTATCCTTTATGTTCTTTTTTGTATCTCTTATCCTTATCCTTATATATTTTTTTGTATTGAAGCTTTGGACAGTCAGATTTTATGTGTCATTTCATTATAAATTCATAGAAGACAACTTCTTTTTGGATAATCATCCTTCTTCCAATCTTTCTTCTAGATTCCTCTATTTTCATACTTACCATTATAGTTTGATTTTCTGAAGAAACATTTATTTTGATAAAATTTCTTGAATCTTCTAAATAGGTGAGACATCTATTTATCACTACCAGGAGGTGATTCAAAATCACTATAATTGACATCTTAGAATTTCTTATTTTCTTTTTTCCTTTTGTTGCCTAGGATATACAGTCTTAAAATCTACTAAAATTATTTTAGGATTTTCAACTTCATCACAATTTTCTTTCAATTATTCTTCATACAACATATATTTTCCAATCATCTCTTTCACATGAATTTTATTTATGTCACATGATTCTCTAATTGAGATAGATTTGCCTCTCCATCATTTTGGTAGGCATATGAGTAATCACATAACCTGATCCTTGTCAGATATAGGTTTCCCAAGAAATATCATTGTTTTCAAAATCTCATTAAACTTGAGATACATATCAAATATGGGTTCATCAGGCTTCATTTTAAAATTATGATATTTAATCATATAAGTATTAATCCTCATCTCTTTAAAATTTGAAGTGCCCTCATGGGAAATAGATAGAGTATCCCAAATTTCAAATGAAATTTTACATTTATAAATTCTATTAAATTCCTCATATTCTAAGGCACAGTAAAGGAAATTCATAGATTTATAATAATTATTATATTTATCTTTAGTAGCTTCATCCCAAATAGCTCTAGAAGTAGTAAGAAACTTATATTTATCATCTATAGCTAACTAAATTTAAAATACAATAATTTGTATAGGAATTTTAATTTTAATATTTCATTGAGAATAATTTTTTCCATTTAAAATGGAGGTCTGTTTGTTGGAGAACCTTCTTGATGATTTTCCATTTTAAGAAATAACTTTAGAAATGAATTAAATTTGATATCTTTAAAGTAAAACTAAAATAACAATTAAAACAATTTAAAAATCTTTAACACCAAGAAAATAAAAACATTGATACCAAATATTGTTCAGAATGAGTATCTCAAGAGGGGGGGGGGGGTTAATTGAGTACCTAATAAAAATTTCTATCTAAAATGGATTATTTTCAAATCCCCCAAATGTTTAAATATATCCCAATTAATCAAAATAAATAGTATTATATATATCTTAATCTTTATAAATACTTCTCTAAATATTTATTAGGCCTCAGATGAATAATATTAAATGTTACCAGATCCTTCGAAATCAATTTACATGATCCAAATACTATATGAACACAAATTAAGATAAATTATCAATGTATATATTTTTTTTATAGTTCAGAAAATTTTCAGTTTTAAATAGTAAATAAAGTTAAACAAAATTAAATCACACATCAAAGAGAATTAATACAAGAGGTTCAGTCTCAAGTCGAGACTTAGTCCTCTCCACTTGTTTATCACCTACCACCAAGAGGTTTATATTAAGTAAACAAGATGATACACAACCTGGAATGGATTTTACAATATTTAACACACTTTCTAGGTTACACATGAACTCTTCCAAAGTTATACATGGGAGAAATAGTAAACAAGCCACACAAGGACCACTGCCACTATTAACCATGGGAGTAAAAAATACGAAAAGAGTTAGAGAAGATATCGAGTATATTCTAGTATAGAATTGGAGATAGCATGCATATATAAAATATAATATATCATAAACTTATTAAAAAGTAATAAAAGATAATTAAATAGACCAATCTAATATTTTAGAGTTTAGAAACGATTAGTTT